>OY978223.1:17531788-18157092 GCA_963854785.1 Vaccinium vitis-idaea | reverse complement strand
TAGCCAGCAATAACTACAAAGTGAAAAGCTGATGTACTAATTATTATTGTTTAATCTTCAGAAACCTATTTTTGGCTCTGCGAAATAGAATTACAGCGGTTTTGTCCTTTTTGAACTTTATATTTATGTGAATCGACTCGTACATCGTTTTCTTGACGATTTAACCAAACTATTTTCTGAAATCGTTACAACTTTCAGCTGACAAAATACTTTCTAAGCATTCTTCACAATGACTCTGTCTATGACCGACACATCTAGTTCCGTGTTATGATTGAACGGATATTTGTACTCTAGTGTACAAATTTCCCCATTTTAGTGATTCTCTTTATTCACTGTTCGAAAGTGTCTTTGTCTGCAGTATGCCTAAAGGCTAGGAGTTTTCGCAAAAGATAAAACAACTGATGTTCAATATGATCGACTTTGTCGAGAGTGAAAAGAATGGTTCGGTGATACCGCTGAACAATGTCAATGAATGTCTCAAATCCATGCTGAACATCTCGATGGCATCTGTCGAAAGATTGAGAAGAGAGATGAGAGAAGAAACAAATCGAAAAGCGGATGAGCAGAAGAAGGTTGACAAGGCGAAACAGGACAAGGAAAATTAAGAACTTGAGATGACTTGTCGGTTGCGACATGCAAGATCAACATCATCATCATCATCAATAACATCGTCTTCTACTATCGCCGACATCGAGATCACCATTCCTGTTGCAACACCACCACGTAACTTTGACCATTCCGTCCGTCCAGCTATCACGTTCATCTCACATTGTCGGAGCGTATATGTCCCACCGTTGACAAAGTACTATTTCGAATCTTGGCTTCGAATATAACAAGAGGACGTCCAAAGTCGTCGTGCCACTGGATGCTTCTTTTTTCATGGCTGCTCGCGCAAGATATTTTGCAGCCATAGACGAAGTACGTACAAGTAGTACTCAAATTTGTTGGCATGATGAGACCTGGTGTAACAAAAATGAAGAGGAAAGATTCGTTTGGACCGATGGATTGACGCACAGTGGTCGACTACGTCATACAGATGGCAAAGGTAAATTTTTATCGCAAAGAAGTTTATAAAAATGCAAAGTTTAGGCGCGAGACTTGTCATCTCTGCTCTCATGACGAATTCGGCTTTTCATGTGCCATCGATCGATATGTTCGAATGCGATGAGGATCATAGTATGAACTCCAAGCACTTTGTTACATGGATCGATCGAACCTCATCTCTTCTACGAAAACAGCTGTGTAGTTTTGTTTGATTCTATCGTTTCTTGTTCTAACATGAAATATCTTTCTAGGAAATAGTGTAAAAATTGTCTTAGTTACCAGAAGACACAATGCCGGGCAAAAGATCATGGCGAAAAGAAATGATCATCGACTGGCTCAAGCGTCACAGCGTCTCTGTTCCTGTAAAGGCAACTAAAGCAGAACTGCTTGAGCTAGTCTTTGACAATCTACCGGAGAAGCGTTATGTAGTGGATGAGGCGGCAGCAGATTATAGTATCAAAATTCTACGGTAAGTTTTTCCTCTTCGGAAAATGTTACGACTTTCTAAAGGCACGTGTAGCTTACCTGCCAAGCATTGTGAATTGAATCCGATCGAATTAGCCTGGGCTTCAATGAAAGCTTACGTACGCGACAACAATATCAACTTTCGCTTGAGCGATGTTCGAAATCTGTGGATACAACAACCGTCGCTGCCTATCTCCCATATATACGTGGCATCGAAAACACCTTCAAAAAGTCGGACAGCTTCGCGGAAGAAATAGAGGAAGAAATAATCGATAAAGATGAAGAGGTGGACTCCGAGGATGATGATGGTTTCGACTAATCTTGTGCTTTGTGAACTGTTCTCGTTGTTATTTATAACTCATTCGTCGTTAAAAAGGATCGCATATAGACAGAGTCATTCTGAAGAATGCTTAGAAAGTATTTTATCAGCTGAAAATCCCAATGATTTCAGAAAATAGTTTGGTTAAATCGTCAAGAAAACGATGTACGAGTCGATTCACATAAATATAAAGTTCAAAAAGGACAAAACCGCTGTAATTCTATTTCGCAGAACCAAAAATAGGTTTCTGAAGATTAAACAATAATAATTAGTACATCAGCTTTCGCAAAAAACTCGAAAAAATTCGCGAAAATCGGCTATGTAGCCTTTGATAAAATGCTTATAACTCCCGAATACTTCATCCTTAAAATTTCGGCCTTGCCTAGTTTTATAGCTCGTCAGTTGGCGATCCGAATGCACTCTAGAAAATGAAAAACTCATTCCAGTGACTATATGCAAACTGCTCGTGTTTCAAAAGCATTGCGGACAATCCATTTAAAATTTGCCAGAAACAACATGAATTCTATGGTTCGATGCGCCTTGATCTCCTCTTTTCAACAGTGAAAAGCACAGATCTCTATCTCATTCATAGAGAAAACTATTCAAAAAATACTCACCCCTCTTGTTTTTGGAACGGACAATAATTTAAGTGGTAAAATATTGGACCACTTATCGGCAGATGCGGATTCGGTGATCCTTTTTATGCAGTCTTTCGTACTGTATATAGCACGTCATGCTGGATGTTCCATACATTTATGGAAATACAATTTTCTGGATAAGTGAAATGAAAACAGAAAATTCTTTTTGAATTACTTCTTGGTGTTCTCATTCAAACAGTAATAAATCAAACTCGCCCTCACCCTCAAGATGTCGCCGAATTACAAAGTTGCTCTGAGAAATGATACAACTTATCACCGAAACATTAGAGGATCTTTTATGCCATTTTATCTGTTTCTGTCAATAAAACCCAGCACGATAATATTTATTCCGCTCTATTCTTATTGGTATGTTAATAATCACCAATCACAGTTCATTATAACATAAACGATAAACGCAGTGGATCTAGTCGCAATAGGTCATATAATGAAGTATGAGTACCGTAGTTATTTCGATATCTGAGTTTTGTGTTTCATGTTTTTTTGCTAGGAGTTCATCGATAGTATCTTATACTCAATATGAGGTCTTAACAGGGGGAATGAGTATATCTTACATTTAGATAATGAATCAGTCGCAATTACCCATTGAAACATCTGATAAGCACATGCAATCATCATCGCGATTGGTTATACAAAATGCATCTGTTCTCACTCTCGATGAGAAGAATAATTTCTATACAAACGCCACAGTACTTATCGAAAATGGACGATTCACGCGAATATTCTTCATGGAGACGAATTCGTATCGAAAGCAACTGATCAAGTCATCAATGCCACTGGAAAACTACTGATGCCCGCATTAGTTGATCTGCATTTCCATACTGCCATTGCCAAGGTCTATTCTGTGTTTATTCATTGTTTTCAAAGATTTAAGAAATTTTCAGGGCTGGAACGATCATCTTCCGCTATGGGAATATCTCGACGAATGCTGGTATCCATCGATTCGAGCACTGGATAAAGAAGCTGCTTACTGGGCAGCGATGGCCTCTTACATGGAGGCGATCAAGAACGGAACAGGCACGGTAAATGACATGTACAGACAACTCGATGGTCTTGCCGATGCGGCCGATGAGATTGGAATTCGAGCTGTTCTTTCGAATGATGTGGCTCTTGAAGAGTTCAATTTGGACACTCTCGAAGACAATGTAGTCGCCTTTCGAAATCACAATGGAAGAGCCAACGGAAGAATTCAAGTATGGTTCGGTATCGAGTGGATTCCACTTGCGGATCTCGAACTACTAAAGAGAACGAGACAACTGGCTAATGAACTGGGTTAGTCATATTTTTCCTTCACATACAAATAACCCCTAAGGAAAATCTTTGGGTTGCAAAAGTGCTACAAATAACTAGTGCGAATTTCAAAACCAGTTATTCCTATTGGAGCTTTAGGTGCGATTCATCAGAATAGAGAAGATAATTTCGCGATAAGCCCTTGATTTCATATAAGCTTTGCAAAATATCTGCCAAATTCGTTAAAAAAGAAGCAGTAACACTCTAATCTGCTTGGTCTCTTTCGTTCGAAGGTACGGGTATTCACATTCATCTAAATGAGTCAACCAGCGAAGTCGATTCTACAGTTGAACGGTTCAACAAACGTCCTACCGAACTGGCTCATGAGGCGGGAATTCTAGGGCCCGATTGTGTGGCGGCTCACTGCGTTCACCTTTCGGACGCGGAAATCCATCTCTTGGCTTCTTCAGGCACTCACGTATCACACAATCCAGCTTCAAACGCTAAGTTAGGCAACGGAATTGCTCGGGTTCCTGAGATGATCGAAGCTGGAATCAATGTAGGCTTGGGTCACGACGCAGCCGAATGTTCTAATTTTGTCGATATGTTCACGGTAATGAAGTTCGCCTCGTTGATGCATCGAGCCGCACGACAAAGCACTGAGCTTGGAAAGCCAAACGATATTATCCGAATGGCCACGGTGAACGGGCAAAAAGCTCTCGGTCACGGCCACGAATTGGGTGCTATTGTCGAGGGCTTCAAGGCCGATTGCATTCTCATTGAAATGAGAAATACTGAATTTACTCCGCTGGTCGAGGGTGATATTTCGCATCTCACTAGTCATTTGGTTTTTTCGGCCAGTGGGAGTTGTGTGGATACGAATATAATCGACGGTCGAATAGTGATGCAGAACAGGAAAATGCTCACCGTAAATGAAGAAAAGGTGGTCACGGAGGCTAACAATGCTTTTGCCAGGATCAAAGATAAGATGAACGTGTCTTCTTCGAGACATCGACAAAAGACGAATCCACCTGTTTAGAGAATCGTATTCGTTTACAAGACGAACTGTATGATTGGACACGATTTCCGCTATTTTTCGCTTTTGTTTTTATCGGCAATGTTTTTTGGTGATACTTGTCATAGTTCCCTCGACGGAAGGGAGGGTCATATGGAAAAAACTAAAAAAAGTTTGTGTGTGGCTTTGTAATCGGTCAAGCGTCAAAAAGAACACGAATACTAGAAGTCAACATGCAAGACCTGTAAGTCATGTTCAAAGATCAAGAGAGCGTCGATGAGTCAACGTTTCCGTCACCGTTGCTCCCTCATCGGCATCGCTCGCCGACAACGACCATCGTCGTGTTAGTCTTCGAATTCTAGATCTATCTAACTTGCTGACAAAAACATATACAACCCCAAACAAAACCAAGCACATTGACACGACGATATACTCCCCACACATTACACCCACACACTGTTTGTGGAGTATGCTCGAGGATATAATCCTATGCAGTCAATACTGCAAATTACACTTACACCTTGTTTGTTTGAAGCATTGCTAAGGGAATGAGAGTAGGATTGACGAAATGAAAAGAACATATGTTTAATTGACGTTTATTGAAGTTCAGGTGTATGTGAGACATTAAAAGGTTAGGGGTTACTTTGAAAATTTTCCCAAAAATAAGGTTAAGCGGCCAAACAGGCCCTAAATACTCAATGTCACAAAAATGAAATAAAATACAAGTAATAATTGAAAGGTGAGATACAAGACAATGATGTAAAGGAAAGATATTAAAATGAGCAAAATTCATTGAAAGATTCTTTGACTTGAAGATGGAACTTTTTTAAAATTTGGGTTATCGCTAGGTCCTCACAGTTTGTCTCCATAATGGACTTCTCTCTATTTTAAAAAAGGGGAAAAAGAATATTGGGCATTTATTAAGTTTCATCATATTTCTTATTTCAATTCACCACAAAAAGTTCAACATATTTTATTGCTCACATAATTGTCAATGATTTGCTTGAACATTACACGGAATCATCTACTATGCCAAGAAAAGTCCTATTTTTTTTTTTTATCGGCATATACAAAAACAGGTATTGATAATGAATATTAGCATTAATTAGCATATATAATCAATCGTATAATCTCCATTATGATTAAAACAACAAACTGTTTAGTGCCATGACTAATAATTCACGCACGCCGATCGACGGAAATATACACTTAGGCTCCGTTTGTTTCAACGTAAAATATTTTTAGGGGTAAAATATTTTTCAGGTAAAATAATCTTGACAAAAATAAATTTTTTCGTTTTTGTTTTCCGATGTTTGGTTGATAATTGAAAACAATTTTTCAAAAAAGACACATTGGTCACTGTACTCACTGGTACAAGAGAATTCCACACTGTTTTTTCCCCAGTCAATATGGCACCCAAATATGTAAATCTTCAATTAACTTTTAATTAAATGTTGAAATTGGTCAAAAGAGCTAATTCTTAGTTTTCATTCTCCGAATTCTGTAAGCAAGAGTAATATCCTTTGCTCGTTATATTTATTTGCTATTAAATATGTCGATATGCCAAAAATTGATGAAAGAAGGAAGCATAGAAATGAGCACAAAAATTGATTTGGGTAACTAAGTCTGCCCTCTCTAATGCCTTTCGGCTTTGATTTGGGAGCATAGTTTTGCAGCAAAACGTCCCTGTAGCTCCTCGGTTCTTAGAGGTTTAGGGGCCACTGTTTCAATGGTATTTTAAGAGCACTCACTTTATGCATGTTGCTCAAGGTTAGGTCTATCTCCAATCATCACCCGCCCATACCCCTAATAATTGGGGACTAGATACGTTCTCTTATTGTTGTTGATATGCCAAAAGGCGTTTGACGTGATGGCATCGGGAGTACTGCACTTAATTAGTTCAATTTCTCTTCAAATGTGCTAATCTAACTATTCTAATCCCTATCTTTCCTTGATTAAAAAAAAAAAAAAGAAAACTTAGTTAAACCCGTTGATTAACACCAATTTTCTGTTTCCTAAAAAATACTGTGACAAGGGAAATGCGTTTTTCGTACATGTAATGTGGGAAAATAAAAGTCCTCATGCATCATTTCATGCATCCTTTGTTGTGTTTCTGTCATTTATCTGGAATTATAGAAAACGGAGGGAAAATAAAAGTACATAAACTGCATATTAAAGGCCCTAACTGGCTTGGGTTTTATTCAAAGGCCTATTATTCACATTGAGTCCATAGTTACCAGCAAAATTTGTGACAAGGGAAATGCGTTTTTCGTACATGTAATGTGGGTATAAATATGCTTTCCGAAATTTTTAGAAATCTACCATATAATCTTTGGAAAAGATTGAATGGGCAATTCAGATAACATTTGCTTAATTCAGATTACAAAACATTGAAAGCGATTTCGAGGCCTATAACCTGCCCACCTAGGAGGACCAGGGGCCGGAAGCGTCGGGAGTTGATAGGACTTACTATCTTAAGCATCTAGCTATGAATCCGGAAGCAAATTACACTGGTCATTACGCAATGTCACACAACTTTGAAGGTTGTGTGCCCAATCTTGAGCATCCAATTTATTAGAAGTCCAACCCAATGTTGTTTGAAAAATATTAAAATATTAGTCGAAATTGAAAATAAATAAATAAATAAAAACAAAAAGACAATAAAATTGTTAGTGAATCTTGAGTAATCTTTTGATCATAAACTTTCACTTTTTGAATTCCGTCAAGATAAATGAGTAGTCTAAAAAGTTTTGAAGCAAAGCTAATAAAATTCAGGGCAAACAAACACCTCACAAATATAAGGCAACATACTATTATTGGCACATGTAATTTGCCGATGGTCCTACATGAGTCCACCCAGAATTAAACCAACCTTTCAGAAAGAAGACCAAAAGTCCACTTTACTCAGCGTAGAGTCCATTCTAATAATGTTAGGTGAAATTACCCACTAAGAGCATCCTCATCAGGATTGCTACTTTGGCCAAATGGTTATTTTGTTGAGTCAAAGTGGAAAAAATACCCCAAAATCAGCCTCAACAAATATTTGGCTAATTTGCAAAAATTGCAACTTCGCTACAGTAACTCACTATTGGGATAAAGGTACTGTTCACAGGTTAAAGGTACTGTTGAGCAAAGGCACTGTTTTTTTTTATTGTTTTCTTCGGTGCAACAGGAGACAACGAGAGAGGGAGGAACCATGGGTTGCTGACGCGCGCACCTACCTAGACATTTCCTCCGACAGGTACACCTCCCAACGTGGGGAGTTGAGTTTTTTAGGAGAAAAGAAATTTTTTTAATAGATTTGAGGGGAAATAGTTTAATATAGTAAAGTTTGGATAGAGAGTCTGATTTTTTGAGTTTTTGATAAAGTGACTTGCTAAATTGTAAAAGGTGTTTTTGTGGTTAAATTTGGTATTTTTTTTGTTGAGGCTAATGAGGATGCCCTAAGAGCATCCCCATCAGGGGAGACAAATCCCCCTGATGGGTAAATTGTTGAGCCAAAGCCACAAAACTTCCCCCAAATCAGCCTCAACAAATGCATGGACAAATTGCAAAAGTTTAAACTTAGCTACAGTGACTCAATATTCCTACCAAGTCACTGTTCAAGGGTTACCGAATTTTTTAATAATTCTACCCCACGGAATGTACCTAGGCAAGTGGAAACAGGTGGACTTGCACAATTCCCCATCCGGGGATAATAATAATTTAAGATTTTTTTTTTTTTATTAGACTTGAGGGAATAGTAAAGTTTGGATAGAGAGTTTGATTTTGTGAATTTTTGGATAAATGACTTACTAATTTATAAGAGGTGTTTTTGAGGTTAAATTTGATGTTTTTTTTTTGTTGAGGCTGATGAGGATGCCCTAAGAGCATCCCCATCAGGGGAGGCAAATGCCCCTGATGGTTATTTTGTTGAGCTAAAGGGTAGAAAACACCCCAAAATCAGCCTCAACAAGTGTTGGGCTAATTTGCAAAAATTACAACTTCGCTACAGTAACTTAGTATTGGGGTCAAGTTACTGTTCACAGGCTACCCAATAGTTTAATAGTTTCTCTTCGCTACAGTAGCTCCCTCTCTGTCCGTTATTCTCATGCCGGCCCCACCACTCTTTTTCTTTCTCTCCCTCTCTCTCTTTAATAATATTTTATACATTAAAGTATTGTTGCACAGCTCCCCAATCGGGGAAAACAATATTTTAAGAAAAATATTTTTTTTTTATGAGACTTGAGAGGAATAGTAAAGTTTGGATAGAGAGTCTGATTTGTGAATTTTTGAATAAGTGGCTTGCTAATTTATAAAAGGTGTTTTTGAGGTTAAATTTGATGTTTTTTTTGTTGAGCCTGATGAGGATGCCCGACCTAAAGAATACTAACTAAACCGTTCAAACCGCATTTGGTCGGTAACAGGTTTGGTCGGTTCATTATATTTTATTGGTCTAGGCGGTTTGGATAAGTGAAAAAAATCAATTTTTGTGGTTCGGTGCAGTTCAAGATATTAAAAACCATTTGAAACCGAAACTAACCAAACCCCGCAGATATAATTATCCCACTGGACGTACAATTTCAACAAACTTTGATCAACAATTTTTAAACATGTAATTATTTCAGTGTTAGTGATAGCATTTTTATAGTAACTAAATAACGTGAATATTTAGAGACAACATACGGTGTGAGCAATACTTCGTTATTATTTTATTTATTTAATTTAATAGTATTACTTTGTATTTTAAGTTCATTTTACTTAAATTTTGAATCATAAATATCATGTTTTATATTTTGACAATTTACTAATGACTCTTTTTTGTTAAGAAATATAAGGACTCACTTTATAATTTTGCTTTAGACCCCAAATTATCAGGGCCGGTCCTAGTCCCAGCCGAGACTTGCATGGCTAAATCCTGATTCGTTGGAAGCTCATTAACATAACTACCGACTGAAATTTTTTGGTTTTTTTGGTTTTGTCCTTATTAAAAAAAATTGCATTTGTTAGTTTTCGGTCGATTTTTTGTGGTTTCTTGGCTTGTCTCGACGAGAGGAATCTAAAAAGTATAAAATTATTAACCAAACTTAAAGTTTTGTGAATAAAGACAAAAAATAATCCAAAAAACCGGTTTTTGGATGTCACCTTCGTCTTTATTCACAAAACTTTAAGTTTGGTTAATAATTTTATACTTTTTAGATTCCTCTCGTCGAGACAAGCCAAGAAATCACAAAAAATCGACCGAAAACTAACAAATGCAATTTTTTTTTGAATAAGGACAAAACTAAAAACCCAGAAAACCAGTTTTTTGAATTGATCCAAACCAGGCCTTTCTTATGACAAAACATTCAAAAATGATTTTATTTGACCAAGTGTCTAGCAAGTGTGTTTAATCACCACATGTGTGATGTACCCTACGGAAAAGGTGACAAGGTTAGGTGAGTGTAAGCCTAATTAGTGCGGAGTATGAAATATATTCAAACAATTTGTCCCCCACAAAGGTCAAAAGTATACAAAAAGGAAAAAACATCGTACAATATATATATGCTTCTGAATATATTTGTAGAAATTAAATTTATATTGATCAACCTAAAGGTTAGCTCTAGCCTGTCTGGTGAAGAGGTTCCAACATTATATTAAGGTGATCACTCATTTTTACCCAAGCAAGTGCGATTGTATCTCTCGCGAAAATGGTAGGTTGCTACCATAGCCTATACTTTCATTTTTTATACCAAAAGGCAAAACAACTGGAATTGTATTCCTGAACATTCCTCCTTACCTGCAGTCACGTTTGAGATTTGTCACGTATACCTTCTTTTAAGATTTATCACCGTGCAGCCTTTTGTTGGACTGGTCATCGTTGGGTATCGACTCTAAATTATTCATAAAACGAGATTGAATGAGCTCCTCTATACCCAGGGGCAACTCTAACCTTTGCCCAGTGATATCAAGTGACATCGCTGAGTTCAAAAAATACACTAAAAAAATATTTTTTGTAGACATAAATTAAATTTTCTTTAGTATTGTCAGTGCTAGACTACTCATGCAAAGTTAAAATAAATGAAAGTCTAACTAAATGTTATAAGACAAAAAAAAAGAGTAGTCTAGCCCAATAAATTTATTGTTTATTCAATTAGAACCCAAAATAATACTCCCTCCGTCCCAAAATGTTCTGCCTATTTCTTTTTTTGGACGTCTCAAAGATTTGTCGATATCTTTTATATTATAATATTTTATATATTCAATATGGATCTTATTTGATAGATTTCAATTAATTTTTTTAAACAAAAATTACGAAATCATAAAAACCATTATAGATTGTGAGATATAAACAACTTTTTGTGAGGTTCCAAAAAGGAAACAGGCGAAACAATTTGGGACGGAGGGAGTATTAAAAAAAGTTTAGGATCAAATCCTCAAGCCGCCCCTATCTATACCAAATTTACATCCAACACAAATGTTGAAGCTGTTGGTTACAAAAAAATAAAAATAAATAAATAAAATCATAATAGTGTATTAACGAAAGTATAGTGCAAGACATGCCCCACCCTCACAAGACTCGTAGATGCATTGAATATCGCAAGCAACGAGTCAATGACAATGGAAGTCAAAATTAAGGAAAGAGAAAGAAGAGTACCCTCCTTTGATGATGATATTGTTCCTTCTGAGAGCGGGTGAGGGTCAGCCACGTGGAATGCGTGTGCCCTGTCGTTACGCCCGCCTTGGCGGCCCTCGTCGATGTTAATCAAGCCGTCCACCTCATTGAAGGTTGTGGACGGAGGGTTCCTCGGCACTTCAAGTGTGGAAGTAAGCGCGTCTCTCTCTCTCTCCCCCTTCCTGTCTCTCTAGTTCTATATGGAAAATTGGGCCAGTCACGTGCATCTACAAGTTAGGAAAATCTTGTTCATGTGGATGCAAAATTATCACATTCGTACTTTAATTATACGCTGCCAATAGTACTCTCAATCTATACATAATTTATCACACAAGAAATTGTGCGGCAACCAATTTAGTGGACGCACGATAAGATGACTAATTTAATCAAATTTTTTGTTTGCTTTTTGCATTATAACTCCGGCCTCTAAGTTTATAAAATATCTATAACACGAGCTATTTTCTGAGTTTTCATAAAATAAATAAAAAAATGTCATGACGCCCAATTCTTGGTATAACTTCAATTTCTTTAGTGAGATACTCCAATGTCTTTCTTGTTTTTTGTATTGATCCATCACACCGTAATGAAAACTTGAAACCTTATCCAGCTGGTGCAAGATATATAATTATGTATAATGACTTAGAGCATTGTTGATCAAAAAAAGAAGGAAAAAAAAAAGACTTAAGAGCATTTGTATTTGATAGTACAAGCTTAATTCCTAAGATGTGTATCAAATGAGGTGTGTATAATAAAGTACTACTCCAATAAAAGATGGACTTGTTTTAATGCGTTAAGAGTTGGCAATCGTAACATTTTTAAGTTTTTCGTAACTTTTCAGCAATATGATTTATAACATTTTCTATAATTCGTAACATTTTGGTGTGTCTCATAACTTTTATAAAAAAAAATCGTAACTTTTATAGGAGTACGTATCAATGTATAATACATGCACACCCAAATAAAGGGGGTGTATTGTAACCATTTTCCCGAAAGAGTTTGTTTAAGTTTTGTTACGGAGACAGTGAGCTTGTTGATCGAAAGGGAGAGCTGTGAGGGGCGTAGCCCGGTCAGCTATTTCTAACCGCCGTTGGAGATTTTTCTTTATTTCTTAGCCAGGCCCCTTTGTTTTTTTTGGTTTTTTTTTTTTGAAGAGCAAAATTTTATTAACTTTTGAAAATGAATTACAAAGATTAAAGAGATCCTAGCAACAGACATCAAGATGGGGAAAGGGCAGACCCACAAAGAATACTCCCCTCACACCAATAGACACCTGACGCTAGGAACCATAAGGGAAAACACAACCTGATGCTGGCAAGAAGCCAACCAAAACCTCCCAACAAGAAAAACAGCTCCCCAAACAAAACCTAACCAAAACGCCCAAAAAAGACACCGCTAACGACAATATTAGCTTGCAACGGAAAAACTGCTTATGACCTCATCATCTTCCCCCAAATAATCTTCACCAAAGATCTTGCTAATTGACCGAGCAGCCTGAGCCGAATTAAGTTGAATCCTGTTGATGCTTTCAGAAGGAACAGATAAAGCAGTTGAATCCTGAGCCCGGCCCCCTTTGTTGATTTCGTTGCTTTCTGTTCCGATATGTGTGTGTTATATATGTAGAGGTAGAGAGATAGAGGTGGTGTAGAGCTAAGAGAGACAGACAGAGTATACCAGAGGAAGTCCAGGGTTGTAGACTTCGTTGGTGAATATAACTGTTTCCCTAAAAATAAAAATAAAAATAAAAACAACGCATTGGCTGTGTAATTGAGATGCGCGGGCGTGCTAGGATGATGGTAGGTCCAAATGTGGATGGACCGACTTCTGAATAGGCGAGTTGTACTCAGGCTAGTTCTTTTTTGCCTCACTGAAGAGGACTTCACAATTTTCTTAAGCGATGTGGAAATAGGAGCTAGCGAGTGCGGCGCTCAAACGTAAATAACATCGTAGAAATAGAAAATGCTCGGGATTTTCCATTATTGAACAATGAAGTTGCGAGAACTGAAATGTGCAGAAAAATAATCGTACTGAAAGATAAATTGGACGGAGCCAAACGAAAGATAATTGAAGCCGGAGCTTGAAGTTATGTTGGTTGGAAGTTCGGAACCTTCTCAGTTTTCCTGCCTCCCATTTATATCGCCAAAGAAAAAAATAGGGCAACCCACTGACTTTGCCTCCATTTCCTCCACGAATATGCCATTTACTCCACTAATTGAAGAGAAAATTTGGCACCAAGTGCCTTGTGTCCCATTATTCTTTCTCATGCACTCCACTTTGATCTCAATTTGTATGTTTGTAGTGCCCATTTGCAGCACCATTTATTTTGTTGCTCAAAGCATTGCATGTCATGTGTTCATTTTTTCTTCATGAAAGGGACACACGTCAAAGTGATTAATTTGAATTTCATCACCAGAACATGGATTTGCCATCGGAAATTCCCACTTGGCTCTTACTAATTAAATTTTTGGCGGTTATCAACCAAAGAAACCTCAACTATTTTCGGATGTGGCGCGTTCATATTGGCAGTCATTTTTTGGTACAAATATTAACACAGTAAAAAAAGCCCCCCGATGACTGCCATGTGGTTCTCTCTTAAGAGCCTAACGATTTTGTCAGAAAATGGGTACAAACAATAACAATCGGAAATTTTTCTCTCTTTTTTGTGAGTGTTCTTTGGTTTGTGATCCAACGAGGCATAGGGATTCTTTTGCAGGACATTTGTTTGGTTTAGTTTTTTTGGTAATTAGTGGAAAGAGATAGATAGAGAAATAAAAGTAATAACTAGAGATAAAACTTATTGGGGACAGTGCACTGATATTGTGCTAGTGTTAGTTTGCCAACGGTTATGGTTGCCCCTACCACTAGTAAAAATCTGAAGGGAGAATATAGAGCGTGTTAATTGTTGGGAAAAATACAGTGGCAATACGAATTCCAAAGAACAATTTTATTAGCTCCGTGGGGAGTTTGAGTAAGTCTTCTATTGCATCAGTAATGGATGTGTTGGGTAGGGATGGCAATCTCACCCAAAACCGATGGATACCCGAACCAAACCGACCCTATCGGGGAGGTTTTTTATATTTTTTCCTACCCATGGGGCGGGTTTGGTTTTCGAAACATAATACCCAGCGGGTTTGGATTTGGGTTTGGTCTTAGAAAATATTCGGTCAAACCCAAACCCAAACCCAAACCAATCCATATGATATTACTTATAGGATACATATATACATATTATATTTTTATATACATGTAATTTTTATTTTTCAATTCATAACTTTCATTGACTTTTCATTTCATCTCCTTTCTTATTCCTCTGAAATCCTTTAAAAATCTCAAGAGTTTCTATAGGAACTCTTTAAGAAAATTTTATTATTATTATTTTTTATTATGTTGGAATTTAGATGTTTAATGGTGAAATCTTATGGCATGTTATTTTTTTTATTTTAATGTATTACTTTTTCCTTCATATGTTCATTAATGGAATGACTATTAATCGGGTTTGGTGTTGTTTGGATAAAATCCAAATCCATATGATTTGGTTATGGTGCACTAAAAATCATACCCGTCGGATATCGGTTTGGATTTGGGTATAGATAAATATTTTGATTTTGGGTTTGGGTATGGTGATCACAAAACCCAGACCAAACCGATCCATTGTCATCCCTAGTGTTGGGTGGGAGGTGCCTGTTTGAAAATGATTGCTCGTTTGGGCCATTAACTACGTGGTAGAGTTCAATGCTTAGCTCTGCTTGGAGCTTGAGCAGATCTTTGTTTGCATCCTTGAGGGATGCGTTGGGTGGGTGGTTCCTATTTGAAGATGGACCCTCAATTTGGAGGCATGTGCGACTAGGTTTCCTGAGTCGCATTTGCAAGATCAAGTAGTGTGCTTGAGCCTTGTTCATTCTTGCCGTTGGTAATCGCCTCGTTGGGGGCTGCCCCTGCGAGGGGTGTTTAGAGAAGAGTGTTGTTGTGAGAGGATTGTTCTATGGTGTTGAGTTCAATGGAATTCAAGCCAAGGTGGAGAATTATTGGAATTGTGCCTTGAATTAAAGACGTTTGAAGAAAGATGCAGTATTTGACGCGAGTAGCTTGCAGTTTGGACCGAGTTATGTTTCTGGAAAAATCGCCCGGCGCGGGATTTAGGGTCGCTTGGGCGGGTTTGACAATTTTGAGTTATTTCGGCGTTTTTCTAGAAATCCTACCTGGGTGGAAATCAATCCCGCCCGGGCGAAAATCAAACCCACCCGGGCGGTTTTGACCGACTTCAGTACGGATTGCGTGTGGCTGCACGTTTTTTAGGGTTTTAACTTAATTTTATGTACTTTCTTATAAATAGGAGCCTTGTGGCCACCTAAGGTTTTGTCTTTAATTCTTGGGATTAGATATTAGGGTTTTTGCTTGTCCCTTTTGTGTTCTTGAGACTTTGTCCCTAGATATTTGTTTGGTGTTTCAATTAGAGTTACGGGCATAGCCGGCTCTTTGTGTTCTCTCCCGTTCATAGTGAATCCTCTCTTGCTCTTCTCCCGTGTAAGTACCTCTAGAGCTTCGTGCTTGAGGGGCAACAACGTAAATCTTGTGTCATTGATTCTCGCTTGTTGGTTTGTTTTCTCTTACTTCATGGCCTGTCACGACATTCTTTAATACTACTATTCATGATGTGATTAAAATCCTAATTAGATACATAAACCTCTAGGCACGCTAATTACGTATACGTAGGAGACTAGGAGTCCACTAAAACAATGATCAGATTTTCTTATGACAAAACTTTCAAAATTGATTTTATTTGACAAAGTGTCTAGCACGTGTGTTTAATCACCACATGTATGATGTACCCTACGGAAAAGGTGTCAAAGTTAGGTGGGTGTAAGCTATATGAAATATATTCAAGCAATTTGTCCCCCCACAAAGGTCAAAAGTATACAAAAAGGAATAAACATCTTACAAAATTTACATTCCTTCTTTTCTTTTTTTGCTTATGAATATTTGTAGAAATAAGTTTAGAGAAAACATTCTTTATACCGCCGGTGTAAAACAGTTTCATCCAAATCAATTGCATTGCACCATGTTTCTATGTTCTACCTTTTGTGACCACTGTTTGGTCACATGGCGCAATGTAATAGATTTGGAGAAAACTTTGGTTTACACCACATGTGTAAAGATTGTTCTCCCATAAGTTTATACTCAACGTAAAGGTTAGCTAGCCTGTCTGGTGAAGAGGTTCCAACATTATATTAAGGTGATCACTCATTCTTACCCAAGCAAGTGCGATTGTATCTCTCGCAGATATGGTGGGGTACTACCATAGCCTATACTTCCATTTTTATACCAAAAACAATTGGAATTGTATTCCTGAACATTCCTCCATACCTGCAGTCACGTTTGAGATTTGTCACATATAGATTCTTTTAAGATTTATCATCGTGCAACCTTTTGTTGGACCTGTCATTTGTAAATTATTCATAAAATGAGATTGAATGAGCTCTTCTATACCAATTTTACGTACAACCCAAAAGTTGAATCTGTTGGTTACAAAAAAATCCTAATATTAACTGTTCATTCATTCCATATCCAAGCAATGTCAGGGGTAGCATTCATTAACGAAAAGTATAGTGCAAGACATGCCCCACCCTCTCAACACTCGTACCTTTTTTTTTTGGGAAGTATAAATCCACTTTCCATTAGGTGCATTGAATATCGCAAGCAACGAGTCAATGACAATGAAAGTCAGAATTAAGCAAAGAGAAAGAAAAAAAATGTGTGGTATTCTATTGCATCTAGGAAGAGAACAAAGAGTATACATAAATTGAGGTGTAGTGGCCCTTATGTGGTGTCTAGAAGAGATGATCAATGGTAATATGGCCAAGGGAGTTAGGTCATGGACTATTTTGGTCCTTGTAGTGGCGGCAATGGGTGGTTGGGAGTTGACCTAATTCGTTGCTTTCTGTTCCTATATGTGCAGTGGCGGAGCCACATGTGGACCAGTGTGGGCCTGTGCCCACACTGGATTTTTGGGAGGAATTTTTTTTTTTTTTGTAGAAAAATATAAATTGGTACATCACTTCTTTTTTTTTATGCAAAAAACTAATTAGTGCTCTTGGGCGTCATTACTTGGTGTGATAATATAATTCTCCCGCGCGTACATATGTGGGACTCAAGACTAAAGATATGAGTTTCACCTGAATATGTGATGAAAAGGCCCATAAGAAAAGGTGATTGAGAAGGGAGTTAGGGCATCACATGGCGATGCCCCGGAACAACTGAATAACTAATTACTCACAAATAAGTCTCAATATATTGAATTTTTGCCTCAACTAAATGTTTACAGAGCCAGACCTCCACTAACTCGAACCCCAAATCTCCCCCTTGGAAGCCAAGGAGTACAACCAAATAGTCTAAGAGTCACGTCTATCCATAAAATATAAGTCAAGCGAGACTCATTTCAAATGAAAATTAAGACATATTAGATTTTTTAAGAAGAGAATTTTTTTTCTCAACAAAAGTACTGGCGTTCATGAATTGTGCCCTCACTGACCCAATTTCCTGGCTACGCCACTGTATATGTGTGTGTAGAGAGAGTGAGAGAGAGAGAACTGGTGTAGAGCCAAGAGAGAGACAGAGTACTGTACCAGGGCAAGTCCAGGATTGTAAACTTATTTGGTGAATATAACTGTTTCCCTAAAAAAATCAAACAACGCCTTGGCTGTGTAATTGAGATGCGCGGGATTGCCATGATTACAGTTGGTTCGAGTGTGGATGGATTGACTTCTGAATAAGCGACTTGTATGCAGGCCAAGCTCTTTTTTGCCTCTCTGAAGAGGACTTCACAATTTTCTCAAGTGATGTAGAAACAGGAGCTAGCGAGTGCGGCGCTCAAATATAAATAACATCGTAGAACATTATCGAAAATAATGCGAGAATTGAAATGTGCAGAAAATAATCATACTGCAGGAAGATAAATTGGACGGAACCAAAAGAAAAGATAAATTGAAGCAGGAGCTTGAATTTGTGTTGGTCGGAAGTTGAAGGTTTTAAATCTTGGTATCGGGATACGTAACGGTATTGGTGATACAGTCAAATATCGGCATGGGTCATATATCGGTATCGGTCCCTTGAAAAACTGATACGTGTCGAGGAATATTTAAATTCGGAACCTTCTCAGTTTTCCTGCTCTCGTATATTCATATTGCAAAAGGAAAAATAGGGCAACCCACATGCCTCCATTCCCTCCACTACTTTGATCTCAGGTGCCTTGTGTCCCATGATTCTTTCTCATGCCCTCAGCTTTGATCTCAACTTGTATGCTTGTAGCGCCCTTTTGCAGCACCATTTATTTTGTTGCTCAAAGCATTGCATGCCATATGTCCATTTCCTTCATGAGATGGACCTCACTCCAAAGTGGTTAATTTGAATTTCACCGGAACATGGATTTGCTATCGGAAATTCCCATTTGGTGCTTACTAATCTGTCGCCGGATACCGGTAGTAATAGGGCTAGTGATACCAATATTAAACGTCATGAAAAGTCCTCTCATCGATGGATACCGATATCAATAGAGAGATTGATACTGGTAGTACGTAGCTGGGAAAATTTTCTTCTTCAATCGATTGAACCTCCGATCCTTTCTAACATAATCTCAACATCTCCAAATACCTTCACAACATCAAAACACATATCCCAACCATCCACTGAACCCCTAGTACACTGAGATATAAGTACACTCCATACACACATCCGTGACAATGTAGTTTAAACTTTTAATAAAAATTCGTTCTCATTAATCAAATAACGAAAAAATTGAAATTTAAATACACAGGTCGTTATACTGCATGATTAGTGGTTGCAAAGTAGTTTTGGTTGCAATTATATCTGCAACTATAAATATATTTTAAATAATTTATGATGATGATATCTCAATTTCAAGTTAATCATGTTTCAAACCAAAACCGAACCGTATTTCAATTGTTTGGATTGGTTTGGATTTATGAATTTGATGGTGTGGTCTGGTTCGGTTTTCCAAATTCGTAATTCATAGGTAGTGGTTTTGTTCTTGATTTACTACAAAACCGGACGAATCCGGTCCATGCTACATATCAACGAGTTCTTTTATTTTTTTGAAAACAAGTTGGCATTTGTTCAAACAACAAACATATTATATGTGCCAATATATTGATCATTCTACCTCTAAATTCAAATTCTGGTTCCACCATTGAAACAAGGTAAATACTATTTTATTTTCTTAAACCGCAGAAACAGTCAACAAGCTAGGTGACTACAAACTTGTTTAAATTTTGATTTAAAAGTTTAATGAGGCTCAATATTTGGCAGATAAATTAACAATGAAAAAAGTAGCCAATATCTGTTATTTTATACGACAAGATGATATCTAAGGGATCCGTGGCGCAATGGTAGCGCGTCTGACTCCAGATCAGAAGGTTGCGTGTTCGATTCACGTCGGGTTCAATCCCCTTCAGCTTGCCCATTCTTTTTGCCACGCTCCATTCCTGTACCGCTGTAATTTTTTCAGAAGTGGTCAGAGCATTTCCATCGTATCCAAATGCACCATAGATTCTACATACTTCAAAAAATAATTTTAAAAGTTTTTTTTTTCTCCATAACCATCGAAGAAAATTCACTAAAAAGAAAAAAGCAAGATACTTAAAAACTTTACCGAAAACAATTGTCGAATCTGGAGTTTCGACTTACTTGCGATTAACTTGTTCATAGTAGTTGTTTTGATCTCATGAAACATATTTCCCCCTTTTTTAGTTTTGTTTTCACGTTATGGTATGGTTAGACGTGTAACGACACTGTAGAATTTTTAATGGCCATTCGGATTGCACACAATAAAATTCGGTATGATAACACAAAAAATTATTTATGAGAAGATTCTTTTACGTTGTGAGACGTAAAAACTTAAAGGAAAACTTGATGTCATCTCTTATGTCTTTTCCAAAAAGAAACGAGAATTAAGATCTTGAAATTAGACCATCTTTGTTTAACACAAAGTGAAATCATGTACTTAATCAGGCTTATGGAATCGGTCATTTTTTTATGACTGATTTACTATAAAGAAGAGTATATCAAAATTTAAAGGGAACAGGGGCTGTGCGGTGCACGGCACGCATGCTGCGCGGCCGGTTCGGGGTCTGTCCCGGGTCCCATTGTTTAATCCGAATCTTTCATTTTGTTTGTCTCGTCGAATATGTTGTCCATGCGAAAATTCAGGTTGGTTGGATATCGGTAACTATATTTTCAGCTTGTATTTTTCTAGAAAACGAAACACTTAAAGCAACTGTTGCAGGTGATTTTTTCCTACAAAACTGTAAGATAAATGGTCTCCGATCAAATAGTTACCGATGTCCGATCAACCTAAATTTTTGCATGAACTACATACTCGACAAGACAAATAAAACAAACGACTCGGATCAAACAACGGGACCCGGGGTGGGTCCCAAACCAGCCGCGCAGCATGCATGCTCTGCACTAGGTGCAGAAATCTGAAATAACGTTTCAAATTTCTGAAATTAAGTTGGAGCTCAAAAGCCAGAGCATGAGTGGCGGAGGTACGAGCGGCCGCCGGAGTTTGTTAATTTCTAATGATAGTCTCTATAATTCAAAGTATTTATGACATGACAAGCAAATTGATCCGTGAAAAGACTAGATATATTTGGTTTAGTCCCATAAAAATTCAAATAAATTTGTATTGCTCTTTAAATATTTTTCCCTAATTATACATAACCAAATGAAAGTTATCCCCCCGTATTGACACCATTTGACCGAAAATCCTAGCTCTACGGCTAAAAAACACACCATCAAAACCAAACTGTTACCAAACAAATCCGAACCGTACGTCCATCGCCGAACACAGATGGTCCAGATTGGGACAACGACAAGGGACAGCACCATCCCCCGATTCACCAAGGTCCAAACACAGAACAGAGACAAGCATCTCCTGTTTTCTAACCCTCACAAAAGTTAAAGCTGCTTTCCACTTTGTCCATTGTTGTTATTCAATAACTTGAGCAAACAAATTTTCTTGTCATTGTTGTACAAGAAAGTCCAACGTTACATAATTATTACTTCCCCACACTATCTTGTAATTTGACCAGTCTCTGGAAGCTCAGAAAGAGGGAAGATTCATATCAACTTACACCATCCCTATTTTAGTATATACATCACTATCTGTTATCTTGCACTGTCCAAGTAAAACCCATGGTGAGGGCATGTTCAATGTCTGCTTTACCATAAAATTGAACAAATACCATGAAGAGGGTAAGAGCCTATTTCTTAAATCCCAAGTCACCCAATCCCATGGACATCCACCTACTATCATAGATTTTACTCTAAAGTTTTTCAATCCTTCAAGACTATGTCAACGAACTGGTGAGATTGAAATTTGGAGATACAAATAAAGACAAACAAACCGGTTCCAAACACAGAAGCAGTTTCTCCACACGCTAATATATTTCTCATGCACGACGACAGAGGAAATGAAGAGGGTAGTAAAAACTGGTACGGGTCGGAGTTATAAAATTTTGAATCGCAACTCCAACTACATACATTACAGAAATGCAATAAACAGGAATTTAGTTGAAGAAACTCAGAAACTTCCATTTTGCCTAGTCCTTCTTGCTAGAGGTCTCATCCTGCCAAGTTGCTTGCCACTGCTTGTCGTAGAATGTGGTTTCTTCAACCAGCTTCTTTAGGGTTTCTATGTCCTCGTTCTTTCGGATCAGAAGTACACCGACTACGGATACAAATAAGAGTGTTTTACAGAAGAAATTACCCATTTGGTCTACAAGACCAACCCCGGTCAAGCTGTCAACCAGATAAGCCATAAAGAACCCGATCATCGCAGCACGGCCTACAAAGAAAGAATTAGCTATCTTAGCACAAGGTAGCATACAATTTATCAGGCTATGCTTTGGATTGGATTTGTACAGGGGAATAAAAAAAAGTAGGTGAAAAATATATGAAACTACGTGGATAGCTAAGAATCATTTTTCCTATTCCTTCCATTTACACTCTACGAATCAGTCCACAAATCTATGAACCAAACACTGCCTTAGTATAAAACTTTAGGTAAAAAGAGAAGTTTGAGCAAAACCGTTGAGTCGTTCAGCCTCAGGAAGATGGAATCTCTTTATCCATGCCCACCACGGTACAATTGATGTGTCAAAAAATACAGGGTTCTCATTGCTACTTGATTCTGGATCATCTTCGAGCCACTTCCTCCTCCTAACCTCTGCAATGGATTAGTAAAGAAGGTTCATCAGAAATCAAGTGAAGCTGATAGGTAGTGGGGAAAATGAGATGTTAATGCTTACCTTCCTGCTGGAAATATAACCAGTCATGGTATTTCAAGACTGTACATGGAAGTATCTTCAGTTACATGGGGTTATCTACATAAGGCCTCAAATTGTTACTAATAAAACTGTTATTTTCATTAACCAGGCCTATTCAACGCAGAACTCTCACAATACTGTTCTGATTATGTACAAGGCCCAAGCTTTTCTGATTATCCAGGCCTATTCCAAAGACACTAATGACTAACCATTTTGTGTCTTTCTACAGATTTGTATTACTACGAGAATTTCTACCGGAGTTAAGTTTCCTGTTTTGTTAACTCTACATCAGTAACTTCACTGTGCGTGATACTTTAAATGATTAGCAATACCAAAATATATATATAATGACACCCATATTACTACTATTTACTCCAGCATAATGGGAAAAAAGAGAACAAAAGGTGAGGGGTAAGGAAGGGTAGTTGAAGCAATCGAGACCATCCACCACAACCACTGCCCCAAAGAAGATACAAAGTATCCTTCTTTCGGAGATGCTGACATGCCGATCCCAAATATTGCCCAGGCAGCCTCAACAATCACATGGTTGTATATAAATGAGCCCAAGACGTTCCTGAATGTAATTTCAAGATGCAATAACAAATAGACCAAGAAAATTTATTTTGACTATACGGCCCTCATCCATTGATAGTCTCACACCAACATGGTTAGTCATGCCAATTAACCGTTCTGATTCCAATAAGTGTATCCATTTATCCCATTCATTTATAGCTCCCTCTAACAACCTGAAAGTGTTTGGATTGTTGGCTTGCACACAGGCTTTCCAGGGAGGGTTGGTTAAAGAAAACAGTCCAAGTCCTCTGTAAGAAAGATAGTTCCTTCACGAAAGGGTAGTATTTCAACTCTAATTCTATTGTAGATGAGCTTTCGCAGAATATTTTCCCTCTTGAGCAAGTAAGCAAGCAGATGCAGTGAAGGCTCGTGAAATGGGGTTAACAGGGGTGTCCCCATTCCGTGAGTCAACAGGCTTCTATCCATTGATGAGGAAGGTGTAATACACTTCATCGAGAAAGAGGAAGAAGACGGGAGTAAAGAAATAGAAAATGGATTCCAGAGGACGACTAATATGAATTCTTTTGCTTTGTGCGGGACACTGAACTATGAAACCGAAGAAAGAGTGATCTGGTTTATTAGATAAAAAACTTCCCTTGTTCTGACTCCTTGGCTTGAGTTCTCCTCATGGTGTCCTTCCCTTGAAGAACGTCTGGCTCTTCACGATCTGGAATAATCCGTTCCTGTATCCCTTGGTGTGTAGCTTAGCTAGCGAAGGTCCAAGTGGAAATGACAGAAAATCCACTTACGCTTCCTTCCCTCGTCCATTGCCAGTTTTCGTATGGTCACAAACAGATTACCAAGAATCATTAATTCCGCATACAAAAAAATGGTTCTGAGAACACTACCTTTCAACACTTGTACACTTCCCTATCTGCTAACAAGCACAACCCACGTGCGATCTCGGAACAATTTATAAATCTGTGTTAGATTTACTTGGTTTGTCAGAACCGTATCATGTTTAAGGTAGTAATAAAATCAGTTGTTAAACTAGGCTTCCAAGGGGAGTTGTCTAGGGTTCGAGTCCATGGAGAGACTTCGAATCCCCTTTACTGCTAACCTACTAACACCCCTCTAACCTCCACAGATATAGACCGTTTGGCCAAAAAACAAGGGTAGTAAAAACAATTTACTTTCCAACGCCAAACAATTGTTGTAACTTCTTCAAATGTAAACTCATTTGCTTTCTATATTTTTTTCCTGATTAAGGATAATTTTTTAGTTCAGTATTTTTTTCCCCAATTAAGGCTAACATTCTAGCATGGTCTATATCTAGTAATTTTACAAGATTTGGATATAATTTTTACATAACATCATTTGGCTCGAGAAGAGAAATCCAAAAAGTATAAAAATATAGGAGTAGGTTACAGTTAAAAAAAAAAAAAAAGTTCATACTTTTAGTTTTTGTCGTGTAGTATTTTTTTATTTTATTTTTGTCGGTGTGTAGTAATTTTTTTTTTTTTGTCCGTCTTTAGTTAACTGTTTTCATTATTTTCTTATTTTCCGATTCCTCTTGTCAAGCCATTATATACCAATTTAGTGAAAATTAGCCAAAGGGGACTAAAAGAAGCACAACCTTTTCAATGGCGAAACCGGATTCATGCAAGTGATCCAAATATTGGGAATTCAGGCTCGGTTTCGTTTGTTAAAACGAGCACAACCTTGAAATATGCATAACAGAAACCACTTTGCAAAATTAAACCAAAACAAAATCAAACCAAGCCAAAATCCAACAAAGTAGCATATGAATGACACTAGAAATATCATCTTTGGCAATAGAAGGAAGCTAAAATAGAAATAGAGAACATAAAAACACTAGAAGAAAAAAGCATTACCAGCATCAATAACAGCATCCCAATCAGTCTTCCCATCTTTCTGGAATTGATTCAAGTCCCAAGTCCCTCCCACCCACCTTGGATCCCCAAACTGAACCACCTCCTTCACGGCGGGCGCCGCCGCCAGAGACCCATTGGGCCCCAAAGAAGAGCCGGCGGCATCAGGAGCTTCTGAAGCCTTCTTTTCCTCTACAGTGGCAGCAACAGATACCACTGTAGCCCCAGACCCATTGTCAGTGGCTTTAGTAGAAACCAAGAAGTGGGATTTTGTGGGTTTTAGATAGAGAAAAGTCTTGTGGGTCAAATGGGTTTTTGGAGACAACGATGGAGCTGAGGTTGGGTGGTGGGTTGGAGGCGATGAGAACAAGGCCATGGACATTTTTCTTTGGTTTCTTTGGAAGTAGAGCGGAGAAAGCTCAGAACATTCTCTCTGGTGTTTTTGAGCTATCCTCTGCCTCAGAATTTGATTTGGGGGTTATTTTGGGACCGAAGTGATAAAAATGGATGATGTGGTCTGGTTCAATTGCTTTAAAAAGGCAAAAAGTTGCAAGGCTAATTGACAGACACCCTCCTTAACTATGAGAGTATCTCTTTAACTGAAGTCAACTAGAAGAAACACATGAATTAGACCCTGTCTCTGTAAAGTTGTATCATTTCACCCCCTTTTCGTTCCCTCAAGTATGTTTTGAGGGCCGGGTAATTGGCAGATAAATAGGGCTGCAAACGAACCGAGATGCTCACGAATAGCTCGTGGCTCGGCTCAAGTTTTAGGCTCGCTTATAAAACGAGCCGAGTTCAACGCCTTGAAGCTCAGCTCGGCTTGCAAATGCTCAGATTGTTTGTATAGGCTTGGCTTGTTTAAAGAGGCTCGATAATACCTAGCTCAACTCGTTGGGCTCGGCTCGATTCATTTGGACCCCTACAAATAAACTATAACCGGGTGGTAGACTAGGTATACATGACTAACTCCCAAGTGGTTAGGAGGTCACAGGTTCGAGGCATGAAGGCATGTGGACGACTCTCTCCTATAAGTTCGATTGTAATCCACTATATCTCAGTGAGACATTAGAAACCTGTGGTCGATTGGTCACTCACGGGCCTATCGTAGACTTGGAGTCATTATGGTAATGCCCAAAGAAGATTGGAAGTGGATCGTCCCTTCTTCACCTCTTATAATTAACAAAAACAAAAACAAAAAAGAATTTATGAGGCTGAGTTTCCACTTAGGTATTTTCGATATTTTTTATATTCTCTCACTAGTAATTCTCCTTACGGAAGTTGGGTGCCTGTTGTGCAGTTATTGCACGTCACCGTGCAAGGTAGCCAAAACGGCGTTGTTTTGACTACAAGGCAAGTGTTTCGCCAAATGCGGCCTTGTGGTGCCCACTTTCAGGTTCCACACAAACAATTCGAACCGTTAAATAATTTTTTAAATAATTATTCACGTGGTCTTGGAGAAAATCGAGCCTGTTTTATATTTTTACGTAATCGATCTAACTTATTCGATTTCATTCAAAATTCAGGACCTTATCATTTGAAATAATCTTCAAGAAATGTTTTACAATTTTGCACTTGGTAACCCATTGATCTTAACCGTAGGTATCGTAGGGCTCGTTGAGAAGAGCGTTAAGCAAAAAAATTATCTTTATTGGACACCAATAGGTATCAAAACAATTCATATTTTTAGTGTTTTAATACCTATTGATGTCCAATCAAGATAATTTTTTTGCTGAAAGCTATTCTCAACGAGTCCTACGATACCTACGGTTCAGATCAATTGGTTACTTAGGGCACAATTGCATAACATTTTTTAAGATACTTTCAAATGAGAGTCCTGAATGAAAATTGAACGAATTAAATAGATTACATAAAAATATCCGATGGGTCTGATTTTCTCCAAGACCACTTGAATAATTATTTTAAAATTATCATTCGTGTGGGACCTATCTCACAAGGCCGCGTTTGGCGAAACACTTGCCTTGCGGCCAAACGCGCCGTTTTGGCTGCCCTACACTGTGCCGTGCAATAACTGCACAATAGACATCCGATTTTCTCTACATCAACTGATTTGACAACATCTAGTTCATAAATACCGAAAATACCCTAGTGAAAACTCACTTTGACATCTCCATTATGGCAATTTTTTCCCCCTCTCTTGTCCTCCTTGTATGATAAAAACGGCTGTATCTAGATATGCACATGCATTGGAGTATCTAGATATGCATATGCACATGTATCTAGATATGAACATTTTTCCGAGTGGCAAAAAACGGTGGGACTTTGGTTCAAGCACTTCTAATCATCCGATTGAGCTGAAATTTTGTGGAGCCTCTCGAAAAAATGTTCTAAGAATAATGAACGGTTCGGATCACTCGTGTGAGACTCAAAAGTGGATCACCGAGCATGCTCTGTACGTTTTCTGTGCATTTTGGTCAGTACATGTAGTCGGGTCCTATGTTCTTGAGCAATTTTACGGACTCATCTCCTTCATTCGTTTTGTACATTGTACCGTTGTGGTTTACTTCAATTTATTTATTCAAAATAAACTTATTAAACACAAGCACCAAATCTTTGTACCATATATAAAATCCTTTTGCACTCACATCTATACGTTTGTAAATGTATACACGTGCAATCATGACACACCAAAGTCACGAACGCTTACTCTGTTCCCATAAACTAGTAAAAGTTAGGTAGGATGGGAAAAGGTGATTGGAAGGAAAAGGAAAGGTGATTAAGGTCATTTTCTTGTTTTTCTTGTTTTGGTTCGGACCTTGTGGGTCTGTTGTACCTGTTGTTTTCTTAAGCCAATGGACCGTTCAATTTGTATCTGATTATTTCAATTTAAGTTGGGTAATGTTTCCTCTCCCAGAAAAAGTTTTCACCAAATTGATTGTATTGCACAACATGTCCCGTGTTCTATTATTTGGGACCACTGTTTGGACATATGACGCAATGCACTCAATTTAGAGGAAACTTTTATTTCTACCGACGGTGGAAATAACTTAGCCTCAATAGAATTTGGTTGAGAACAGGGGTGCAAATTAAGTTTGAGTCCAACCAAATTTTAGGGTGTTCAAGCTTGGCTCATTTAAACTTTAGTGACATTGGACTTGACTCGAATCAAAGCCCAAAAATATAAGAGCTCGAGCTCAATTAGTATTAAGAACTCGAACTCAATTTGAGTGCTAAATGAGCCTATATGAATAAACCAAGTCTGTACATACGAGTTGAGTTTTTGTACAAGCTGAGTTATGACCAACTTGAGCTCAATTCGATTACTTAATGAGTTAAATTTCTATTTTTTTTTTATCGGCAAAAGTAACAGTTTATTAGGGATAAGGAAACGGGTTCAAACCAAAAGTTGAAATTACATCCATAGGGATAAAGCCCAAATACACCTGGGGGGCTAAAAAAACCAAGATAAAATAATATACAGCTCAAACACTCCAAAAAGCCAAAAAAGCACGAATAATACAATGATGCCCAGCCCAAAAGAAAATCCCAAACCTAACCCTAAAAGAAAACACAGCAGTTGCCGCCGGCACTTGATCAGACAAGAGCAATCACCACCACCGGTTAGCCACCAATGAAAACCACCACGCCACCATTGGCCACTTGAACGGAGGTACAATACAGAGCCCGGATAGAACCACCTGGGGATGGTTACCTTGCTGTTAGGCAAATATCAGGCCATCCAACAATGGCCCGCGGGAAGGGGAGCCGGGGGGGGGTGGAGAACGCCGACTACACCACACAAATCCATCAGATCCCCATGCCGTTGGGCTAAGATCGGAAAATCCAGCGGAAATCTAATTGGAGAAAACGAAAAGGCAAGGACACGAACGAGACCAGGGGGTAGACTACGAGGGTTAGGGGTCAGATAAAGAAAAAAAAAAAAAAAGAGGTGAGAGGGAGAAGATAGAGGGAGGAAGAACCATGCCAAAAACGTTGTCCTCGTCGAACGACTAAAACCCCCATCCGTGGTCGCCTTGAATATATAGAAAGCAATCTTTTTAGATATCTACCAGTAATTTTAAAAAATACTAGAAAGGAATCTTTTAAGATAACCTATCCTTAATTTGTGGGATAATTTCTTCTACTATGATAAAAATTATTTCTAGCACACACCCTACTAATTTTCGTAAGATCTTGAAGATATATTTTCCAAATCTACGTCATTCATTCAGAAGTGGTTTTAAAACGAGAACCAACGTGACATTGTGACTGTGGCTCAAGCATAAAAGTACAAATTTAAAATCCCTTACTTTTTGCATGTTGATCTCAGAAGGAAAATCTCTTATTGTAATGTGTCGCTCCCATAACTACTTGAAGAAACACAATTATCTTCTTTTCCTAGCTTCGTCTATGCATAAGCAAGATAAAAAAATATGATCTTATGATTTTTTTTTTTTCACTTGGAATGTATGGCAGGCCTCTGCTGGACAGAATGTGGAGCAGTGGAGGGTTAAAGATGTTTCTTAAAAATTGATGAATTCAAGAGAAAGGAGCGAGGATTTAACTACAAAAATGGCTATGCGCAATGAAACTTATACCGAACTATACACATAATGTGAGTAACGTGAGAACATGAAGTCGTGTTTTGCAAACACGTTTTTTAAAAAGCGCGCACATTCTACGTATGATTCGGTGTAAGCTTCCTTGCGCATAGCATTTCTCATTTAACTAAGGTAGAGATTTACGAATGTTACTATATTATTCTTCTAATCCTAGCGAGTTTAACAAAATCAACATACATTAAGAATAAATTGTTGAACTCTTTCCCTATAGAATTATATTTGCATATTAAGAAAAAGGGATTGTTAAAAAATAAAAATGCGTAAGCAACATCAAATTGGAGGGAGAAAATTCCCAAAGTGCGATTACCATGTGCCACAAGGACCAAATTGCATAGGGGTATAGAATAAAAGAATCACAATTCAATTCTTACTCCTTGCAAGTAACTCTTGGGATTTGGAACTACCTCTTACCCGCGCGTAAGCATGTAAAACGGATGTAGGAGGGGCTATAGGGATTAGATGAGGTATGTTTAAGCTGACACGTGACACTCTGCATTCCCAAGTAAAACGAAGAGTCCCATTATTCATTTTCTGCTATTGTGAAAGGATAGTTTATGTCATCCACAATAGAATTAACAATAAAAGATGAGGGTTAAATGGCGTCACTATGAATATCCATATTGCTTCTTTCTTTTGTTCGAAGGGGTTGTAATTTCCTTTTCCTTTATTTTTACATTTTCGTTCCAATGTATTAATGGGAGAGTTAATTAGGCATCCTGTACAAAAAAGATCATTATGATTCCATCCTATGAGATTTGAATACTTATGATTCCATCCTATGAGATTTGAATACTTATGATTCCATCCTGAAATTCAAACAAACCCCAAACTACCCTTTCTCTCTCCTAATTGCCCTACTATTTCTCTTTCCTAATTATCCTACTATTTCTCTCTCTCTTAATGTTTTTGTAATTTATCTCAATCACTATCTACTATCTTTTTAAATCTTTCTCTTCCCTAATCTTCTCTCTCCTACTCTCACCTAAAATCTCAAAACAAAATAAAAAAATAAAAAAGCTTTCTCGTGACATGAAAAATTCTTATGACAATGAACACAAAAAAACATGATAAATTATTAGAATCTTAGACTATGTTAAAAATATGATAAATTAATTAACCATCTTAGACTACGTAAAAAACATGATAAATTTAAAATAATTTTCACCATATGAATAACCTATACTTGATCTAATGAACCATCTTTTAAAATATGTAAAAAAAAAAAAGATAAATTAAAGAACCATCTTAGACTATGTAAAAAACATGATAAATTAAGAACAATTTTCACCGTAAGAATAACCTATACACGATATAATGAACCATTTTTTAAAATATGTAAAAAACATGATAAACTAAAGAACCATCTTAGACTATGTAAAAAATATGAAAAATTAAAAATAATTTTTACCGTACGAATCACCTATACATGATAAATTAATGAATCATCTTAGACTATGTAAAAGACATGATAAATTAAAGAACCATGTTAGACCATGTAAAAAACATGATAAATTAAAAATGATAAATATAGAAAACATGATAAATTAATGAACCATGTCCACTATACCAATCACCTACCATCGTACAAAATACAATACGGACCATGAAACATGGTGAATCAATTGACATGGTAAAACAATTAACCATGAAACTTGGAAGTTGCAAAAATTATGAAGATCACGAACAATTAAATAAGAAAAACAATACCGCTATTAGCAAGATTTGGAACCCACTACCACTGTACAACATACATCATAAACAAGTGAATCAAACCAACGAGTCACCAACCACCGTTGTGGTTGCTTTTTTTGCCTCTGTTGAGATTGATTTTGCCGTTGTCAGATCCGTTCTTTTGAAGGGTTGTTCGTTGGGTTTTTGTCGCCTTGCCCACTGATTACGAGATACATCATAGCAAATGATCGATTGGAGAAGACGAAAATGAACTCGTGAACTCGTGTTTCCGATGAGAAAGTGATGGTATTCACAATGAACTTTTCAAAATTATGGTATTGATGATCAATATGAGTAACTGAATCCCAATGAAAAAGGGAATCTCTGATCCATAGGAATTTATCCGGATTTTATGGACGTGAGTAGGATAACATGAATAGGATAACTTTTTTTTTTTTTTTTTTTTGAACTGGAAGTTAGGATAACTGAATGACCAAAATAAATGACATAAAAAATAGGAAGGGATATTATGCCCAGATTTTCCGGAATATAAATTACTATTAGATAATACCCTACTAAAATATATAATAGGGGCACAATGGTCCAATTTCCATTTACAGGATGGAATCATAAAGATTCAAATCTCATAGGGTTGCATCCTAAGGATAATATTGTAATAGGATGTCTAATTAAAATTCTCTATTTGGGATCCTAACATTATTTTATTCCATTCTATATCTCTACAAATTTATTTACTTTAAGGGATTTCATATGCAATTCATAAAATCATGTAGTTGTAACTTTTGGTTTTCAAGAGTTTTTTTAGTAACGCCTGGATTTTTCCAACAAAGGCTCCTAAATAAATTGTATTTTATAATTTCTAGATCATATTTTTGTCGAAATACTGTATGTCTTTACCCAAAAATAAACAAATACAATCTGCCAAAAATCCTCAAGATTATAAGCAACTAGAATTTCTCTAAAAATCTCTCCACCCAATTAATCTGCAAATCCTCTAACTCAAACTCCATTAACCCAGCTCCAGATCTGAAATGAAAATGCCCTGGAAGTATATGATACAACGAATAACAACGCTTACACTTTAAGTGGAACTCAATAAACAACGACCGCCAACCAAGGTGAACAAATTTCAAGGGACCTCATACACGGCCCTCCTCAGTATATGATTAGTGACCCCCCTCACCTGCATCACCCAAACGATTTGGCTCTATTTGTAAGAAGTAGTTTTGCTAGTTGGTTAATTGGTCACATTATAGGAATTCTTTTTTTCTTAAAAGTGTCAAACACTTTGTCGATTGGGCACGTACCTGTTATTCAAATAAAATACGGTGGGATGATGAATATTAAAATGAAAATCAGTGAAATAGATCAACCTTTATCTATTTCACTGATTCTCTATTTCATTTATTCGACTGGAATGACAGCGAATCGAACAAAAAAAGTTATAAAAAAAATGGTTGAGATAATCGAGTTAATATATATCGTATAGAAAACTATTCCACTTATAAGAAAGGAGGAAATATACAGTGGCTATTAATTCCATTGCGTCAGATAGATAATCTATATGCAAGAAACCGAATTTCCGTATAGGAGGATGGACGACTATGAGACTCAAAACATTTTTTGTGAAGTTTCTTAACCTATGGAACGATATTACTAAGAAAAGTAGAAATCAAAAAAATCTTATTTATGGAGCTAATGGAGGAAACAAAAACGATTTCAGATTATTACTTATTACAAGAGATAGTTAAAGAAATAGAAAAAATATTCTTATTACAAGAGATTACTCGATCACTGTACTAAACAGTTCCATGACACTTAGCTAATATTATCATTAATAACATGTATTCCACTTTCAACAAAAATTTATAGAACCGAACAAATACTACGAGATAATCAAGAGGAGTACGAAAAGAGATTTGACAAAAGGAATCCGAAAATGAGAAACATATCGTATACTTCCCGGATTACCTCAAATTGACGATTGAAACTGTCCAAACCTTAAATCATTGCATATCGAATAACTGCCTAAAATCCCATACTAATCTGCTATCAACTGTCCCTTGATCAAAACTTCCACGTCTTAAAAAAAAATTCGATTATCATGGCGAAATGGGCCACTGACTAAACTTTCCCTTTGAAATGAAAAAGAAAGGACCCTCATGAATCATGATCACCTAAACAGGGATATTCAGGCAACTCATTTGCTAAACCAAATTGGTACTCATGCACTCCCTGATCCATGGAAACCACGGTAGATATACAACACCACTTGTACACTCCATGTATTTATGCCCACCAAACCCTTTATCTAACACTCCACCTTATTTACTGCAGGAAAAAGGCTACAATACACATTCTTTATTTGGGCGTGTATCATACACACTCCTATAAAAGTTACGATTTTTTTATATATAAAAGTTACGAGATACACCAAAATGTTATGAATCATAAAAAATGTTACGAATCATATTGTTGAAAAGTTACGAATCACTAAAAAAATGTTACGATTGCCAATGAGATGACACGATCTGGATCATACAATAGGTGCATATGGTCCACACCTTTAATGAGTGTGTATTGTAGCCATTTCCTTTACTACAATGTGTACATTTACACTCAACCATCACATGCAATTACTCTTCTTTACTCAAGCCCTCAGTCAATGCAATGCAATGCCATCTCTCCCTCTTTCGACATCTATTTTTGTTTTCATTTAACTTCCTTATACGAAGGTATCCATATCAGTAGAAATGAAGACTAGCCATATATCATGCCCCACGTTTAACACTAAATTGAAGTAAAAGTATCATTAAGCAAAAATGTGGGACATTACATTTTGCCTAACGCTACAAGGGTGAAATTTTTTAAAATATTCTTGGTTGTTTTTTTGGAGTGGTATAAATGTCATGACAAAACATGCTGATCATAGGTTTTTCGGAAACAAGATTGCTTCTATTTTTAATGTTTTTTTATTCTTAGGATATAAAATTGTGTTCCCAATTATTTATTTAAAATCTTAACCTCAAAAACAGGTCAAGGTGAATGGGCATATAATACAAAAAAGTACTCTTAATAGAATTATCTCAAGGGTGTTGTTAATTCCACGGCTACTTTTGTTAGTGCCACGAAGCATTGAAGAAGTCTGACATTTTTGTCCTTGATGGATGAAGCAACTGCGAGCTATCAAACCCCTTCTCCCCTTTCTGCGCTGTTTGCGTGGCTTTTGATTTTTTATTTGACTCACTACAAAAACAATCTCTATCTCCCCTCCATCAATCAGTTCAACCCCGTCGTAGAGACACCTCTGTCTCCTCTCCATTTTATCCCTTGTTTTTTGCCCATATACAACAAGGAAAGAATGGTTATTCTTATTTTCATTTCTTTGATTGGGTGAGTTGTGTGGCTTTTGTTCGTTCAATTCGACAGGCGACAGCTACCATTGCATGTTTAGATAACTAGTTTTTCAATTTAAGATTAAAAAATGCAGAAGTAATTTTAGACTCAGTGGTTTCTTTCTCCTTTGGGAAAAGGGTTTTCAAAACATTTGTTTCGTCACGATGAAGTATGAACCTGAATCTCTTTGTAAAAGAAGAAATTAGAATGGTTTCTTCCTAGAACCAATGGATGGATAAGTTTCGAGGGGGTGGTACTGGTGGTCCAGCCTCGTCGAATGAATCATCGGACTGCAAATCTACAATTTTGGTTCTCTGGGGTAGCACAAATTCATCTAGATCGAACGCAATTTATTGTTTTAGCAAATTGAATGAACCAGACGAATTATTGTTGTTGGCTAGGGACGATGAGTGAGAACGGACATGAAGTGCTTGTGGGTGTTGCATGTGGAGGAGTTGTGTGTCAGCATAGACATCCCTGTAGAAAGAGCAGGAGTTTTGAGGACCACAAAGTGATAGAAGACAAAACTGTAAGAGACTAAGAGGACAAAAATGTCAGACTGCTTAATCCTTCGTGGCACTAACAAAAGTAGCCGTGGAATTAACAGCACCCTTATCTCAAAGATGAATACTTTTTTACACCGTTCTAAATATCTTATCGAGAATTCTTGAATGGTGGAAATAAAATTAAATACCTATATCCCAGGAATACAAACCTACTCAAGTAGGGATAGAGGGTATTTTGGTCAATTCTCTCACAAAGTGGCAAGTCACCACCAATCCTCTTGGGCTATGTTTGGTAACACTTCTGTTTTCTGTTTTCTAATTTCTGTTTTTCGTAAAAAGGAAGTGAAAACAAAAAATATGTTTGTGTGAAATTATTTTTTTAAAAAAAAGTAAAAACATAATTATGAGTCGGTTGGAGGTGTGCCGGCATGAGGCTGAAGGTGGTGGGTGGTGGGTGGAGGTGGTGGTGGGGTGGTGGGTGGTGGCGGTGATAGTGGGTGGTGGGGTGGTGGCGGTGATAGTGGGTGGTGGCGGTGATGGTGGGTGGTGGTTGGGGTGGTGGGTGGTGGCTAGGAGTGGGAAAACAAAAACAAAAAGTGAAAGTTAAGATTTTCAACTTCCCCAAATTTCATAAATAGTGGAAGTAAGAAGTAGAATTTGAAAGTGGAAGTGGCACACAAACAACATTTCTTTCTTTAAATTGTAAAAATTATGAAAACAGAAACAGAAAACAGAAAATAGACGTGCCACCAAACAAGGCCTTGGTAATTCTATTGACATCCATTTTCTGCCAAATACATACCATTAATATATAGAATTCACTATTGCAATGGGTAGTATTTAGCAAAAAAAAAAAGGTTATCAATAGAATTAGTCACCCGCGGGTTTTTGGCATACGCGACCTGACCCGAAAATTATCACATGGACCCGATTCCGATTAGGTATTTTTTGGATACCCCCGTTCCTGCCCCGATTGGGGGACGGAATTACCTGCCCTGCCCCCGCTTCTTAAGAAATTTTAAAATTTGTTAATCTAAAAGCAAAATAAAAATAAATACTTATAAATAAAGTGATATTTAAGTATAATGATTAAAATTTTAAGGTAAGAATGAAAGTTTTTTTAGTAGAATGATAATAAAATTAGGATAAAAATATTATATCTTTAGTTTACATTATATTAAAAATATAATTTTATACATAAATATATTTCAGGGCGGGTAATATAAACTCAATCCGATCCCAGCCGAGTTTTTCTAATTTCCCCCGTACCCGCCCTAGTACCCGTAATTTTGATAAAAAAAAAAAAAAAAAACCCTTCCTAATCGGGGCGGGCGGGCGGGGCGGGCCATTTTGTCTCACTGGTTTGAAATTTGTAAGCCGGATCCTTTAAAAACTTCCGGGTTCCGACCCAACCAATCCATCCCAAACCCTTTCCTAATACAGACTCCACACTCTCTCGCCATTTCTCCTCTCTCTCTCTCTCTCTCCACATCCATGGCTTCCCACTTCCTCCCCGCAACAACAACAACGCGCATGCTATCTCCATCGAACACCTCGCGCCCTTCACCTCCTGAACGAACGCGAACTTCCTTCTTTCCCAGAGCCTCCCTCTCCACCAATTCCGTCTCCCCGTTCCCCATCGGCACCCTCACTCGCGAATTCTCCGGCCTTAAGATTCGACCCGACTCTCTCAAACCGCTCTCTCCGACTCCTTTTACCTCTAGCGCCAAAAGAAGCGTTGTCACCATGGTACGGTTCCATATACTCCAATTTGTTTCTTATGCGCCTTTTCTCTCGTCTAGGGTTTGCAATCTGTTCTTCACTTGTATACTGATATGTATATACGTACGGTTTTTGTATGGATATGGGAATCTCAGTGACAAAATGGTGATTAAGGGTCTCTAATATTTACACTATATACTCAATCCGTGCCATTTTGTTTGCTCCATACAAAAAGTCAACTTTGCCTTCCACTAGCCAAGCTCAACTCTTCATTAGAGCACCTCCAATAGTTGCAAATTTAGAAGTGTTAGATTTTTTGATGGCTGATGTGGCAATTTGACACCCACATAGGATGTGCTAGCACAAGGCATTGAAGCCACAATGCCAACCACATGCCATGTGGGCGTGCCAAAGTTGTGTCCCATTATGGTTTTTCATGTGATTTGATCGCCAGGCGGTTCCTATTTGTACTGGAAATTAGAATCAAACGAGCTTTTACCCTTTTGTTCCACACAAGGTTTATGTTCCCATTGAGCTCATCTTAGGACACTTATCTTTTGAAAGATTTGCCGCCTTCCTTTGATTCATGGAATAAGTAAGATAAAGTTAAAAGTAGTGGCACTTCACGTTAGCCTTTTGAGCTCCCACTTATCCTACGCTTCTCAAATCATTTCAGAAAGTCGGACGCCTCATTTTAACTAAAAATGTTGGTTTCGAGAATAAGTTTTTTAACCTTTCTCTCTATTCGAATGTACTCATTGAGTGCAAAAAAATTTAAATAATGATGTCGGGGAGTAGCTTACCCATATCTTACCAAATTCAAAAAACTATTTTCTAAGAGAAAAAACTCTTGCCTGTATCTTACTAGTTCTTCGGAATTGTCCTCTCGTAGCATGATGGCACAAGGTAAGGTCTCTCATAGGAAGAGAAAAATAGGACATGGGAGTGCTAAACAATTCCCATTCAAGTATTAAATATCTTCCTGTCCCCATTCCTTTTATCAACTCTAGTACTTATGGCGCAAGTCAGTCTCTTCAAGTGGAAGCAATTGTAGGGGCACGTGCATGACACTCGACACACTATTTTTTCTTGAAATAGAAATAGAAAATCTCTAAAAATTTCACCGTGGCCACTTAAATTCTCTCCCTCTATTGGTTTTCCACTTAACACACAAAAATGTACTTTCAAACTCTCTCATGATTCCTTTACATTCGAATTTTCTATTTCAATACAATTTTCACATTTAATGTTGAATCGTGAATCGACGAGAAATAAATTTCACTAAATGTAACTGGTGGTTTTTCATGCTCTCTTGTGCATAGTATGGGTACCAAGCTTGTATTTATCTATGTAGCTTTATACAGTACATAGATGCGTGTTGTGTCCAAGTCCCTCTCTTCTTCCTCTCTCTGGAATTTTCTTCTCATGTATTTGAGCTCCCAGAGGAAGGAGGGTGCTCTTTCTTGGGCATCTAATATCATGTAGCTTGACTGAGATCTATCAATGGCACCCCGTCAGACATCGACCAAGTGCAAGTAGCTGCGTTCTTTGAATGTTGGAGTACTTTTGTTTCTTGCACCTATGGGAGTTGTAATGGTGGTTATCACTGCCGAAGCATCACCTTTTGATTGGTATGAGAGTTGTAATGTGATGGCTTTAGGTTTGCTTTGGTTCGCCCACCTGCGCGGATTGTGAGATTTTTGTATTTTAGGGCTAGCGTGTTGTTTGATGATGAGGCTTGTTAAAGCATCCAACTCAAAATCAATTGGCAATAAGTGGAGAGACCTTCCAAACTCATATACTAGTAGCGGAGGTTATAATTAACTTGTGTGGGACAGGCTGTAACACTCTCCCGCACATCCAACTCCGGACTCACATGCAGGGACGGATCTAGAAATTCTCCATAGTTGGGGGCACCAATTTCTATTAAGCTTAAACACAAATTTAAAGCCTGGCACAACAATATAAAACTAGTTTTCACCTTATGCGATAAGACTTATAATATATATGCTTGTAAAGGTTTCTAAACATAAACACAAAAACATAAGCACAATAAACAAAATATCCCTCACTGAATACTTCTATGTGCGCTTTCTTAGTTGACTGCGTCGAATTTTCATATCTTGAAAGTGTTCCATGATTGTCTCATTAACGAGTCCATCAAAAACATCTCTCTCTCTCTCTATGTATCTGAAAAGCCCTAAACTTAGTGTAAAAAAGCCCTAATAAATATTCCCAATTTGGTTGATCAAAAAGAGAAAAGCCAACTCGTACATGACAGCGATCGATTTTTTAATAATGCAAAGGCAATTGAATAAATCTATTATTATTTTATTTGGAAACTGGAAATCAATAACTGGGTTTATATAATTGATAAAGGGACATAAACCGGCAAGGCCAAATAAAAAATAATTCTTGGAAACTGGAACTCTGGAATAGTTTAGAGATCACAGTTTCATACATAAGTTTAATATATGTATATCTGTATAGCATATACTCCCTCCATTCCGTAATAATGGACCATTTTGGGAGTTCCAACTTCTTTTTTTTTTTTTTGGTTGATCGGAGGAGTTCTAACCTTTTAAGGGGACATGCATTAATTAAGTGCATGTCTCCTTTGAAAATGACATTTAATTTCCAATTTTACCCCTTAAAACTCACTTCAAAAATAATTCTTCCTTATTTATGAGGGATAACTTTTGGAAATCAACATACTGTTTTGTTTGACTTTTTAAATGGGACTATTATTTTGGAACATATGAAAATCGAATTGTGGACTATTGTTGCGGAACGGAGGGAGTTTGTTGACACACACACACACACACACACACACACACACACACAGGGGCCTTGAACAATGGCAGACGGCGAAGGACGATTGGTGGGGGGACTTCTAGAAGGGTTTCTGTTTTGTGTTTAGATATGCTACTGTGCATTAAAAAAAAAATCCCTGAAGTTGAGTGGGTGCATGTGCCCCCTCTTGCCCAGGCTTATATACTAGTTTAGGATGTTATGATCTTAGTAGCAGGATCCTTCTAAAATGGGGGGCTCCGTAGACAGGAGGTCGCTCCCATCTAGACGAAACCCGCTCCTACATAGGATGGGAGCTTTCACACTAATCTTAAGGACGAAATTCTCAGGTCTTTTTCCAAATAAATGCAAGTAAGACGAAAAAGAAAAAACTAGGAAAGGTTTAGGACTCTCTCTTTCTCGTCTTGTATTCTACTACTTGTGTTTAGTCTATATATTTGGCATAAAAAAATCTATTGGGATGTTCTCACTCATCTTTATATTACATAAAAAGTTTACATACACGCTCCCTTTGTAACTATAAAACATACGTATAATACATATAAATATATACTCCCTCCGTCCCAAATTGCTCATCTGTTTTGGGGAATCCAACTTTTTAATGAGACAATTATTGTCTTAGAGTTCTAAAATTATCCTTCAAAACTGTGAAGTTTATTAAGTGGTTTTAATTGTTCATATCTTCCCATATGGATCTCAAAAAATATGCAATATGGATCTTGTTTGATAGATCTCAATTAGTTGTTTTATAAAAAGTTTAAAAAATCATGAAAACATTAGAAACTAAAAGATATAAATGATTTAGAAATGATACGAATTTCAAAATTGTGAAATAAATTGGGAGGAAAAGAGTAGTTTTAAGGGTAAAACTAGAAGTTCGACATATTTGATAGTTTTTTTTAAGAAATAGGACCAACATTTTGGGACATCCCAAAATAGAAAGAGGGACCAGCAATTTGGGATGGAGGGAGTATAAATTTATTCACACACACACACACATTTATTCATTAAATATTACGTCGCCACTCCCAACTTTGGGAGTTTCTACGTACCCCGCTCCCACTCTGTTTAACTAAGGTTATAAGTAACTAATATGGGATGAGCTCTAATGAGACTTTTTGGGTTCTTTTGTATTTTTAGGATTCTAATTATTGAGTTACTGGACAATGATTTCTGTTCTAAAATGAGTGAATGAAACTGTGTGTAGTTGTACAAATCCATATCATTATTCATTTGATGCTTAAGAATGAGGGGATGTTGAAGTCCATTTAATTTTTCTCCACTCAATTATGTCATGTGAGTCATGTCAATAGAGGGGGTGTTTTTTGGTAGGAAGACCATGAAGAATCCACTTTAATTGAAGGGTGAACAAAATAAATAACATCCTAATAGGTTGGTTGTGTATATATAATTTTTTGTTTGAAAATGAGAAAAAATACACAACCAACCTATAAGGTTATTTAATTTCATGGTTGGGTGTGTATATTGGAAAACACCTTTTTAAGACAAGTCTTCTTAGTTTTTCATTCTCCAAATAAAAATCATCAGTGCAATGTAAATTATGTTAGTTCTTTATCTATCAATTTTGTATTATTTACTATCAATGAATACTGTAGTGATTATCAAGGAATATTTTGCTACTTTTAATTATCAATTAAGAAAAGCTTGTTGCATGCTTCCAGATGATGTTTAGCCCCGATATACCAAAAATTCTTCATCCGCCGCTGCTTAAGTTAATTTTGTAAGAAATACTTAGGAAATGAGCACTTAGAGATGAGAGCTAGAGATGCTATTCTATTTCTTTTCTCATGTCTCCTTACTGCTGTAGTGTATTAAAGAAACTGTTGCTCAAGATATAAGCAATTCACATTAGGTGCCCCTTATGGTTTACTTTTTGTTGTCTTCTTTAGTTAACTGGCATGGTTATTGCTGATATTGGTTCAAATTGGCACTAGGCATGGAAGAGTGGTATCGAAATAATGAATTTTGGAAGAGAAGTGCTACTAACACAACACTTTGCACAACAATATGCACAACATGCTTATGTGGCACCGTTTCATTGGGCAATGGATGAGATGCCATTTACATTGCCCAATGATACAGTGTCGCATAAGCATGTTGTGTGTATTGTTGTGCAAAATGTTGTGTTACTAAACTTTCCCATTTTGGAATAGAGGGGGAGGGAGAGTGGGAGAGGGAGGGACGTATACAAAAGGTGACGGGGAAGACCCGGTGTGTGGGGCAACCATTGCTGATAACATGTCATCAAATATATGATCTGATTGCATGATGGACAATTAGCTCGACACTAGAGGGATCTATGCTAAAGAATTTGATTTTGAATATGTAAAAGGGGTGTAATGGCCACATCCCGACACGTTGATGAATAGCATCATTGAGAGTAGTTTGTTTCTTTTGTTGCTATCCTTTTGTACAAAACCATTTGTCTTATATTAGATAGGCTTATAGTGGTAGGTGTTGGATGGTGATACTAGACATTAATTTCGCAGATGTTGGCTATTGTCAGCTGATGGCTATTGCCTTGATATGACAATAACCAACAGCAGGAAGTAGTAAGTGACCAGTGATGTATTTGCCGCCTTCTTGCCGATATACAACTTCTTTGTCCTTAGTGTGTAAATGTATATAGTTTTCTTACTTGGTTTTTTTTGGAGTAATACTTGCTTGCCTTCCTTTGTTTTATATGATGTTTTCCACACTTCTGCTGGCAGGCAATTCGCAATAGAAGGCCTTTCAATAAATTCGATCACCAGCCTCCAGATTTAGAATCTTACTATTTCCAGCATCGGATTATTTTAATATGTGTGCCTCTATTTGCGGAAAACTGCGAGATGATACTACAAGAACTTCTTTACCTGGCATACGAAGATACTGAACAGCCAGTTTACATGTACATCAATTCCACCGGGACAATGATGGTAACATTGCTACTCTTTTCTCAGATTTTCTTCATAAATTTCCCTCACCGTCTTCATTTCTATGAGTTGGATAACCGATATGTACATCAAATATTAGTCGCGAGGAATTTGAACTACTTGGTGTTGTTTGATGGTGTCAAAATTTCTTTCAAGAAATCTTGTTAAGACTCCATGAAAGGCCTTATTTTCTGAGGGAACACAAAATATTTTTCTTTGTTGATGTTAAATGTTATACTATCGAAGTATAAATTATGAAGGGTCTTGCTAACCTTCACCCAGCATGAACACCGACATGGATACAGACACTGACACAGATACGGACACGGGACACGTGAATTCTAAAAAATAGACATGGATACGGCAGGGGACAGGGCAAAAATAAATAAATAAATAATTATATGTATAAATAAATCAGTAACAATATGTATACATAGATATATACACTTTTCTTTTGATATGTAAGATATCTACACTGTTATTACTACTATATATACTCGTACACACATATATACCAGTACATACACACATATATACACCCTCAACGGAAATATATATACATATACACAGCGAGAGAGAGTGTATATGTGGGACACGCGTGTCCATGCCGTGTCCCCCAAGTGTCCCCCTCCAAAAAATAATTTAATTTAAGGGACACTCCACGTGGAGTGTCCCTGCGTGTCCCCGTGTCCGATACGTGGACACTTCGGTGCTTCATAGGCCGGAGGGTAATACGTACATAAAGACAAACGAATTCGGATTTCAATGCACATATCTCACGGATAATAATACACTTTCACGGATATTAATACACTTCTTTCGGATATCGATACAACTTTTATACATTATCCTCTGCCCTAAGGGCAGAGTTTAGCATTTTCCAAATATGAAATAGAAGGAAACATTTAATGAAAAAGATTACCCTTGGTAGGGATGATTCAACGAATTCTGTTTGAAAACTATGTCCAATGAAACCTCCAAATTTCCAAAATAAAAGGGGGGAAAAATCCATCACATTGTCCAAATATAAATCGATTTGTTGCGGGAAACATAGGAAACAGGAATTCTTTCACCCATAATATGCTTGTTGAGAAGTCTTTATTAGTTTTTTCATTAAAAAAACTGATGAGGTTGAGGAGGTAACATGGTAAATAGTTTGCTTGTGTGTTTGTAGTTCATAGTTATAGTCTATCTAGGCATACCATGGTTTATACCTTTCACAGATTCATGCTAGGTAACATTTCCCTCGTATGAACTTGGACATTATATGTTATGTAAAATTGGACTTGAAACTGCAAAAAGTGAATTAGGTGCGGAATGCACCCGGGCTGCACGTGGGGGTACGGGTGGGGTGTCAATAGCCAAAATTCCCACAAACTATTCCTGTTATCCTTAGCATGGTTTTTGTAGTCAATCAGTCATAGCAATCAAGAGGCAGCCAACTATCCCTGTATTGGGAAACTAGCTATAGAGAATTAGAAAACACCTATTTTTGTTGGAAAAAAAGGTCCAAGCTTATTGAGAGTCTGCATGACCATGGTAGCAACATGAAGATTTCTGGTTGAGTCTCTCTCTCTAACTTGAGAGTTTGTTAGGGTTTTATCCCCACCCTTACCCTTCTTCCGCCGCCGCTTCCACCAAGTTACTCCTCCATGTTTCTTTGATTCTCTTCCTCTTCTCCACCTCTATACACCTCTCCACCTCGTTTTTTTGGGTTGCTGTTTTGGCAGTGGGGCTGTCGCCTATGCGCTCCACCCTTGCCTGACTCGCCTGCCCACCACCCATTTTCACCCTCCTCTGCAAGATCTGTTCTACCCACCACTATCCACCTCCATCCATCTCCACCCATCTCCATCGCCATACACCTCCGTCCACTGTTTCCACCACCGGCTGATCTGACCAAGGGTGAACTTGGGTGGTTTTGGCCCCCTCCAATGTAATAAAGTTCCAGATTCCGCAGGCGACCGGCCATGGAGCTTGGTTTTTCCGGGGTAGCGGCTGGATTGTGAACTCAAGTACACTCGGGTGACGCAATGGTGCGACTCAGTGGGGTGACTCAGTGAGCTGAATCAGTGCGGCAACTCAGTGTTTTTTGGGTTTCTTTTTGTTTTTTCCCCCCCCTGTATTATTTCCTGTTTTCGTTGTTGATTACATCTGTACGTCATTGTGTATTGGTCATAGTTGTCAAATCGTGAATTGAATCGAAAATCGGATTGACCTTTTTTCGAATCGTGAATCGTAACGATTCGGTCTAAGTTTCAAAAATACTTGAAAAATGTGTCTATGCACTTGCATAATAATGATACATTGTATAATCGACAAATTTAAGCTTAAATCAGTATTGAAGTTTTTTTCTACCATAAATTGATGATTACATGGTCTAATACGAAAGAGTAGATATTTGTACATGAAACTAAATACTATAATAAAGTGGATATATGCATATAGATCTAAATATTCATTGTAAAAATAAAAGCTTGGCCTTACAACAAATAACAATAAAGTTTGTAGCCTAATAGGTACAAAACTAGTTCATATGGCAAAATTAAGGTAAAACCGCTAAAGTGAATTCACAATAGTAGAATGTAATAATTGTGAGAAACCTCGATTCACTAATAGATCCGTATCGTTTTTGCAGGAATCGTCAATTGAATAGCGAATCGAATCGTGAATCGTATGATTCACTACCGATTCTAGATAAACCTTGGTTCACCTATAGATTTGTATCGTTTTTACTTGAATCGTGAATCGTGCGGTTCTGACAACTCAACTTTTGACACCTGAATGATGACAAATCATATTAGGTTTCTCTACCAGTCTAAGATTGAGGAGGTGGGGGGAACATGGAATAAGAAGCTTATTCCTAACTCTTGACAAAAACACCCTTAGACTCTTAGGTTCACTAGACTTAGCTTTGTTCTTACTAATAGGCTAGTTATGTTCGAAGCCTTGTCTAGGGTAGTACTTTAGATTAGAGGCTGACACAATGTGGAGACGGGGGGGTGCCCGTCACATCTCCAAATACTCTTTAGTCATACTAGTTTTTCAGGTTAATTTGAGAAAGTTCTATGGGATTGGACCCTGTAAGCCCCTTGATAAAAGTTCTTAAGAATTTTTTTGTTTCTCTCCTTGCTGTTCAAAGAAGTCGTTATGTGAATATTGACGGATCCAAGCCATACATCAATTTAACTCCCTCTTCTATATCTTTTGGTTGTGCATGTAAAACTAAACGATGATTACATTTATACCCACAATTTCGTCTCTTCGTCAGACCTAGACAGTGGCACAATTTATCCTTAAAAGTATATTTTTTGTTATTAATGCAGAAATATATGTGGTTTGAGCTCCCGTTGAGCACAAATCCTGCGTCCGCTACTACTTAGGATATGGTTCTATTTCGTGGTACCACTAGACATTGTTGCCTAGTTCAAACACATCTCTCAACTATTCTAATTTCTATACTTTGGCTGGTCGAATATGTCTTGATGATGAAAAAAATCCAAGTTTTCAGTTTTGGTCTCCTTCTCAACCCACAAGCTTCTCAACTTCTGGGTTTTCTCACTCAAATCTTCCCTAAGGTAGCTTTCTCCTTTTCCAACGTTATGAAGTTAATGGCCAACCCTACCTCCTGTTTTCAAGATAAGACACTCTTCATGCATCTCGTCGTAGGCTTGTTAGACTCTCCATCTTCCTCATCCATGACTTTCACTGCAAGAACCACCTTTAGACTATTTTTACATCTTGGACCCATGGTTACACTTACTATTGACATTTTATTTGGATTGCGACCCAAGCGGCTAGATTTTGGCCTTTACTGCAAAGTAATTGAGACTACCCTCTTTGGACACAATCGACTCCATGAATGCACCAACAAGTATCTTAGTCATTTGGTTAAATGTAATTGAGCAACCTTTCTCTATTACCTGAGGGAAAAGCGAAGCAGGTGCTGAATGCACCTTGAAAGGAAGGAGGGAGGGGGGAGAGTCCACAAACTAAATAATTAGACAAGATAGAGATTTTCTGTGGACATTTTTCAGCATAAAATAACTTAGGGGCTAAAAACCGCAATTTACTGGTTTATTTGTCATTGGACCAAAAAATTACAAGACTACAAACCATAGTTGTCTAAGGCGAGCCTTGGCACGCGCCTTGGTGAGTAGCGCATCAAGGTGCAAGGTTGGTGCCTTGACTGAAGTCGATCGATCGTCTCTAATCTCTTTCGGTCTCCAACATACAAACAAGACAAAGTTCAACAGTCGCCTTGCCTTCAGTCGATCATCTCTCATCTCTCCCTCTCGATCATCTCTCGCTCTCTGTCTTCAGTCAACCATCTCCACCAGCCCTTAACAGTCGATCTCCTCATCTCAACTCTAGCAAAGGAAACAAGCATTCCTCCTCTTCTTGTTCTTCTTCCTACACAACTAGCATGGAAGAGCAGACAACGCAATGTGGCACGGGTAGTTTGTCGGAGGGCACATACCAGTATTGGGACACTCGTTGGACATGGACACCCTCCTAACAGTTGTTCTACACTCAAATCTGAAGTGTCCTATTTTTTCTAATCGTTTTGTGAATGATGTAATGCACATGTGTATGGTGTTACATTATTACAATTACGGCCTAGTTTTTTTTTAGTTTTTATTCATATAATAGTATACAATTTTTTTCCAAACATGTCCTCAACTTGTTGTGTCCACAAATTTTTATTCATATAATAGTACACAAAAATTTATGTGTCGGGCTGTGTTGGTACTACTGGACAAGCGGTTGGTAGCTCTTTCTGACAATGACTAGCAGACTTCATGCAATGAAAATTTCCTCGGTTTTGTTGAATGTAACCTTTTTAACTCTTGAAGGGCTAGTGCTTATCAAAAGTGGGCAATGTTGTGCGGAAGTGCACGGCTCATGAGTCATACTCTATGGAAGTGGTGCAGAGGATCTAACAATCTTCACCTTATGTCTATCTTGCAACTCCACAAGAATGACACCGTATCACTAACGAAAACACTCACCAAACCCCAAAAGCACGGACTCCAGTAGTTTTCTCCTATATAAATCGTCAACAATATTAACAAAAATAATAACAATAGGAGATTACATGTTGCTAATTGAAATTAATGAAGGTTATTACCATTAAAATAAATTAGTTTAGAATTTTGGGGATCCCTGATACATGTAGCTGAATCAATATGATTCCAATTTCCAAGTGAAGGATAAAATGTCAATCATGAATTGTCATGTCATCGTCCTTCCCGCTAGTACATTTCTCTTTCTTGTTGGATTGCTTGTAGAGGTTTTTCATTTAGTTTTCCTGAAAAGGATAAGTATATTTTCAATAAGATGAATCTTGCCCTTATATGAATTTGTCCCTTTTTACAGGGTGACTATAAGCTGGGTCATGAGCGCGAGGCATTGGTAATTCTTGATAATATGAGGTCAAAATCTCCCCCCTTTTCATTAACATGTATTGGGGTTTTTACCTAATTTGTCAAGTAGGCTATTTTATTAAACAAAACGAATGAGTTGTACTATCCTTGGAGTCTAGAGAGACCCTTTCCGACCCATGCCACCCCACATCACCTCACTCATTCTCGTTCTTGGCCTCTTTTCGAGTGTGATTTTGTTCACTCTCACTAAATAAGGGCTACCCTCACTCTGATTGGTGGAAAAGTGTGGGATCCACCGCAAACTAACCCCATTATTACCAAAAAAATGTATAAAAAATGCAACGTACACAACAAAAATGGACAACACACTTACATGGTGCACACCATGTGAGTGTGTTGTCCACTTTGTTGTCCATTTTTGTTGTGTACCTAGCATTGCTGAAAATGTTTTGATTCCATAGAGAGAGAGAGAGATTCTCACCCACCATCTCAACATAGATCGAGAAGTATAGGCACAGAGACATATGCCTGACATAGATTGAGAAGTATAGGCACAGAGAGAGATGTGCCTGGGACACCCGACACAACAATTGTTAAAGAATCAAGATACGGATATGGTTTTGGGAATAGAAAAATTATTTATTCTTCTGCACTTGCTTTAATAGTTACATATGAATATCATATCATCAAACAACCAATTTATGTAAATTAACAGTAACTCTACATAATAACTGAATGATCAAGAGAGTACTTGGGTGGAGCTAATCGGGATTGAATTTTGTTGCACGCGATAGAACAACAGTGTTGGAACATTGTCAACGCAAACTAGAGCTAAATTTTGGAGGATACAGAGAAGAGAAGACGACTGTGAGATTAGGGCTTTCGGTCATTTCACTGTACATAATTCAATTTTTTTTGTTCAGATTTCACCACTCAGTTTTGAGACAATTTCTGTCAATTTTGTAATGTGCCATACCATGTCTTAATTGGGACAATTGTGTATCAGCTGTGTCCAATTGAGAAAAATTAGTAATGGTTTATTTACACGTGAAGTTGTTTGACTCATACATATTTGGGTGTGTCCCAAGCTTGTCTGAGTCTCATGCATGCTTGACATGGATATGGTGAGGAGCTAGGCCTTTCAGTGCTTTGTAGATAATAATATTATGGATGTCCATCCTCGTATCTTTGTAGCCACTGCTTCTCATTGTATATATTTTTCCATGTGTTTGTGCTTAGCGGTATACGGGTTGTACATACCCCTAATAGCCAGATATACAAGTTTCTATCAGAAAACATCCATTGTACATGGTTGTTGCAAAGAAATTAAAACACAAACACTTAAAGCAGGAAAGGGAAAACGATAAGGTTGATGTTCAACGGTGGTGCATGAATCAGTACTGACAAGTAAGGTCGTAGGTTTACAACATAGACAATGATCATCCTAGTTACTGCTCCCTATTCCCCACTGCCTGAATGGTAGTGAGGTAGCTAGGCACGGTGATGTTTCAAGTCTTATCTGGTCCTGCCCCAGCCACGATTGATAACCTGCTCCTAATTGTATTATGTCTCCCTTTACCAGTTGGGGCGGGGCGGGTTGCAAACCAGGGTACTTGGTCAATTTGTCATAAGCATCAAGGGCTATGAAGCACCGACACTTCTAGAGGACGCCGTGTCCGCGTATCGGACACGGGGATACGCATATCCCACGCGGGGACACGTATTGGAGACGCCACGTGGTGTGTCCCTTAAATTAAATCATTTTTTGGAGGGGGACATGCGGGGGACACGGTGCGGACACGCATCTCACATATACATTCACGATCTCTCTCTCCCTCCCTCACTCTCTCTTGTTGCATATATATCAGTGTGTGTATGTGCACGCGTGCATGTGTGTGTGTGTGTGTACTTGTATGTTAAATTTGGGGCCGGTTCTAGGGACACATAAAAACACACATAAAAGGACACTCCATCTCAGCTCTTGAAACCAAGGGTTGAGATTAAAACTTATCGAAACAATTTCTCTCCCAAAAAGATTCTCACATCCTAAAATTACTCATCTTCTTTCTACAAAACATTCCCACACCATTACCACCAAACCCTAGATGCCACTGGTACCACCACCGGTCCACCACTTGTCGTATATATTCCTTATTATATGTAGAGAGATATCATTTCATGCCCTGATTTGGTGTTTGGATCAGAATGTTAGGAATTGAGGCATTCATGACTTAATGAGAGAATACAGACGCCTCATTCAAATTTCAAGCCCTAATCTTCATTTTCCAATTTCCAGAACATCTAATCAAAGCAAGCCCTAATAAATAGATGCCTCTTTCAAGATGGAATCAAACGCACATCCCAAAAATTTTCGGAACTTAAATGAAAACTCAAAAAGAAAATATGAATTCTGGGCCCGATTAACGGAAGATGAGCTAGGCAACCATCATAGCTCCGGTGGGTCAGATACACCGGGTCGTCGGTCGCCTCTTCGTAGATGTGCCCGCACAACCTGCACTCGTGTATACTTGTGTTCAATACGTTTTTGCGTGGCGGTGGGGAGCTCACCAAGGTTCAAGGTGTTTGAGTTGGATTTCGGGTTTGGGAAGCCTGATATTTAGAGGAGTGGGTGCAATAACAAGTTTGATGGACAGAGAGACGGAGAGTGAGAGTCGCCGGAGTGGGGAAGGGTGTCTCGAGGGGGGAGAGTACGTGAGAGGGAAAGGGGGAGATGCCAGGTCCCCGGAACTGGCCCCTATAAATTTATAGGGTTCCCCTCTAATAAGGACCTATATATGCGGACTTTTGTGTGGACCTTAACACTTTTGGACCAAATTTTGACGATCCGAACCGCTCAATGTTTTTAAAACGTGTTTTTAAGGGTCCCTGTGAGAAATCATTAAAAAAAAAAAAACCCGAAAAGGGCTTGATCCAAGTAGTTTTCGATAAAAAACTGTATGTATCTCGTGGGGACCCTTGAAAACACGTTTTAAAAACATTGAGCGGCTCTGATCGTCGAAATTTGGTCGAGAAAGTCGAAAAAGGGCCAAGCCCGCATGAAATTTTATATGAGGGATCCTTTATTGGAAGCTCACCGTGTGTGTATATGTATATATATACAATCATGATCCACTAAGGGATCCCTCAAAACGAGGTTGGTGCAGACTTCTAATTTTAGCCGTTGGATTAGATCCAACGGCTGTCAACAGTGGAGTCACTTAAATAGATCTCTTGGGTCACTGGACCGGGTTTAGGACGTTCGCGGGTCTAAATCTACACGGGTCAAAACCACTTTACCCTCTTCCCTTTTCATCAGGCCCAAACACAGGAGAGAGAGAGAGAGAGAGAGAGAGAGAGAGAGAGAGAGAGAGAGAGAGAGAGAGAGAGAGAGAGGATTCCAAAAAAACCGAAGAACAAATCGAAGTTCTTTTGTTCCTGTTTGATTCTCGGCTGCTGCTTCTGGTTGTTACTTGGGTTTCCAATTGAAAGCCCGTGATGGAAAAGTCCCAGTAGTTGGACCCGCGAACGTCCAATTGAGAGCTTGCGATGGAAAAGAACAAATCAAAGTTCTTTTGTTCGTTGTGGGTTTTGTTTGTTTGCTAAGAAAGTTGAACAGAGCATGATTAAAGTAGTATAAATAAAAAGTCTTATCCTCTCCATGGTTAAATTTCCTACGTAAATCTTCAAGATTACACGGTTTCTTCTTTCTTCTTCGATGGAGCCGAAAATCTTCGAAGTGGTTTTGACCCGTGTATATTTTTCCACTTTTCGAGCTGAATTCTGACGATCCGAACCATTAGATGTGTTTAAAATGTGTTTTTAAGGTCCACCGCGAGGATTCGTCCAAAAAAAATACCAGGAAGGGCTTCATTTGATAAGTCCGGGATCCCTAAGTCCGGGACTCATAGTTCCGGATCAAATTTTCATGATCCGAACCGTCCAATGTGTTTAAAACGTGTTTTCAAGGGTCCCCGTGAGAAATCATCCAAAAAAAAATACCGGGAAGGGCTTGATCTAAACACATTTTAAACACATCTAACGGTTCGGATCGCCGAAATGTGGTCGGGAAGCATGAGGTCCTCACTTTGGTCCTCATTAGAAGCTTCTAGTCAGGATCCCTGACTTTGCTTAAAGTCAGGACCTCCCCTTTCCTGATTGATTTTTGATGATCCAAACCGTCCAATGTGTTTAGAATGTGATTTTAAGGGTCCCCGCGAGGAATCATTAAAAAAAAATGACCGGGAAGGGCTTGATCCGAGCAATTTTTGATAAAACTGTACATATGTAGTTTTTATCAAAAACTGCTCGGATCAAGCCTTTACCGGTCATTTTTTTCATGATTCATCACGGGTACCCTTAAAAACACATTCTAAACACATTGGACGGTTCGGATCATCAAACTTCAATCGGGAAATGTGAGGTCCTGACTTTAAGCAAAGTCAGGATCCCTGTCTAGAAGATTTCCGTGTGTATATATATACATATATGTACAATCCTGATCCTCTAAGGGATCCCTCAAACCCAATTTCGTGCGGACTTCTAATCTTAACCGTTGGATTAGATCCAACGGCTGGCACATGGGAGATGTTAAAAAATGTACGCAGGTCGGTGGATTGGGTAAATAAACGTTCGTGGGTCAATAGCACCCGGGTCAAAACCCATTCCCCTCCCTTTTCATTACGCGTTACAGAAGAGAGAGAGAGAGAGAGAGGGAGAGAGAGAGAGGCGATTCAACCGAAGAACAAGAACAACTCGAAGAATGACTGCTACAAAGCAGAAATTGATCGATCGAAGAAGGGCAAAGAACTCTCGAATGGAAATCAAAGGTCTCTCTCTCTCATTCGACTACTCTCAGTAATTACCCTTCTCATTGTATCTACATGTGTATTGAACGGATACTTTTGCAAAGTTGAAGATGAGTCCAGATTTTCTCAGTGGACTGTTTAGAGGGTATTCTGTCACTACCCTGTTCTTACTTGGTGTGAGGCAATTGTGGGTGCTTTTTTTTTTTCCGAAAAGCTTTTATGTTGAGACCAGATATGTTGAACATTGACAAGTTATTGTGTTTTTGTTTGTTAACTACTATTACACCAATTAGAGTATTATACTAATTCTGTTTGTGAAATTGATGAAGCTTTGGAGTTGAATTTGAATTTGTATTTTTTGGGTAAACAGGACCGTGGTCTTTTTGGGTAAACAAATCGATCGTGGTCTTCTTGTTCGAATCAAATCGTCTCTCTCTTCGTCTTCGATCTGTTTAATTTCTTCTACGGTCGATCATGGAATCTTCTTGTTCTTCTTCTCTTTGCTTCCAAACGTCTTTACCTGCTGTTTGTATAACCCTGACCCGAAACACATTTAACCCGGTGTGAGTGCCTTTTAACCCGCAAATTTGCTTCTCTTTTTACAGTCGTTGGATCAATGGCCTACGTTAGAAGTTCGCACCACCTCCATTTGAGGGATCCCTTAGTAGATTGCCATTGTGTGTGTGTGTATATATAAATTCCGTGAGGGAGTCCTCATTAGATCATGATTATATATATATATATACACACACACACATACATATACATATATACAAACATTTATAACGAAAACTGCTCGGATAAAGTCCTTCCGGGGTTTTTTTTTTTTTTTTTGACGAACCTCGCGTTGGACCTTAAAAACACGTTTTAAACACATCTAACGGTTCGGATCGTCGAAATTCGATCCCAAACAAAAAATCCCGCACTATAGAGTTTAAGGGAGCCCTTATTGAATATTTGTTTTGTATATATATATATATATATATATATATATATATATATAGGATCAACTTCTAATGAGGGATCCCTCATTTTAAATAAAATGAGGACCAAGCAATTTTTCCACTTTCTGAACTAAATTTTGACGATCCGAACCGTTAGATGTGTTTAAAATGTGTTTTTAAGGTCCACCGCGAAGATTCGTCCAAAAAAAATACCCGCAAGGGCTTCATCCGATTAGTTTTTTGTTAAAAACGTTATATATAGCGTTTTTAACAAAAACTGATCGGATGAAGCCCTTGCGGGTATTTTTTGGGACGAATCCTCGCGGTAGACCTTAAAAACACATTTTAAACACATCTAACAGTTTGGATCGTTGAAATTTAGTCGGGAAGCATGAGGTCCTCATTTTAAATAAAATGAGGGATCCCTCATTAGAAGTTGATCCTATATATATATATACAAGAAGTTTCCTATGAGGGCTCCCTCACAATAAAAAAGTGCGGGAAAATAGTTGTGAGCCGTTGGATCGCGTGAAGGGCATAGGATCCAACGGCCCACAACTGTTTTCCCGCACTTTTGTTTGTGAGGGAGTCCTCACAGGAAACTTCTTAATATATATATATACACCGGTGATCCAGTCGAGGATCCCGGATTGAAGGTTTTTGGGTGTTTTGAAGGTTTTAAAAGATGTTTTTGCATGATCCGAGCCGTCCAATGTGTTCAAAAGGTGATTTCCAAGGTCCATGCGGGAAATCTGCAAAAAAAAAAATACCAGGAAGGACTTGATCCAAGCAGTTTTTCGCAAAAATTGTATATTTACAGTTTTGCGAAAAACTGTTTGGATCAAGCCCTTCCTGGTATTTTTTTTTTTATGATTTCTCGTGTGGACCCTTGAAAACACCTTTTGAACACATTGGACGGTTCGGATCATGAAAATTTGATCCGGAACTATGAGTTCCGGACTTAGGGATCCCGGACTAGATCGGGACTCTGTATATATATATATATAGGGGCCGGATCCGTGGACACACATTTTGCGCACACATTTTGACACCCCATCTCAGCCATAGAAACCAACGGCTGAGATTAGAATACTCTCTTTTCTCCTTTTGCTAACCCACTCACGTAATCTCTCTCTTCTCCTCTCTGTAACCTAAGGGTCTGTTTGGCTGGCGGATTTGCGGCCGGATTTGCGAAACGGCTGGATTACAAATCCAGGGCCCACCTCAAATCCGGTGTTTGGGTAAAATTTTCTTCCCCCGGACTAATTTACTGCTGGGACTCCAAACCCACCCGCGGGTGGATTTGCGAAGCCCTGCCTTACCCCTGTTGTTAGCAAATCCGGGGGCGTTTGGGTCGAAAATACCCCTCCAAATCCAGGGGCTTACAAGCAAAACAGAAGGTGAAGAAGAAGATATACAACACAGCAAAACCGAAAACTATTTCATGGATAATTTGTCAATTTAATCAACAAACACCAGGTAATCAGTAAAAAATTAACTCCTAAAACTAAGAAAAATCAGATCTCAACTTATTGTGTTACCCTAATTCTTGCCGGCAAAATCAGATCGGAAGCCTATTGATATCTCCATCTTCATCTCTGGTGCCGGCGTGTAAACGTGGTTGATGAGATCAAAGTTTGGTTGAGGAGGTACCTGAGAAATCGATGCTGGAGCTGATCGGAAAATTTGGGGGTGGAGGTTTAGCTCTGATGCGGTTGTAGAGGTAGAGAAAATGATAGGAGGGGATTTGGATATGTATTGGAGAAGTATATATATTTATAATACATTGAAGACCCCAAAATTTATAATACTTTACATTTTTTACCCCACATCCATTTTGTCAATTACATATATGTATATATTTACTTTTAAAGATTTTGATTCATTTATTTGTAGATATTCACTTCTACAATATTTCATGTTCTAATTATTTTTTTCAGAAATATTATTCTTTTAATATATAATATAGTTCCAATATATTTATGTATTTATTTGTGTATTTAGTATATTTATTATGTATTTATTGTAATTGTAATGAAATTAATCAATTTTATTTATTAAATTAATAAAGTGGGGGCAATTAAGTCATTTGTCCTCTTATCCTATCATATCCACCTTCCAAATCTCCATTCTCAAAAAACCATCCAAACACCTCATATACTAATCCACCCTTCTTAGGAGGTGGGCCCACCCTCCTTACAAATCCACCCTCATTACAAATTCACCCTCAAATCCGCCCTCATTACAAATCCACCCAAAATCAAATCCACCAGCCAAACGCCCCGCAAAGTCAAGCTCCTCTCCAGGCTTCCCTGCATCTCCGATTAACCAATTTCCAGCAAGTGTCCTCGTTAGCGAACCCATTTCAGGCGAGCTCGATATACTCTCTCTCTCTCTGCTCTTCCATCCCTCTATCTCTTTCACTTATGAACACAAACGCCCCGGTAAAAAAATTGGAGCTTTTTGGGGTCGCCGGAGATGGGGAAGAATTTGGGCTGTTTGTGTATGAGGCCATGGGTATTTAGCCCAATACGCCACCCTGATTTGCCTTTGGTTTTCAAGAACTCTGCTATAGCCAATCCCAAAAAAAAATCCGCTATCGTAAGGAAGTGTCTGGCCATGGAAACGAAGGAAAAGGAGATCTGAAAGCAAGACCAGAAATAGATTTTCCAAAGTAATTAAATTTGAAGTTAGATAATTTGGGAGAACGACTTTTATACTTTATTTCAGTGTTCTAAAAATCGGTCAAGTCGGCCGACTAGTCGGCCACAAGTCGCTAGTCTGAGGTCCCCTGACTTGATTGAAACCCGACTAGTCAGCCAAAAGTCGGCGATTAGTTGGCAAAAAGTCACTAGTCAGCAGCCGACCAACCTGGGACCGACTAGCGTCTTTTAGAACCTTGCTTTATTTTTGTTCAATTCACACTTCCATGGGCTCAGTTCGCCTTGGCCTTTTTCAAAACTTGATTGCTGATGGATCTGATTCTTGTTCTATGGAAATGGGAGAGAGTGATGTAGATGGTGCTGTTTGTGGGAGGTGATGGACAGGGACAAGAGAGAGAATTGGGGAGAGAGATAACAGAGGAAAGGGTAGAGAGAGAACACGAGAGAGTAAAGGGGAGAGAGAGAAGTTTTGTTCAATTTTAATCTCAGCCTTTGGTTTCTACCGTTGAGATGGAGTGTCAAAATGTGTGTCCACGGATCCGTGGACACATTTTGCGCACACATTTTGACACTCCATCTCAGCCCTTGAAACCAAGGGCTGAGATTAAAAATTAAAAAAACACTCCCCTTCTCACGTGCCTCTCTCTCTCCACCGCTATTGCCACTGCCCTTCTCTCAGGTCTACCCCACTTCACACTCTCGGGTATTACGATGGCTAAATCTATCCTTTTGCTATGATTGTACCTACATATACCATTCAACGCCGGCCAAATCTATACCTCCTCATGGCTCAAGAAACTCATCTCAAAATAAACCCATTCCACTCATCATCAGAAGACCCCAATAGCACAACCGATACCAAATTTCAGTCCATGTGTCTTTGTGATTTTCATTCTTAAGTACATAAATATACCTACGCCAATGCTTTTATCCATACACACTCAGACTTGGGTGCAATTGATTTTTTTGTCTTTGTTGTGATTCTCGTGAAGTACTTTGCAAGAGAGATCCATGGGCCATGGGGTGGAAAGGGGAGGACGCAGTTTGTTATCGAAGATTTTGTCAATCAGCAAGTTTCGCTCATGGAGTTATCTAGCTAAAAATGGGTTCCGATTCCCTGCTTCAATCTTTATTTTTGTTCAATAAGTGTGTTCAAAAAGCACAGCAATCGGTTTATGGCGGAGGAAATGGAGGTGGAGGTGGGGCGGCTGTTGTTGTTTTCGTCGTTTAGAATTGCGCTGGAATCGCTGTAGGAGGATCCGTCTTTGAAATCGGGGATAATTGGCGGTCCGCCGTTGAGGTGGTTGGACAAAGAGAGGGTTGGTAGCGTAAGGCTCTATTCGGTGGTTACTCTATTTTCGGGCAGTCCGAAGGGATTTGTTCCTCTTTGCCGGAAGATGAGCAGAGTAGTACACAGGCAGCAGTGCAGCAGCGGGAGAGAGAGAGAGAAGGGAAGTGTTTTTTTAATTTTTAGTCTCAGCCCTTGGTTTCAAGGGCTGAGATGGAGTGTCAAAATGAGTGCGCAAAATGTGTGTATATATATCAGTCATTGTGTGTGTATTTCTTACGTATATATGTGTATGTGCTGGTATTTTTACCAATATACAACAATGTATATCTTATATTTCAAAAGAAAAATGTATATAAACTGTTACTGCATATATATGTCATATATTTATATATACAGTTATTTATTTATTTTTTGCTGTGTCCCCCGCCCTGTCTGTGTATTATGGAAAATCTATAATTTTGTGGTTGCAGAAGAGTGATTAGGTCCGATCAACCCACTCTAGCACCATACTTGAGTATCCTGATACACACAGAGACCATTAATCACTCTTTGCCTCCTGATGTTCAAGTTTCTTTGACCACTCTAAATACAACATTCAAGATTGATTACTTCGTCTACCTGCATTTTTTTTAGAAGAGTTATCTTTTCCTTTCATACGTGAAATTGTTATTTTTGTCAACCACAGCTGGCTCGGACCACCTATTTTTACGCTGTGCGTTGGCCATGCTTGGGGAGAAGCAGCCTTAATCTTGGCTTCTGGTAAAAAAGGACATCGCACTGCATTGCCTTCATCAACCATTATGATAAGGGAGGTATGTTCTGAGCCCTTGGTGTCTGACGTCCTTAGCAATGGTGTATTCTCTGGTGACCGTAGCTAATTGTGTATTGTTGGATCTCTTGATTAGTCCTCCTTGCATGGCTGTGATTATTGTAGCTTGATCCTTCCCGAGTCATTGATGAGATAATAGCGTATAATTATTCATTGCTTTTGTCCAATCTGCAGCCACTTGATAGATTTCAAGGCCAAGCATCGGTTGTGGAAACTAATAGGAATGAAATGAAGATTCTGAAGGAAGATTTGGTAATGTTAACTCCCACTTAAGTTGCTCATTTTCTGCTGCTCTCTTTGGTCCATGTGTGCTGATCCTAGGCCTAGGGAATACTGGTGTTTAGTAATGGGCTCTGAGTGTGCGTGTGGGACATATAGGGCTTGGGGAGTTTTGTTTCCTAGCTTCTTTGATATTTATCTGTTAAGTAAATTTGCATATGTGACCATCCCATCAATTTCCCCGACCAACTGTACTGTTTGAAATAGCTGTGTTTGACTCGACTGAAAGTTCGAAGCCTCAGTTTTGTAGCGGTATGTGTTTGCAACCATGGAAGAACTGTTCTATTTCTTCAGCAATAGTGCAATACCACTCTATTTCCTCTCACGTGCATGGTTACATAAAAAATGGGTGTATGGAAGGAATTTACAATTGGACAGGGAATTCTTGAAAAATGCATTTCTGCTGACTTGAAAATGGGCAAAGGAACTTGTCATGGTCTCTTTTGTTGGTATTTATGTATTACAATTTAAAGATGTTACTTGTGACCGTAGTCAACGTGTTATAGTATGACAAGAAGCCTCTGAATCAAGTCAATAAACAGTCCCCTGGAGAAAAATAAATGAAAAAATCTTGGCTCAGACTGGTTGACCACCCCCACTTGCCTTTCTTTCCTGGTACTTTGAACGGCACACAATTGCAATGAAATTAAAGATTGCAGCAATTTCAGTGTTAGCACTTGTTAAATGGTAAAAATCTGATTATATATTTTTTTTGATCGGCAAAAAATCTGAATATGTTGGTATATCCCATATGCAGAAGGAAGCTCCAACTAAATGTAATTATTCTTTTTGTTTGTGTTGAAGGTTGAAGCCCTGACTCAGTGTACAGGGCATACAAAAGAGAAGATCGAAACAGACATCAGGCGCCCAAAATACTTTAGTGCTAGTGAAGCAGTTGAATATGGCCTTATTGATAAGGTGCCTCCAGTTAAAAGACTGACTGTATTTGTTATCAGGCTTTCAGGTACTAGCGTGGGTATTTAAATGCCATTGTCTAAATTTCTGCAGGTTCTTGTCTCTGAGAGGGCCAAAAAAGGTAGAGCCCTTGTTGCTGAGATGGAAAGCGGAAAACCTGCAACTAGTGGTGTGAAGTGATTATAAGGAATATCCAGGTAAAGTCTTGAACACTTGCTTATTGCCGTCTCTCTGTATAATTTGATTGTAAAAGCACTGTGTTGGTATAGATTCTCATGCAGCAAAACTTCTCTTACCTGCTAGTATTAGTTAGTGAAGGAGAGTATTGTTCTTTTCAGTTTTTAAAGTAACATAAGATTGTATCATCAGAAGTAAAAGGTTAGACAAAAGCAGATCATAAGATATGGGCAAGGTGTTTTTACTTCTCTTGCTTTTGTTATTCGGGCTGCCAGTAGCATGTAATGTCAGATTAAGACGTTTCGCATTCAGGGCTTGAATGATTTGCTATTTCAGCTATCCGGTTTAGCTATTTAGCTATCGGATTTGCTATTTCACTTTTCTCCTGTAGTGAGCCAAGTCACTAAATCCCCATAGTGACCTCAATTGTGGGCCCTCTGAAATCTTCATTTGGAATCGGAACCATTTTTTTTTTTTTTTTTCCAGGAATGTTGAGCACATTATGGGTACAAAAAATTATGAATATTAGAGATTGGGTAGACACACAATTAAGACAAATTTGTCTTATCGTGTATTCTCCAAATGATATTGGCCATCCATATAAATGGTCTCCGAATATATATCTTCCAATATTCAATTAATTGAATTTTTTACATGAATGATCTACTCAATATTCCCAACAAATTGTACGGTTTTGATACCAAATACAAATTATAGAGGGCTTACAATTGAGGTCACTACGGGTATGTAGTGACCCGAGTCACTATGGGTACCTCAAATCCCGAACCAATGGGCTCACGAATGGCATTTTGATATGATGTTTCTCTTCTGAAGACAATCAAGAAATACTAGTAGTTTTTACGGTATTGAAACATTTTTTGAGAGAGAATCTGCAACTTTTTATTGTCGAATTTTAGCTTAAGCTAGTCCCTCCACCTTGGGAGATGCTCAAATGAAATGCTGAAAAGGAAAGAGGGGCTCAAGACCAGATTTTGGAAAGAGCTACTCGGAGCGGAAACAAGCGCCACTCCCAAAATGGGGCATTCTGGCCAATATAATATTGGTGATTCTATTGGCAACCCGTTTACTTTATACAACCCGATTAATACATACAACCCAGTTGAGGTGGGAAATATACTTTTTTGCTACAAAAAATCCAATTGAGTTTCCAAAATGCCTGAGTAATTTGTTTTTCCCAAATTTGAAGTCACTCTCCCGCTTCCCAAATTTGAAATTGAACTCGGAAACGAGAATTGAATCCTGTATTTGTTAGCCAAATTCGGTAAACTCCCAAAAAATGAACCATATTTTGGAAATTACAGGTCGAAACATAACAATGAGAAGTTTTTTGCTATGACAGTTCAGGAATTGGCTCCCAAAATTGAACAATAGTTTTGGGAATTAACTTCTACTCCCTCCGTCCCAAATTGTTGGTCCTTCTTTCCTTTTTTGACTGTCCCAAAACATATGGTCATTTAAAAAAGTTAACAAAGAAAAACGTGTACTTCTTTCCTTTTTTGGTACTTTTCATAAATAGTTGGATTCCCAAAGTAGGATCAATAATTTGGGACGGAGGGAGTAAATTTTAACTTAAGGGGCTAAATGGTCTTTTTGTATGGAAGGATTTGATATTTATTATACCTGGGTTGTATGTAGCATTTCACTGGTTGCCATTAGAATCACCCTAATATTAATAGTATGTACTTTTTTTTTTTGTTGTTGCTAAAACTGTAGCTATATCTTGCTAAAATACCGTTGCTACTAGCTTTTTGTTTTTTTATTTTATTTTATTTCTATGGACACTAATTATTAAGCGAAAATGCTACATACACTTCCGGGTTACACTTTTGGGTGCACTACCGGGTCCAAAACATTCAAAATAATGTCGTTTTGGACCTGGTTCGCCAAAAAAAAGAAGAGAGAAAAGCGAAAATTCAAAACCCTTCCCCTTCCCGTCCCAAATCGAAAGTCGTGCTGGGAGAGAGGAAGGAGAAGATCCGAACACCACTGCTACCCACCGCCTCCACCGGCGATCACACAAATAAGGACGTCTTCCACTCCGGCGACCACCAACGGCAATATATTCACGAGGCCACCAGCCACACCAAACAACAACAATGTGGTTATCATTAGATCGCCACCGAGTGGTGGTCCCTTTTCACGTGCAACGGTGATGTTGCGAATGATGGTCATGATCTCTCGACTTTTTCCGGTCGTGAAATTGTTTTCAGGGGTACTTGAGGAATGAGCAGATTCCCCCATAGATGCTTCTTCCACTTTTCTGTATCAACCTCCAAGTAAGAGTACGTAGGTTTCTGAAATTTCTCTGTAAATGCCTAATGGGTATAAAAAAAAAAAAAAAGATTTTAGGATTTGCTCCTTTTTTATCGTTCGAAACGTGTTAACAATTTTTAGGGGTTGCTTTGTTTTGATTTTGAGATTCTCGGTGTTTTGGTATTCGACGGAGGTGGCGTTCAGAGGTTGATCTTGAAGGGGAAGGGCCCGAAGCTGTTTTTTGATTCTCTCTCTCTCTCTTCTTGGTTACCTGAGCCCAAAATAACGTCGTTTTGGACCCGGTTGTGTATGTAGCAGCTTTGATTATTAAGTAAAGACATTATGCTTAATTTCCCATCTTGCAAAACAGAAGTGGACATAGAGCACATTGCATGAAGCCCAAGCACATCAAGATCAGGAGTTTGAATCTGGCAACCTCGAGAAATTTCAAATCTGAGACATAATTAAGGAGGGAACAAATTCCTAAATCACCGGACTTGTCCACTGGTGTAATTCCTTGGAGTTATAGCTGTGTTTTCTTTTCTTCTTCTTTTATCCCATTGGCTAGATGGGAAGAGGAGAAGAGGTTGCCATATTCAAACTCCTGATCTTGATGTGCTTAGGCTTAGTGCAAATGGGCCATAAATCATAGTAATTTTAATGCTATCTATATTCTATCTAACTGTTTTAATGCAATTATGCAGACATGGAAGAGTGAGTGTCACTCCTAGGACACATTTTTGATTCGCAACCTGCGGGAGGAGATTGCAAAGCTGACTTTTTGCCGTATTTCTATAGTAGCGCGGAAAGATGTCCAGTGTGCGCATCTTCTAGCCAAGTATGCGCTTGCCTATTTTGTTGCTCACCTGGAAAGATGTCCCCTCCGCCGCCGTCATTTCAACTTGCAGGAACTCTGTATTTGTATCAGGTTGCGTTTATTATTCTATCTCTTTTGTCGAAAAAAAAGAAGAAAATAAAATACATTTATAACTCCAAGGAATTAGCCTGGTGGATGAGGCTTTTGGATTTAGGGATTTATTCTCCCGTATGGTCTCAGATTTGAAATTTTTTCAAGTGTTATGAACTCCTTTGGAGCCAGACCATCGATAATTTTTTTAAATGGATTTAATTAGAGTTACCACTAGTTGATGGTGAGATTAATCCTTCTAGAGAAATAGTTGATATGTGCGTAAGTTGGCCCGGTGAGATATTAAAAAAATTATAGAAATAACTGTATCTCACTTTTTTAGTTCCTAGCATGGGAGAGAGAAGGGAAGAAGTGAAAGGAATAGTAAAATTTTATTTTTCTTCTTATTGAGAGTGGGTTTGGGAGTTTCGGAAAAAAGAAATAAGAAAAGGAAAGAAGAAAAAATAATTTATTTCCTTTCCTTCTTATTTGGCTCCTTAACTTTTAAAAATGTAAGAAAGATTCCAGGGAAAACAAGCGGGAGGCTATTTCCCTTCTCTTTTCTTTTTCTTTCCTTTTGTGTATCGTTAAGCTTGGAAAATATTATCTTTAAAATCCAACAAGGAACTTCTACTATAATTCTATTTTTTAAAAATCCAAAACCGAATAATGTCAACGACAAAGACAAAAAAGAAGAAGAAGTAATATCATTAGAATTTCTTTTTTGCTTTCGGAAGTTTGCAGAGTCGTACCTTTTTTTCCTGAACGGGTGCAACGTTAAGGGTGCAATATTGCACCTATTAGCATTTCCCAAATTAAATAACCAAAAGTTGTCATACCAGTTTTTAATTATCCATTTAAGAGATTGTTAAGATTAACAATATAGATGTCCACAATCAAAATTGGATTCAAATTCCAAAAAACTAAAAACTGTGAATATAGAAAATATTTTAAAAAAAATAGTTTTCAAACTTATAAAAACTCTTTATTAGAAATAGAGAATGTCTTTTTCAAAAACCGTTTTACAAAACAGTTTGTTGAAATCAGTTTTTGAAAAAAAAAAAAAGTTTTCATATTTGTTGAAAAACAGTTTTTTTTTATAACATAAACAGTTTTTTTTTAAAACATATATTTTTTTTTAAAAAAATAGTAGTTTTTTTTTTGTGTGTGTAAATACAGCTTTAGAAAAAAGTTTTTAAAATTTATTTTTAAATGACACTTTTTGTGTAAAAACAATTCTAAAACAATTTTAAAAAGATTTTGTGTAAATACAATTTTTTTAAATAGTTTAAAAAAACAGGTGTTCTTGATTAAGATCCACTAAATTTTGGTTATTAGCAAAATATTGTTGGTTATGTTTATCAAATGGCTAAAATTTAGTTAGTGGCTAAGATGAGTTTGTTTATTTTAATGTGAGCACTTTCTTAAACAAACATTGTCAACCTTAAAAACCTTTTAAATTTGATTAGGCCATTCTCGCTACCCTCTATTTTTGTTTTCAATACCTTCTAGTTTTCTGTTTGCTAAAAGCGTTGTTTTATCACCCAACTCTCATTTATTAAAAGCACCAAGGTGATTTTAGCAACTTACTTTTAGCAAAAAAAAAGTATGTGAGAGAAAATTGATTTTTAACAACTTAACTTTTATTTAATGAGAACCAAAAGTGATTTTAGCAACATAACTAAAAATCAACTTTTATGGAATTTCTCATTTTAGCAAATGGGAAACCAACTAATCCAGGGGGTCTATAGTGAGTGAGCTCACAACATGCGTGTAGTGAACTCTCTCGGCCGTCCGATCGGCGATCAACAGTTCTGATAAATTGGAGTTAAATAAATGTTAATGTGCTTTTTAAAGTGTAAGACGATCCAAATCGTTGATCGCTGATTGGAAGGCCAAGGAAGCTCACTATACGCGTGTAGTGAGCTCACTCACTACAAGGCTCCGAGTTCCGGAAACCAACGTACTCTGTCCCATATTGTTGGGTCTCTTTACCTTTTTTAACATCTCAAAGAATTGTTTATATATCATAATTTATAGTGTCTTTTGTCATTCCAACAACTTCGTTTAATAAAATTAATTGAGATCTATCAAACAAAATTCATATTAAATATAAAATTTTAATAAATTTAAAATTATAGATAATTTTTTGAGACATCCAAAAACGGAAAGATGCATAACAACATGGGACGGAGGGCTTCTTCTTATAAGATTTATTTCTAGTAATTATTTGCCTATTCCTTAGTATGTGCCCAAACACTCGCTCCTGTAACAAGTCACTGGCAAGTGAAGTGGAGTGCTGTTGGTGCCTCCCTTATACTCTCATGCACATGGACAGAGTTCGATTCTCATAAGCATTCATCCCCTACACTAGTCTCCTAGGATAGAATAGATTAGGATTTCGAATGAAAACCACTGAGAAGGCGACATCGTTTAGCGAGTCGCTTTTCTACTTCACCAATTCATCGCGTACCGTTGATTCAGAAAGGCGGGAACATCCCACAGAGAGAGAGAGAGAGAGAGCGCGCGCGGGAAACGCAGACGGAACCCTAGAAACCGATATCTCAAACCTCCAAATCCAAATCCAAACCCATTGATCCATTCCATTTCAGCAAATGGAAGAGCAAGACGACCCATTTGCCTTTCTCACCGAAAGATGCAAACCCACGGCTTCCCAAGAAGAAATCCTCCGTACCTGCCCTTTCTCCCGTCAATCGGAAATCTTCCCTGGCGACTCCGACGCCGATTCCCAGCCACCGGAGACATTCGCCGGAATTCCAGTCGAGCCCACCGGCATCGTCATGGTCTCTCCCCCTGACGAGTTCCAGACCCCTCCAGAGGACTCTCTCCCTGCCGCCAGCTCTCAAGACCAGAGACCGCCAACCGCCGTCCACGTCGCCGGAGAGGAGAATATATTCTCAGCGGACGCCGAGAATTTATCCTGTGCGGACACCGAGAGAGCGGTTGATTTGGGTAAGGATTCTGATAATATAGGGTTTTCCGAGGTGAACTTGACGGAGGAGTTGGTTGACGGCCTTAGTTCCTCTAACGGCGTTCACGGACTTGTTGATGCTTGTGAGGTGTTCCAGTCTGAATTGGAGGAATTCATTGTTTTACCCAGAGAATCCAATTTGGCTGTAGACGACGTTTCACTCGATTCTGTGCCCGAAAAATCGAAGCTTCCATTCATTAGTTTGGGGCCTTTTGATCCTGCTATAGCTCGTAGTAGTACTGCCGAGAAGGAGCCGGTGGTTACCGATACAAATCGTGTTGATGATAATGCTATGACTGAAGTTCTTGATCTTGAGGTTGAAGAAGTTGGTGAACAATTGGGTGAGGACAACATGTTTGTTGATTTGCCTCTGAAAGAAACCGACGTCAACATAGGACTAAGTGAAGGCGATGAAGTGGTTAGAAATGGAAAAGGGGATATGGGTAGGAAGAATATAGAGGATCTTGACAAGTTCAGGTATGTTAATCCAAGTGGGGTTGTTAAACGAAAGATCACGAATGCTGGTGGCCGGCGTGAACTACCGCCTTCGATTAGCAAAGGAGGGAAGGTTGCGGCAGAAGAAACATGGCGGGGTAATGTGGCGGCTAAGGATAAGATTTTCAAGGGTCTTTTGGACGCGCTGAAAATGGTTGCAGGGCAGTTGGATGGTGGTGGTTCTGAGGAGGAAGGGGATGTTGATTTCTTGGAGACTGCCAAGAGGCGTGGCATGACTCTCCCTCAGCCTAGGTGGTGGCCACCGGAGGGCTATGATGACTAAGTGTGGATTATTTGGTTTGGTGTGCTTGGAAAATTCTGAGGAATCCTCCGGAAATGAGGTACTTGTACATACTTTCGTAGGATTGATTGTCCATCACGTACGTAATTCCTTCACTTCTTGTCGCATTCAAACACCAAAAAGAAATAAGTCGACATTAATTTGATCTTATGCTCAATCCGACCAATCAAATGGACCTGGGTGTCCCCTTTTGTTCTTTTCAATGTGTTTGATCTAGTAGTTTCTAGTACAGGCGAGCGAAGAATCTTAGAGCTTGTCAACTGTTAAGGAGTGTCTGGTTTTTGTGGTGGTTGGTTTCCATTACAGATCTCACTTGATATTTGGAAGGCATTTGTGTTGGTTGGATGCTAAGCAATAATGCATGCTGACTAACTTGGTGTATAAAATGAATTTTGTCAAATTCTGTAAAACAGATGAACGAGACTTGAGGCTCGGTTTTGTTTGGTTTAGTTTGTAAAACAAATGAGTTGTTGTTTCTCGCATAGCTCTTCAGTGTTTGTCTCTGTGTTTCCAAGAACCCCTGCGATTATAAGATGGACAAGGGGGAACTTGTATGAACATTTTATGCCCTGTTCAGCTTCATTTCAGTTCAAGCCTGTAGCTTACCAGTAGTCATGGCTTTCCTGTTCCTGGTTTATAGATCCAGCAATCATGGTTAAAATTTTTATCGGAGCCGCTGTGCAGGCTAAATTCATAAAGGGAAGTTAAATAAGAGTGAATATGGTTTATTGTTTTACCACTTCAGTGAAAAAATGGTAAATTAATCAATCATATTCACATGTCTTTTAAAAGAGGGTTATTTACACAGTGAATATGGTTTATTGTTTTACCACTTCGGTGATTTTACATAATAAATATAAGTATTCTAATTATGAATAAAGGGCCTTTTGGGTATTATTTAAAAGATACGATGTAATCATAAGTATTCAAACTCTGTAGGATGGAATCATAAGGATATTATTGATACAAGATGTCTAATTAACTCTCCCTTTTGAAAAGTTATTGAGTAAAAATGTAATAATGATGTCTCCATCGAAGTGTTTGGAAATTAGAATTTCTAAAGTACAATGATGATGTCTCTATAAAAAAAGTTGAATTTACGTAGTTTGACATTTAAAATGTGGCGGAGGGTGCTCTCTTTTTTTTTGCGAGGGAGTAGGTGCACAGATAATCTGTGCACAATTCATTCTGTGTAATTTTTTTTAAAGTGCCTCATAAAAATCAACTCAATTGAAAATTTAAACTTGATTAATTCATTCAACTCTTAGCCCCTAACAAATTTAGGGACCAAAATTGAATAATTAAATAATGTGTTTCCGATATTGAATTGAGCTAATTTTTTTGCATAAATATTTTAAGAATTGTTTTAGAAAAAATGAAAAACTCGGATAAAAAAATAGAACCCAAAGATGGGTCCCATATATAATATGTGCACACAGTACTTTTGATTTTTTGGTTTTACCATGATTTATCCTTTGCCATTATCTTTCTTTTCTGCCTAGACCGTCCCCCGCGGGCGTCCTTTTTAATAGTAGTTGAGTATTCTATTTTGGACTGTCCTCAAGAAATGTGTGTTTTAAAACGTTAATGGGTACAAGTTTATAGAATTGGGTGATTCTATATGGCTCCCATTTATAACTTCATACCACCCGATTTCTACACACAACCCAACTGACATGGAAATTTCACATTTTTGCTTCAAATATCCCGGTAAATTCCCAAAATACCCTTGGTTCAATTTTTCTCCAAATTTTGAAAAAACTCTCCCTCTTCTCCTCCCTCCTCCCCTTCTCATAACCCACGACCTCTCCTCTCCCATACTCAACCACTACACCGAAACATCCAACACCCATCACCCATCACCCATCACCCATCACCACCCACTGCCCCTCCGACCGACGACCACCACCACTGTCGCGACGACGACCAAACGGCTCAAATCTGACCCGGAACTAAAAGGTGTGTTCATTTACTCGGTATATATACATATATATATATATGTATGTATGTATGTATGTATGTATATCTAAATGTATATGTATATATATACATATATCGTATAGATCTTTGTAAGGTTCCTGAAAAATCGCTTTATAGTTGTTAATTTCAAGTGAGATTGGTTGATCGGAAGTTGTTTGGACTGGAATTTTGTCAGTTGAACCGCCATTGACGTCGAATGAATTCGGTATAGAATTCCCGAAAAACGATATAAATTTCGGGAGTTAGTTGTCGAAAATTTCAATACCAGTTGTTTGGGCAATGATCAAACGGGAATTATCCACCGAAATTCAACATTGTTTTCGACAATTAACTCCCGTAATTTTTAACAACTTTCGGGATTTAACTTCTAAAGTATACCTAGTTTTTTGACAACTAACTCCCGAATATGGAGCATATTTTCGGTAGTCTATTTCCAAAACTTAGAATTTCATTTGCTTATCATTTATTTGTGATTAGAAGTTGGAGGATTGTTATTATATCTAAAGTATATCTAGTTTTTTGACAACTAACTCCCGAATATGGAGGAGCATATTTTCGGTCGTTTATTTGCCTTGTGCTTATAATTTCATTTGTGCTTATCATTTATTTGTGATGTGTTATAATTTCATTTGTACCTATAATTTCATAAGGTCAGTACTGGTGGCAGTGATGGTATGAAGTTAGTAGCTATAGCAGCAGAAGTTGACAAGGTATATGCCGACGAACTATCACCATTTAACATGCGGCCTAACACCGAGGGAGAGCCTTCTACACCATTCACGACGGAGTCCTACACTATGATAGACTTTGGTTATGTATTTAGGTGGATGGACCACGATTATGATGTATTTTGGATGGATATGGTTAGACTTTGGTTATGTATGACTTTTATGTATGTTGATATTATGATGTGTTTTGGTATTTTGGTTAGTGTTTGCACGCAATCTCGAATTGACAACAATCTCAAATAAATTACAAGTACGCATTGTCAACACCAAATTACAAGTACGCATTGTTAAAGTTGCAAATTAAGTACATTGACTACTGAGTAATATCAAAATCCTTTGCAGTTGCTACATCAGACCCGATTATCCTTCCAAACTCTTCGATTCGACTAGAAAACGGAGGTTCCCATCCTTTCGTATATGGTTCTCGATATCTGTGCCAATTCAACGCTATTGGTGGCATGGGGGAACTCGGCCTCATGTAAAGCTGTCAATACAAGAAAACTTCCATCAACCAAATAAAAAATACCACAACAACATTAGGAAGATTAGATTCGCTGGTATCAAAACATGGATATAAACTACCGAAATATTGTCTAAATTTTGGTTTATAACTACCGAAATATTGTCTAAATTTTGGTTTATAACTACCGAAATAATGTCTCAATTTCGGAACTCAATTGTCGAAATATTTTCCCAATTTCGGGAGTTATATACCGAAACATATGACGTTTTTCGGGACTGCATTTCCATGTACGGACAGATTACTAAGTCGGGAAACAATGCGTTACCTCTTGGGTCGTTTTTTGCTCGAAAGTCTTCATTTCCGGGATACCAGCCTCACTCTCCACTTCCATGTTTTCTTCTACGGTGACCGTCTTCTCTATTGCGGACTCTTTCGGTGATTTGGAGTTCTAAGTTGTTCCATTATCTCCCCAAGTTCTTCTAATTGAAGTGAGGGAGAGGATCCTTCCATCGACTCATCAAAATTTTCCATTGATTGAGAGAGATGAGAGATGGAGGGGGGGAGAATGTAGGAACAAGTATGAATTTTTTTTGACCTAACCTAACAATGGAGGAAGAGAGGGAGAAGAGGGGGAAGAAGAGGTCTGGGGAAGAAAAAGGGGTGGGTTGGTATGTAGTAATAAGAGAAAAAAGGTTTGTGTAAATGGGTTGGTATGTAGTAACTTGCGGGGCAAAATGGACTTTTCGCAGGAGGGGTTTTGGGATTTATTTTGGCCGGGTGGTATGAAGTTATAAATGGGAGTCATATAGAATCACCCTATAGAATTATTGTTTCGTTCTTTTGAAAAGTTCATGGGTAAAGTATTAATGGATAAAGGTGGATGATACTTTTGGAAAGTGAGGGTAAAAATTGATGTGAAAGGTGTAAAGTAGAGGTAAAAGTTAATGTGAAAGAACTAATGAGGATGTTTCTTTTAATAAGTTGGTTGTACTAAACAACACACTTAAAAATGGACAAAGGGAGTAGTGTTCTAAAGGAAAATGAAAATAAGGGCGTATAGAGCCATAAGCGCGGTGCGGGGTGACAGAGGAAGATAAGGGCAAATGATGAATCATGGTAAAAACAAAAAAGTAATTGATCTTGGTACTTTATTTTTTGATAATCACACTTCAATATTTGTCCTTTAGTGTTCAAAAAATGTAAAAACTAAATCTCAACTCAGAGTGCAATTATCAAAATCTGGAGTCCTAAAGTCATTTCCCAAACAAAAAAACAAATACACTATGTGTGCATATGATATATGGGACCCATCTCGAGGTGGGGTACTATAAAAATGATCTAAGTTATTCATTTTAGTTTACGAGAAAAAAAAAATCATCTCAATTTAATACTCTATTCGTCCCTTTTTAAGTGTTTAGATTTCCATTTTGGGATGTCCGTTAATAAGTGAGTATTTTGAAAAGTTAATTGGTAAAAGTTGGTACAATTATTATTTTGCCCTTTTGAAAAGTTAGTGGGTAAAGAGTTAATGGATAAAAGTGGAGGATAATTTTGGAAAGTAAAGATAAAGTTGATGTAAAAAGTGTAAAGTAGAGATAAAAGTTGATGTGAAAAGTGTAATGATGATGTTTTTTTAATAAGTTGGATTTACAAAGTAACATACTTAAATAGGGATGGAGGGAGTATCAGTAAGCGTATTATTTGATAATTCAATTTTGGTCCCTAAATTAGTAGGGACTAAAAGTTGAATGAATTGATCAAGCCCTTAAAGATTTTCGATTGAGCTAATTTTTGTAAGAAAACTTAATTTTTTTTTTAAATGAATGGATTAGACTATTTATTTATTTTTATGGGACCCAACAGTGGGTTCCAAACATCATTTGTGCCTTGTGCACAGATTACCTATGAACCTGCCGCCTAGTACATCTAAAAAATACTATTCCCTCTGTTCCTATAAAGTTAAGCCCTTATTCCTTTTTTGGTTGTCCCAAAATACGAACATGGGGTGGGTGTTGTCTGTTCGGGGACTGCATGGATGCTAGCCGACTTGGATCATATCTTGTCCAAACAAATCTGAACCGTCCACTGTTGAACAGATCGAGCCATCCATGGCCGATCACAGATAGCTGTGATCAGCCCAACATCCATGCTGTCTCCAAGGGACAACACCATCCCCCGTTCCCCAAAATACATGTCTCTTTACGGAATTTAATGTCCAAAAGTTGATACATTTCCCATTTTGCCTTTTTTTTAAGCACTCAAACATAACCACAACCACATAATAAAATAATACTATGGTCAATTGTGGAAAGTGTAAATTTGTACACTGCAATCATTATGTCACAATAAAATGTTAGATTCTCAAAGATGGACTGACTTTTTGGGACAGAGGGAGTACTGTTTTTGCATAGAGAAAATGAAAATTAGAGTTAGCACCACTAATGACAGAAATAAAAGAAATAGGCCAAGAAGCGAAAATTAGGGTCAGTGCCACTAAAAGTTTCATGGAAGTTTTCTGGGAAAGGATTTCTGGACCCTAATATTTTTGATTGGGTAACTATAAATATTTGGTCCAATCTTTATATTTTAATAACTCTAAAACACTGAATGAAAAATTGGAAAATTGGATTAAGCATTTAGATCATTTTTTACTTAAAAAAAAAAAATCACTCTAATTTTTTGATTGACTTAAAAAAAGTTGGAAGATAGGAGTATTTTCTTGGGTCTCGATGCTTACGAAAGTGGTGTATCCCAAATGAGCTAGAAAACATATCTAGGCCATATTCAAACGTACATCACACTATAATTAGCAGTCTCTTGAAACACTCAAAATAAAATCATCAGTATCAATGCATCAAAGCACATGCTTGTTTCAATTTCATTTACTTACATGCTTCCAACAGGTTTGATATCTTTTATTTGGGAGACCAAAAGAGAGAGTTCATTACCAATATAACCAACCAACAGAAGGGTTATCTGGAAGAAATCTTTGTAAGTCAACAGCTAATTAGCTGAATACAAAAACACTGTTACTTCACCACCTCTTCTGCAGTTCAAAATATATTACAATCTTGTGCAACCTATACAAAAAGCTCATCCCGTAGCACCCCGAGATCGACATAGGCCAAGAAAAGTAGTCAAATGCATCCTTCATATCAGACCTCAGTCACATAATCTTTAGCATCCAAAATATATAACCCCCAACAAGCAAATTTTGACAGAGATGTACTAAAATAACCCAGAGAAAGTAGTGTCAGGGGCGAATGAGTTGTGGTTGTACCGAGCTACTACTAGTGCTTGCTTGGGCATGGAAGCTTGAAGCAGGGAGAAGAAGTTCCGCCTCGGGGAATGAGCAATTGGATGGCACATTCAGCAGGAGATCTTGATCAGAACTCTCATCCATAAACGGGAAAGAGTCCAACATTAGGGAGCTATTATCAGGAGGCAATGCAAATAGACTTCCTGGACTGAAGTAAGAGCTGTCATTGTCTATGAGTTCCTTGTGTTCATAGATACCCTTGGTTGCCCTTTTCGGGATCTTCATTGTTGTATTTTCGCCTGAAAGATGCATGGTGTTTCTTCAATGTATATAGTAAAAGCAAACAGGACTCATGCATGAAGCCAAGGTGAAATCATAAGTTTTCTTTGTTGGTTGTATGTAATAATTCTGATAAGCCGTGGGTTTATGGATTCGGATAATTCTTTTTATCCTCCAATCCAAACTTAAACATAGTTTCTGGTGCCATCCAAGCTTAGATTATTCTTTCCTTTTTGAAATATATTCTTGAGAACACAAAGTTGGGATTGACAATGCACAAGACTCTAGAGCCGACTATGCTAATTCCATATATGTCCTTAATTTAATTTCCCTGGGACTTGACAGGCACAGAGATGTATAACGGTCATGATAATCCTGATAGTCATTTTCAAGGTTGAGTTCAGATCAAGGATTTTGCCCGAGGGCAGTTTTACAAGTCACAACTTCTTAAACGTGACTCCCAGGTACTAATGAATAGTCATTTAACATGGAAAACCATGGGTATGGGATATGCTAGACACAAATAAGATAGGTGTATCCATTAAAGAGAGGGACACACTAAGATCTGTAAAGACATTTGTTCTCGTTATTGAAGGCCATTAACATATCACGTCAATAACTAAGTCACCTCATGTGTCTTACATGAATCTAAAACCTAGAAACTTGCTTACAACCAACACTTCTAATTAGTCAACCTAACTACCTAAGAGTATAAAATTTGTGTCAAGTGTGACTCGCTCGAATCTATCCAGTACAGAAAATTTCTACGCAGTTAATTACAAGGAAGTACAGGAACACCGAAGCTTGTGTAAGATACTTTTGTCCTTTAGGTCCTGTTTGCTTATTTAAATGACAGAAGCCAAGCCTTGATAGTATTTTACTTTGTACCTCATTTTAAGGTTCAACTCTTGGCTTTTTCAACAGAAAGAAAACAGATCCAATGATTGACTACTAAAGGAACAAATGAGCTAACCTGGAGAATTTTGAATTTGACCATCACGCAATCTCTTTACATTTGTTGAATTACTATAGGCAATTGTATTAGGGCCTCCTTGAACTGATGACCCTTCATTAATACTTTTACATTTCCCGTCCTGCAGCCAGAATAGAACATTAACACTATACACTAGAACTCTCATTTCCAATAATAGACAATGACATTTAATGACGTAATATGCATTCTCCTCAAAAGAATTTCAAACCTTCAGCAGATTATATTGTTCCACCCACTTCGACTTTCTCAAATTGCCCAATGTAAGCCTCTTCAATGTCCTACAGTCTTCAGGCTTCACCTCTGACAAAGAGAGATCAAAAACCCCTTCCGCATGCAGCTTCTGGAATGAGGATATGTTCTCCTTGAACTGAGGGCTAGCAAACATGGTTTTAAGGCTGTGGATATTACCAACAGAAATCTCAGTTATTGAAAATTTCCATGAAGGATTCAAATGATTTCCTTGCATGACCAGTCTTGCATTACTACTCAGAAAACACACTACCTCCGTCCCATATTCTTGGTTCTTCAATATTCCGAGGACATCTAAAAAAAGATTATCTTTCCTATTTGATTACATTTTAGATGATTTAAAAAATCCTCTGGAAAACTAAGTGAGATCTTTTGGTAGGTGGAAAACGAATCAATTTTTTTTTTTCACCGAAGACATTATATGTTAATCGATATAAAAGGCAGGACTGCCGAGAAAAGACCAAAATACAGGATGGAGGGAGTACTAGTAACTCCAGAGCTGATCAAAACTTGAACTCTCTTTTTGATGGGTAAGAAGAACGCTATATCCACAAAACGGAACTCGAGTCAAAATTAGGTATTCAGGACCAAGCTATAAACCTATCAGGAACTCTGGCAGTATCAACAGAAGGGAGATACTTCAACAACTGTTGCTGCTCTTCATTTGTTAGGTTACTGGAAAACTGATCAAAGTTGAGAACATCCTGCAACAGACATGGAAAGTGATCAAGACTACTCTACACCAGTTCACAATCGAAGAGAGAACATATTTTGACAGTAGCAACAAGAGGTGTCAAACGGGATGGGCTGGCACAGGCACGGCAAGTTTAAGAGCGGCTCGGCGCGGCTCGACACGGCATGATCCCAACAGGTGGGCTAGGCTGGGCCGGTGTTTTGTGGCACGTGACACGGGCGCGGGCACGGGCACGAGTAAAAATCAGGAATACTTAATTTATAGTCGTAAACCAAAATCATGAGTACTTAATTGCTACCAAAAAGACCAAAAAAAGTTTCGTGAAATCATGATGCGTAATACTCCGTACTTAATTTATAGTACTAAACTTCAACCACGTGACCACTTTAAGTGCCAACCTAGTTGAGATGCCAACCTACAAATGCAATTGATTGATAGTTAGTAGGTGCCAACCTAGTTGATATTTACATAAACTATAGTGATGCAACTATTACCTATTTACATTCAGTGTATTATGAAATTTCAATTATCAATAAACTATAGTGATGCAAATTTTTCTGTCTAAAAGATTTTTTTTTCTTCATTACAATGCTGATAAAAAAAGCCCAATTGAGCACAGGCAAGGCACGACGCGAGATTTAGCATGGGCATGGAGTTAGGCGTGCAGTGGGCTAGGCCGGGCAAAGCATATTCTAAAATGGGCCGGCACAGCACAAATAATAAATGGGCTGGGCTAGGCACAGCACGAAGCACGTTTGGCAAAGAACTTAACGGGCTGGACCAGCACGGCACGGTCCATTTGAAACCTTTAGCAGCAACAAAATTACAATTTCCAAATATATGCATGGATAACGGCAAGAAATCTGTATCTTCTGGTGATAAACAAAGGATAAAAATAAAGTTATCCAATTAGAAAGTAGAAGGTTGGGAAAAATTATTTCCAGAGTTAAGAGCCTAGCGTTTCCAAGAAACCCCAATATATTAGTAGGGTACGCGTTTGCAATTTGAATTCAACGATAAAAGCTATCAAAGGAACAACCATTCCACAGGTCCTTCGAGATCTTAGCTTCAATACCTTGACAAATGAGGCCACATTAAGCCCTTCAATGCAAAACTAGATGATACCATATTGTCATTCAGATGGGTTCTAAACATAATGTTGCAAAAAATGTAGAGAACAACTTACTTTCAGATCAACAGAACGAAGTGGAGAGTTATGATGATTCTGTAGATTTTCATGCTGAGCCTTCTCCCTACAACTCCAACAAGAAGCTAAGTAAATAGATAATACATTTATTTAAGTAATGAAGGAAAAGGTAACAAGTGGGTTATATTTTCATGTAGCCAAAAGTGTGGATTGGCCAGTTATACAATTAGTAACCCAGGTAACGTGGTACTCTGCCCTCATTATACTGACTTCACAAATCAAGTCACAATTACTCACAAAAAATAAAAATAAAATGGAGTGTTGATGGGAAGCAGTATAAGTATAACACACACTATTCACTTTTTGTAGCTATATTTAAGACCTTATAATTCCGTTGGGCAACTAAACAATATTCATAGCAGCACATCTTGAACTAATTGGAGGTCATCGTGACAGAGACCTCCATAATTAGGCAAAGAAAAAAATATTGTTTTGTTTACATCGAAATGGAAAAAATATTTCTCTTTCTAAGGAGACTGAAACAAGACATAAGTGGAATCCCCAAAATACCAATGTCTCCACTAACACATACGGAATGCCCCTAAAGATGTCAAAATTCTGCAAAGCATGCTAGACCATTGAGTTGTTTCCAAACCTATAAGAAATATCCAACAATGACCTCTCCATACATTCCTAAATCCTTTAGCCATTTCCATTACATTCCGGCTACATTTTCAAGATGTTTCCGAAACTTTTCTTTTCCTACTTAGCCAAAATAACATAACCAAACCAAACCAAACTTAGCCATAAGTCCCAATCAATGGCTACATGAATCCATTTCCTCCATCGAGCGCTGTTGAGCGTTAGCCGAAACAACATATCGAAATTTTTTTTTGATCCTTGAGTCATGCCTCACTCAAAAAACCAATACCATGAGCTTCATATTTGATGAGGAGTTTTACTTATTCACGGTTCACTTAGAAGACAGGTGGTACCTTTTAATCTGCAGATGTTGCAGCCCTTGTCCATTAGGTTTCTTGCATTTTTCGATCCCCAAACTTGAAAAGTTGGTACTCTTTTTCTTGTAAATATCAACAGGAAGGGCATCCAAATGTGAATAAGCTTCGTTTGGTGGGTGTCTTTTGTTCTCAACTGAAAGAGAGCTAGCTTCAGATTCCTCTTCCCTAGCTATAGAGCTCGGATGTCGAATAAGAATACTTCCATGTCCTATCTCAACAGAGACCATAGGTGTGTCGCTCTCAAAAAGCAAATCCTCTTCAGAAGATACAGAGAAATGAGAGGACCTTTGTTCATGTAAGATCGTGTATAAATCTTTTGTAAGCTTCTCCACTGAAGATGGCTTTGGACGACCGACACATGTCCTCTTTCTTGATGGTACCATTGTGTCCCATACAACTGAATGAGCTGGATCTGCAGATACATGAAACGCATTAAGAGAAGCATATCATGACAAATTTGTCAAATTCAAAAGGGGGACTGAAAATACTTGAAGGTGTTCCGAACTCAGGGAAAAAAAAATTGCCTAGTGAATAATGCTAAAAGAAAATGAAGGCACCCAATTTCTGAAACTAAACGTGCAGTTGAGATACTTAGAAGATAAAATCTAGGTTTCTATATGTTTCATTTCATTGCAAAACAAATTTAGCGTTGGGCCAGGGATGATATGATGACAGCTATTGGTGAGACGGATTATAGTGCGATAAAAAATGACACAAAAGGCAGCAGCAAGCCAATAATAAAAAGAGAATCAGAAGACAAATCTGTAGAAACTTATCAAAAGGATCAGTATTCTAGTCCTGCAGTCACATTATCGCCTATACTTCACTTCGATATTACATATAGAATTTGGGTTTTGACGGCATTCCAACTTGAACTGGAATATGACCCTTTCATTGGAAATTTGCAATTTATAAAATAGCTATATCAGCAGAGGTCACAATGATTTTGTACTTTGTACAGAACTAATATAAACCATGCAGATATAGGGACTAACCAACCTGTCAAATCACTTGCATCAGCGCTACCAAACTGTACACAGCTATCAGAGTTAGATATAGCAGAGCCAGAACTTGACCGGTTACTGGTATCTTCATCTAGAGCCTTCCGGAAACCGAGATTATAATCTGGATCAACACCTCCAACTACTGCATTGTTATGGTTTTGTTTTCTTTTTAGCACCTTAGCTTCTTTGTTCTTAATAGATATGCTCCTCACTTTTGAAACCTTGTGATCCTCAAATTCATCAGGTTCGGCCCTCGCATGCAAGGGGGTGTAGTTTACAAGTGTTCCTTTTGTTCTCCATCGTGATCCACAAGCATTACACAGTACTGGCTTCTCTGGAGGCCCATTACGCCAAAGAGGAGTGCCTATAGCACCATGCAAGTGTTTAGAGAAAAGTCAATGGACAAGAATGGCAACCTAAGAAAGATAGAAAAGCATCAAAGAAAGAGAGGGAACAGCTCATCTGAGGTCAAATTCAGTCAAATATATAAACAAGACAGAAACATTTACTCGTTTGGAACAACGGTGCAATTCAAAACATCATAGAATTTCCAAAACTAACACACGCACATGTATGCATATATGCTTCTCATGGCAATGCTCATTATTATGGAAATGTAGGCTCTCATTTCTATGTACAAAAAATATGTCCTTCAGAAGTACACGATGCCAGAAGAACTACATTCAATAAACCCTTACTTGCCAGGATACTTCTGGTATGGACATACCTACTTCAAGCTGAGGAAAAATTGTGATAGATTCCAGTTACTAATAATAATTGATCCTTTGCATTACTTATACTCCAATATAAGTCGAAAACTATTGAATACATCTTCCATCTGATAGAGATGTATTCAATTCCATTTGATAGAATCAAAGCAATGGGTAATTTTCAAGCTGAAGATACAAAATAGAGCAACCATGTTTTCAGGAAACGAAGTGTGGTTTCCTACTTTCTGTAGGTCAGCACACAGCTAGAGGCTAAGACTTGAAGCATATCCTAAGACACTATTTGAGCTGAAAACAGAATAGGCCAGGTCCTTGGAAGTATGGCATAGGACGTTTCTCAAAACATTTTGCATTCTTAAATCGTCCTTCTAATTTTGAGCTATTGGTGAGAGAGAAAGCTTAAGAAATAGCCAACTCAAAGACCACTAATTCTTGCCCAACCCACACTAACATTTGCCCAAGAAGTTAACAGACAAAAAAAGACAATGTGCGTGTGAAAAACGATTTGAAGTTGCAGGCTTTGAAAAGAAATGAACTGCATAAACATGTTTTAGTAGGACTGAAAAGCAATGGAGTAAAAGGTCCTATCTAAATTTGAGATCGTACAAAGACACAATTCAATTCCTAGTATAATATAAACAGAATGATTGAACCCAAAAGGCAGTACAACAATCTCAGTCAAAGGAGATTGCAGAACGCGACTGCAAACAAACAATTTCTGGTGGTTGCAGGATCAATTCACAATGAACATGAACGTAGTTGTTAGAAGTAACACTAAGTTGAAGAGAAGATGGATAAATGAATTTGAACCATCACAAGAGACTTGTTTGGAACTAAGTTTTGCAAGGGCTGAATACAACAGAACACTGTGAGCAGAAACCAACCCTGACATAAGTTTCACACCCAAATGGAATCAAAACATGGGTGTTGCAGATAAGTACATTCTCCAATAAATTTAAGAAGGGAGTCGTGGTTTGACTCAATAGTGAGGTTCATTTTCAACACAAACACATCCAAGGCAACTGATGCAGCAAAGAGAACTAAATATAGACTGGGAAAATGCTCAGTCCTCAAAGGACTCCAAGCCAAATTTCACTGATGACATATGGTGAAAGAGAATCAAATGGGAATTCAAAACAACCAAAGAGGAATCAGAACTTTTGACGAACACAAAAAGGACAACCCAATTCCGTATAAAAAGCGAATCCTGTACTCAAATAAGCATTGATTTTCAGAAATTCAAGAGAATCTGTGGTTCTGTTACAACCCAAACAAAAATGCAAACATAAACATACATGATTCCATTATTTCTTCTTTGCACAAGCAATCTACTGTGCAAGTAAACCAATATATGGCTATCCTTTTTGTGATTAAACAATTAACAACGTGAATAGCAGTGAATATTATGAAAAAAATGAGGCAAATAGCATAAAGGAACCCAATTTTCTTGAATATTACAAATATTAGGCGAAGTTATTGAGGGAATAAGAGCTCACTTGCAACACCACAGTGATGGCAAGGTCCGTGCTTTCCCATGTCTCTATTTCTTTATTTTCCTTAGTATTCAACGAGAAATTTGAAAGGAAATGGGGAAAAGAGCAAAAACTACAATTCCTTCTGAAAAAATTACCCAGGAAAAAAGTGAGAAAATAGAAACTACGATTATTCTCTGCAACCTCTATAACAACTGGGTAGAGCAAGCGTTTCTGCAAGAAACTCAGAGAAAGTTCTGTAGAAAAAACAAAAACCCAGGAAGACCCACAAGAGTTTGTATCTTAGAGTCCTTGAAAAACCACTGAAAATAGCAAAAATCAACAAGAACAAAGAGATTGAGATGTGTATTTCAGTTCGGAATCTGTATCCAATTGGAAAGAGAGACCATTGGAGTAATCTATATAAATGGTTGGGGAAGGAAGGTGAAATGGGAAAGGGGTTGTGCTGTGTATGACCTCTTCTTTGTATATGAAGTAAATGTTTCAGCTTACTTTTGCTTTATTTTGATGTTATTTAAATCTTTCAATTCCTTTCCATTATTTTACTTAACTCATTTATTTGGGCTTAATGTTATTTTTAACCCCCGAAGCTTCAGCTAAATTCCAATTTCGTCCATCAATTGCATAACCAATTTATTTTTTGGGTTGGATGATTAAACATGTGGAGTATGTTGATCCAGGATATTTGATGCCCAAGCATCATGCCATAATAGTATAATATTATATATTATAATAACTAAGAATTGCATTACAAAGCCCCTCGATGGCTTGAAAGGTTGAATTCGCAACAATTTTCATATATTTGTTTGGCTCATGGTACACGTGCTTGAATGTCATTCCCTTGATACCCAACGGTAGGTACTTACAGTCAGAGGTGATTATGAAGATTATGAAAATGGTCCTGCAAATCTTTGATGGGGTGGATGAACAGCTGTGCATTTACTTCGACTTTTAATTTATTAAGCCTCATCAAAGTTCAGAGTTTGAACCCAATGCTTGACTGTGATCCCTGTATTGTGGCGTATATTACTATGGGAACAACTAACCATTGGCCCGAGTGACCATGAACTAATCCTCTTGTGGTCACTATTAGTACTACCTTTTGAAGCTTCATCATTATTAAGCTTCACCCAACTTGGATAAGAATGGAATTTCTGGCTTGGTAGTGGTTCGCGCATAGGAACTTGCTTTAGGAAGCTCTAGCTATGCAAAGTTGAGCCGTATCTGCAAACGGAGGAGAAGTTTCACATAACTCATGAAAATGGAACTTGTTGTTTAGCCATAATGGCCAATACCTACACTAGTTTAAAAGTCTTAGGACCCCTCCCCTTATCTAATAATCTTCCCCTTTTTCATTTGTCTCGCCATTGCTACCATCCAACTGCAATGGTTTAATCCATCTCCTAACATGCTTATTTGGGATCTCACACCTTAAGACGTTTTACCAGTCAATTTGCTTATCAAATACAATTTCCTTCCCTCCTAACCCCTATACATTAGTCTTAGGTTTGAAAGATCTCTGCATTCAAGATTTTTTTGTTGTTAGCCCTTCACTAATGTGTTAAATACCAACGACAATCTCATACTTCAACATATCACCCGTAATGATTGTTGTACCAGGCACACCTATCCTATCATTCAAGTCTTTTGTGACTCTCACACAACCCATTCTTTTTGGCAAAACATTTGTATCCCATTACAAATGAATTACACATTCTTCTTGACCATCACATTTGGATTGAAAGAAATGCAAAAATGAATGCTACTCATATCTTAGGAAATTCTTGGGCCACCATTTTTCCTTTACATGACCCAACGATCTCTAACTCGAAGAATATGTCCTCCCAGCGGAGATCTTTCAATTAGAGATCTTAAGGCATTAAGCGCAATCTACTTATCATGCCAGAAAAGAGTATCATACCCACTCCAGACTAAGATTTTAAAGCCTTTTAAGAAGAGGTAGTGGCCTTCAGGAATTGTAACTTAATCCCTTAAATCTCATTTTCTCTATGTTGATTGCCATCTAAATAATTTATCAAAGTTCATATGTTTATTGTCAAGATAAGTACTTAAAAAAGGTAAAGCTTGGAAATAAAGCTGGAATTCCAACTTAATCCCTTAAATCTCATTTTCTCTATGTTGATTGCCATCTAAATAATTCATGAAAGTTCATATGTTTATTGTCGAGATAAGTACTTAAAAAGGAAAAGCTTGGAAATAAAGCCTCTTCTAATTGCAATAACTAATACCATCACATACACCCCCATTTCTTTATGAAAACAATGGTTTCTACAGAAAAAAAATATTACATTGCATTGAGTGGGAATGGGTTTGAAGCGGGTTGTAGGTTGTTAAGGGTGGTCGGGTAGTGTGAGGCCATCAATGATTAACAATTTTGATAGTTTGGTGGCTGATAGGGTTCGTCGATTACCCTTTTAGTTTTTCATATTCACTATCAACCACAGCGACCCATGCTCATCACTTTCCTTTTCTTTTTCGTATATATAATGTACTTGTATGATGACCTGCACCAACTGACCTATAAACCCTTAGCCTAACCACGTGGCTCATGAATTACAACTCAGTTTAATAGTAGCTAGTAGGCATCACCTTATATACCAATCAATATTCCCACATCTGGCCGACGTGGGACTAGGAAAGATTTCACAATCTGCCTGGCTTAAGATTGCAACGTCCGCCTTGTGCCTTGTGGTCTAACTTCCACCCACTAAGCGATGCGAGACAAGTAGCCGCTTAAGCATGTCAAGCTCCTAAAGCTCACCTCATATGAAACCTGCCCAAGCACGACCTCAAGCTCCTCCCTTGTCAGGCCCATCCAAGAACTTCTCCTTCTTCCGGTTGCTAGAGGCTCTAATACCACTTGTAACGACCCACACCAGCTGATCTATTAACCATTTGCCCAACCACGTGGCTCAAAAGTTATAACTCAGGTTCATAGTAATCTGTAGTCACCTTATATCCCACTAAATATTCCCACATCTAGCCAATGTGGGACTAGGGAAGGATGACACAAGTTGCCTCTCTTTGACAAGTTGATTGACTACCACAGCTCCATGGCCTCTCTCACTCTCCCTATTGATTGAACATAATCAGGAGAAGAGCAATAAAATGTTTCCATGTGTATGCGCAGGGTGGGAGGTAAAAAGTGTGTTTGGGATGGTCTGTTGGGGTGTTATGTTGATGCTAGAGGTATAAGAAAGTGGTAGGAGGTTATAAAGCTTATGTGACACAGCGGCAAAGGGTCATGGAAAGGTGATTTGCAGAGCAAATGCAGAGGAGATGAAAGAAAAAAGAGAGAGTTGATTTCTTTGGTTACCTTTGAAAAGGTTGTGACATCAAATTGCAAAGGTCTATTAATCACTTGGATGGAATTGAACAATAGATCCGCATCGCCTTGGCTAACATATGTAGCCTTAAGTATATTGGACATCGTTGGACTAAAGTATAATTTACTTGAAACTTGAAGGTGTTAGAATTTAGAAGTGTAATTAACATATAATGGACTTAAGGGATAAGCAAAGATTATTTTATAAATCCAGTTGACTACAGATTTTGTTTTGGCAAGATATGCATGATTTTTAGAAATCAATAAAAGAAGAAAAAAGAAGTCCAAAATATCGTGGTTTTGAAATATAAAAGCCTTGGCCATCAGCAAGAGAACAACAGAAATGGGAAAGATATAAAAGAGAGTTTCCCATGTAACCCCCACACTTCTCTCTCATGTAACTCATTTTTGTTTTTGTGAGATAAGAAAAATTATTCATATGCTTGCCTGTATATGGTGGCCTGATGTTGATCAATATAATTAGTTTATTATCTACTGAGGTCTTGGTAAAAAGAACTGATCTAGTAGAGTCACATGCCTGTGGATCCACTTATTGTCACAGCCACACCCCTAACCCTTATCTGGCCTAATTGCGTTTGGGTCCCAACATGATGTGTCATGCACTGACGTTGGATTTCTAGTTAAAACTTTACATGGGCTGTGACCAATTTGGAATCAACACTTGTAATGGTTGAACGACTCTTGTACGAATGCAATTAGTATTTACAATGATATACAGTATAAAAGAAAAATAAGACAATTACTATTTAATGCGTAAGAGTCATTGACCTTACACAATGGCGGAGCTAGGATTAAGAGTTCGGGGGCTCGAGTTGTAACAGAAAAAAAATTCAACATCAAATATCTTTATATTCTTTACACAACAAATAAATAATAATAATAATAACTACCAATGCATTTCATAGTCAAAGAAAAAGCCATCAAAACAGAAGGAAAAAAAATAGCTTTAAAAATTTATCAAAGTGAAACTCGACGTGTTTTCAAATCCCGAAAATCATATAAGATTAGACTCTAAATTTTTTTTTCATTGTAATTTTCCTTTCAATGCATGTAATTGAAGGGAACACGCGTGTTTTTTTTTTTTTTTTTAAGTACGGGGGCCCAGGCCCTGGCTACTTCTGCCCTTGACCTTACATTTGGTACAAGTCTTTTATGACACGAAGTTTTGGTATTAATAAAAATAGTTTTGGCATAATTACTAGTCTACAAGTAAAGCATAGATATTATAATTTTGGGAAAATAAGTAAAACATATCAAATCGATGATTCAAAACAAAGAGTAAAATTGTGCATCGTGTGAAGTCTATATATACTGCAAATAGTTTTTATAAAACTTAATTTACATTTCTATTAAGTTCACTCACACTTAGAGAAGCAAAGCTTTATAAAACTGTGTGCAGTATAGGTGAACTTCCTACACTCATAGTACGAGAGAGAGAGAGAGATCTAGAGAGTCTGGTGGTTGGTTTTCCACCCCCACCGCGCCCACCTCCCTTCTTCCCCTACCTATTGTTTCCCCCTTCCCCCTCTGATCTCTTCCTTCTCCCTCCCCTCTCCGTCCCCTAGCTGATCCGACTTTCTCTCATTTCCTCTCCTCTCCTACCACATGGTTGTGAGTGGTTAAGACCCTCTCCTCGCGGAGGGGAGATCTCCCCCTCACCCATCATTTTTGGACTCGAGGGTCCAAGCTCCGGGTTTTGGCTCTTAGATCCGATTGGCCTTGCCGACGGAGTGTTAGAGTTTTCAACGGCAACAACGGTGGATTCTGCAGTGGATTCAGTGGTGGTCCTTCAGCCTATGGCGGGAATGAGCTTTAGAAACTGCAGATCTAGTCACTCCATGGGTTCGTCCTTGACGCTGATTTTTTAATTTGTGGCTTTTTTGTTTTTGTTGTTTTGTTTCTATTTTTTTGGTAGTCCGGACCTTTTGAGTCCGTTGTAATCGTTTATTTGTTTAAACGAGGTTTATGATTTCCTAAAAAAAAGTTCACTCATATTGTGCGATGCAGTGTCTGTGGAATCATAAAACATGTGAGAGTTTGTATATAGTAAATTTTTTGGATTGATTATTATAATTGGATTCGTTTAACTTGTAGCATCGTCGAAACAATATTTTTGTAGGAAGTTAATTTAATGTTGACACTTATAAGTTAGCTTTATAGATTTTAGGTTTTCAGATTATTGGCTTAAAAAAATTAAAATAAGTTGTAAAACTGTTTTTATAGATTTTTATAAGTTGTAAAAAAAAAAAAAAAGTTTAACGTGTTTGTTTCTATAAGCTGTCAAATAGCTTTTCATAAACTAAACGTCTAGATTGCTCTTAAAACTTGAATAAGAATAACTTATTCCTTGAAGTTCTTTTGTTCATTCATGTTTTAGCAACTTAAAATAAGCAAAAAAAAACTTCAAATTGAAGCTGTAAAATAATCTAGCTTTTTTTAGTCAAATAAGCTAGAAAAATCAAATAAGTGATTGTCCATAATTGTTAACAAGTATCATTCATTAGCTTTTTTAAGCAAATAAACAAAATAAGTTGGATTATAATTATTACTAGCAAACGGAGCCGACATACGAGTACATCTCATCTACATTAAAAAGGGAAGCGGGGGAGGTGTTGTGCACAGCCGTGCTGTGCACCCCACGGCCATTGGATCGAGTTTTGGATGGCTCGGATGTGTTTTGATTTTTTACCGGTAAAAAAAATCAAAATTAAAGAAAAATTGTTGAACGCATCTGAGCCATCTAAAATTCGATCCAACAGCCGAGGGGTGCACAACACCATGCACAGCACGGCTGCGCACAGCACCTCCCCCGAGTCCATTAAAAAGAATGAAAAGTCTACATTTCCAAAATTTTACTTCCGTCCATTTTGCGGCAGTAAGTTGTTGGATCTGGTAGCTATCGATAACCAATTTATTTAACTTTTTGTCATCTCTAATCAAGTCCTAAAATTGTTTTCATTTCACATCAATGAATTTATAGAGTGATCTCATTTTAAAGGCACTAAAGCCACGCCAAATCACAAAGAGAGAAGTCGCAAGTGTACTCCAAATTGGTCTTGATAAAAGAACAAACAGAACAAACAAAAAAAAGGTTTCAAATTAGTCTTGATAAAAAAAGAAAGAAATTGAAACAGAAAAAACAAAAAAGGGTTTCCAAATTGGACGGCTAAAAGCCTAAAAGCATCATCCAGTAGGTGGGCTTCACTTATTGATTGTTTTTTTCTTTTTCAAAAAAAAAAAAATAATAAATAAAATTCTGAAGCCAGTAATAATGTGTTAGGATTCAAGAGGCTCAAAGTCATGGCAAGTGGCTCGTGTAAAATGTAAAAAAGAGCAACAAAAAATAAATAAACATTATTCATAACTATTTTCTTTGGTGGCTGATAATGCCAAAACCCATTTTGTTCTTGTCAAAACTCTTTCATTGCATGATTTAATTGCCACCCACTTTTAAAATAAACAATAAAATATCATATGTGATTTCAAGGGGCATTTTTGCAAAGCAAGTGGTGTAATGGAGGGCAATTAAGTCGTGCAATGAAAGAGTTTCGGCATAAACAAAAAGGGTTTTGGTAGGAAAAAAAATGTTTTGGCATTGTATACTTTATTTAGTTTGTAAGAAAACAAGTAATAGTAATTGATCAAATTAACCCCTAATTTGCATATTTGTTTAAAGTATACAACTACCGTATATACCACATACAATCCGATTCTTCTTCTTTTCTTTTCTTTTCTTTTCTTTTTTTTTCTTTTCTTTTTTTCACAAACACAAACAAGAGGGAAAAGTATCCGCTAAACATCTCATTTACAAACTTTTGTGGCTCGTTTTATGAATTTCTGTGGCTCAATCATTGTATGTATTTTGTGGCTCATTTTATTTTTGGGTGTACGGTACACCCTTTTTAAAATTGTGACTTATTTTATGAATTTTGGTGACCCGAGATACAAATTTTGTGATAGTTTATTTTACGAATTTTCATGGTAGTTTTGTAGTTAAAAAAGAAGGCTCAAAATTTTGAATTGTTGTGTTGTGTATGAATTTTGGTGGTCTCATATCCAATTTTGTTCATATTCAATTACTAGATTTTGTGGTGGTCTACAAATTTTTATGACTCAAAAGATAAAAAGGCATACCGTAAACAAATATTTTGGGGTGTTTACTCATGCCGGTTAAATAAATAAATAAATAAAATTTAAATAATTAAACGGGCCTAAAATTACTCTTTAACTCTTTTGTACTTTTTGCAACGCGTAGTATTTTTTTTTTCATGTCAACTTCACAATTATTGTCCTTTTTATGCTTATAAAACACTCATCGGATCCACATTTTTACTGCCCTGCCAAGTGCCAATAAATGAACTTACATGAGCGCCTCGAGAAATTGAATTCACGTCCGAAGACTCCGAACACACTTTTCCAGAATATGTTGGTCTAATAACACCCTTGCTGCTTAAAATTTTTGGCATCCACATTTTCCTTGAAAATAAAGATTAGTTGTGAAGGGCATTAAGTTAATTGGGAACGTGCAACTGGGGCAAGATGCAAAAGAGGAAGCTGTTGTGCACCATGTGCTATTGTTCATTATAAGTGACAATAGTCCTTCAGATTCTGTCCCTACACCTGATAAGATATTTATTGGTGTCAGTGAGGGTAATCCAGAAACTTGGATTGTGGATCCGGATGAGTCAGATAGATTCAGAATGCTGAGGAAAATGAGGTTCAAGCTTATGGGTGGCAAGGACAAAGATCATCCTCGTCACGGAATAGAGGTTGTGGATCGCTTCTGCATTATTGACGTGTGGACGGATTACAAAGACACATTGATTGGGAACGTGGGGAATATTCAGAAGGGTTCCATATATTTAGTGGCTACCTAGCTCCGTCAGTGGGAAAGAGTGCAAATAGACATTGAGGAGTCAGATGTATTTTAAAACTGTATAGTAATCAATTTGTAATGGAGTGTTTAACGAATGAATTGATATTGTAATGTTCAGGTTAATGGAGGTCGCGCAAGATAGGTTAGTGCAGTGGGCCGAATATGCGTTGTCCAGCTCATTGGTGGACTGACGCATTTTAGCAACTCAGTTGTTAGCAAATGAGTTCACCAAGTGCTAAAATCATGGTTGACTTTAGCCTAAAATCAACCACGATTTTAGCACCTGGTGAACTCATTTGCTAAAATCAACCCTGATTTTAGCAACTGAGTTGGTAAAATCAAACAGAAAACTCAGCTTATTAGGGCCGTAAGGCCTAATGGGTAGCCCAGTGATGCTTGAGATGGCCTATTGCCGAAGGTGCAAAGAACCGAAGGCTCCAGATGGCTTTGCCTACGTAGATCTTCGTAAGTGCATATGGCCGTAGCAACCTAATCCTGAAGACTGAACAAAGGTAATACCCGGATCTAGGCAGTAACTATTTTTTGGAATTCTTTTTAAGGATAACTATTTTTTCAAAGCCATCAAAAACTCAAAAAAGAAAAAGGAAAAATCCAAGTAATTTGAAAGATGAAATTCAATAGGTCATTCCGCAACCAATGAGTTAAACCAAAATGGCTTTAGTTCTTTAAGTCAGTAAGCTAAAATTATGATAATATTGCCCTTATTTCGGCCGACTGCCTAATTTAACCCTAATAAGGGTCCAAGGGCAAATGTGTCATTTCACATTCCCACCCAATCTAAGTATTGGAAAATTGCTTGGAACGATGTGTGCACCTGTGGTGGAACAACCTATCTTTGTGCGTCTTTACAAACTTTAAGTCAGGTATTGCGAAATGGGGTATTTTATTTTGCGATAATGGTTTCTAAAAAGTTGATAATTTTTGAAAACCAATCTTTGTGCGTCTTTACAAACTTTAAGTCAGGTATTGCGAAATGGGGTATTTTATTTTGCGATAATGGTTTCTAAAAAGTTGATAATTTTTGAAACAGTAATCAATCAGGGTGAAGCATCATATTTCCTCAGTCCTTTTTAAGTGCCCCAGACGAAAAGATGCTTAATTTTCACGTTAAAAAAAATAAAGTACTTGCATACATGATAATTGGAAAATTCCAAAATCAACCCACAGGGCTGTCGTTAACGTTTAAAATATGTATTTCCTCAGTCCTTTTTTTTTTGTTTACTTATTGTTAGCCCAATAGGCTGATAATAGAAGGACCCTATTTATTTTTATTTTTTCAATTTCTTTGCACTTGGTGCAATTAACATCTTTAATTTGGTACAAAGAAATTGAAAAATTAAAATTAATGCAAGTACATTAATTTTTATTCAAAAATTACCCGTCTTTTCGTATGAGGCATTTAAAAATGGACAGAGCGAGTACGATATGTCATGTATTTATATGCCACGTGTATGGATGAGAGGCAATTAAGTTGTATTATTAGAGTTAAGTGATGAGTCACGGGGCCGGGGATTCCAATTTGTGCATTTCATTATATTTATTAGGGTAGAAATATCTGATCTCCCGTACCGTCAATGAACCATATATACAATATATATACAAATACAATGCACAATTCTTAGCTTGCATAAGTAAACAAGATGGAATGTCCAAAATACCCTTTTTGTCAAAGTTGTAGGCTTGTAGTGTATTTCCTAAACAAATCCCTTCAACAAACCCCACATTAGAATTTAGACATGCATATGTTTTTTTTAGATGAATAAAATCTCTCTTCAGATCAATTAGAAATGCATGTTAATTACTATCGTGTAGTCATAAGAAAAATCATAACTAATTTTTGTGCTAATAGATGATATGAATATGTTAATTTAGAAGAACAAAAAAAAAAAAAAGTCATATGTTAATTTTTGTGCTGATTTGGGTTTATATATCCACAAGATGACCATTGGCATATTCCAAAAAAAAAAAAAAAGTCATTGAAAGATGCTAAGTTATTTAATACAAATGTATGCGAGTCGCCCAAATGTTCACTTCTCTGCCGATAAAAAAATAAAAAAAATGTTTACTTCTCAAGATATATATCCAAATCAAGCAAATACATGTTTAAGAGAAGCAATAAATTTCTTGGATAGAATTTCGATTGTATTACAAAATAAGAGTTCTACAATAAACAAGTTGATGGGATGTCAAAGTTATGCATGCTATCATAATAGTAATTACTAAAAAAAGATTCAGGTCGGACACGGACACTACTCATACACAAACTTCAAACGAGGAACAAGTCCTCAAATAGAATTTTCGTATGAGAAATCCATCCTTCGTAAGTGGTATGTGTTTGCTATCTATACACATAAAAAGATGTCGGGGATGTCTATCTGTATTAAAAATGTCTAGCCAATGGCCGGAGCGGCTCATGCTGTAATGGTTGATTTTAGTAGTGGAATTAAAGCAATTATGCTTTCGATTACAAGCCCAGACCATTCATTATGTAGAACTCAGTTTTTCTCCCTGATCCTCTTGTGCAACTCCTAGGAAGAATTCAAAGTTCATTCGTAGTTATTTCCGACTTAGGTCACATAATTTTTTAGTAGGACCATTCGTTTCCGTATCCATTACCGCTTTATGCTTCTGCTTCTAATTCTCATGTGCTCTTACGAATATTTGTAGTTTGAGATGTTTTCTTTGACGCTTGTGCCAGCTCACGCACGCGCATACGTATTATGCGACTTAGCTTTCAACTTCTAAAATTTGAACTTTTGGTTGTTATTTATTTATTTTTTATGTCATTTGGTTGAAATAGCAAATGCACAAGACTTCTTTTTTTTTTTTGACAAAAGTGAAACTTTTATTCATCTGAAGGCAAAAGCCTAAACATCAGACAAAAGAGAACCCCATGGGGGCAAAGTGGACGTCCACAGACCGGACCCACTATTGGAAAGGGCTTTCTGAGCACAAGTATGTGCAGCCCGATTACATTCACGTTTAACAAAATTAAAACCACAAGAAGTAAACTGTTCCTTAAGAATAAGACAATCTTGTGTGATTACCGCAATGTCAGAAGGTGGAGCCTGTGAAGCCAAACTTTTCACAATTGCTTCTGCATCAGATTCGAGGGATATCCGAGTAAGGTGAAGAGCAATTCCCAGTTTCAAACCGTCCCGGATCGCAAGAGCTTCTGCAACCCGAGGCGAGTTGATACCGGGGTGCGAAGTTAGTAACATACCAATAACCTTACCATCTGCCCCACGAGCAATAGCACCCGTCCCAACTGAATTCGAGTTTCTAGATACTGCTGCGTCCACATTGATCTTTACTCCATTACCGATAGGACGTTGCCATACTAAAGTCTCCCGTTGAATCACTCTCATAGGGGTAGGGGAGACCTTAGTATTTGCATCAAGAAACTCATAGAAATCGCCCTGTGCCTTACTATTAACAGCCTCTATAGCCCACACTTTGTTGTTGAAGCTAAAATCATTCCTTGCTCGCCAAATCCACCAACAAAAAAGGAGACCCAAACCCATAGAAGAAGAAGGTAAACGGTTTTGTTGAATGCGGACCTGAATACACTCCCACCAATCAGTCATAAATCTGAACTCAAGGAGTTCCTCTGGCCTTAAACGGAAAGGGGAAAGAATCCAAATCTTTATAGCAAACTCACAATGAAACAACAAATGGGTGACTGTTTCCTCCGCCTTACCGCACCGTAGACAAATCGGGTCAGTCTTGATCTTACGCCTTACCAAAGCTTCGTTCGTGGCAATCGCATTATTAAAACATTTCCAAATAAAGAGTTTAACCTTAGGGTGAACCGGTAGCCCCCATAGTTTCTTCCAAATCCCAGGTAAGATGCTGGACGCACTAGTCTGCCCATTCGAAGTAGCTCGAGAGATGTGTGAACCTCCTTTTTCGAGATGATACGCTGACTTGACTGAGAACAAACCATTCGAGGAGGGGTGCCAAATCTTGCGATCTCTTTGTTTGGTGTGGCTGAGCGGAATCGAAAGGATTGTATCTGCATCTGCTTGGTTGAAAATTTCTCGAATGGTTGAGACTTTCCAGTACTTGGTATCCGGGTCTATAAGATCAGAGACCCGTTCAATGTCATCTCTCAATGCACAAGACTTCTACTGATGACAATTGTGCTATGGACTCAGAAATTTGTCATGGCATATATTGCATGGAAACATACGGTTATTAGTCCATTTTGTTCCCTAGCTTATTTGCTTATTATCTAAAGTAAGCAAATAAGCTAAACATGAAATAACTTAGATTTGTTTGGCTAAGAGCATCCACATGAACTTCAACAAAATTTGGATCAAATTTAACCTTTAAATCACCTTTTTATCTTAACAAAGTCATTGTTTTTAAATGAAGACTTCATCAAACTCTCCATTCTAATTTTATTCTTTTAATATATTCCCTTTTTAAAAAAAAAACTTTTCATTTAAATACTCTTTGAACTCTTCGATTTGTGGTGAGAGAGAACAGAATTTTAACTCAACGAAAACAATAAAAAAATTGAGTAATCAGTAATGGATGAACAGTGGAGCGAGTTTAATGCATTAATCCAATTGTTGGGGGTTTCACTCGCTTGTTTGGCTAAAAAGTGGATGGTGGCGAAGCTGACAAAAGATGCTCTAATACATCAATTACTTTCGTATTTGCTTTGATTCATGTTGGTGATGGTTTAAATAAAAAAATTAAGACGATTAACTTGCCAAACTAATTTTTACACTTAAAATAAGATGACAGAACAAACAAGCCTTTAACGTGTGGCTACATTCTTGCTCAAAGCCAATCAGGGTCCCACCATGAAGCTTTGACTTCAACTCCAACGTTAGTACAAGTGGGGTGGTAGTCAAGTCGGTAGACACTGCATATCCCTATGTACAACACTCAAAGGGTCAAATTTCATTAGCAATATTTAACAACACACACTTCTTGCTTATCCTAAAAAAACTCCTAACATTAAATCATTAATTTGAACCCCTAAAATGGGTGGCATTAGTAGAGGCAAATCTAGTGTAGGCACAGAGTGGTCACGTGGCTCTGGAAATTAGGGCTCCAAAGTAGGGCCAACAAGGCAAATTAATAAAGTGCTATATACTATTAAATAGCCTGAAATCTATAGGATTATGTTACGCCCTTGATTTTCAACATAATTAATAAACATTTCTCGAAATAGTAACTCAATAATACCATACACATTCACCCAAAAGAGGTTTCGCGTCTTAAACAAATCTAAACCAGGTACCCGTACCCATGCTAAAATATGTTAAAGGAGTTAAAGTTTACATTTCCCCTAATAAGTCAAAGACAAATGAATAAAGTTACAAGTTCATCTTTCAAAAATATAGAGTTCACAAGATGATCAATACCTCTTTTTCGGTAAGCTTTCAAAACAATGCAACAGATTTCACACATTCCACTTCATGGTCCTTGATGAGTACCTAAAAATAATAGGGTGATCTATACTAGCCCAGTAGAAAAATCTTCTACTATCGCTAAATGCAAGTGGAATGATATGAGCACGGAGGATGTAACGAATTGCAAGACACGAAACGAATAAGAAACACCAATTTATAATCAAGTGAGGGTCAAAGTGCTCGTGTATTCAGAAAGACCTCTTTGTGAAGCGAAGTCCCACATCGCTTGGTTACCAAAGTAATATGAAATATATAAACGTGAGGGCACCCTCACTTCACGAGCTAGCTTTTGGGGTTGAGTTCTACGCAAGACCGTGTAAACACTCTTTTCGTCCATGATACCCCTTTTGAAAATTCCGATCCATGTAAATATTTTATCCGTTTTTCCTCGTTCACTACAAGAATCCACTGCTTTCAATAGTCTTAACAATTGGAACCTTTGGGATCCGCAATCTCCTACTGAGATTCATGGGCCTCGTCACCCCTGCCGAGATTCACGGTTCTCGTTACTCATGCCTAGGGATACACCGATGGTGGCCCTAGTATCCACAATACAACTATCAATCAAACTCTTCTCATTTTCTCAAAAATGTTCAAGTGTCCTTTATACAATTTCAAGCGTGTCCACGTGTTCATCACCCAACATTAGGATATGCCAATGAATTTACGAAACTTTGGTTCCATTCCACATTGATATCAAACGGCGATCCAATTCCATAATTCAAATCTGAAAGCCCAACAATCAAAATATACATCGGGAGAGAGAGATTTTCAAGCAAACCAAGGAAATCAATGAACTAAGCTCAAGATCATCATAGATTCAAATCAAACTCTAGAAGGAGATGGGTTTTCAACACAACCAAGAGAGAGAAGATTAAGCTAGGGATTTATGGAACAAATCAATCACTAACACTTAGAAAAAGGAGAAGGAGATCCCTACCTCAAAGTTAAGAAGTAGAACCGTAGCTCACCCACCAAGCCTCAGCCTCCAAAGTACACCAAGAACAAGCTTCCACAAACATAGAAATCAGATCAAAGCTCCAAATCACGTAAAGATTGAGAAATAAGAGTGTGGTTTCACTCAAAACCACATAGAGAGAGAGAGAGAGAGAGAGAGAGAGAGAGAGAGAGGGAGAGGGAGAGGGAGAGAGCTCATTAAAAGAGGCTCGCACCCCCCTTCCTATGAGGGATCCCATATTTTAGCCAAAATGCGGGACTCTGTTTATGGCCGTTGGATCTCCTCCAACAGTTGTGGAAGGTGAACTCATTAAAAGAAGCTCACACGTCGGTAAACGGTCAGTTACCTCAGTGCAACCCTTCAATAATCTAGTAATTCGTTTCAATTACCTTAATGCGACCCTTTGTTTTACCTCAGTATGTTTTTTCTTACTATTGTCGTAAATTTTGTACTCTATTTGAAAGATTTTTATTATAAATTTGCCACTTCAATAAGAGTAGAAATTTATCATAACTTACTATGAATTTACTTTATAAAATTAAGCAGATAATAAAAGAACTTTACATAAAGTACAACAAATATTGAACACAATATATATAATTAGTTGTTCCACAGCTGATATGAATAAATCTTCTAGACTGATTTTCTACTTGTTAGGATCTCCTTTTCGTTCTATTAATTTGTCTGATTTCTCTCTTTCTCTTTACAACTCGTACTCTATCAAAACATAACATGCTAACATATATATAGACATAAGAGCATTAATTCATGTACTATTTCATCCATAAAACTGTTCGAGTGTTGAAAACAATCTTCCCTGACTACTTCTCTTTTCTTGGATCGGCACACCTTTATTGACATTTGTGGGAATCCATTTATTTCACAACATTTACCACAATTTCTGTGAACATGCAAATGAATGGACACATTTTATTTTATGTGAAAGTGATAAATTTATCATGATAAATTAAAAAAAAATGATGAATTCATCACAATAGACCATAAAAGGAAAACAAATTAAAAAAATTATCATATAAATTTACAATAAAAAAACTTATACAATAAATTTACCATAAATGTATAATCGACCATAAATGCAAAGTAAAAATAAACCAAGTAAATCTAAAATAAAAAAATCGTATATAATAAATTTACCATAAAACGCAAACATAAATATGACATATTTATCATGTATTTTGGATTAATGGTGAAAACCAAACCAAACCAAACTGAGCCTTATGTCCCAATTACTTGGGTTCGGCTACATGAACCTTAGCCTATTTTCCCTCAACTTCTCTTCTATAGGTGTTCCACTTACCATCTCACAAACCATTTCATATCTAATCCTATCTCTTCTAGTCTTACCACACATCCACCTCAACATTCTCATTTCTGCTACACTCATCTTGCTCACCTGTTGTTTTTTAACAGGCAAACATTCTGTCCCATAATGCATCGTTGGTCATATGGCAATTCTATAGAAATTTTCCTTCAATTTTGTGGGTACCCTCTTGTCACATAGTACACCAGTAGTGCTTCTCCACTTGAGCCACCCCCCTTAGATCGTGTGGGTCACATCATCTGCAATATCTCTATCTTTACTTATAATTGAGCCTAAATAATTAAAGTGGTCACTCCTTCGTGAAAGTTAGCATTTAAAGGTTAGGCTAAAATTAGCTATTCAGACAATCATAGGATGTAAACATAAATCATGATGATGTTATGGATGTGAACATAACGGCGGGCTAGATTTAGGACAACTTAATTTTCTCTTATTTTAAGTTCTTGATTTGATGACTAGATCAAGACAATCTTTTTTAGAAGGAGAACATGTTAAGTCCTTTTTTTTTTTTTTTTTTAAAGAACTGGAGGAGGGCATTATTTTCATCTTTAACTTGAAGCATTCTTTGTTTATTACTTCTTCACCTAAGTAGACTCATGACTCACGCAAATTTGAAGAGCTCTTAGGTCCAAAAGAGGTGATGTCATGTATGAGTGCTTGACCTAAAATTCACCTAAAAATCTCTACAACCAAGTAAACTGACACGTCGAGGGTTGTCATAAGTCTCGTACCACTCATGGAGTTTACTATGTAATGACATATCTAAAAGAGCAATCACATGTGATCGGCGATTGCCCCGAAGTTAAAAAAAAATCTCATTATTATAACACTATTTGTTTTAAATTTAAATAGATTCACATCCCAAATTTTTACCCAAAAAAACTCTACAAGATCATTGGATCATATTTAAGTTAAAATTATATATGCGTCAGTCCGATTAGTCAGTATCTCCCCATGACCAAAGCCCAAATTTTCAGCTTTTTGTTGCATCATGGTTCATGCCAGTCCAACCACCCATTAGCACAAGTACTATAAATCGTAGTATATTACAAGCTTAATATAATATGTGTGTGTGTGTGTGGACAAAATGGCAGACAAGTAGAAATGTATATTATGCTTTTCCAAGCTAAAGTCTTTGGATTTATGGGGTGGCTGAGACTCAGGTCAGATAAAGCCATAAATAAATAAAGATATGAGATTGAAGAGTGATGCAGCTCAAACATAAACTAAAAATAGATGGGGGAGATTACGCCAGGATTGCGTTTGATCATACACAAGTTTGGACCAACTAATATCCTAGAACTACCCTTCCTTATCAAGCAAAGAAGCCATTACGATCAAGGATGGAGTCAGGGAGTGGCTAGTGATGGCGGCCGCTACTATATGGCATATATAAATGTTCACATTTTAGTTTGTCTTTATGTTTTTACTTTTTGCATATGACACTAATTAGGTTAAAATCTTGAATCCTTCCCCTAATTATGATATACCTCTTCACAATGCGTGTGGTACTCATATCGAAGTGATCTTGATAATGAACTCAAAGGATTAGTTCTAGTTGTCTTGCAAGCACAAGTCCTTGACAGTTTGAAAGGATGAACTCAAAGTAACAGATAAATTGTCTTGCAGGCGTAAGTCTCCAGTTGAAATCCCACCAAGAGCATAGTCTTTTGGGCCAAACCGTGAGAACTTCTCTTGGGAATTTTGTATTCTTACATGCCTTAATCAAATCGGAGGGAGAATGAGTCGAGATTCGTGTAACCTGACGTGGACCCCCTTTACAACTAATCGAAGTGATCTTGATTATGACAAAAAAAAAAAAAAAAAATGCTGGTCAAATTTGAGTAGGGCCGACTTATGTTCAGATGAAAAATGGGACCAAATTTATATAAATTATTAATAATGTTGAGGTATTCGTTGATGTCCCGATAATAAGTTAGATTAAGAGGAAGTAGTGTCAATAAATATAGGATGGTGCTAATGCCAAAATCGTTTTTGTTTGTACCAAAATTGTAGTGTTTAAAAATCTTCTACCATGTGCAAGGTACAAGCCTTTTATACACTGCAGTTTTGACACAAACAAAAATGGTTTTGGCATTATCATTTCCCTAAATATAAATTACTAATAATGTTGGTTATAAACGTAATTAACACAAAATCTATGTCCATCCTATTACCTTTCTGTACTGTTGCCTTTCCTGTTATTTCTTACAATTTGGCTCACCAGAAACTCTACGCAAGATTCAACCGATCAGCATCAACATGAGAGCTAAAATTAATTGTGCATTCAAAAACCCCATTTGCAATTGAAATTAGGTCATGATAAAGAACTAACTTGAACAAAAAAAATTCTCTTCATATATCTTCATAGCTAACAAAAAAAGCATTTAAACATTTATCTCTCACAATCGATATGACTCTCCCTAGCTAGTTACAATTGTAGCGGGCTATACTATATGGATCAAAAAATGTCACGCATCAAGGTCCTGCATAGTACATACATGTACCAGTACCGATCTTTTTTTAAGTATCATTTGTGTTATATTAGTGCTATTTTGTTAAGTGTTACTAAACTATTCCAACACACCTTTTATGAGTTTCGTACGTAGATAGGAGTATATTCTTGTCGAATATTCAGTATGATGTAATTTCGTACCGTTATATAAAAAACCTCATACAGAAAGCAAAAGAAAAAAACAATTTTGAAATAAATTTTAAGTTGTTTTTACAGTCTGGATTATATTTGGCTGCCAAATTAGAATCCTTGATTGGTTACTAGTTGAAATACTCGAAACCCACAAGCCTAGTCAATCAACTAGGTGAATTGATTATTACTTTCACAGTTAATTTGATGCAGTTGATAAAGCCTATGTATTGGACTTTGTCTCAGATGTAAATCAAAAGGGACACATAATAATTCTCTCTTATGGGGCCTTTTTATCACAAATTCCCATGGCTATTATTGATGATAAGATAATAAATTACTTAGATCTCCAACTGTTTAAGATTTTAAATTAGTTGCTGATAAACATGTAATAAGATATTAGAGCAGATAATTGATCGTGTGTTTGAAACTCTTGAACCGTCCACCCATAATTAAAATACTTACACTCATTTAACGAGTTTACAGAGGAGAGTCTTGGCTACATGTGAGAGGCGTGCTGAGCACACGAATAATAAAATTACTCCTCCCTCTCACAGCTAAAAATCTTAAGTGGGTTGGTGGTAAAAGTATGCTTCATTTGTCCCAAGTAATTATTCCTTCTCTACTATGAATGATTTTTTTTTGAACCAAGTGTTGATCTTTATCAATGTTCATCTCCTTTTCCCAACATGCTATACAATTTTCAATTTCTTCTACTTTTTCAGTATCATAAAGTATTACAATATCTTACTATGCCATACCATTTTTGGGTATATGTATAACCATTTTCTTGCTTTTTTCCAGATGGGCGAAATTTTCTTGCTTTTTCTAATGGGCAAATAGGCTCTTAGGGGGCTATCAAAACTTCCTACTGGTTGTAGTTCTATCTGCTTGTTAACCCTTTCCAATTCCATGTGCAAATTGTGCACATCTAGTCAATCCAACAAAGGATGATGTCCAACCCACCTAATCCTCCTTTTTGCAACAATAACTTAGCACCTCTCCTTTTTGGTTTACCACTCATGGTGTCCGGACTAGCTTGCGTGTTCCTCAACGAAATTTCATTTTTGATCCGATCAAAAACAGACCATCAACACCGAGACTAGGGAATCCTCTCTCTCTCTCACTCGTGTGTGAGCCTATATGTGGGTCTGTGACTGAATGTCATTATTGGATTCTGAGCCAAGGTTTGCTTAGATCAAGCCTAAAATTTTTGCTTGAGCTAAGTTGTTAACAGATGACTCAACTCTCAAGCTTAAATTAATTTGAAGTAATCCGAAGCTATTCATAAAGAGTCACCAAATCCGCATTTCACGGTACGGATAAGTTGCTAAAAGGACCTTGGAGGCTTTGATATTAGAAATTGACTTCCAATAACAACAGTTTTTTTTTTTAACCATATGTACGGGTCAGCTTGCGCGTACCTCAACTAATTTCGGGGCCATGGAGGTAACGATCAAGCATAACCCCCAATGGCCCCAAGAGTTTTGATGGCAAAGGAAATCGAACTTGAGATCTTAGGTGAGAGCAAATGCCTCAGTTTCAAGGTAAGACCACTTTGCCAAACCCTTCGAGTTCTACCAATAACAACAGTTGATTGGAACCATGAGACTAAAAGTGGATTGGCGTGACAAAATGAAGAAAACTACAGTTGATTGACTTCCATATGAATCCTCACCCACACACACACAACTTTAAAAGAAAAAAGTTTTTACAAGAACTATAGTTTATATAGGTTAAATTCCATGGACACCCCCTCATCTATTCCAATTTTCCTAGAACACCCCCTAACCTTTAAAAACGTCCATACAGACCCCCTCATCTTTCACCGTTTCCCATCTTCACCCCTTCTGTTAAAGTACCGTTAACGGAGTAAGGGAAATGACTATTTCACCCTCGTTTAAAAAACAACTTATAGAAAAAAAACCCTTCTCCTTCTCTCTCGACTCTCATTGCACTTCTCTCTCTCTCTCTCTCTCTCTCTGTCGAACAAATCAGATAACTCTCTCTGTCCAACAACTCAACCTCCCACTCCCACTTCCTTGTCAACTCAACTGATCCATTGTAATATTTTACTCACCCCATGGATTAAAGTAAAACCCACCCCACGACGGTCGATTTGGGACCGACATGTTGAACGGCGATTTGGGGCCAACGATTTTGCGTACTACTGGTGCATATATACATAACTATAATGGTTAACTATAATGGTAGATCTATATGTATACATGTATTGAGGTAATATAGTATTTTGTAATATTTAAAAATAGAAAAATACTAATGTTTTAATAGAGGATAGATAAAATAGATGATATTGTTGGAGTGTTGAAAGAGATTTGATTTAAATGTGCACAGTTCACGAGCAATTTTGGCTCAAATTTTGCCGAACCTCTTGATGCAGGGAGGCGTGTTGAAACAAGTACGCGCAACAAGGACAATCACGGATTTTGTCTAAACTAGAGGTACTCCTACAGAATGGAAAATTAATTTTATTTAAAATAGCTTTTTGAAGTTTTCCTTATTTCAATTTTAGTATTTTGTTAGAAGATTACTAATATGGAGTTATTTAGTTTCTTAATTTTAGGTTGATTCAGTTTCCTATTTTATGTTTTCTTGTTTTACAAGAATTAGGGTTGCTAGCTAGTATTTTATTTCCTTTTTAGTTTTAGGGTTGCTGCTAGTATAAATAATTGATGTAAGCCTTAGGACAAGGGAGTTGTTTATTGATTAATGAAAATTGAGAGTTTTTCTCTAATCGTTTGTTCAAGGAGGGAGTATGATGCAGGGAGGCGTGTTGAAATAAGAATGCGCAACAAGGACAATCACGAATTTTGTCTGAACTAGAGGTACTCCCTCCTTGAACAAATGATTAGAGAAAAACTCTCAATTTTCATTAATCAATAAACAACTCCCTTGTCTGATTTGGCTTACATCAATTATTTATACTATCAGCAACCCTAAAACTAAAAAGGAAATAAAATACTAGCTAGCAACCCTAATTCTTGTAAAACAAGAAAACATAAAATAGGAAACTGAATCAACCTAAAATTAAGAAACTAAATAACTCCATATTAGTAATCTTCTAACAAAATACTAAAATTGAAATAAGGAAAACTTCAAAAAGCTATTTTAATAATATTAATTTTCCATTCTGCATCATTCTCTCCGGCTTGAAAAACTCGTCCTCGAGTTTATACTGTAGAAGTCGTCGAGTCTTGTCCGCATTGATCTTGTACTTCAAGTTGATTTTTCCGAACCCAAATTTCACAAAGGAATCTTGAAATTCTGAAGGAATAATTTTCATTAAAAAAGCAAATTCACCTTCCTTCTCGATCGAAACAAATGGACTTTTAGTGTCTTGAACAAATTCCCAAAACGGATCAACATATTCGTTAGTACTCTTGTCAACTTCACCGTCTTCAAGCTTTTCATAAGAATCAAATTTAATTGATTCTTCTACATTTGTTTCCAACAAGCCAATCTATAACCACATTTTTTTGCAACTTTTTTTGATTTTCTGTAATTTTCTCCACCGGTTCTTCGTCAAAAACTGGTGGCTTACTCCAATCCACTACTGGATTTGGAATAATATTTGAAGTGAAAGACCACTCAATGGTAGCCTCCCTTGTCCTCCCCCTTGACTGATAGTTACCCGCCAAAGGTTTGGTGATAGAAACGTCATCCGACACCTCCTCCTCTTTCGGAAACCGGGGTATAACAAGACGATGACGAGGTAGATTCCCCCCAACAGTTAGGGCAGCAACCTGATCGGCTAAGGAGGTGAACGCATCCGACAAATGCTGTTCTAATTGTTGGAATCGTGCCTCTTTTCGTGCTTCTCGTGCGGCTTTACTTCGTTCATACGCATCTTCAGCAACAACATAACGACCATAACAAACTCCTTGTTGCGCCATGATCCGGAATCGAGCGCAAGCTCTGATACCAACTGATGCAGGGAGGCGTGTTGAAATAAGAACACGCAACAAGGACTATCACGAATTTTGTCTGAACTAGAGGTACTCCCTCCTTGAACAAACGATTAGAGAAAAACTCTCAATTTTCATTAATCAATAAACAACTCCCTTGTCCCAAGGCTTACATCAATTATTTATACTAGCAGCAACCTTAAAACTAAAAAGGAAATAAAATACTAGTTAACAACTCTAATTCTTGCAAAACAAGAAAACATAAAATAGGAAACTGAATCAACCTAAAATTAAGAAACTAAATAACTCCATATTAGTAATCTTCTAACAAAATACTAAAATTGAAATAAGGAAAACTTCAAAAAGCTATTTTAATAATATTAATTTTCCATTCTGCATCACCTCTTATACATACTCTTATTTTCTTTTTGGAACAAAATTTTTAAGCATGGCTCTGTGTGGGTTTATCCTTATGTTCTCATTTTTCATTTACTTGGTGTTTTCAAAAACCAAAAATCATAATCAAAATTCCAGAATATCATCGTATGCATATATATAGCTCTATTGAAGGGCAATTGTCTTAAAAATGTTGTATTCTTGCAAATACAAACGGAATTTTAACAGAAGGGGTGAAGATGGCTAACGGTGGTAGATGAGGGGGTGTGTATGGACGTTTTCAAAGGTTAGGGGGTGTTCTAGGAAAATTGGAATAGATGAGGGGGTGTCCACGGAATTTAACCGTTTATATACAAGACCTGTAATTCAATGCATCGACTACCCAAGTGCTACTGGGTTAAGCAATATGAAATTATCGAAAGGAGAAAGATTCAGGAAATATAAAGAGCGTAGACAAGGTACAAGACCCTTTCAGAGGGCAAAAATACCATTAATAATGGTCTCCTAGAAAATATTTTCCCCTAACCTTGGCATGCCTTAGACCATAGAAGAATTTTTTTTACTTTTGCATGGATTCATGCACAAGGAAATGGTCATGGGCCAACAAAACAACCATGCAAAAGGATGTTCATTACACTTCCTAAATGCATTTAAGTTTGCAACAGCAACACCAGTCACCAATGCAAAGTTGATGTACATTAGTAAATAGTAGTTGCAATCGCATACTACAACCTTGCGGAAAAGTTAGTCCTTTAATTGTGAACTATAAGATGTTATTCATCTCTACAAATGAAGAAACAAGAAAAGGCCTTATTCAAGGGCTAAATGGTTACATATATGGCCAGTGTGGGACTGCCAAAATCATATCAAATTTCAACAATACCAAGAGGATGAGAAGAAGAGCAACAAACCATTAAGTGCGATCTTGGGTGTGTTGCCGTCAATTTTATGTGGAAGGTCTCACTTCAGCTTGGTTAGTGGAAGCGGATGGCTTTCCCTGGATATGTCGGTTTGCCTCTGCAATTTTTGCAGTCACTATTCTATCTACTTCAGCACTTTTTGCAGTCGCAATTCTATCTGCTTCAGCTTTCTCAAGCAAAGCCTGTGTTTGCATGGCTTTCATCATCTCCCTCATTGTCTTCTCCTCTCCATCAAGCTGGGTATTCATTATGATCTCAGCCTCCTTGTCGAGTGGCTTGAAATATTCGTTAATAGCCGCCTCCTGGACACAAAGATATCAACAAAATCAAAATAGATGGATTCAGAATGAAAGCATACCCTTGATCAAGGCATAAAAGAGCCCCTCCGTTTGGAATGCTATGGGGGGAATAAGAGGAAAGCCGCAGGATTGCTTTCTCGATCGCTTTATTATAGGAGGCGTGTAAGTACAGAGCACTAGCTGTGATAACAGGTTTGAATTAAATCATTAATAATGGCAAGCATCAACTGCAGAATTTTAACTCCAGGTGAAGAGTTAAAAAGATATTTACACAACCAATCACCACGATTTCCAATCTCCAAATGGAATATCAGACACTGTTTATCTTAACACTGTTTATCTTAACACTGTTTATCTTAACACTGGATCTTTATCACAATTAAGAGGTTGGTCTTTGCCTTTCTAGGGTGATCCAAACGAAAATACTAGGCTTCATTAAATTTTTAGAAAAAAAATGTCCAATTCTTCCAGTTGTCAAACATAGATGGAGAAAAAGTCGATAAAAAACATCTGGTTGAAAATGGAGTGAGAAGGGGAAGAAGCAAACAAGTGGTCAAACCTCTACCATGACTTGAAATGGCCAGCTGACAAGCAAAAATGACAAAAAAGGATCATCGTCTAAAACTGGATAGAAGTCTAGACTCCAATAAGTTTGTCACTTCCACAAGAAAAAAAGGACAAAAATGTTAGGTAGGCAAGCTATACGAAGGACAAAAATGGGATAGGACTAGTCGGACTGCTGGCCATGCCTCACAGCCATCAAAGATTGACATGCCAAATGAAGAGTAGGCAGAGGCAGGACTTTTTCTTTTACTTTCTCTGCCAGTAGGCAGATGATAGATATTTTCCCCCATTCATGCATTGCAATACGATGGGGATCCCCTACAAACTCTACATGTAAAGGAAGAGAAATTTGCAATCAGTACCAAATCACTGCCAATGTTAAGTAAAAGAGTAGAATGGAAAGCAATGCTAAGTAGGGGTGGAATTTTCAACCTGACACGAAGTTAGCGGGTTAGGGTCAGCTATTTCTTACACGAAACAAGAATATGACATGACAGGATAACACGAAAAGTTAAACAGGTCGGTTAGGATTGAGATAATTCTGACACGAACACGACACGAAGTTAGTGGGTTAGGGTAGGCTATTTCTGACACGACACGATAACACGAAAAGTTAAATAGGTCGGGTTAGGATTGAGAGAATTCTGACACGAACACGACGCAATGCCCACCCCTAGTGCTAAGTAGATACCCACCCCTAGTGCTAAGTCGATACCCACCCCTAGTGCTAAGTCGATCTTCTTCTTATTTGTCAATAAGCACGTGAGATAACATACGTAATGTTGAATCACATTCCAGATCCTTCACCAGAGCCCAATGAGTGGACCACTAATTAGGCATAGACTTTTCCAAACCTAATTATGAGTTGTGCCATAAACAATGACGCACAGGCACAACAACTTCTTATTTCCCACCCAGAGTCAAGCCACTACCAAAGCTCCCCCAGCACTTGTATCCACCATCAAAATGCAAGATCACCATTTTCCGACTTGAATTTCACATTGCGTTAAACATTTTAACACAAGTATAGATATCAGGTGTTAAAGTTACCAACTCTCCAAAAGCTTAAGCAGTTAGAAAATGGGCCCAACAATGTATATCAAGCTATCTAACACCCTCCCTCGCGTGCAACTCCGTCCAGCACGTGGAGATGCAAATTTTCAGAGATAGACTGGAACAGAATATGAATGGGAGACAAAGAATGCAAACGAAAAACAAATGCAAACACAGAGACTTGAACCCAAGACCTCTTGCAACTAGAATCAGAGCTTTGATACCAGGTTACACGGTATTGGGTAGAACTCAACCCCAAAAGCTAGCTCATGAAGTAAGGGTGCCCTCACGCTTATATATTTCATATTACTTTGGTACCTAGGCGATGTGGGACTTCGCTTCACACACCCCTCACACGCAATGTGCTCATTCGGCAGCATCTGTTGCGTGCAGGCTAGAGATACGCACCCTACCTAGCTGTAATAGCATGTTAAGTTACCAACTTTCCACTCTAAATACCAGTGGCTGAATAATAGTATGAAGATAAGTTAGAACGAAAGCAAAGCTTACCGTCTCTTCTAACTTTTTGTTCATCGCTTGCATATCCTCAACCATGCGGCGAACCTCTGTTAAAATGATTTGTTCAGGGATCCTTCGTACGGCCGCCTTCCTTTCTTCCGACTGGAGAGAGAGAGAGAGAGAGAGAGAGAGAGAGAGCCATTAAGCCAACTCTAAAAGGAAATATCGAAATCACAGGAATCTGAATGGAATAAAAATACTAACCAAGAGGACAAAAAAAATAAAACAAGAATCAATATTAGAAATGACATTAAGTTCTGTAAAGTGCATAACATAGTTTTCTGAGTAGTTAATCAACTTGTCAGATATTTGTCAACATCAATTGCATGACCACAAACTTGCATACCATCTTTCATTTGCATAGCACGTCATAATTGACAAGAAAGAAGCAAAAGACATTGATATTTGTCAACATCAATTGCATGACTACAAACTTGCATACCATCTTTCATTTGCATAGCACGTCATAATTGACAAGAAAGAAGCAAAAGACATTTAACCACAATATATAAAAACAGTTGTTGGGAATAATTAACCTCACTAAAGTTTAAAACTAAAAATCTTAAGCCCCCTCAAAATGTAGGAAAGTGTAGATGTCACAATGGCATCAAAGGAAAAATAACAACTTCCATGGAGACCCCCTTATCCATGCCTCATGGACACGGAGACCCCCTAACGTTTAAAAGAGTCCAAGCACACCCCTTATCTATGACCATTACCCAGCTTAACCCCTTCTGTTACATTGCTGTTAAGTATCAATGAAGAATGTTACGAATTGGACAAAAATACCTTGTTGTTCAATACATACACACATACAAAATTAAATTAAATTAATTACTATTGTTTTGAAACCCCCATCTCATCTCTCTCTATCTTCTCTCCATCTAGGTTAACCCAAATAAAGCCAAGTTCTTTATTTCCTCAATCCGCCAACAAATTAAAACAATCTTTCAAACACTTTATGAGCAACCAAATACACTATTAGCATCAATCACCAATAAATAAAAAGAAAATTTTCGGTTGAGTTTTCACCTCAAAATTAAAGCACCTCCAACACATACAAACACATGCAAATGAAATTTTGTTGCCAAGAGTTAAAACTAATACAATAGTTAAACAAGAAAATAAACCATACAAACATAGTTTAACTAGCTTAGTTTAATTTCCAAACTTTTTACAAATTGTGTACGTATTCTTGTTTTTCATTCATCCCATCCCAGCACAATTTATTATTAATGTCTTTTCAATAATAATTTCTAAAGATAGGAAGAAAGTAATTATGAGTCATTTGCATGCCCTAACTTTTGACTTCTAATTACCTCCTTTATACGTACTTTTAGAACTTTTCTAATTTTGAGTCAAAATATTGTTGTAATTCAATTCGTGTCATCCAAAAGAATACAAAACGTGAAATATTTTGACAAAAAGATTAAAAAAAAATCCTAAAGATGAAAAATAAGTAAAAAAAACAACTATTTGGCCTTCTTTTTTGGAATTGTTTTTTTAAGTTAGGTTTCTTTTTTCTAATCTTCTAATTCTTCTCATCCAAACATATAATATTAATGAATTCTATTTTGATCAAGAAATATATTATGAATTTTATCTGCACAATAATTTAAAAAAATTTAACAGGTTTTTTATTTTTATTTTTTTTCAGATGAGGGGCCTGTCTGGGCGATTCTCATAGACGAGGGGGTTAGTGTAGGCGATTTTAAAGGGGTAAAATCGTCATTTTTCTTATTCCGCTAACCAAGTTAGTCATTTTTCAATTCATATAGATGAGGGGGTGTGTTTGGGCGGTTTTAAACGTTAGAGGGTCTCCATGTCCAAGAGACATAGATGAGGGGATCTCCATAGAATTTCACCTTCTTTTAACCTTAATTTTCAGCCATTACCTCCTAAAAACCACATGTTGAGCTTTAAACTTAAGGGAGGTTTAGTGAAAATGGGTCATATGGGGTTTATGTAATTTACCCAATAAAAAAGCTGTATCTACTTGCCCTTCACATAAAATCTTCACCATCTAACTCACCTGCATAAATCATGCAGTTGCAAATACATACTTCTTCAGAATTATACATCAATATTTGTTTTTGTATCATACAGAACATGCATGTGCTCGAAAACTGTTTGCGATTGTTCATTAATATAGGACAATTGAAAGGATCCCCACAAACTGCACTCTTTTCAACACTCAAAGTGCAAGCATTTTCCTTCTCCCCATAAACTACAACATGTTCTGATTCCCGTTCTATGTATGTATCAAAGAATAAGCAGTTCAACCTTATTTTTTATTTTATTTTTTTATGAGTGAACAAAAACAGCAATATGCACTGCTTATTGTCTTAATAGTCACAAGCATTAAGTTTAAGGTCAACAGATAATTTATAACAAAAAAGGTTAGCAAGCAACATGAGCAAATTGCTTCGGCTCTAGGACTATAAGGTTGCATTATGGATAAGCCAAACATCAAGGGAGGCTTAAGGGAAGCCCTAAGATCGGAGACAGAAAATTCTGTGAATATTACCACATTCATGAGAATTAAATAAGACGAAGTGAATGGAATTTGTATCGGACATGTGTTTAAGCAAACTTGTGAGAGAGAGTTTAGACCACCTTTTAAATCTTAAACAGAACTGAAATGGAAAATGAATCCCACGAAGATTAGAAGCCAGACAAAAGATAATGATTAGAAAGTAGTGGGTTATAAATTTCATTCAAACCTTTAGCAGGAATTTGGAACTCAGAATGAGTTCTATGCTGCACTTCCAATTTTGAATATGTCATTTAGTAGTTGTTTCGAAGCTACAGTAACTATGAAGAACCAAGTTATAAGTAACACCAGGCCTGGCTGCCCCCACTACAACCAACGAAACCGTAGGGGCCGAGCATCTTGTTTGAGCCGAGAAGTCTATGACAGTATCTCTAGACGTCACGGATTGACCTGGAAATCTCCATGATGCCACGCCAAGAGGTGACAATAGAAGGACTAGTCAACGGACATAGGTAGTCCGGCCCTCGAAGATAACATCGACAATTTGGTATTGGGTCTCGGTACCGCACCAACATCTTGACCGGCTATATTTCAAATCCATTCTACTAAGATCTCTCAGATATACCACGGTGCGGCAAAACAGGCCAGGACCATTTGAGCCGCACCCGGGTAATGTGAGCCGAGAGGAGTATCAACGCCGAAGGGTGATTACCTAGGCACACTTAGAGCTGACTCAGCACAGGTGCAGTGCATGTGAATCACAGAGTATGTGCCAGTAACCGTTTCCAATCATGACAGTGACATCAGCCAAACGGCCAACTACACATGTTGCTATTCTAGTGGTGGCATGTGCTCCTAACCAACTCGCTCACATTCGTCATAGTGACGTCAGCGGAGCAGTCATCTCGCGAGCAAGACACGAGCGTACTTGGAGAGCAAGTTACTCACTCCCTATATAACGTAAAGGACAACCAGTAGGAGCTACACACAATCTACTCTCTCAACCCAAGGTCTGAGTTCTTGTTTCTCCTTCTTCCTCGCATACTTACTTGTCCATCAAAGTGCCGTTCTGGACTCAACGGTCTAGCCCGGTGCTAACGAGGGTGCTAAGTGTGCAGGCGAGGAGCTCAAGTGAAGGGAAGATCATTCATCAATTCAATTGGTACAAGGAAGGCTGATCAAAGAAGTTGTAGCCCCCCAAAACCTACCTCTAAAGAAGCTAAACAAAGCCTAAGACTTGCAAGAGATGACTTTTGAACAATTAGACCACCAGGTATTGGCGAGGACTTAACAAACGGAAATAGTCAGATTGAAACTAGAAAGCACTGCATCAAAAAGGCAGTAGCATGGGACTTGTGAGAGTAACACACAGAGTAAATGCCGTCTAATAGTCAGCTCTCCGTATCTTGCCTTATCCTGTTCTTTTGACACTTTTAATTTGGATGCTGGATTCTATTACTGAAGAGCATAAATATGTTTATTAGGTAGATTCAGCAAGTTTGTTGATCAAGAACGACAAATGAAGGAAACGTATGACAAAAATCAACCAATCCACTAGAGAATTGACCAAAAAGGATGCAACTAGGTGGGGTTACGCCGAAGCTAGGGCTCATAATCAATGCCAAAAATTGCCTTTGATTTAACTTGGAGCTGCACAAGAGCCCTGTTTGATAAAGCTCAAAAATACATGCCTAGCTCCTTCCAATCATTATTATCTTGACAAGTGGAGTAACTTAGATGGCCCTTTCAACGTCCAAATTAAGTTTACATAAACCAGAAAGAAAGATAGCTCAGTTGGTATTGTAGTAATCTCTCTACAATCAAATTTTCAAAGTTTTCAAGTGATTACTGATTATCAACTATCAAGTAAGTGAGTTGGATTAAATCATTTTCAGTGAAATATTACCTGCTGATAAGTTTGTATTCAAATTCGAACTCACTAACCTCACAATCACTGCAACTGTCAAATATTTCCCGCACTGACAAATCTACTGCTTAATTTGTGGTAACAGAGTCTTAATAACCAAAGATACATACAGGCCCGTTTGCTAGCAATTATAAGTTGGCTTTTTAGATTATAGCTTTTTAAATTATTGGCTTAAAAAAATTAAAATAAGTTGTAAAACTGTTTGTTATAGCTTTTTATAAGTTTTACAGTAAAAAGAACCTAACCTGTTTGCTTGAATAAACTGTCAAATAGCTTTTTATAGACTAAATATCTAGATTGTCCATAAAACTCAACAACAACAAACAAAACAACAAAAACAGAACCCATCTAGTCCCCAATTATTAGGAGTATGGGCGGGGGATGATTGGAAACAGACCTAACCTTTGGCAATATATGCACAAAGTGGCTTCTCTCAGAATACTACTGAAATAGTGGCCCCCCCAAACCTCCAAGAACCGAGGAGCTAAGGGACGTTTTGCTGCGGAACCATGCCCCTAAATCAAAGCCGAAAGGCATCAGAGAGGGAAGGCCTAGAGACCCAAATCATGAAACTCGAGTAAGAATAACTTAGACTGAATTTCCACTAAGCTATTTTTGGTATTTTTTGTATTCTTGAATTACAAGTTGCCAAATCAACAAGTCATTCTCGTCACATACATCAACTGATTTGACAACTTATCAAAGCCGACTTTGGGCTAAAGCCCGTAAAGCCATCACTTTAAACCCCCAAATTTTGACAAATTTTTGGGACCTCCAAATTTATAGGCCCACGTATGAGTAGGCCTGTATAAAAATTAAGTTAACCTGCTTACAGAACTTAAGGGCCCAATTTGAAGTAAGGCCTAAGTGAAAATAATTTGCTTCTGTAACAATTATTGATTTTTCCCTTTGGTTTACTCGTCTATAGTGGATGCTATTTTGGTTGGAGTGTGGATTATTCATAATATGATATTCCCGTACCTGTAACCCTCCACAAAATAAAAGTTTTGATCCTTACGTAACTTCACTTGAACCTTGGATTTTCTAACTTTGGGATTGTTACTAGATCTTTCTCATTGGATTGTTAATTGAGTTGTGTTTTCGAATTGCACATGTCTCCTACATCAATCAGTGTATGAGGGCAAAAAACCTTTTTCTTCTAATCATTTCAAACAATGCAAAGTATATAGAGATTTAAGGACCCCATATGAAAAGTATGTTTTAAGCCCCACAAGTCAGAGAGCCGGCCCTGCAACTTATAGTCCAAGAATACTGAAAATATCGTAGTGGAAGCTCAGCCTTAGTCTCTTTAGGATTCTTTTGTCCATCATGGTTTAACAACTTAAAATAAGGAAGAAAAAAAACCCTTCAAAATATAGCCTAAAATAATCTAGAAAAACCAAATAAGTGATTATTCATAATTGTTCACAAACACCTTTCATTTACTTTTTGTAAAAAGAAAATAAGCTAAATAAGTTAGATTATAAATGCTAGCAAACAGGACCACAATCTCAATCCAAGATTTCGGCAGTTCACATCTGAATTGTAACCTTAAACCCAAAAAAGCAAACACCCTCAAGAAAACTTACCCCTGTAAAAAAACCCACTTCCCGAAAATCTAAAAAACCTCGGCCCTGTTCGTTTTCCAGTTTAGTTTTAGTTTTAGTTTTAGTTTTGATGACATTATCATTTCCCTCATTTCTCTCTATCTCTCCACTCATTACACGTGTTGACATCATCAAAACTAAATTAAACTAAATAACCAAAACACAGCCCTCATATTTCCAGTTGGGTGGTAATAAAACCCAATTCAAGAATACACAAAATTTGGTCCAGAAAAATAAGAATGTGTAGATGGTCACAAACGGGTAGATTGGGATACCTGTTGAAGACGCTTTTGAAGCTGCAATCTGTAAGATCGGATTCGACGTTCCTCGTACCCGGACAGAACCCTGACGTAGAACATTGCTTTCCTCCCAAACTCCAATAACTTATTCATCGTCTCAAATTACCCGACTAGGAATTGTTATCTAAAGATCTCTCTCTCGAACGATATAAATGAACACCACGACTCATTGATGCAATTTGAGAGTGTCCTTCAGTAGCTTGAATCCTTGATGGTTTCTTGATTCGGATTTGAAAGGGGCGGGTGAGGACATTGCTGGGTCGGGTTGTTATTGACCCATGTTTAATTTCACTGTTCACCCTTTTGCTCAATTGCTGAAATGGGGACAGAGGGGCGCCGCTGTCCCCGGCGATTCCGGGGAGTTCCGGTCTTATTTCGATGATCGAAAATGTTCACGTCGAAGAGCTCGCTGAGTAGAACAAATGTACCAAAAATTAGCTCAATTAGATATCATTTAGTACCTAATCGGAACATTTTTATCTTGAAGAGAATGCATCCCAAACACTAGATCAACCCACTCAAATCCATTATTTCCGAGTTATATGTGTACCGATCAAGTACTAAATGATATCCGATTGAGCTAATTTTTGATACACTTGTTCTACTCGGCGAGCTCTTCGATGTGAACGTTTCCGATCATCAAAACGAGACTGGAACTCCCCGGAATCGCCGGGGACAGCAGCTCCCCTCTTCCATTGAAATGGTGAGCATAGAACTTGGTAAGTAAATAGACTTGTCGGGTGCATTAGAGCATCTCCACTGCTTACCCAAATTTTTACTCAAATTTGAGTAAAAATTTAGGTAAAAACTTGATTTGGGATCACTCATTCCAATGGGAAACCACTATTTTTACCAAATTCTAGTTAAAACAATTTTTTTCATTTTGGCTCCAAAATTTTCCCAACATTTTGTCAAAACAATTCTTTTTCATTTTGGCTCCAAAATTTTCTCACTTTCTACTTTCCCAATTTCTTTTCCCTCCATTCCCCTTCTTTACTTTCCCAAATACATAGTACTAGTTGAATTGAATACCAAGCAGAAGCTTTTCTGCCGAAAAAATGTTTTCAATGGCATAATAGTAAATATCAGTGAGCAAAGGAAGCTTTTCTGCAGAAAAATGTCTTCAATGGCAGAACTGTAAATACCTTTGAACAAGAATAGAGCCGTTGGATATTTGATGTTGGATTTGGTGTAGAGCAAATTTGGTGAAGAATTTGAGTAAAACCAAATTTGGTGAAGGAGTGGAGTGGGATTTTTGGTGATTTTTACTCAAATTCAAATTTGGTGAAACATTTGGTGTAGGAGTGGAGATGCTCTTAGGTCATGTTGTCCATTTAGTCATCCTTAGCTTATTTTTTAATTTTTCTTTAGATTTGTTTTAGTAATTTTTTTTAGAGATACTACATACACAATCATCCAACCACAAATTCATAATCTCTCACATACACGTGGGGCTTACCTCAATTATGTGTGGAGTGGGGCTCACCTCATAATTGAGGTAAGCCCCACGTGTATGTGAGAGATTATGAATTTGTGGTTGGATGATTGTGTATATAGTATTTTTTTTTTTTTTGGGAGCTTTGGCGAGAAGGACGTAGTTTAGGGGTTATTCATGCAATTAGGACATCAACTTTTCCCTTAATGCCAATAGGACATTTGTGCAATAGGTGACAAAAATACCCTCCGGCAAGGGCCTTATTTGGCTAATTGAGGTAGGCCCCACGTGTATGTGAGAGATTATGAATTTGTGGTTGGATGATTGTGTGTAGTATCTCTAAAAAAAATTACTAAAACAAATCTAAAGAAAAATTAAAAAAATAAGCTAAGGATGACTAAAGGGACGGCATGACCTAAGGCACCTGACAAGTCTAGGGGTTATGGATTAAGTTGTGGTTGGATGATTGTGTACATAGTATTTATATTTATTTTTTTGCCATTCTTGGTTTTTTTGGGCTGGAAGCCACTTTTAGTGTCTTAAAGGGCTTTTGGCCCAGTCTAGATATTTTAAATGAGCGTAGTATATTGGATTGAAAATATTCCTGCCTTAGATCCAAGCATGGACAAAATTGCCCATTGTCCTAGGTACTTTCTTCTCACTCAGTGATTGAAATTATTCCTGCCTTAGGTCCAAGCATGGACAAAATTGCCCATTGTCCTAGGTACATGTTCTTCCCACACAATGCTTCCCAGACAAACCCCTCAAAGCACTTGGCGTCGGCAGAATAGTGCTCGGCAGTGGAGTAGACGCAATATGTCTCCACATATATGATCTATAGGTATTTCTATGATCATCGATCCCCCCGCTCCAATATCACATGGGGCTGGAAATGGAATGAAGACAAAGGAAGAATCATAATATATTACACTTCATACATTACATTAGATATTACAATATATATGTGGCATTATTAGATTTTTATATCAGACAAAGCCTTAAATGGCCGAAAATGTAGATGGCCTGCTCAATTTACTTTTTCTGTATCTTTGCCTATAAAAAAGAGAAGGCATTGTTTGTATAGGGATGAAAAGAAAAAACCTTGAAGCTCTGACTCACTCTCCCAAATTCTCTCAGTACTCTGTCTATCTCATTTTCCTTTCACATCCGAGATACCAATGAAACCAAACAAAGAAAAACTCTTTGAGCTCTCTGATCCGAAATAAAAAGCTCCAAAAAAAGGAAAAGACCTATGTTAAAATCGGGGCGCGACAACGTGGACCCAACTACCTCTTCTATTGTAATGTATGCTTTTTTGGAAGCGGTGGGGTGACCGGTAAGTTGTAACAAAGGAAGCAGTAGGGGCCAATGGGGTATGGTGGCTGATTTTTTAAGAAAAAACTATAGAGTAGGTGCAAGTGGTGTCCCAATTTTTATTTTTTTATTTTTTTATTTTTGTATTTTTTGCATTTTCTTCTTTGTATTTTTTAAAAAATAATAAAGATAATTGTATTTGTGTCCACTACGAAAAGACATACAATTTTCGGATAAAAAATAAAATGCTTGCGAGGATAATTTTTAAAATTTATTGACACCAAATTAAAGGGCTTAATTAGTTCTTTAATTTGGGTGTCAATACCTTAAAAAATTATATTTGAAAATATTTTAATTTTTTATCCTAAATAAAATAGATTTTGAAAAATAATACTAAACTACCACAGATTACCATGTATTTCTGCTTTGCTGGCATGATGCAAGTACAAATCTACACATATTTAGTAATATGTTACTGTATTAGCATGAAACAGAAGCCAAATTGCATCAAATCACCATATATGTTTCTTATACTGGCATGATACAATGTACAGATCTACACATTTTTGGTAATTTGTTGTTGTTATTGACATAAAATAGAGGTCAGATTAGCATATATGTCTACTTTTTAAGAGTTTAAGTACTTTTAGGCTCTTTTCATATAGTGATTTTTGTGCAAAAAATAAAATAAAATGATAATGGTATTTGTTCTAATCAATCCTATCCATATTCCCTCAAAAAAAAAAAAAAAACTAATAAGGGTATTTATGCTAGTCAATTCTCTGTATATTCCCTTAAAAAGTCAACAGATAAGGGTATTTGTGTGATTAATTCTTTGCATATAAGAAAAAGTCAACATATTTTGTGTTAACATATAACGTTATCTGCGCAACCAGAATTGAAAAAAAATGAAAATTTTATTTTTTGTGTTAGCCAAATAAGACCCTTGCCGGAGGATATTTTTGTCACTTATTGCACAAATGTCCTATTGGCATTAAGGGAAAAGTTAATGTCCTAATTGCATGAATAACCCCTAAACTATGTCCTTCTGTCCTCGCCAAAGCTCCCAGCATATGAGATGTTGCTAACTTCGATGGAAACACTGATCACTGATGAGCAGCAGGAACCACCAGGTCAACGAACAAAAACCAAACCAGAAGAGCAAATATCAAATCCAAGGCCTCAACCTTGGATGGGCAGTGTAAATTACCAAGTTGAGTGCAGAGGAACACTCGTTGGAGCCGCAAAATGTAAAGATATCGAAAGAAACACCCGCCATTTTTTTCCCCTTTAAAGAAAGAGGAATAGAATAGACATCCCGTTCCTTTTCCATACCATAGTACATCCTTTTTCATCTCCCACATTCTTATATCTGCTTTCTCTAACAGACTGAGGAGTGTTTCTACAAGGAAATTGCCAGTGGATTTGTGATTCAAGTACCTGGTTAACTCCTTTGCCGCTAGCTTCAATCTGAGAGAAACAAGCTAGAATGATCATGAACTAGCAACTTTCCTACCAAAAGCAATTTCATGATTCTAAAACGTATATAGAGCTCGGTTGCCACAACTAATCTAAAGTCACACAGGAGAATCTCATATAAGTGGAATGTAAATTCAACATGTCATGTTCAGGATAAGAAATCGAAAACATGAGGGCGCCATCCATCTAAATGTTGCCAAAACTTCTTTTGATCAGTTCTCATAAAGTGTTCCCAAACTAAACCCACAATCGAAAATTTCTGACTACTAACACCTTATTAACAATTCTAAACTTCTGGAAAAAGGTCCCCAAAACACTTGTTATATAGACAGCCGAATAAGATCTATTTTGGCCGTGTTTAGACAATCTTCTTCGGTTATGCAGCTACTTGGCCAAGTTCATCAGCTTCTCTTTTTCTTTTTCTTTTCCTCGTCATTTTGAGAGTTCTTCAGCTGGACAACAAAAATACAAGTGAAAACGTCATTTGTTCAAAAGAGAACTTTGGGAGAGACTTCAGTACACCACTGATTAGCACAAAAAACCTCATAATGGTAGCAGGCTAGCAGCACTTCGGTAGTTCCAAATAAACACAAATTTTATTTTGCAGGTAAGCAGAACTCACCATGATAATAAGCATTCGGACGAAAACAGCGACAAAATCGGTGAAAAGGATCAGCGCATGCTTTACGTAGTCCAGATCCCCAAGGTGAGCCTTCTCAACTATATCCTGGGTGTCGAATACAATGTAGCCCACAAACACCAAGAGCCCAAAATACAACTGCAAAAAGAGTCAACAAAGCAAGCAGGAATAAAATATCAGAACCCTATCAATCGATTTTTTCTGACTAAGAGAACAAAGTCTAGAAGACTAACAGAGTGAAAACTTTAGACGTACGTCAAACTTGAAGAGGGCAGCAGAACCCCCAAAGAAAGAGGATGCAAACTGCAACCAAAAAAGTAGGGAGATTGAAGACGAAAGAATGCCTCCAAGGTAAAGGTACTCTGCACGCCTCGCCAACAATGCTGCCACTGAGAAACAACCGAAAGCTACAGCACATCCCACAAAAGCACTGAGAAGAATGCTACAAGGTGGTAGAAGACTTGCGTCAATAGGGGTATTCAGATATGATACCATTGAGTAACAAACACAACAACCTGTCTGAAATCAAAGTAACGGGCATACAAAGATTGCAAATGCACCAACGTTACTTTTGAATAACTGAGAACAATAGTGTAGGTTTCCCGTTTGCTAAAAGCAAAAATTTTGCCACTCCCAGCTCCCATTTTTTTTAGCAACTCAGCTTTTAGTACTTGTATGAAAATTTGGCTTTTAGCAACTTAGCTTATAGCACTTTTATGAAAATTTGGCTTTTAGAAATTGGTGCAAAAAACAGGAAACTCGGCTATGTTGCTGCACTAACAAATAAAATTGCTAATCCCTTTTCATAAGGTCACAATGCAAGCAGGCAAGCAAGAGGTTCAACCCAACATCAAACAACAGCACTAAAAGGTTAAGAATGGTTCCACGCGCTGTTTATGTAAAATACTCAATGTTGTTAAGACATCACCAGACTAAAACCAAAATTGAGAATTTGGGTAAAGACCAATCTCAAAACCCAAGATTGATTCAGCGCCTCCCCCACGGCTATGAAGGCAAAAAGTTACTCGAATTACCTAATGGGCTACAAACCAGAAAAGAGACTAAAAAAACTAAAGAACTACTCTAATGGTCTACAGTTCGACGTTGGAAAAAGAAAGCATTCCCAACTTCAAACAAGTATTAAACCCCACAAAAAATGTAAGAAAAGAATGCTACAATGAATACTCACCTTGGATCAATATGAAGAGCCGAGTCAATCAAGGGACCAATTGTAGCCCCTTCAAAAAGAGCAGCCGCCATCAAGAGGGAAACCCTCTTGTGCTGCTTACCAAGAAACAACAGTAAAGCAACATCAATTGAACAAAAAATGCATCCAAAGGATAAAAGGAAAGCAAAACCATGAAAATGGAAAAAGAAAAAGCACAACGATGACTACCTCTTGGTGCGGAGGGGTCGAGAGTAGCCAAATCATACTTCCGACACAAGCTAGGGCCGTAAGGAGCCCTCCAATATTCCAGAGGATATGAAGATAAGCTCCAACAGCCGAAGCAATTAGAGAACAACATAGTAAGAGATAAACCTGCAAACCAACAACATACTTGAGAAAATATTTAACGCAAAATGATACTGAAAAAAGGAAGGATATTATCATTTATTTTACTCATCCATCAATCAGAACTTAAAGCTCTATAAACAAAATGCTGAACTCCTCTCTCAACACACGGTGAAAATCACATCTCAATTCTCTCTATCACACTCGTTAGAAACTATAAGAATACGATAAAGCTACCGCAAAGAATCATAATCATAATTAGAAGAAACAGCTTTTAATAGAAAAAATTAAATTAGCTGATACGGTAGGTCACATCCACAACAGCCCTTAAATTTTAAATTAGCTGATACAGTAATTGAACAATGTGTAGACCACAAAATCAAACAACCATTAAAGGAAAACACAAACACTTTTTTTTAATTCCTTATTTTTAAAATTCCAGTGCACAACAAAGTATTCGGCTTAGAAATGGGAACTTTTCTAATTTTGCACATCATAATTGATTGTATCATCACGTAGGAAACTCAAAGCGAACAGTTTTTTTTTAATTTTTGCATCGTCCTCTGTTTTCTTAGTAACCCGGGCAGAGAGATAAAAAAAACCTTGCAAAATATGTATCCAATAGAGAACAGCATATCAAATTGGAACAAACCTACACCATAAAAAAATTAAAAAGAGAACTACATTTGCGCAACATTCTCAAATTGGCAGAGACGGACGGAGGATTTTTAAGATTGGGTTGGTGGACATTTTTAAAAAGTACTAGGATATGAAAGGCTATATTAATTATGTCATTACGATTTGTGAAAATACTACCAAAAAGATTATCAACATCCAACCTATATTTTCAATCTACGTATTAAATTATCAATATATGTTCAGCTGTAATTACAATTTCATACAATCTTGTGTATTCAATTATCATGATTTTCCTCAAAACTCTTCTTCTTGGACGAGTATTGGATTGTTAAAAAGAATTTCGTGCGAGCAAACTTAAATAAGTTTCAAGTTTCTGAGAAACAATAAAAACCTACGATAACTCTAATAAAAATTAGAAGTGCGGGCAGGGCGGTTGCCTGGCTCATCCGCCTCTCAGTCCGTCCTGGAACCCTAATTTCCATCGAAAGCACAAACACAACGTCAGCATTGCCAAATCATGAACCAAATCCCTGATTTTCCAACAATTTCGCCCGACATATGCTAATCCCGTTTTCCACATAACTATTAATCAAGAAAAAACATAAAATTGGCACCTTCTTATTATCCTCGAAAAGAAAAGCAAAAAAAAAAAAAAAACAAACGGAGAGAGAGACCTGCTTGAGATGAAATCGAACGGCGGGAGAGATCTGACGTAAGTTTTTCAGAGAGGCCGAGGCCGATTGAGAATTGAAGAAGGACGTGAACGCATCCATTCTCCTGTAGGAGAGAGAATCAACGATAAGTATTTTCTTATCCGTCTCTGTGGCTCGACATTGGTTTGTTTATATAGTGGGGGTTTTCGTGGGCTTAGTTTTAGCGAAATTCACGTTGTCATACCGACTTGGCGACTTGGCGGTAGTATTGGTTGCAAAAACCACGAGTTTCTTGGCAATTATCCCCATCGTTCGTTGGATCAAGTTTTTGACGGTTTGGATGAGTTCGGCAATTATCCTTTAATTTTAATTTTTTTTACTGGTAAAACATCAAAATCCATCTGAGCCGTCCAAAACACGATCTAACGGACGAGGGGGTGCACAGCTTATAGCAATTTTTAGGCTATGTTTGAAAGTTAGGGAAAAGAAAAGAAAATAATTAAAAAGGAAATAGGATGGAAAATTAACGAGAAAATGGGAGGAAAGTTAAATAGAAGTTTGAATATTTTCCTTTCTCTTTCTTAAGAACCAAACAAAGGAAAATTTTAAAAACTCTCTCTTCTTTTTCACCTCTTTCTCTAAGGGTGTGTTTGGAACTCTAGAAAAGTGAGGGAAAAGAAAGGAAAGTTAAATTTTTACCTCTTCTTGATTGGTTTGGAGAGAGAGAAGAGAGAAAATAAAAAATCTAAATATTTTGAATAGTGGAATTTTCCTTCCACTTTTCTATCACTTTCTCCTCGTTGATTTTGTCTCACCTTCCATCAATTTCCACAATTTTCAAACACACCCTAAGATCCAAACAGAGCCGTAAGACCCCAATTGGATGCAGGATAAGATATAAGGGCGTGTTTGATAACAGTTATAAGTATGAGGGAATTAGTAATGAGGTGTGATTAGGATTGGAATAGGTAATAAGGTGGGATTGATAATAAGATAGGATTAGTAATTTGAGTGTGTATTTTGCACCGGATTAAAAGATATGATTGTTTGTAACGTGTTTGTTTTACATATGATAGGATAGGATTGGATTGGAAGTATACATTTCAGTTTTACCCTTATCATCAAGTGTCATAAAATGCACCATTAAAATGTTTAGACTCATCTTGAAAATGCCCAAGCACTAATTTAAATGAAATTGAAGTTTCCATTAACCAACTGGACTGAAAAAGAGGGTGGGTGTATCGAGAATAAATGGGTGTGCATCTCGAACTCTTCTGTAAATCTATGGTTCCCAACTGATCTCTCCGTAAATCGTTTCTTCGCTCACCGGAGATCGAGAAATCAAGAAAAATAGCCAGAAAGAGAACGAGATTATTATTATTCTACCTACGTAATGCATCAGAAGAAACCAGCGGCATCTGATCATTTTCATCCCTAATTCTGCATACCACCTAATGTTTTGCTATTATTTCAATTTTAATTATACATACCACCAAAAAAAAATTCTATTTTTTCTAATTATGTGTTTTTGGAATATACCACATAATATGTTTCAATTATTTGTAATTTACATATTAATTTACTGATTTTTATGTTATAATCCCAAAAATGTCAAATTCTAAAGTATAAAAATTTTCAAATTTTTTTGTATCGAATTAAAGATCTCGATTATTAGTTTAATTTGGTGCAAAAAAATAAAATAAAAATTTATTCGTGGAAGTACTTATTTTTCTGATCCGAATGATATTGCAAAGCAACTCAACAAGCCAACAATGTAAAATTCTAAAGTATAATTTTTTTAATGTTTTTGTATCAAATTAAAGATCTCTATTAGTAGTTTAATTTGGTGGAAAAAATTAAAAAATTATGCTCGAAAGTAGTTTATTTTTTAATCTGAAGGAAATTGCAAGAACTCGTAAAACATAGGGCACGGTTTCGTTACACACAGCAAGAGTGTAAAGGGGGATAAGTGGGAGTAGGATGGTCATTTTTCGAGGGTATTAAGTTATAACACCCCCCTCTCCTGTTAGGGGTCGATTGGCTGCAGCATTAGAGGGGGTATTAAGTTATACCCCCACCCTTTATCCCGGTCCCACCGATTAATCCTTGGTTTGGGAAAAAAAATGGAACCCGGATTAAGTAATACCCCCACCCTTTTAGTACCCCTTTGTACCCCTTCCCCCTCACTAATTAATAACACCAATTATTAATTTATACCCCCTCATACTCCCTACGAAATTACCCCCATACCCTCCCTTATACCCCTCCCCTTACCCCCAGTTTGTTTACTGTTGCGATAAAAAAAAAACCGAATTGCATTTTAAATGCTTTACGAACTCTTGCAATTTCCTTCGGATACAAAAATGAAGTACTTTTGTGCATAATTTTTTAATTTTTTTGCCCCAAATTAAACTACTAATTGAGATCTTTAATTTGATACAAAAAAGTTTGAAAAATTTTATACTTTAGAATTTGACATTGTTGGCTTGCTTTGCAATATCCTTCAAATCAAAAAATAAAGTATTTTCACATTAATTTTTTTACTTTTTTTTGCATAAAAAAAAAATACAAATTGAGATCTTTAATTTGATACAAAAAAATTAAAAAAAATTTATACTTTAGAATTTGACATTGTTGGGGAATAACATAAAAAAATACTAATTAGTTGATTATTAATATGACTGTTCAAGGCCAAATAAGTCATTTGTCAAGTTTGTACATCATCCACCCAACTTTATCCCCCTTTATCACAAATTCATCCAAATCACATACTATTTAATCCCCCTTCCTAAATGTCACATCACCTACCCTTACTAAATAATAGCCCTTACTATTTTGTCCCTCATTACTATTTAATTTCACCAAAACGTATCTCGCATCCAATCGGGGCCTTACCCCATTAACTAGTACTCCTGAAGGGGTATTGAGGGTATTAATTTGGGAGGGATATAACTCATACACTTTCACAAAAAAACTTGTCAAACCTAGGATGAGAGGTGGGACCGTGATAAGGAGAAGGGGGATGAGTTATACCCCCTCCTCATCCCCTAGCCAAACAGCCCTAAGGGCTCATTTGGATGAAGGCTTAGGAAGAGGGATGAGGCAATCAGGGGGGATAAGGGCATGATGTGATATTTAGCCCATGGTTTGGGAACAAAAAACACACCCGCACTAAATAGTCGCGGGCTAAATAGTCGGGGAGAAGCCGCACTAAATAAAAGCAAGGGGAGGGGGTGCTTATATTTAGTCGAGGCCGATATCCCACCACATTTTACCTCCTTACCCCTCATGCAATTTCTTCGGATCAAAAAATAAAATACTTCTGCATATAATTTTTTTATTTATTTTTGCACCAAATTAAACTACTACTAGAGATTTTTAATTCGATATAATTTTTTTTTTTTTAAATATACTTTAGAATTTTACATTGTTCATTTGTTAACTTGTTGAGTTAATTTTAATATTTAATATTCTTAATTTATATTGTAAAAGAATATTGAAATGAATTGCTTAATATAATTTAAAACAAAACAATTAATTTTGGTATTTTTATAATTATATAAATACATAATCTAATATATGCATTACCAAGGACAATAAAGTCTTTTGACATGATTTTACATCATCCGCCCTTCTTATCCCTATTTTTTATCCCTCATCCAAACCACAGACTATTTTATCCCTCATTCTTAACTGTCACATCAATATGGGTCCACCCTTCTTATTTAATTCCCCTCACTATTTTATCCCCCTTTACTATTTAATCCCTCCAAAACCAATACACCATCCCAAACGGGCCGTAAGTGTTAATAAATCACCTACACATGGTGCTCCAAAGCTCTTCACCACATATTGGTATGGACTCTATCACCAATGCAGCAATGCGTTTTTACACTAAATGTGTAGTAGAAAAAGTTCTTAAAACACCACGTGCATGAAACCTAGTTAATAGTAACTCCATATATTCATGGGGGTATTTTTTGTAAATCAAATGTTCGGTCTGAAAACTTCAGGACACTTCAAGGACAAATTCGACCGTCCTTTATTTTCAACATCAATGAGTAGCTTAGCGATATCGACTAACTTGAATTTTTGCAGCAGTGATCTACATATTATTGTTTACACACAATTGATGAGTTGGATGATTAATGTGGAGCTAAGATGAGCTCCACACACCTTATTAGTTTTTTTTAGGTGTAGGTATTAAGAAGAGAGGAGGTGTATATGGAATTTCCCTACTTCGAGAGAAACTTCGTCGTTTGAGAAGCATGAAAATGGCAATTAATTACGGGCCTTGGTACAAAATATGAAAACACATCTAATTGATGAGATCTATCCGGTACACTGGGCAAACAGTGTACTGGATGAATTTCATCTGTTGGATATGCTTTCATGTTCTTGTTCTTTTTCATGTTTTGCTTTCATGGTCCAAACCTTTTCCCATTAATTACTCCTTTCAGGCTTTTAATGCTAAGCAATAATATCTTATTGGATGTCCCGACACATCATGCCACCACTTAAAAAATGCCACATTACACAAAGAGTTGATAAGTTGTTCGTAACAGGAGTACTATATAAAGTGTTCTCCTATTATCAACCCTAGAGTGTCACGCATAGACATGGGTCTCTGTTGTGCACTAGGTGTATGGGCACCGTGCCGTGCACCCCATCCTACCATCCGTTGTGAAAATGCACGGCTCGGATCAAATCTAAGCAATAACTCTCGCATGCAGTTGGATTTGACCCGAGCCGTGTATTTTCATAACGGCCAGGCGATGGGTGCATGGCACGGTGCCATGCACCTAGTGCACAGCAGGGCCCTAAATCCGCCACACATGATGTTTTGTGTATGTAGCATTAATCTTTCATAAAATCATTTTGTATTTTTTTATTAATTGTTAGGAAGCGAGTAATGGAAGATGTCATTAGTGAAATAAGTTAGTATATATTTCTAAGTTGAGGGTAGTGGGCAGATGTGGATCCAGTGAAGTCACGTGACTTTATTGAAAATAAGGTCTCAAATTAGAACTCCCATATAAAAGGAAGTATTATATACAGTATATTAAAATTGCCCAAATTCAATCAAATTTACGCTAGTATTCTCATGGTAAGCCATTTGGCCTCCACCCGTGACCCAGTTTTGAGTCTTGGCTCCCTCATTCTCATTTTTAGTGTTTAAATTGTTAAAAAGAACCTCCGTGAAATATTTTTAGTGTATTTATGTAGCATTGTATCATAAAAGCCATTTATAATAATGTTACTTTGTTATACAAATTTAGTAATAAATTTCACGTTAAAACATGAAAATATTAATAAAAAAAAATTTGGAAAACCCCTCTTTAGGAAATCCCTGAATTCCGTCACTAGTAGTGAGTTAATGAAATGCTATCCTTGGTCGTATATAAACATAACATTTATGTATCAAAGGGGAAGTTGAATGTTATCAGAAGCGATAAACCTTGTGGTACAGAAAAAATGGGACAGAAATGGTACAGATCGCGTTCGGGGACCCACTTTTGGGTCCCACACGAGTGATCCGAACCGTTCATTATTCTTAAAACATACTTTTGCTTTGAAATGATGGGACTTTGGTTCAAACACTTCTAACCGTCCGATTGAGCTAATTTTTTGTGGGCCCCCTCAAAAAAATGTTTTAAGAATAATGAACAGTTCGGATCACTCGTGTGGAACCCAAAAGTGAGTCCCCAAACGCAATCTGTACCATTTCTGTCCCATTTTTTCTGTACCCCAGCAGCGTCCTATCAGAAGTCTTCAATTGTGAACAAAGGCCCACTTTCCTTGATCTATAGAACACAATTTGTCAACCCTAACCATTAATCTTCCCAGTCCCTGTTGCTGGTCAACAGGATCTACTCATTTTACAACATTACGGAATGGACATACACAGAAAAAAAAAAAAAAAAAAAGAAACCGATTGGAAAGCTGAACCAGCTCATGATAATAAACCTTCACAAGTCTCTAACTGTCTATTCAATATATGGTTACTAGTCCCAGAGTCCAAGCTCAGCCCCTTCCTGAACATCCTCCCCTTCCTGATGTCCTCGTGGCACGGCCCGAAGAACTCGTGCCTGAGCGCTTCCTCTGCGCTTATCCTCGCTCTCGGGTTCACTGTCAAACACTTGTCCACAAGATCAAACAGTGATCTTGGGATCAACTCGAAGAATTCTGGTCTCTTTGTGTTTTGTTTGCACCAATCTCTCAGTTTCGTAGACGGCAAGAATTGTACATCATAAAGATCCTATGATAAAACAATTAACTTTAAATATGTTGGAAAGAATTGGAAGTTGTAGTTTATTGTTTAAATGGAGAATGGGTGATAGATACCGCGGGAAATGAAGATTCACAGTTGTGTAGCTTGGCTACTTCCCAGAGATCTTCATTGCCCCTCAACTTTGCAATTTCTTTTATGTTCCTGCAAATGAGAGGAGTAAGCTTACAAGGATGGTAACATAAATAATTGGATGCAGATTGTTTTTTCTGTTAAGAGCATGGATCCTCACTGTTCGGGTTCGCCAGTAAAGGGTGATCTTCCGACCATCAAGTAAAGTAAGGTGACACCAGCAGACCAGATATCTACTTTGGGGCCTTGATATGGTGATCTGAACAGTACCTGCACAATCACTCAGTGTTAGACTCTCATTTCAGTTAACAAACTGTATCCCAAACGAAAAAAGAACCGATTTGAGTTGAACTCTCAACATTTGAGGGGTCAGAACATTTGAGGGGTCAGAACACACTGTAAGCAATAGAAAATGCTAAAACTTCTGGGATATGATAGAACAATTATTGTTACCATTCCTCAATTTAGGTTGCTGTTTTGTCGACCCATTTCAACTCCTACCACAATTAACAGCAGCACACTGCTTAGCAATTTACGGAATTATTTGTTCAGGTATGGTACGATGCAAAGAAGAAATGTGACTTGTTGAGGAAGGACAAATGCAATTTGCAAAAATTGTGTCCAGAATGGGTACTATTTTGAAGACCTAGCCTAGTGATTCACTGGACTATAGACAACAAATGTTTCTCACCTCTGGAGCGCGAAAGCCCTTGGTTCCAACACAAGGGCCTTCTCTCTTTGGCTTTCCCCCACCTACAAATAATCAGAACATGAGCAATCATTGGAAAATGAAAAAGAGAACAGATATCAAGTCTTCAAATTCACTTATTGGTCAACCCACCTTTGCTCTTTATCGGACCAGCACCAGCAACACCAATGCCAGTTGAGTATAGTGGCATTGGAGTTAGGTAAACTAGTTTTCTAGCTATTTTAATTGGAATCGCAGCTACCCTCTTTCTCTTTGAAGATGGAATGCTTTGCGCTTCGTAATTTGGACTCCGCATTGCTTTATGCACCAGGTTGATCAGCTCCTTTCTACCTTGGCATGGAATGGGTTCCCTCAACCTTTCTGTTGAAGGAGTTCTATTGCTGGTTACATCCTTTGAAGTTATCCCAGAGCCGTCTGCTCCTTGGCTTTTCATCACATTCCTGGTGCCCAAATCAATTAAGGCTTTTGTTTGGTCCACGACCTTCTTTTTTGGGTTCAATAAAAGTGGCCTGGAAACTTTTCCTGCATCCTTATCGATTGCTTCCAGAGATTTTCCAAGCAGAAACTTCTGATTGTTAGGAGGCAGAGTTTTGGCGTGGACAAGTGGAGCATGAGTGAAACTCATATCATAGCCCACCTTTGATTTGTCTGTGAAGTTGTATAAAGTAGATCCATTAATACAACCGTTCAATTCGCATGACAGTGAGCCAGATAAACTCCACAAGAACATAAGAAATTGAAGAAAACAAACTAAGGAGGCTATGTACTGGCAAACTTCATTACAAAGATGTATTTGTTGTATTTATTGAAACAGTATATCCAGTAACACCAAACTCTTCAGGTCAAAACGCTCAGTATTTTCGCTATGTAACCGATAACAGAAGCATTTGTCCCACCATTATCGAGTCAAATAGAATTTGAAGGGTCTGGCCTTTGACTTGTGGTAATGTAGAGTTTGGGCTTGGTCCAGACTCTAGACCTTTGGTCATTTGTAGCCTAGCAGAAGATTGATGAACATGGAAAACAAGAAGAAAAAGCTTACCAATAGTTCCATACTTTTGATGCATATCCTGTGTAGAAGGTAAATTGAAAAGAACTTAATTCAGCATGATGAGAAACTGTAGAAAACATTAGAAACACTGAGTGGATATGCCAGAAGGAATTATCGCTCACCATGGCAAGATTAAAATCGATGAGATAACCTTTATTGACATTACGAGAGAAGAGGAAGTTGCCAGGTTTAACATCTCTGTGAACTATTCCCTGGACAGCAAAGAATTAAAAGTTCAATAACTCTGATAAATCATAACAAAACCATAAACAATTTATTTTTTTGAGGTAGCCAAGTATCACACCTGCTTATGTAAACCTGCAAGTGCTCTGAACATGCAATAGCCATACCACTGGAGCTGGGAAACATCTATTTCTCTCTTCAAGACCTAATCATTTGAATAAAAGAACTGAAGTCAGACAAAGAGCAGACAGAAAAGAGCTGCTGAAGTTCCACATATTTACCTCAGGTCTGTCGTGCTCCACATGCTCTAAAACGAGGCATTCCGCATTCTCATTCTTGAAAGACCCTTCATACTTTATGATATAGTTCTTACCCCTGGGATTAGAAGTATCGTTTCAGCTTGAATAACAATTTTGATTGAAAAAATACAACTGATTCCTGACTTTAACTCTTTCAGTGTCTTACCCAAATCGCTCCAGCATCTTCAGCTCATTATGGACATGGTGTCTATTAGCATTTGCATGAGGACCTGCAAAACCAAAAGCATACAATTTATCAGAAGGTAACCTAATCCAGCTTAAATTATGTGAGTGTTCTTTTCAAAAGTGAGGCTATATTGAAAGCTAATATATGAAACGAAGGAACAAGAAAGAACATAACATACACACGCTGAAAGGATTCAATAAAATCAACAGCTCCAAACACCTTAGCACTGGAAGTTCATCAGTGCAGAGCTAGGCAAAGGAAGATTCTAAAGCAATTTCATATTGATATAGAATAGGGACATTAGATCACGTCCAATTTTCTAACCAACAGCAACATGGAGTTGGTTGTATTATTTTTCTGTAATAGTGTAAACACGGTACGAAGCTATGAATGCGCCTACAAAAACCAGTGTTATGGTACAGAATATGTGAATGACACGACTTGATTCATAGCTCCATTCTCAAAGGATATTACTCCACTCTTCCAACACTCAAAAGTACCAGTGTTATGGTACAGAATATGTTGTCTAGGACATTGCACCCTTGCTTATCACTGTGTCTAAAGTAAAAACCAAAAATATACTCCTGTTTTCATGTGATTCATATAGAGTTCTGAATTTGATTTCCAAGATTTGTTGGAAAGGGGAGATAGTACACTGAGTCATCCTAGAAACAGCTTAACTAATCATGCTATAGAATTCCAAGATCTTTTCGAGTTAAGTCTCCACAATCAAACTTCTGGCTAATCAGTAAGCTAGTAATGCAGTCAACTACCATGGGGAGGAAACAGCTATGCCACACTGCATAACTAGCCTTGAAACTCATTGAAATTTTTTATCGAAATAGCAGAAGGAATAAAGTATTTGCCATACATTTTATAGCAAATGTTGTTCCATCATTCTTTCTCTGCGCCCTGTAGACCGTACCATAACCACCTGCACATTTTCGTTGCCAAAAGGAGTTCGTTGGATTCAGATGATGAAAAAAGGGCTGTCAAGGCTGCAGCTGGAAAGCAACAATAATTTACAATCTAATACCCGAGCCTTCTTCCTCCTCTATAATAAATTGCTCAAATTTTGGTAGTGGTTTTGGCTCCTGTTGATTCTGCAAAGAAAGCATCAAAAGCTTTCATTGTTAAGCCAGATCATCTATGATAAAAAAAATAGTTGGTGAAACTTTCATCATGAACTATGACCAGGGTGGTAATGGAGAAGCTTACATTGAGGGCAATGGCGATTGGCTTGTCCCTTTTATCTTTACAATATTCCCCCTTTTTCCTAGTGTTCACCTTTTGGTCACAGTTCTGCTTTAACTTCTGCTTCATGGACATTGAGTTTCTATCTCTTGCACTCTGCATATGCTCTACAGGGGAACCAACACCTTTACTATTGCCCAAAACCTTGCGGAGAGCTTGCTGTTTAGGGTTTATTGCATCCTTTTGAGGAGTCTTTGATTTGGCAGAGGATTTCATAAGCTGCTTCTGAGGAGTAGAGAGCTCAGCTGCTAAGAGAATAGTCTTACTCTCTGCATCTAATGTTGTTTCCTCTACATGCGGAGATGGACTCATATCAATTCTCTCTACCACCTTCATTCTGTTGGCATCATGTGATATCAGTGTTTGAGTGGCAGTGATTGCTGGGCCAATGCATTCCACTTCACCTTCATGGCAAATAGGACCAGCTAATGGTTCTTCCTCTTTTTCTGGAGGAATTATGCATTTTTCTTCTACTTCTGCGCATGCTACGGCACTGAAACTCGTTCCATTTCTCAAGCTTATCTCACCCATCGTAGTTTCGCTCCAGGCAGTTGTATTTTCTATTGGATTAGTAGTGATAGATTGTTCTGGGTGAAGCATACATCCATTAAATTTTTGTTCTGTTACAAGATGAGGAATACATGAAGATCTTTCCAAATTAAGAAAGCTATGCTGAAAATCTGAGGCATATGAATGTTGAATCTCCATCATATGCTCCAAGAGACTTGTTTGTTCACCACTTCCAAGATCAATGTTCTCTAATCCATAACTTGACAATCCAGTATTGAGATCGAACGAGAATGGAATGCCACTAACATTTGCTGATTCAAGATTCGTGATTGAAATATCATCTGTCTGTGCATCAAACCTTCTGGCCGTACATGCAAGCACTGGATTATGTAACTGCATGATTGATAGGTTTGAGGAACTATGCAAAACTGTAATTTGCTCATCAAAAAAATGGTTAAGCAGGAAATTTCAAAAAGCAGCAATTTCAGATTCTTAAAAAACAAGGTATATACTTCCTTAAGATTCAGTTACAATCTGACAGGCATTAGCTATGAGTCCATAATATCATAGCTAAGATTCAGTTACGGGTGTGCTAGCATTTACTAAATTGGATATTGTGAGTCCATAATATCATACTCTAGTGGCGTGCAAATCAGCAGTGGGTCAAAAATGCTAACAGGCATAGTTATGTATTTCTTGAACGCATACAGATACACAATGTTCAAGCTAGGAGCCTAGGAGTCGGATAAACATCATTAGTCTCCATCTAAAGTTTGGCAATTACTTAAGTTGAAAACAATTCTCAATTAGCTTGAGAAAACTACTCATTTTGCGTCCCATACAACATAACTAGTTCCAAATTGCCAAGAGTCAACAAAGGAAAAAAATACACAACTTGGTTTAGCAAAATTACATGTATCCTTGTGTAGCAGAAGAAAGATTGTACTGTCTTCACATCTATTGCCTCTAAAGGAAGAAAAATAGTAAAAAAGAAGCTTCATGATTTCTTTGCTTCCCATATATTTCATTGCTTTGGCTTGCTGCTGGCACAACTCTTCTTAATATTGCCAATTTTGCTTCTACAACAATCGTTTTATGAGCAACAATTTTACAAATTTCTTCCAAATCCTCCCATTATCAGGTACCATTTTGATGAGTTTCAATTGCTTCGAACAAGAGAGGTTTGATACCTCTGAATGCATTGTACTAATCCAGTCAAAATTTACATCGGCCAAAAATCAAATCATAACTGAAAACATAGTAGCTCACAACGCAACTAGATACAAAAGACTCTACCTCCGTGCAATCAACGGCAGTTCCAGTAGGTGAAACCGACACGATCCGGTTTTCTTCAGTCTCTGCAATTCACCACCATAATTACCACAAAATGAAAAAATTCACTCTAATCAAGGCAAAAAAGATCGAAATCACAATTTGAGAGCTTGCACTCTATCTTACCATCAATATCCTGCAAAACAAGTCTCTTTTTCGAAACAGGCATAACTTCAGACTCCAGTCCGAGCCTCTTCCGCCTCCTAGAATACGTTCTCAAAACGTCTTCCAAAGCTCTCTTCGGTCTAAAAACTCCAAACTCAACACGATTCAAATTCGACATGAACTTCTGAAAAATGACGAAAGCGAAGGGCCGCGACGGAGAGACGAAACGGCTGTCTTCGGTGAGTAAGATTGGGAGGATGGAACAGAGGTACTCGATATAGTGGATCGGGTCTCGGCATTTGGAGGCGAGTTCGGTGAGTAGAGATGGACGGTTGAGTGAGAGGAGGAGGAGAGAGAGGAGGTGCCAGGCTTGGTGGAGTTGAGTGGTGGTTGATGCGGTTTGAGTTGTGGTAATTTTTAGGGTTGAAATTGGGAGGTCAGGTTCCATGGAGGTCCAGATCTGGAGCAAAAAATTGTCTGAGTGAAAATGAGGAGAGAGAGAGAGAGAGAGAGGAGCGGGAAGGGGATTCGTGAGGGTTTTGAAGAAGAATCAAATTAGCGGTGTTGTTCCCGCCAATTCACTCGAAAGCACTTTTACCTTTTCTATTGATTTCTCATTAAATATAATGGGAACGTTTCACTAACACCCCCGAGGTTTGCTTTAATTACATTTCGAGCTGCTTTGGCCTAAAAGTTTAATCCGGATTATTGGTTTTTTTGGGCACAAAAAACCACCCTTCTTTGGATTAAATGTACATAAAAAAAAACCGGATTATGGAGGCCACGTGTCTATTGGAGACTAAATGGTGGTAATACGTGTGAACTGAAAAATGACGAATCTGCCCTTAGGCATATGTTTTGCCCTTCACAAACCCTATCCCCTTTCTGTGGCTACACTTCACCCGCCGCCTTCTGCAACATCCCCTGCTTCTTTCTCAAAACCCATCCTCCATCATCCCCTCCCCCCCTCTCGTCAACCGGATCTGTGGTGCTACCCAAATCGACAGTGGTGTCTCGATTTGTAGTCGCCGGAGAAACCCAGGAACATTTTCTGCTGCACCCAATTCGCTCGTCGTCTAGTAAGTGCTCAATAACGTCCTCTCTCTCTCTCTCTCTCTCTCTCCGTCTCTCTCTCTCTCTCTGTCTCTATTTCTCGGCACAAACACTCACATCTGAACCTTTTTACTTTTCTATTTGCATATTGTCATACTTACAACCAAAATCTTGGAATTGTTGGAGACTTTGAAGGCATATTTCGAAAATAGGAAGAATGAAAAAGGGATTTTGGAAACCTGATCTATTGTTTTTGAAATGGGAAAGTTTTTCCCCAATTTTTATTGTAGTTATGAGTATGGTTTTTATTGTAGTTATGAGTATGGCATATTTCGAAAATAGGAAGAAAGAAAAAGGGACTTCACGTGTATGGTTTTTACCGTAGGTTATTGGTAGTGGGCATAATGGTAATTTTGTAAGTCTCCCACCATTCTCGCCACATGGGAGAATCCATAAACCAACTATTTAAACCAAAGCAGATTAATTGGTTGTGGAAAAAACCAAAAAACCAATAATCGGGATTAAACTTTTAGGCCAAAGCAGCTCTTCGTATGCATGAGAAATGACCGTAAATTTCTTGTGCTTTCAATGTTCGTTTTACCGACACTCATCCAATAACTATTAGATTACAAATTCGATGGAATTTGCCAAAAGTGAGTTTTGTTCAATAATAACATATATAATATAATAAAAAAAAATGCTTAATTATCAAATTTTATGACCCAAAAGTAATAAATTTGTTCTTTTTGACACAAAAAGGGTTCTTTTGAACAGTAAAAATATATACTCCTAGATGTTAATAAATTTTACTCTTTTCAATCAAAGCAGCTCCTCCAATAAGTTGCTTTTGATTCATTCCATCACGTATTTGCACAGACAATTATCGATTGGGGGTGTTGATGAAACACACATGAAAACAACTGGGGTTTATTGTTATTTAACATACATGAGGGGCTATCTGTTATTAAGGAAAACCTCAAGGGGTGTCAATGAAATTTACCCAAAAATTTCAATTGTATGACAGTATCTTGAATTTATGTATATTTCAAGAAGTAAAATAAATTATGCCAACCGTGTGTTAAAACCAGCAAAAACTTGCACGACATGGACAAAAATATAAGGAGACATAAAAAGATAAGAACTTAATTAGGGAAAAATAGATCATAATTAGATTGCCAAACTAAAACAACATGATCTTCGAAAGTGATTATTGTTCCCTATAAAAATAAAACATTCAAAATTATCAAATTATTGTTGATAGATTTACCAGCCAATAAAGAAGTGACTTGAGAAAGTGCAAGGGTGAAGAAAGAAGTAAAATGAGATGAAAGAAGTAGAGAGTGTAATGCAGATTTTTTAATGATTTTAAATTTCTTTAGGAAAAAATGATAGCTCAATTATTAACCTAAGAATCCTAGAAGCACCCAAAAAATCCCTTGCGATACGAAGTCTATGAGTCAAGTCATCGAGACAAGTGCCGCTTCGCAATGAACTCATGTTGAATACCAAAAATTCTCAAGTTGCAGTTATAGTAGTGCCATTCCCATGCCAGAGACATCTCACCCCAACTCCTCCACCTCTCCTGCCTCATCTCCTCCTCCTACAACATCACTGTCCACTACACCACCACCACCGCCACCCACCTCCGCTTAGCCAAACTCCATTTCAGTTCCCAAACCTGCCTCGAAAGTTCCCAAATCCACTTCCATGAACTTCCCGCCCCTCATTTCCTCTCCTCTCCCCCCAACCCCAATTCCTCCAAATTTCCTTCCCATCTCCAACCTTCCTTTGATGCTTCTATACAGCTTCGCCACCCCATGGCGGCGCTCCTCCGTGACATCTCTGTATTAGGCACATGCAGCACCCATCAACCTTCATTTTGTGTTTTACCTTTACAGTTAGAAATATAAAAGGGCTTTGCCAACAGGCCGCATTGGCAAATCTGCCATTAGGGGGGGGGGAAAAATTGAACCTGGGTAGTACAAAGAGGTAGGATTTAACGAGTTATGAGGTAAAGTACTAAAAAACAGAACTAGGGGATCACAAGCCCGTTATGTACAAGCAAAATACAACCAAAAACAAAATCTATGTAGGTAAAAGAAAAGGCAGTAGTATTATAGTCCACTAGATTACTCAAACCAGCCGACGAACAAACAAATGATAGATTTACAAAGAAAAAGGTAACACAAGGCATACGTTCCATTCTCGGTGAAGAAAAGAGCTTATACAGTCAAATAAAGACGAAGAAACTGTATCCTAGAAATGCTACACAGCAGAAATTACTCTGTTGAAGGCGAAGACAGGGAAAGATTTAAAAGGAAGCCAACCATGATTCCAATGAGTCCAGCGAAAAGTGCGAATTTGAAGGAGAAACCAATGTCACTTTTCCGATTCCTCCTCCTCTTCAGCATTTCCTGGAAAAGGATCAGAAAGTAAGTAAATTAGCAGCCGTACATTCTGATATAACCTTTTCTTGTCAAGTACCACCTTGTAAGTGCAACTTTCAAAAACCGATCACAAAATAACATCAATCTTCCTCTTGACAATCAAAAAGAGCGTTGATGAATGAAAACAAGCAGTAGTTCCCTGAAGGATCCACCTGATCCAAACTTCCAAATTGGTTCCTATCACTGGCCCAATAACTTGTTGGATCATCACATGATGGCCCAAAATGCTCAAGCCTAAATCATTTGGTAGCAAGGGATGGTCCCTTACATTGGAACTTCTTCTAACCCACCAATGTGGGACAAACATTGAGTTAATCCAATCTCCCCCACTTAGTACACAACGTACTTGTTTCAACAACACGCATGACCCAACAACCTTCCTGGTGACCAAGGTGCAGAGCACTCAGCTTGACCCATCATGCCCCATATGCCATGCAAAGTAACTTAACATATATTTATGCAGAATATCCTAACTACTAAGAAATACAGGTCTGCATTAAACAAGTCAATAAGAAAAATCTTCAAAGTTCTCATACTCCGAGGAGACTTTGGCAGTAATCCACATCTAGTTATGTGTGCAGTGTGCTTGTGGGATCTAGTCCGTTGCTATTAAGTTACCAATTTAACAGTTGGGTGTCCAAAATAACTCGAATAGTAACTATCAAAAATCGTCTTTCCTAAGTTCTCAAACTCCACGGTGACTTAGGTAGGTATCCATGTCAGGTTATGTACTTCAGATGAAAATAGTTAATGGATTGAAATACGATGACCGAAGTGGGAAAAAGAGACAGAGCAACTAAGTAGGATTGAAATAGGATGACCGAAGTGGAAAAAAGAGACAGAGCAACTAAATAACAAACCAGTTCCTGCTGCAGCTGCTGTGTTTGTCGAATAGCTGTATCCCTTTCATCCTTGAGCCGCTGCAAAACCTGATTCTGTATAAAAGCAATAACAACATTAAAGTTTGCACATAATCTCAAAGACCAGCAAGAATTAGTATTTCATAGATATATAAACTGGGGACCAAAAGCTAGTGGACATGATATGAAAAAGTACATAATGATGCATTTCATTACTTAAAAGGTCAAAACTTTTATCCTTCCTTAGTCCTAGTGGAGTGGTAGCCTGATGGTAGGCACCAAAACTCCCATACATCTGCCTAGCATTCAAATCTCACTGACTACAATTAACACTACAGAATTTTGCCGAGCAAAAAAAAGCACCAATTTTATGCAAGAAGTGAGGAAACGAGTATTTGCAAAACTGTAATGCCTTTGAATGGCACTTGAAGGATACACTTTGGCAAACAATGAAGAGAGAGATATGATAGATTTATAACTTCAAAGATATTTTGTACTCTATAATCAGTTTTAAGTAACCAGGAAATCTGAGAACAGGGAGGAGTATTGTTGGAATTATACAGCCCTTTAGGCGTGAATGTTGACATTCATAAACTTCAGAGCAGTTGACATGACTGGGAGCATTTCATAAATGGATCCTATCTGGTCACATTGACCAGTGAACCTAAGATTTAGAAAACAGAAACAAATTGTGATGACCAATGCTACAGGCACTAACATCAATGCATTATTGAAAACATGGATAGACTCATCCAGTGAAAGAGTGCACACATTTAGCGTAATTTGTATACTAGTTAGTGCCTGTAGCATTTCTGCTCTATCCAACTCAGCAAAACTTCTACAATTTACAATATGTATTACTATGTCAAAGGCTTCACTTAAACTGAAGGCTGTTGCAAAATAGAAGGGAAAAGAAAACCAATCATAGAACTAATGAGGAAAAAATTTATCGTCGAGATACTCACATCATCAACGCCTGAGGAGCTGTGCATCTGCAATTGACAAAAATAAAGAGGATTTATGGCCAAATGGAACCAAAATAGCTCTTCCTCGATTGGCAAATGTGAAGCAGAAAAGGGATATCCCTAAATTCTAACAAAAAAACACAAGAACTCACAGAGCTGTTATCAGAACTTCGTTTGGAGCCCTTTAATGCTTCGTCTTTCATGTTTCCAAGGGCAGCTTGAGGATAGATATAGACAACCCTCAGTTTGCGTTCTTCTATCGTCTTTCCACTGTCTCTGTTGAACTGGGTGCAACAAGATCCATCATTTGCAGGTGAAAAAGATTTTTGTTTACAATTATTATTTCTTTCTAAAATTCCAAAGTGATGTAATCAAGCCAAAGAAAATAATTTACAGCTACAAATTCTTACAGTATCTTGTGGAAGCTCATCAATTTCAGTCTGTGGGGGCACAATTGTACTCTGCAGGAGAAATTTATCCTTGCACTCTGTATCCAGAGGGTATTCTCTTTGAGCTTGAAGGGTGACTGCATATGACCATTGAGTTGAAAGTTAAAAAAAAAAAAAAAAAAAGCTTTAGAAATGAAAATAGTGATGCAGTAGAATTAAGGGTAGTTGTGTCATTTTAGCGTCCTTTGCGTAGGGTCTTGAGGCTATAAATAGGCGTCTAGACTCTACAGCTTTCGTTAGGTAGTATTTGTTATTTGAAGAATCATATTTTGAGAGCTTTTGCTCCTTGTATCCCGAGTTTAGGGATTTCTCTCTCTATTATATCTAGTTCTAGATTTGATTGTATTTCGGTTTGCATCATTTGGTATCAAAGCACCTAGCTCGATCCTCGCCCTTTATCTCGCCTAAAACTTCGCCCGAAACCTAAACACCACTAGAAAACTCGCCGGAGACCTAAAATGGAGCCGGAGCCCTAAAACACCTTAGTTCATTTCGAAATTCAAGGATCTTTCCATATTCAAACCTTTTCAGCCCCAAATCGAACCTATTCGTCCTCTACAAAGCTGAATCGCACCAGTTCGACCCCGAAAACCCTAGGTCTAGCCTATCGACCTCGAACAGACCTCTAAACACTCAAAACCGCACCGGTTCAACCTTCAATCCTTCCTCGAAGCACTCAAAATCGCACCAGTTCAACCTTCAATCCTTCTGAATCAACTTGTTTCGAACCCTCATCTTTCTGCTGGACCCATTCGAACCTCGTTTTTGCTTGAATTAGAGACCTGGACATGTGATGTGCAATTTCCTCGCTCTTATCATTGTTTCAAATCTCGTTTCAGTGTTTTTTGTAGGCAAATTGATGGTTTCGAGCTTGACCCAGTGATTTCAGCCTCTTTTATTGGATTTACAGGTTTTGATTTCATCTGGTTTTGTCTCGTTTGGTGTGATGTGCGTTGGTTTGCTGGCGATTTGTTTTGGGTTGTCACTATGTGGAGTCGTTACTTTGCTTGTGATTTCGTGGTGGTTTGGAGTTGATTTTTGGGTGTTGTAATGGCTCATAAAGTAGGTAGAGGTAGAGGTAGAAAATTGGTGGTGAGCAATGGTGATGGAATTGAGAATGATTGCAATTTGAAATGAAAATCAGAATGAGATTAAAGAGCTTAGTGAACATGTTACCTTGTATGACAAAGTGCGGCGTCCGACCAAAAGTATGGATTGCATTCTATTGGGGAATTGTTCTAGTGCTCCGCATTGGCATAGAGCAAATTTGGTTAGATTTGAACACACATTGGTGAACAATGGTGGTAATGAACTTCCCAAGTTTTGTGGAAGCTCACAAGACTTCGTTGATTGCTTGAACTCTCAAGGCTGAACTCCATTGAGAGGGTTTTCGAGTATTGTCATGTTACCGAAGAAAAGAAGGGGAAATTGGTATCTAGTTGCCTTAAGGGAAGAGCTTCAGATTGGTGGACACAGCTCAAAATTAGTCAACAAAGGAGAGGCAAAGAAAAGATTAGAGATTGGGATAAGATGAAAAAGAAGCTCAAGGACGGAGAACCATATCTCGAGTTGAAAGTTGGTGAAAAGGCTAGTGAGAATCTTCTTAATGCCCTCTTTGTTAAGGAGGTGAGTGAACCATGTTGTGATGATGAATATGAGAATAATAACATTCCAATATTTGATGAGTATCCAAGTGAAGAACTTGAACGTGTTCGTGAAAGTAATTATATCTTTGAGATTGAAGATGACTTTGAAAGATTTGCCTATCTTTGATGAGTCTTGAAGAGAAGACTATGGAGGTGACTTCCAAGACGTTCTCATGCTTGAGGAGTTTCCAAATGAGGACATTGATGATGATGATGTTATTCCTAAATTTGATGAATTCCCACATGAAGAGTTTGAAGATGATTCCGTCTTTGAGACTAGTGGTGATTTAAACAGTATTCCCATTTATGACGAGTTTGAAGATGAGTTGGGTGATGAAGAAGAAAAAGGACTTAACTTATCGATCAATGAGTCTTTCTTGACACCTCGGGAAGATAGTTGACAAGTTTTGGAGGCAAGCGGCGAGGTAGAGGAAAGCTATGACTTTGAGTTAGATGATTGCTCTCAACACTTGCCTTCAAAGTTGTCCATGGAGCAAGGGATGCAAGATGTTCAAGTTTATGCAACATTCGTGTCAGAAACAACTTTAGTTCCTAAACCTTCGCATATGGAGGTACCAATAGAGGGCAACAACTATATTGAACTTGAAGATCTTTTGGGACAGTGTTCACTTGAGAAAGTCTTGGGCACGATCTTGGACACGACGTGAAATTGAAATTCCTTTATGCTAGGGTTGATGATTCTTGTGATGTTTTGGAACCAAGTGTAATCACATATGCTGACGAAGTGTTGACCGTAAGAGACACGGCAAATGGGCGATTTCTTGGCATATAAGCATTGATGCAGTGGATGTACACAAACGGAAGCTCATATTGAAGAAGGGTTATTGCAATAGGGTGACGTGATCAATAAATTGCAGCCACAAGCCTAATCCGAAGCTGCATGCGTTTATATTTCTTTATTTAGTTGTTTTGCGTCTTGTTGTCCAACTTGAGGACAAGTTTGTTTCCATTAGAGGGAAAGTCCTGATGCAGTAGAATTAAGGGTAGTTGTGTCATTTTAGCATCGTCTTAGTGTGTGTAGCTCAGTTGCAGGATCCTTCTAAAATGGGTGCGCTCCCTAGATGGGAGCTCGATTCCGCGCTCCCGAGATAGGAGCTCGACGGGAGCTCGCTCCCATCTGGATGGGAACCCGCTCCTAAATAGAATAGGAGCTTCCACACTAATTTTAAGGACGAAATTCTCACTTCTCTTTTCAAATATATGCACGGAAGAAGAAAAAGAAAACAGAAGTAAGAGAGATTTAGGACTCTCTCTTTCTCATCTTGTATCCTACTAATTATCTACGTATTTAGACCATATATCTGGCATAAATTTTTTTATTAGGATGTCATTACTCACTCATGTTTATATATATAAAATGTTTATAGGCACACTCCTTTTGCAACTATAAAACATATGTACAATACATACAAATATATATAAATTTATCCATATATATATATATATATATATATATTTATTATTTATTTATTCATTAAGTATTACCTCGCCGCTCCCAACCTAGGGAGCTTCCACATACCCCCCTCCCGCCCCCGCACCCGTTCCCGCTCCGTGCAACTTAGGTGTGTAGGGTCTGGAGTCTATAAATAGTTGTTCCACTGTCACTTGGCTATTTGATGCAAACTGAAATACAATAAAATCTAGAAAAATATTTGAGATAGGATCCCTAAACTTGAGATACAAGGAGTAAAAGCTCTCAAATATAGTTCTTCAAATATCAAAAACTACTAGCAATGACAAAGTGGTACTCAACAAGTAGCTGACATGTAATTAGTCAAATCCAGCAAAGTATCACAAACAACAAACCCCAGTCTAGGAGGTCACCTGAAAGGCTAACAGATGCTCAATTTTTAGGCGACCATGCAGCAAGAAGATTTCTTAAAAGGACCAGTGTTCATGATGGATACAGAGTCCAGTATTTGTAAGTATAGACATGGCATTTCTCTTGCCCATCAGAAATATGCTGAGGGCTGAGCACATCCTAATCCTGATGTCTAGTTTCATAGTTAATATAACTATATGTTTCTCTGAAACCATTGACAAGGCCCAGAGCGGCCAGTCTAGCACCATTTTGACATGAGAAAAAGAAGGCTGTACGCAAATGACCCAACCAGGAAAGTATTTATTGGTAACTATGTGTCTATTCGATAAGCTATGTCATGCCTACAATAAAAATGATACTACCCAGATATCGAAGTGGTAATTTGTCACGTGCTAAGTTCCTTGATCGTTGTTTATGCCGCACACATGATGATGAGTTCCAGCATTAAAAAATCAGAAAATTTCTTTAATGGTCAACTGCATTTCCAACCAAAAGATCTTATCAAAATAAAAAGTAGCACCTCTTATGACAGATGAGTCCCACGGCTGGATAACACCAGAGTTTGGTCGCACAAAGTACTTTTTCGGAGAAGTAGTTTTGACCTAGTCATCAAAACATGGATACCGTAATTAACTCATACCTAGTTAACTCCATACTGCAGTAGCTTGAGAAAAAAAAGAGAGATTCAATGAGAAGCAATTATATACATATCTGATAAGAGTAGTACCTTGAAGGCAACATAATGTTCTGTGTTGTTTGCAACTTTAAGATCACAATAGTTTTGTTTTTCCAACTCAACTGATCAATGAAACACATAGGTCAGAAGTCAAAGCTTTCACGCAACGTGGTTTAAAGACTACAACTGGGAATGAAACAAAGTATTAAATTCACAATAATGAAGCAAAGTAACTATTGAAGGAGCCATTTTAACATGAAAAACCACCTGGTTGGATGCAGCATACAGCCCAATAAGAGGCAGAAATACTCAATTTCCGCCAATTGAAACCCACCCTATGAAGAGCACTAAATAAATATATCACATAACACCAAGAGAACAACTAGCACCATTTCAGATTACTGCTTACTTTCTGCCAAAGTAAGCATTGGTCCTGACTCCTAACTCCAGTGAGTCAGTGACTGTTCAAACATGCTCTAAAACATGGGCAAGTACGTTAGGCTCATGCCAAGAAAGATTCTTTTAACAGCGGCCATGACGTTGATAACAAACAATTTTGATCAAATTTAAATGCACCATGTTACGACTGAAAACGATGTCCAATTTTGCAACACCGCTCTCTAGGGATACAACTTCAGCTAAATCACATTTTACCTCTCCTTGCCAATGACTGCAGCCCAGTTATCTGATCCTAGATTCCTACCTCTCCCTTGGCTCGTCTTGGCTTAGCAAAATGCTGCTTGGCCCTTCAAGAACCATTGTTTTCTCCTATTCTTCACATAATATTTGGTTTATCGAAACCATTCAAGTATCAGGACTAAACCATTTTGCAACGGCACCAAACTCCACAAATAACACGGGTCAAAAAGATGTTTCTCATAAGTAGCAAAGAACAAAAGATCTTAATTTTTAAGGGGTACAAAGCCCACCCTGAGCCATTAATTTACCAACTTGCAACAGAAATGTATAGTGATCAATAAGAAAGTACCAGAGTTCCATTTCTTCATGCTCATGTAAAATTGCTTTCTACCCATTTTGTTTATGTAAAGGATATAGTAGGTTGGGTAGCTCTTGCTATCTTTTTGGGCATCCAACAATAATATACCCGCTAATTGGATGTCCACAGGATTGAGACTTAAGGCCAGGTTTGTTTTGGTAATCCGATGTCCACCTAGCCTAATATTGCGTGGGGTGGGACTTGTACTTCCTACAGATCTATCCCATTCTTGGTTGTACAGCTCAAAAATCGGGAAAACCTAAACTGACAATCTTCAATTTGTTTGCCACATAACCGTATTTCTTTCAAATTGGACAGCCACTCTTCCTGATTAACCATGAAACGCTCATGATGGGATCTCGAGATTGAAGCCTACGATAGTTTTAGAGTATCTCATGATGGGATCTCGGGATTGAACTATAGTTTTGAGAAATCGTTCGTTTTCCTATTCTCAATCATAGCCTATGCACCATCACTTGAGCCTTCAGACATCAAGTAGGTGGAAGTCGACAATAAGTCAAATCTAATCACTGCTACCTCATGCATACACATTAAGTCATAACACCAAATTAGATTGGGCTTTTGAGTAATGACTGATTCCCAAACGATTTCCCCTAACATAAATCTTCCATCACATACTTATGAAAAAAAATCTGCCCATAACTTTTGCTGCGAAATACAAAATGTAAGGAGAAATTCATGCACTTTTACCCGGTGTCCGGTGATATCCCCATTTGTTCGAAGTAATCAAATAAATTTCCTAAAACAAATCTTATTTAGAAAAAATTCTGAACTCCCAGAGCAGGTGCGAGTGAAAGACAATACATAGCTGAAGATATATAGTAGATACATGCAGAGAGAGAGAGAGAGAGAGAGAGAGAGAGAGAGAGAGAGAGCGTACATTGGAACTTGAGCTCTTCGGGATGAACAGAGATCAACTGGCCCGTACCAGTCATGGTGAAGCCACAAACAAACAATCAGATCAAACCTTAGAGCAACCAACACAACCTGCCAAACGTACAACGAAACCAAAATGGAAACAAAACCCTAAGTCCGTAATTCCGTAGCGCTCTCTCTCTCTCACTCACATACACAAACAGAGAGCGAAGAAAACAAAGAGCCGAAGAAAGAACCTGACGGAAGTTTAGGATCGAATCGATACTAGAATGTAGTGTGAAATTGGTTCGAAGATTCAACCGCCCGAGATCGGGTCCCTGTTCCGAACCAAATACTGCTTCCAGTTTATGCCACGGAAGTTTATGTTTTGTATCTAGAGAGAGAGAGAGGTCTCTTTGCTGTTGAGCACACCAATTTAATGGCAGAAGCTTTCAATTTTTCACACACAGCGAGAGATGAGAGAGAGGGGGGGAGAGAGAACGGGGAAAAGGGTAGCTGAGTGGGTGACGCGTGGGGTGGGTTTTAAGGACGCAGATGGTGACGTGAGCTTCAAAATAGGAAGGAGGTGGGGCCTGATGACGTGTCACTCGCATTTTTTTTTGTGGTAAATGTCGCTGGCATTAAAACTTTGAAGAGAGTCGTTACGTGTCTTAAAGTTTATCTATGCTTAATTAAGATTTCAAGCACAAGGTTGATCTATGCTTATTTCTGTACAAAATCGTCTGTACCCGTAGGATTACCGGTTGATTATCGCCTTATCGGACTATTTAAAAAAGGGAGACTTATTAGGCTTCGTTCTTCAACAGATTTTTGTTTCATAAAATCTCACATTTTATAATACTCCAATCTCAACACATAAAATGTAAAAGTGATTTTATGAGATTTTCATAAAATCCTCTTAAAATCTATAGGAAAATCACTACATTTTAAAAACAACTCAATTTTATCACCCCTCCATAAAATGTTCATTTTATGAGATTTTCATAAAATGTACCTAAAATCTATTGGAGAACAAGGCCTTGAGGCAATAATTCAAAATATTTGACATTTTTAAAAGTAAAGACAATAAACTTTTATAACCGAACATAAAGACAAAAAAATTTTTGACATTTTAAAGAAAAAGACAATGAACTTTTGCAATCGAACCTAAAGACAAAAATGAATTAGTGAAATGTCACTAATTTTTAAAAGTTTTAATTTCGTATAGAAATTTTAAAAAAAAAATCAACTCCGGTCTCCTAGCCGACCCCCACCCCTCCGTCCGACTACTTCTGTCGACCCAAAAAATTAGTGACATTTTATTATTTTTTAAAAGTTCTAGTTTCCTACAGAAAATTAAAAAAAAATCAACTGCTACTTCCGTTGACCACCACCCCATGCCCCACAATCCCCACCTTCGGGCGACCACTTCTGCTGATCCAAAAAATTAGTAATATTTCACTAATATTTAAAAGTTATAATTTCATACGGAAAATTTTAAAAAATGACCAACTAGTCAACTAACAACTCCTGAAACTGGTGAAAGCTCACTAATCATCGTAAAATGTATGATAATATATCAAACTTCATAGTTAGTGAAACCTCACTAATCATCATAAGATGCATACAAAAATCCAATCTTCATCACATACCCAAAAATTACGTCTCCAATCCAAGCATTCACAATATTTGAACTTCATTGCCCAAATCGCAACAATTTTTAACAAGAATCTAGTGACAACTCCCTAAACTCATACATGATTTTTTGTAGATGCAAAACGAACCCGCCGAAAAATTTCCCAACTTTCGAATCAAAATCTAAATCGTGAAAAGGTACAAAAAGCATCATTACACACAGAGAGATAGTGAAAGTCACACACACACACATATATATATAGAAAGAGAGAGAGAGAGAGATTTTCACCGTTTGGAATATATTTGTAGATTTTCCCACATTGATACATATTGCAGCACTGCTACATACCAAAAATCCATACCCAGAAAGTGTCCAGAATTTGAAATTTAATGGTTCAGATTCTGGGCACTTTCTGGGTAATGAGACTTTCTGTACATATAGACGTCAGTATATGTGATTCTTTTCTTCACTCAAATCCCTTTTCTCATTGATCAGTCACCGAAACCTTGGTTTTCTGATCTTAATTGATAGACTCGTTTGATCAATCTCCTGTTGTTTAATGTTCCTTTTTGAATTGCATGTACAAAAAACAGATTTGGAAAGTTATTTTATCTCACATTAACTTTCACAATTTTTATATCTACTTTCCACTACTTACCCTTATTAATATAATAATACCCATTAACTTTTCAAAAAGGAATCTACTTTTAAGGGCAAAATAGGAAATGTACTTACTAATTTTTCAAAACACATACTTATTAAGAGACAACAAAAAATGGTAAGTCAAACACTATAAATGGGGATCCAGATCCTCTATAAGGACTTCCCTGTGAGGATCTTGTGAGGGTTTTGTTGTGGGTTTGACAACACACCAAAAAGGATATCCAATGGCTCACAATCCCCTTCCTTGGAGTAAATCAAAACGGCGTCGTTTCATTGGGAAAAAAATCTGACGGAATAGTAAGCCACCACAAACGACGTTTTCTTCTACTTCTACTTCTTCTTCCTTCGTTATTTTCTTCCTCAAACTGTTCTTCTCCATTTCTTCATAGCAAAGAAAGAAACACCTTGGTTGTCATTTTTTTTTCCTTTTTAAAAAAAATCACGACGACACTGTTTCATGGAAAAAAAATTGACAGGATGGCAAGCCACACAAACGGCAGTTTCTTCTTCCGTTAATTTTTCTTCTTCTCTGTTAGTGTTACTCAAATTTCAAGTGGCTTAATCTTTTCCTTTATTTATTTTTTTCCAGATTTGTTCTTCTTTTTTAGCTCAAATTTCAATTGGCGTAATTTTTTCCTTTATTCAATTTTTTCCAAAATTGTTAGATTATCTCTTACCTCAATTTTTTCCCAAAAAAATGACAACCAAGGGGTTTCTTTCTTTGCTATGATGAAATGGAGAAGAGCAGTTTGAGGAATAAAATAATGAAGGAAGAAGAAGTAGAAGAAAACGTCTTTTGTGGTGGCTTACGATTCCGTCAGATTTTTTTCCAATGAAACGACGCCTTTTTTATTTAAAAACAAGGAAGGGGATTGTGAGCCATTGGATCTCCTTTTTGGTGTGTTGTCAAGCCCACAACAAAACCCTCACAAGATCATCACAGAGAAATCCTCATAGAGGATCCGGATCCTATAAATGGAGCCCCGGATACCGCTTTGCTAGGATTAGGGAATCTGGCTTTGCGTTTCGTCTGCTGAATTCCTATCGGAACTAAGTGACTTCGACTCCTTTTCTGTCTATCCTTATAAGTAGGGCGAGCGAAGGATGAAAACTAGTGGTAGGAGCCGATAAAAAGTAGTGCCGGTTCAGTCAAGTCAAGTCTTTACGTCTATAGGCGCTCCCTGACCCCGAACCTTCAAAAAAAGGGTGGGAGTATTAGTTATTGTGTCCGCATCGGATGTACATCGTATTGTGTATCCTCCGCATTATCCAGTGGTCTACTGCTTGATGTTTTTTTTTTTTTGGTAAATCGGAAATATACTGCTTGATGTTTGGTTATGTATCTTTTTAGTTTTGAGCTTTTTTTTTTTTAATCAAGCTTGAGAAATCCACATTGGCCGTCTGGCTCAAGGATAGTAAAACTTAAAGGACCCTCTCTTAAAATGAGAATATGTGCCATCCTTCCAGTCAATTGAGACAATTATGATGTATTTATGGCTAATTTATTCTTTTAAAAAGGGATTGGATAATATAGAAATAAAGATGGGGATAGAAGGGACAAGCGTCCAGGATTCACAGAATATGAATGGATTACTATATGACAATCGAAATTAGTAGTACTGTGTTTGGTTAAAGTAGGACAAAGATAAGAAAACTAGGAGGAGGGGACTAGCTACTACCACCCCCTCACCCTAGTATTAGCTAGTGTGAATTTCCATTACCGTATTTTCGGTGTTTTTGAAATTCTTGGACTACAAGTTGTCAAATCAGTTAATGTGTTAATGTATGTGAGGAGAATGACTTATAGAGATGACAACTTGTAACCAAGAATACCAAAACTACCGAAAATATTTTAGTGGAAACTCAGCCTTAGCCCTTATATGGGACACTAAATGGACAAATAGTCTCATATTATCCTGTCTTGCGGCTAATCCCGAGTTCACCAGACACAAGATTAAAAAAATACAGGATTAAAAAATAATGGGGTGTACTAATCCAATATAATCAAACAAAATGATGTGGACAGTAACCTATACCAACATTAACGTATGACTTGCGTAAAATGGGGTGTACTAAAATACTTACATGTTAGTGACACGTAAATGTATAAACTTCATTCAATTATTCTCATAATCATCGATGTAATCGGCAGGGCAGATTCATTAATTCGAGAGGAGTCCAATCAGGAGCAGAAAAAAAATTTGTAAAAGGATTTCCAAGTTTGTAGAGAAGACTTTTTTTATTAGAATATAAATAACGCAGGATTAAGAAATTGTCAGTAACACTTCATCAACGACGTGTGATATTAAACCACAAGGGGTTGGCAAAGTGGTTTTACTTGACACTTAGGAGTTTGCTTCCACCTAAGGTTTCAGGTTCGATTTCCCTTGCCAGCAATCTCTTGGGACTACTGGGGGTTACGCCCGGCCGGTCGTTATCTTCAGGGTCCCGAAATTAGTCAAGGTGCACGTAAGCTGGCTCGGACATCCGGTAATAAAAAAACGACGTGTGATAAAATATTAAGTAGTAGCATTCAATGATAAATTGCGATACAAAATATATGGTAGGTATATGGTAGGTCCCAGAAAGGGAAATAAAAATGTAGGTAAAAAAATGTAGGTAGTGGACTAGTGGTGGGTTAATGTATTGATATACGGACTTCATTAGTTATCCGCATAAATAATGATCACGTATTGATTTGTTCGAGTCTTTTTTTTGCCAGACGATATACATTAGTGGGACAAGGGAATTAGTAGTGTTAGTAAGTTAGACAAACCACGCATACATTAGTGGGACAAGGGAATTAGTAGTGTTAGTAAGTTAGACAAACCACGCCCCTCGTGGGGCTTGAACCTCCGCCTCCATTGAGGAGTCATACTCTTATTTCACTTCACATGTCTAAAAAAATTTCCAAAAAAATTCTTTTTCCATCTCTCATTAATCATATTTCTCTCTCTACTCATACTCATCTATCCAATCATTATTCTCATTTCTCTCTTTATCTCTCTCCAATTATTACACATCTCTCTAATTATTATCAAAAATCCATTCAAACACTATCTCAAAAATATTTCTCAAAATATTATTCTCAAAACTCTCAACCAAACACAGCGACATGTTTGCGGGATAAAAAAATGGTTGGATAGATTAATTCGTGGGTTCAATTGCTATATAGTTACAGAATTTGACAATGAAAATAGACTATCCTACGAGATTTTGTGATCGATCTAGTTGATCAGATAAAATGTGGCACAAAAATGCATGCCATCTTGTGCATTGATGCCTATCCAGTTTCAGGCAATAAAAATTTTATTATCACTGAGGTCAGAAAATAAATATTTATAACCATTAACATCAGTCACTCTTTTTTAAACACCATTAAAGTCAATTTGATACTTAGGGTGTCATACGATTTCATAGGGTTTTAGAAATTAGGCACTTTCATATGATTTTGAGGGTTCAGACACTTTCATTAGGGTACCCTAAGGTTTAGGTTTAGACACTTTCATAGGGTATCCTAGCTAAGGTTTAGGTTTTGGTGCTTTTCCTATTATAGGGTTTTTAGTGGTTTATGCACTTTCCTAGGGTACCCTAGGATTTAGACACTTTCCTAAGGTACCATGCCTAAACCTAAACCCTAGGGTACCCTATGAAAGTGTCTAAACCACTAAAATTTTATAACAGGAAAGTGCACCCTAAACCTAAACCCTAGGATTTAGACATTTTTATACGGTTTGGAGAGTTGAGGAGAGAGAAATTAATTGCCTATGGGGGATGGGTAGAGAGAGAGAGAGGGCAATAGGAGTTGGTGGTGCATTTTTGGGGAAAAAGTGGAGCTGGGCGTGCATGGTATGGGAAAAGTGGACCGGCCTGTGCTTTCCCTGACAATAAAAATGTGACAGGATGGTAAACTTTTATACTAACACCCAAGTGTAAAAGAAAGCAAATGAATCTTCTCCGGTCTTTAATTTGTATTATATGCGACAATCTAAATTTGGACCGTTCATTTGTTCCAATTAATAGTTTGTATTTGTTCAAAAACTCTTCCCGACAAAAAAATTTAGAACAAATCCAAACTATTAATTATAGGGAATTAATATCGGCATTCCCCGTTTTTGTCTCAGGTGAAGTTACTAAACCGCCCTTGTACTTTGATAGCAAGAGATAAATGTAATTATAAAGTAAAAGGGCAGTTTAGTAACTTTACCTAATAAAGACAAAAAAAAAAAAAAAGGAGTGTCAATATCAAAATGGGTAGTGCCAATATCAATTTCCTAATTATATTAGTGTATGATCCAAATAATTTAGACCATCTATCAAACTTGGCCGAAGAGTAGGCGAATATGAGCCCATACATGCATGGCATTCCTCTTCCAAATACGAGCATGAACGTATTTTTCAAACGTATTTCAAACAATTAAAATTCGCGAGTTCAAAGATTGAAGGCAAAATGTGTATAAAAATGACTGAGAGAAGGGGCAAAGAGCCTTATCAGAGGATTATGTACCTACTAGTCTTGTTCCACCCGTGCGAGCACGGTATTAGACTAATATGATCTGTGAGACCAGAACTCGCAAACTTATGACCATCAAACCAAAATGTAGTAAGCCGACGTAGAGGCCATCTCATAGCAACACAAGAAGGAATTGTAATTTACATTCATCAGGAAAGGGTAAAAACAAATTCAGTTCTTTCAATTTGCTAGGGAAGCTAATGACAAAGGCTTTTCAAACGTAGTAGGAAAATACACTGGCAAGAAGATGCATTGAGGGTTTTCATTTGAAAGTCGAAAGCCTGGGCAGCTTATGTCTCAAATAGTACAGCTTTGCTCTCCTGACTTTCCTGTGCTTAATCACTTTTATCTCTTTAAGGATTGGTGAGTACCTGCACATAAAAAAATGGGAGACAGATTCAGGTACCGTTGCCTCTTTACATGCTTTACAAGTTATAGCAGAACAGATCATACAATAACAAGGTCTTCAAAAAGAAAACTTCAGATTATGTATTATACAAAGATGACAAATTTCTTCAACGGATTAAGTAAATCGATTCCGGGCATCTTTCCAATCTATAGACATTACTGAGGTTAAATGTCGGGAACATGATAACTAAACAAAAAACTACATCACGTGCACATAAGACTTCCATATTGCAGACGGGAGACCACAGTGCGTTATCTATGCGCTGCATTCTTTCTGAAGTAGTCAAGAGGGGAGACAGAGAGAGAGAGAGTGACAGACACCTTCATTTTGCGGAGAAATTTGAAAAAGCATTGTTGAATCATACTTAACTGCAGTGGCGGCGCAAAATTTTGTAGTAGGGAACTCAAAATCTACATTGCTATTAATCAGCAATATGTACGCAAATTATACAAACACATGGGATTTTACCAACATCCTTAAGATTTCATATTTTGAGCCAAGCCTTATTAAACCAGCCCATTAATACAATAATATGTTTTTGAAGGAAATTGTATTGAATAGGTAGGCATGGACCTTTTTGGAGACATGCTCTTCTTATTTGTCCCAATCACTAAGATGATATGACAAGATTTCTAATCGTAGTCCTGGCCCCGAAGAAAGATTATTCGAGACTACTAAACTTGATTGTTGTTCTCAACAGAAGTCTTGTAGATGAAGCTTGAAACGTAGTTGAATTTCTTTTAAGAATTTTGTTCATAAATTCATAAAATAAACAACCAAAAAATCTAAAACAGTTAGATCTTATGAATACTAAACTAGTACAGCTAGACCATAGGACATTGGGCCGACCATCGAGGTATAAGACTGAGCACAATGTTTATACAAATATTTTTTCATACTTTTGTCATTATGAGCGTGAACTTTGCTTGAGTTAATATAGTAAGTGTTCAATTATGAGCTACCTAGGTCAATGGTTGTTCATGACGGAGTGTTCGAATAATGCCTGAAAAAATTCCAACTAATAAAATCTCAAATAGAAATAAAATCAGGTTGTTCCACTGCACACCCATTATTGAATGTGCATCTGTGACTGCTAACTTGCACAAATGATACAAGAACACAGAACACCAAGAGCATAAGTAACCAAAACGAAAACATGAAACAGAATCATCAATTGAATGAAGCATCTAGCCAGCCAGGCAGCCACTAAATTCTGAGCCTTGATAACCACAGAACATTCTGATGTTTTGCGAGTTCATCCCAAAGAAAGCGAATCCCTTCAGGTCGGGAAGATGCAGATAAAACGCTAATAGCCTGATGTCAGCTTCTACGGCAAAAGCTTTTAAGAAGAGAAGTAACAACGCTAAAAGTAAACTTTTCATAGGAAAATCTTTTTTTTTAAATAAAAAATGTATAGATGAAATTCTATGCGTAACATTCAGATGGTGTTCAACATTTGTGATTTTGGATCTGAGGGTTAATTAAAAATTACAAATTAGAATTGAGAACTTTTAACAGAATTCACTTTCATGCTTGACTGCATCTCTCTCTCTCCTACATTCACTCTGGTGACTAGCCCACTATTTCTGATTTTGACGAGATAATTCTTTGATTTTATGCTGGTATCAGGTTACGTTATATGCTAGGATACATATAGTCTTCTTGATGTTTGAGTGTCGGACGCAGCAAAGGTAACCACACTAGCCTACAAATGGTTCCCAATAGTTTAAGATAACTGCTACCCAGATTTTAATGGGCTATAAGCATGTAGATTGGACCTAGCTCAGCACATACGTAGATGGCCTGCACTTTGGTTAAAGGGAGACTACTAGTTCACCATGGAGTAACACCAAACAAATTCATATCCCCTCCCCTAGCAGATTCTCCCTTCTTCACTAACATGATCCCTTTCCAATGACTTAGAAATGAAGTAAGCTCCTTCATCCCACCTAACAGGCTTTTTGTAATATCATTGAATACTCTCTGTATCTAAAAGACTTCCTATAATATACACGAGTACTATTTTGCTTTCCCCAAGAGAAATGTTGTTAAGTTTCTTCACCGAAGTAGCATCACACCTGCTAGAACTTCCCGAGTGGAGAAAAAGTTGTCGAAAATTTTCTTTTCTCCAGGAAGTGCCAGTTGGAAACTTGGACCCATAGTCAATCATAAGTTTTTTCAAGCTCCAAGGTTTATGTGCTAAACTGTATGTAGGACCTAATTTAAGTGGGGGAAGGGCACCCTCTGACTTGAAGATAGGAGGAGAAGGTCATTAACTTGGGCGTACATTACAGTGTGTCTATGTACATCCTTCTGCACCTGGCAAAGTGATGGTGTCAACTGTCAACCCTCAGTAACCAAACAAGTTGAATTACCGGAAAACCATAATCCAGAGGGAGATCCAGCAAACAGTTCATTCACCATATTTCTTAGATGTTACAGGTGTACCAAGAAAACATAACCATTTCCAGTAGCAACACTTTTTAGCTTGAAAAGGCAAATATTTAGGACAACGAATAAAGGCATCATTTCAAAACATCCAACAAGAGATCGAGACCTTTATATTGCATATCATAATATTGTAGTTTCATATTGATCGGTAACAGAAAAGGGAATACTTACAGAGGGAATACAATCTCGACTCCGACGCCTGCAATTATCCTCCGAACCCTGATGGTTGTGTGGATACCAGCATTTTGCCTCCCTATGATTATACCTTTATATACGGACAATCTACGTCTAGTTTCTTGAACTTTCTACAATCACATAAACACACCACCATAAGACTTCACATGAAGCAAAAAAAACAAGCTCTACAATAATCAGAGACATAAATACCATCTTCAATTCCACAACATCTCCAGTCCTGAGGTCTGGAATTGGCCTTTCATTGTCACATGCCTCAACTGCTCTCTTATTCAAGATCTACGCGCACACACAAGAAAACAAAAAGAAACTACAAGCTGTTAAATCTTCAAAACCGACCAATATCCATTTTGGTTGCCTAGAAAATGCAGGAAAATAAATTAAATAAACATTAACCAAAACCAAACAAACCAAAGTACCAAACTGAGCCTTAAGTCTCCATCAATTAGGGTTGGCTACATGAATCAGTTTTTTCATTGAGCTCTGTCAAGGATATCATGTTTCGCTTTATTAAAAAAAACTTCGCTATATTCAAAAAAACTTAGATCCTTTCAAATTACCACCTCTAAGGTCAATTTTGGCCTAGCCCTCCCCTTACTGTACCCTCTAGCGTAGCTATATCACTCCTCCTAATTACCAGATATGAACCTACTTAATCTATTTTCTTTGACCTTATCTTCCATTGGAGCATCCCTACCATGCCGCAAAAGTTAGCTTTCTGAACATAAAGTGATTTGTTCTTAGTGACCTGAGAAAACCCAAAATATGTAAAAACACTCAACGTCTCATCTACTTCGCAGCTTCAAATTGGCTTCAGTGTATACTGACACATACAATACATGAAGTTATTTCGTTTCATAATCGTTACAATCAACACTGGTTACAAATAGCCTTGAATAAAAACTACAAGATCTTGGGCATCTCGTAGGTTCTTCCCAATGATTTCAATCATTTGGTATCATAGCCAGGATCCACCGCTCGGAGGCATCTATATGAGTATGGGATCACACAAGGCTTGCAGCTTTGTGGTACCTACTAAAGGAGATACTTATAGACTACAAAAAGGCGTCGTAACATAAAGTGTGGGCATAGTTTGGTGTTGAATATTGCAAGGTGAGTGAATCTGAGAAAGGATACCATCGGGACAGTGTCCACAGAGCCGATTGGCCACCATGGATGTTGGCTGCGTAGGCCTGGAGGGTGATGCTATATAACAATCCCGTCATTTGTAAATGGCCATGGACAGGAGGATATTTTCCAAAACTTTAGATACTGTAAAGTCAACTCTTAAAACCAGACCACAAAAGCATCAAAACTGACACTTCTCACAATCAGCTTTGAAGTTGTTTTTCGCCCAAAAGTAGAATCTACGACAACGTCGATGACCACTCCGGCAAAGCTTCTGATGCGCCACAATGTACTATCAACACCTCGAAAGCTACTGCAACCCCCCACTCTAAGCTCTTACCTGTTAGCTGGTTTCTAAGGTTAAGTTCTACCCAAGGTTATCCTAATTCCCCCAAATTTCTTCCAACTAAATTTGATCAGAAGAATAATAGTAACAGCTAAAAGCCTAATGCTGAAGTAAACTTACCCCCATTATATCTCCAAGCTTTATCCGAGGCTTTCTCGGCTCTTTAACCACCGCCGCAACCTCAGCTTCTGCTTCCGCCTCTGCTACCGCTACAGATGCCTCAGAATCAACAACAACTTCACCCTCCTCAGAATTCCCACTTACTTCTGCCTCCCCTTCCGAATTCGGCTCCGCCCTAACGACAAAGGACCGAGTCCTGCTCGTTTTCGCAACGAAGGGGTCGAAACTCGACCGGAACTCGATCCCGGAAACCCTAGACGTCGAAACTCGTGTCGAATTGAGCGGAGAGGGACGGCACGAGACGAATGCGGAAAATCCTAGCGTCTTCGGATGGCATAGGTTAGGGTTTCTACTGATCGTACACAAGGCCTGCATTCATACATAGTTTGATAGTAAATGATAGTATGTTCATTGTTCACAATCAAAATCAACGAAACAAGCAAGAAAATAGGAATGCAGAGAGCGTACGCGTAGAGGGAGAGAGTATGTGCGCGCCTGAGGAAGAACATTAGCTGTCATGATTTGAGAAAAGTTGAAGTCTTGGAGTGAGAGTGGAGAAGTGGTGCTGTATGGAAATGGCTGGGTGCAAAACAGCCTTATCCGTTTCAGCGGGTAGTCAGGACAGGACAGCCTTCCCACACAGAGGTGTGTTTTGACCTAAAAGGTTAGTTGCCTTATTTTTTTTGTCTTTATTTGATTTTTTTTTTGTATTTTTTAATTTTGCATTAATTTTTTGTGTATTATTGGTTCGTCTCGGCAAGAGGAATAAAAAAAAATAAAAAATTACTGTGATCAAAGCATAATTTTTTTTAATAAAGACAAAAATAAGTAAAAAAAACAGCTTTTTACACATTTTCCGATCTTATTCAAAAAATTAAGAGTTCTAGTCATAATCTTTTACCTTTTTGGATTCCTTTCGCCAAGACGAATCAATAATACTCAAAAAATCGATGCAAAACTAACAAACGCAAAAAAAAAATCAAATAAAAACAAAATAAAAAGTTAAGTTGCCTTTTTAAGCCAAAACACCACAGAGTAGCAACTGGAGACCATTTATCCTAAATTATGAAATTTTAATGACTTGTTATTATCCGCTGATTTTATCAAAATATTTGTTCATTTGTTAAAATCCACCTCAGTGATTTTATCAATTCTTCTTAGTAATACTTTTACACACTCAAACGATTTTATCTAATGAAAATACAAAGTGATTTTATCAACCCTCTAATCTTATGAAATTCCTCCTCATAAAATCAAATTGGAAGTCCACCCTAATTATTCGGCCTAAACCCTAGTGGAGTAATATAAGTCTTTGTTTATAATTGTTTTGGATACTCATGTTTTCATTTTGTACTTAAAAAAAACTCAATAACATCCATATTAATTAAGAATTAAATTAAATTACAATTACCTATCTATTTTCAGCCTCCCATTTATCAAGCAACATTTATTTAATGTGAATGTGATAAATTGTGATAAATGTGTAAATATGATAAAGTTATCATGAACGACCGTGATAAATAATTGAAAATTTTAAATAGGCATTCTAAATCCAACCCCTACTTATGTTTTAGTCCATTACATCATCAGGAGTTATCTTTTCATCAACTAAACGCATAATTCTCGTTCATTACATCATCATGAGTTATATTTTCATTAGCTAAATGCATAATAAATTATACCCTTACTAATTAAGAAATTAATTAAATTTCAATTATCCCTCTCCAACATCACGTTATTACCTTCCGTTTATTACATCACATTTATTACCTTACATACCAATTCCCAAATATGGTAAATTTAACGTAAGAACGTATATGATATTTTTGTTATACTTTGTCTCCGTTTTCTGATAACTTTATGATTGTTTAAGATAAATTTGTCATATACATGATAAATTTGTTAGTACATTGTTTGTGCTTTTATGATAAAAATTAATCTCGTAAATTCTAAAGGAAAACTTAATGTTGGTTCTAAATCTTAGTAATACTTAAGTCTTCATTCTATTTGGTTTCAATACTTAAGTTTTCATCCTTATTTAAAAAAAAAACCCCAATAATACCCGCGTAAATTAAAATTTTAATTAAATTCAACTATCTATCTCTAAAAACTCCCATTTATTAAGCCACATTTTTATCTTACCCACCAATTCCCGAATATGATAAATTTATCGTAGTTTTATGGTAAAATTGTCATATACTATATGATTTGTAATTTTTGTTTGCGGTTTTATGATATATCATAGCATAAATGATAAATCATGGTCGATTGTGATAAATTAATCGAACATAAAAATGTGGACACATTTTATTTTACGTGAGTGTGAAAAGCTATCTAAGAATTATTTTTTTATCTTTTTATTTGATGTTAATTTTGCAGTATCAATTTTTTGAATTAATCATTCGTTACAAGAGTATTTCGATATCCCCACTGCAGTCTCTCTGCTGATCTCGGTGCGTTGGCAATAGTCACTGCCATAATTGATGGGACCGGATCTGCTGGTGCATCTCTGGGCCCACTTCTTACTGGATTCCTTTCAACCATGGGATGCTGTTTTGTTATGCTGATGATTTGTGCTCTTATTCCTATAGGCCTTGTTTGTTTGGTGGAATTTGGTGCTGGGATAAAGTGAGACTCAAAATTCTATATTTGTTAGAGCACCTTCAGCTCTTACCCTTTTTTTTGAACCAAATTCAAAATTTGGGTAAAAACCCCCCAAATCCAGCTCCAGTTCTTGCATCAAACCCATACCAAATTGAGTTTTACTCAAATTTTTACCCAAATCAAGGGAGAACCAAGCCTTGAACCAAATTTCAAACGGCTACTTTCTGGTGGCGACGGTGGTGGTGCTTGCTGGTGGCGACGGCGGTGTTCATCGGCGACTGGTGGTGGTCGACGCTGGTAGTGGTAGTCGTCGTCGTCGTCGGTGACTGGTGGTAGTCGTTGTCGTCGTGGTGGAGGTGCGTGTAAAATCAAGATCTAGGGTTTGAGAGAGAGAGAGACCGTGGTGGAGGTGGGAAGGAGGGACTTGAGGTGCTTTGAGGTCGACAACAACGATCTTGGTGACGGAGTATGGCGGTGGACGGCAGCTGTGATGGGTGGTGATGGGCTGTGATGGTAGTGAATGACCTAGATTTGGGTAAAAATTGGGTGCAGGACTGGACCTCTCCATACCAAATCAAGCTTTTACCCAAATTTTTACTCAAATTTGAGTAAAAATTTGGGTAAGGGCTGGACATGCTCTTACTCCCTCCGTCCCAATTTTATAGTTCTTTTTGGGATTCCAATTTAATAAGGGGACATAATCATTGTACTTTTGACAACATGTTTTTCTTATTTTACCCTTCAATCATTACACTTTCTTACTTTTTTATTATTTTTAATTTCAAAATATAAGGGTATAAGAGGAAATTTCTTAACAATTACCCATTTAGTTTTGAAGTGGGACAATTTTTTTGGAACAACAAAAAGTGTCAATTGGGACTATAAAATTGGGGCGGAGGGAGTAACATCTTTTTGGATGAGATTTGAAATCCCTCACCAAGTTTTATCTCAATCCGTACGTGATATGAAATACCATGGGGGTGTGAGATTTGGATGGGAAATAGATTTTCAATGGCTAAAAAAAAAAAAAAAGCTTTCCAATGGTTATATCCCATTGAACACAAACACTGGACATGGATTTTCTCCATCCATTGATATCCTGAGCAATATTCCAAAGATTTCATATCTCATCCATATCCCAAAGGATTTCATATCTCAACCATTTATCTCTGGTCAAACAAACGAGGCCGTAAAGTTTAGTGTAAAGTTTACGATTTTGATGCAAGCACATGCAATAACACGAGGAATGAATCGAGCAAGAACACATAACGATACAATACAGAAAATTTGCGTGTTTCCCCTCTTTTGAAAGTATGAATACATCCGGTCAGCACCAGTTTCCATTATTTACCAAATAAAATAACATCGGCCGCTGCGTACAATATAAATTTAACTTATAATTTAGGTGTATTGAAAGGACGAAACATATTGTGAATCGGTTGATTTTCATGTTATAGGAATTCTCTCCCTATGGATACAAATCAATAGCATGGAGTATCGCAGCCAATCGAACTCGTGAATCATACGGTTTTGATGAGATAGCACCTACCAACCACACAATGTGCGTACAAATATGACTAGGTAATTTTACACACGAATCGCGAGTGATGACTAGCTCATGCAGTAGAGCTCTTGGATGACCCACACTGCATTCCGGGATCGAGTCTTATTTTTTTTTTTGGTAAAATTAGCTTGAAATAAAAAGGGGAGGCAAAAGAATGTACAGCCTACAAGGGGCATACCCCAGGAGGACAAAGAAAAGAAAAGAAAAGAAACGGAACTTAAGCCAAGAGGCTACAGAGCTAAGAAAATAACCTATGATTCCTAACCTTCTAAAGTAGAAGAATTGAAAATCACAAGACAATGATAAACAAACTGCAACTAAAACAAAGCAATTGGAACCTCCTAATGGTAGTTACAAAATGGATATGTGATCCGCACTTGGCTTCGGCCTCCAAAACTGAGCAACAATTCCATAAACAACAACAAAATGTAGACTTCACACTTGAGTAAACAGTGGCAGTAGACACCACACAGCAGTAGCAGCAGGTAGCAAGGCAAGACGCTGAATATAACCAGCATGATCAACAGATACAATACAATGGAATTTCTGCAGATTCATACAGCATCTTGACCTTGAGCACATCACAAAAGCATGAAAAGTTCCTTGAACAGCAGCAATAAACCAGAAGACAAATTGATTAGGAACGATGAATAATAATAATAAAAAAAAGACAAATTGATGAATGAATGGTCCATTATTGTAGTGCTTTCCTTCTCTTATCCCATCCACAATGCCATTTGCCAACGCCCAAAAGAATATAGTAGCTTGAACACAAATTACTATACTACCCCGAGATTCGGTAACTTTGGTATTTGCAGCTGGTGAACAGTGAACTTGGAGTGACAAAAAAACACCGGCAATGGTCAAAGAGTGTTTGGGTCAGTTTACGCGTACTTCAACTAATCTTCTACCTAGTACGTTCAAAGGCATGCATCCACACCGGGATTAGAGAAATTACAAGAAATTACTCTATTGTGACTTGACTCCAAGAATCTAACCTGGTCAATTGAGTGAGAAACAAACCTACCAACCGTGGAGAAGCCTTTTGAACGAGCTTCCACTACTATGCGACAGTTGGCAATCCTTGACACCAACCAGAGAACGACTGTTAGATTTTTCCTGAGCCACCCTTTGGTACACTATAAGGTTAACTACCTCCTCTTGCCAACAAAACGATAGATACCGGCCTAACGTGTTGTTTGGATCAGTCTCACAGTTAAGATTTCTACAGCTTTTCTCTCCATATATTTGAACCCTTTTTTTTTGAAACTAAAACAACTCATCTTTCTTTTGTGCACAGTTACCTCCTAACTCAAGTGGTGGTAGAGCAGGTAACGGGCACCACCAAGGGTCAATCCTTAAGCACCACCAACCCAACTCAGAGAGAGAGAGAGAGAGAGAGAGAGAGAGAGTTGGTGGTCCAGTAACTTTGAAACCAAAAGTTGGTTTATGTGCTGGTCCATATTGGTCCATTAACTTTAATTTAACAAAGTCAATTCCCAAAGGATAAAAAGAGATGGAACAATCACAACCACATAATATGATTCACTGTGTTGAAAAAGTGCTTGTACAACTATCTTAGGCATGACGGAAGTTTTCATGCTTCCTTGTACGGAATTTTAGCTCTTAAATGGAAAAATGCTAAGTACCTAGAAAATTACCCAGAAAGTGTAATCGATGACCTGGATTAACACTGCGCTGCACTAAAGCGGGGTTTTTGCTAGAGGGTTGTTTATAAAAATTTGAGAGTCTATTTTTGTTGGCATAAGGAGGCTTGTTTCTAAAAATTTGAGAGTCTATTTTTGTCCGCGTAAAAACTAACCATTAGGTTACATATGAATCTCTTGTTGCCCTTATAAACGGGAGATTAGGACTATCCGTGCATCCTATTACCATTCACATTTAAATTTTTGAGTTTTAATTATTTTTACATGTAAAATCTTGCCTCTCATAAATCATAGGACATGTGAAGCATCTTGTACTGTGCCACAACCACGTCAAAAGGTATTAGAGATTCCTGCCACCCGTGTTGCACGAAAGCCCCATTTTATACAGGAGTGCTATATGCACAAAAAACTACCTAGAAAATATCTAGAATTTGAAAATGAATGGCATAGAGCTACCTAGAAAGTACTCAAAATTTGAAAATGAGTGGCCCAGATTACTCCCAAGTGAATCTGTGCCATTCATTTTCAAATTCTGAGTATATTTTCTGAGTAGTTTTTTTGTGCATGTAGCACTCCTGCACACACATATATATCAAACCTCAACCTCAACCTCTGATATTCCTTAGAAAACAACAACTCTCTCTCTCTCCAAAACATATTGTGTACCACCCTCTCTTCCTACTCACAAGGGTAGTCATGGCTCTCAAACATGCAATGGTCATGGTTACCATGTCACTTGCTTTCGTGGCTCTGTCCATGTCTCAATCTCCAGCTTCACCTCCCACCACCATGGCATCACCTTCACCAATGGCGGCACTGCCACCGACGATGATGGCTCTTCCACCAAGTGTTCCACCACCGGCCACTTCACCACCACCGATGACGTCTCCCCCAACCATGAGCCCTGGCCCCTCCATGAGTAGTTCACCACCTGCACCAATGGCTCCTGAGATGTCACCCAAAACTGCCACCTCTCCGCCCGCACCCACCCCCATGTCGACGTCTGCTATTTCAACGCCGCCTGCCTCCTCACCGGTCACCTCTACTCCCGGATCAGGAGCTTTTGTGCATGGAAGCAGCATGGCTATGCTAGCCTTGTTTGGAGGGTTTGCTGCACTAATCCTTATTTATTCACCAGCTGGGTGGTAATTGATTTGAATTCTCTTGGTTTGGTGTAGATTGAGATACTTATTTATGTATTTTTTTTTTCCATCCCTCCTTGTTAACCTTTTTTTTTTTTAAAAAAAAAAAAAATTAAATCGTGTGCTGCTTTATGTGGTTGATTTTGGGCTGCTTTTTGTGATTTGTGAGGAGGGAGATGAGACTGGTTTGGAGATTTACCGGATGTTATGACTCTTTTCTATCATTTTGACTTTAGGTAAATAAAAAACACTTGGTGATATATTCTGCTTGCATGTGGTTCTGCAGTCAGTTTTGTGTTTTTACTTAACTCTTGATTGTGTGGTATTTCTATCTATTAAGCTTTTTGCTTTTTTGCCAACAGAACTCACTAGCTATCTGAAAACTTATCATAGGTTCTTTAATTGCTTGGTTCCATAATAATTTAGGAAATTATTAAGAAACACTTGGTGATTCTGCTTGTGGTTCAACTGTCATTTTTGTGTTTTTACTTTTGGAAAGTCATTAACTACCCAAGTCCCCTAGGATAGAGTAGATTAGCATTAACGAATGGCAAAAAAAAAAAAAAAAAAGGTACAAGGTACTAAATGTACATGTGACATATTTTTATTGGACGAGTCCATCCATGAATACCAAGGTGGGTGTTGTGCAGCCTCGTGCTGCATAGTGTACGGATGAGGCATTTAACGAAACCCAATTGAGTTGATTTTTGGTACACTTGTAGTGCTCGACGAGCTCTACATGGTGGACATCTCCGATCGTCGGAACGATGCCGGTGCAGCCGCGTCGTGAGCCACTCAGCACCCACCCCGATTCTTGTATTGCATAATGTATTGGTGTGGTAATGTCATGTGTGTACATTTAGCAGTGCTCTTTTACTTTTACTTTACTCTTGATTGTGTGGTATCTATGTATCAAGCTTTTTGCCTTTTTGCCAACAAAACTCACCATTTGAAAACTTATCATAGGTTCTTTAATTGCTTGGTTCCATAATATTTTAGAAAATTATTAGGAAATAAGCTACAATACGTGTGATGTCTTTATATATGGTTAAGACATATTTAGTTGATATCTCGACCTTGTTTTGAGTTCAGATTTCTTAGACTGTGTTTGGATCATGAATTCGTTTATTGTTTAATTTGTTGAAGTGGAAAATTGAAGTAGGGGCAGCGGAGAAATTTTGATTTCATTATCTTTCTAGGGAATTTCTCTCACCAATTGCAACTACAACATGATTATTTCCTAAACTGAATATACTTGTAAAATGTAAAAATCATTTTTGGTGCATTTAAGAAAATTTAGGAAAAGATACTTTGAGGTAGTTGGGACTTGGGGTGTTAGATAGAGAGGAGGAGAGAGGAGTGAATGTTTTTTGTTGGTGGTTGGAATGGTAAGAGGAATTAGGTGATAGTGATAGCAGGAAGAGGTGGAATTATGTGGAAGACATTAGTGTGTGGGGGATATTTTGCTTTTGGAAATGAGGAGAGCTGTATTCTTGGACTTTATTGCTTTTTGTGACAAAAAGGATTAAAGGAGAATGGGCTTTTAGTGGTGGATACATAATTGGGAGAGGATGGTTGGTGGTGGGATTCCTTGAGGCAAAGGAACATAAGGCAAGTTGGTGATGCATGTGCACATGGTGTGTTATATATCCTCACAAGAGAGAGAGAGAAATTTGTAAGGTCCAAAAAAGAAATGGTATATATATATATATATATTTCTTTTAACAAATGATAAGATTTCAACATTATCCTTATTCTCTACCCCTTCTAAACTACATATAATTATGAAGGTTACTCTGTCAAAATTTCACATTGTAAAATTACATTAATGTACTTAAATAGTATAATGTATCCAATAATTTAATGAGAGTGTTCTAGTAAAATTACTCAAAATTTTCCTCAAGTGGATATTTGTCATATAAACTTCTTAGAGTGCAAAATTTCCACACCATCTTTTTGTGCAAACACTCTTCTTGCCATTAATTATAAGACGATGTTACATATACGTATATGTTATTTTACTGATAAAAATGAATTTGTCTAAGGAATTATAAATGTATGTGTTACGTTTTCTGGGTTGTGTGCCCCCACTAATGCATATTTGCGCCGACTTTTAAAAAAATCTTAAGCTACTAGATTTCGCAAGAGTGAGAATTGAGAGCGCGAGTAGAGGATTCTACTGAAGGACTATCTGACTATTTGACTAACCTCCTGTATTCATTGTATTGTGGGACAACAAAAAAGAGTCAAATGACTATGGGTTAAAACACAAAAAATAACAGTAGAATTTTTTTGCACAAAAAGTGGACAAAAGTTGAAGTGTGTGGCCAGATTCATGTTTGTTGTAGTACTGTAGTGTGCTCCATTTTTAGGATAAGTTTGGCCATACAAAACTCACTTCTATGCTGCACTTCCTTGGCATATGTTCATTATAGGAGTATACAATTAGCTGTTGTTACCTTCTTGTAGTATAATTCGTTTTTGCATTTGATCTGGGAGTTTGTCTTTTATTTTATTTTTTTGGGACTGTAATTCAACTCTTGATATCTTACATATTGACGTTCTCTTTGGTACCATATATATGTTTTTAGAGCTTTTAAACTATGCGAGCGATTTTATTGCTACATAATATGATAAAGACAACTCATTCAGACCAATACATGTATGTAAAATGCCGAATCGCTCTCTAATGGGAATATGGTAGGCAAATTCTGGTTTCATATCGTTACCACTTCGTTAATAGAATGATTTGTTGATGCCAAAATGAAAGATTAAAAGGCAAACAAATTAAGAAGACGAAAAATCTTGTCTAAATCCAAAAAAAAATTATTAGACTTTAGATAAGATAACAGACACTGACTTGTCTCTTCGGATTTTGTATCGTGTCCTCTTATCTCCAAAGCTTGCGTGGCATCGATTATGGCTAGAAGACTCATTGTGTGGTAGAGACGAATATTTAAGGGAGAACAAAGACGAAATGGAGCAATGAATCCTCTGTGGCAATTGTGAGCCAAATATATTGAAAGGTCCTACAAAGTACAAACTTATGGTTAGGACATTGGAGCCCAAATAGTGTATTTCTAATTTACCATTTCTGCTATTTATCAAAAAGAATTTTCCTCAACCAGTTCCCAAATTAGGAGAAGCACAAAAGCTGGGAAACACTACTATTTACACTTCACAGATAGGATTCTTGAATGCCCATTTAATGCTCTCTTTTCTTGTTTAGACAGTCGAGGGTATGAGTATCTAGGCCAGCTTACGTGCACCTCAACTAAATTCCTTTTCAGTTTGATTAAAGGCAAATCATTCACGCCAGGACTAGAGGATTCACAAGAAATTATTTTCTTACGGTCTAACCCCAAAAATCGAACCATAATCAATTGTGTGGGGAGCTAATCCACCAACCAACCGATTAACCCTTGGGGCTCCATTTAATGCTTCCTATAGGAAGGTCACAGTTGGCTGCCAGACAAGATAACGTGGGAAAGAGAGACCTCGGGGCTAGCCGTGGGGTTATGATTTTGAGGCATCCTTCGTTTGAAATTAGCTAAATTATGAACCTTGTCAAGTTTCAAACGTTTGTATTTTTACAAGGTTGAGAAGCTACCCCGTTTTTCCAATTGCCATTCTTCCCTCACAAGTTTCAAAGTCAATTTTGTATTTTTATCAAGAAAACAAGTAATGTGAAAGCAAAGTAGAGAGATATCTATCCCTTTATAGTTTTGAATGCCAGATAATGGAAATAAACAAACTGGCAGCTACTGATTCATATGTGATCTGACTTAAAAATCGAATGTTGTTGCTTTTGTTAACAAAGTATGACAGACTTGATCAAACGCATTTCATCGAGAATTTTCAGTGCCGCCCAAGCGTATATTTCGGCCGTCCGAAAATATTTTGGACGGTCCAGATTTTAAAAGAGAAAGACGAGAGAAAAAGGAGAGAGTGTGAGAGAAATTTGAACCGTTCAAAACACTTTTGGATAGCCGAGAGCCCGAGACGCATGTTCTGCACTACGTGACGGTACCCACCGTCACCGAAAAATTTCTCCATTTCATCGGCCAGGGTCCTCTTTCCCCCTTTAATTGAATCTCGAAACTCGCGTAATCGTACAATAGAAAGTGCATTAGAACAAAAATAAGATGTCATGCCAATTTTTTATATAATTGTTGTTTGGTTAGAAGGACAACACAATACCAAAACCATATTTTTACAACTCGAATAGTGATCGATGGCAAGTGGTGGCTAGCTCATGCGGTAAAGCTTTTGGATGTCCCACACTGCATCCCGGGATCGAGACCCATTTCCCCTTCCCCGCGTAATAAATTAAGAATGAGGAATGACAAAAAATAAAAATAATAATAGTGATAGATGAGTTACTCTCTTATAAGGTATTCATTTGATAATCAGTTGTCCACGTCAAAGACAAAACAAAGCAAAGCTCTGTATGGACCGATACATGATGTGCGTAAAAATAAGCAAAATCTAGATAGATCTTTTATTTGTATTCATCTACACATCTGAACCATAATTTGAACGACGCTTGAACTCAATCTCACTGAGGTCTAATAGCAATAAGATACATATAGTTCTGCAACAATTCCTTACCATTTTAACGAATTGTGACAACAACATTGAATGCTTCAGAAACACTCTCATCTGGGCATGGGGTCAGCACAAGAAGTCCTTCCCCAGGAGCAGAACCAGTCCAATGAGAAACACAAACTGGCTTGTACCCTTCATAAAAAATCACTTCACTGGCCCCTAAATCATCCCAACTCCCACAACTGATTCCACTGCTAAAACTTAATGGCTTTTCTTCCATAAGCCCTTGTCTCAGATAGCTTTCTACCTCTATTTCCTCGGGCTCGGAGTTTGTTTGCACAATCAAAGAGAATTTGGAAACCCTTTTGCCACCAAGTTTAAGCTCTGCCTCTTCAATGCATCGCAAGACGAGCGCCTTGCGCATCTCAACGTCGTTTGGATTCAGTTTTCCAGTTTTGAAGATCAGAGGTTTTCGCCTGTCTTTAACCTCGTTTGAGCCAACTTGGTTAGTGTAAAAAGAAGCATTTGGCTTGAATTTGGGGGTGTAAAATAAGGGTGGTTTGGTCATTTCGGTTTCAGAGACCGTTTTGCTGTGAATGTTGGCCCATCTACTTAGGAAGCATATGATGGCCAAAGGGTCAGCTAGAAGAAGGCTGCAACTTATCCCAACTGAGTATCCACCACATTGGAAGTTGGTAACCTGAGTAAAAAAATTCACAAAGTAAAAACAAAAACGCAATTCACAAAGTAAGGCTGCAACTTATCCCAGCAGGATTATTTGTGAGGATGTTTTCTGCAGCATTACTCTCTATTTTTTTGATTCTCGGTTTTGTACGATTTAGGGTAAGTTTCCATTAATTTTTTGTCTTCATCCTAATGACAAAAGACAACTCGTTTCTACTAAAAATATCATTTAATCCATCCAGTTAAGAAGGAGAAATGACTTGTCTTCAATACTAAAAAAACAAATGCAAAATATCAAAAATACTGTTTGATTAATAAAGGAAACTCAGCCTTATGCTGTCTGCTTAAGGACAAAAAGTAATCACAAAATTGAACTTTGGAGAAGTTTCATTTTGATACTTTTTTAGCTTCTGCTTTTGTAAAGTAAGTTTTTTCTATGAATTCAGCTGCAACAAACAGCTAATTTGTTATCCTAAAGCTAGGGGAAAGAGTACTGTACCTGAACATAGAATAGTGGAGAAAACTGAGGATTTTCTTCATCAATATCCTTCCAATACAAAAGCTCAGCCTCTGCTTCTTCCCTCTCCTCCAAATCAAGAAACTCAGCCAACGTTTTCGAGATTCGTACCTCGAACAGCCTGATGCCACAGTCGTTCGACACGATTTCCAGTACCCCTTCAGCTTCTTCCCCTCTCCGTAGCCTCCCACCGAATATGGGTTGCTCCTGTAAAGCCCTCCCTAGCGACTCCCTTGTCCACCCCGCCAAGGTCCACCCTGACTCCTTACTGGACATCTTATTGTAGTAAAAAATGATATGAAACCGGCTCTGACAAATGTCAGAGTCGGTGACGGATACACGACGCGTTACCCGTGGATCCGTCATCTTTATTGGGACAATAGATTGTGCAGATTCTATTTGGAATTTGGGGAGACCGTTGGTGGTGGCGTTAATCATTGTTTCCATTAGTAACTTGTGAACAAGTTGGGAGCATTTGATTGCTATTTATATGAAAATCTATCAACTCCTACAGGATTAGAACTAAGGAAACCCTAATATTTGACTAAAACACAAAATTGCCCCTCCTTAAATCATTTTCTAACCTTAGTCACGTAATGTTTTTTGCTATATCTTTTTGTTTTTTTAATAGTATCAAAAGTTTGAGTGCCTGAGAGGTAGCTTAACTCTTTGCTAGTAGATACCTAGAAGAGCTCTATACCCTTCGAAACTCTCTCAATGCATTTCTTTTCCTATTGTATTTTTATCGTAGCGATAACAAAGTTTTCTTTGCCAGTTGAAAAAAAAAGTCACATAATCACCCTCCGCTCGCGCTCTCAATCCTCGTTCTTCGCTCGCGCTCTCAATTCTCGCTCTCGTGAATTTTATTACTCCAGTTTAAAATGGGTCAAACCAAACGCTTTCAATCTGTCTCACTCCCGCTCCTACATGCGCATTATGTTATTGCTCCCGTTGATTTCGGTATAATTATGAGTACTATTCTTGGTTTCTGATACACTTAACGTGTATTTATTCAATAATTTGGAACTCTGTTGTCATTATTATATTGTGCCATTGCACAGTTTGGTAGTCAGATCCAATCTAATCCCTGTGAAATGCTGAGCCTGCTGTCATTTTCTTCCCAATTTATTGACCATCGATCTAAACTCTACCAATCAGTTTCCACAGGATTGGCCCCTTTTGATTATATTACCAAAGCGTAAATGATTTAGCTACCACCAACTAGCGGTGCATTGAGTGTCGTATTAATTGTAATCACAAAATTCTTACTCCCCCTGTCCTACTTTATTTGCTTACCTTTCCATTTGAAATATTTCAAAATGTTTGCATTTTTTAAAGAGTCAACAAATAAAATAGAGCAAGTGGTGGCTAGTTCACGCGGTAGAGCTCTTCAATGCCCCACACTGCATCTCGGGATCGAGTCCCATTACCCCCTCCCCCCATGTAATAGATTAAAAATGACGAATGACAAAAAAAAGGTGCATTTTCATAAACGACCCCTCATAAACAATTAAAAATAACTTTAAAAATAAAAAATGAGGGATAAAATTGGGAATTTGCCAAGGAGACTTGCGTTGATTACATATCTCCTTAAAAAATTTAGTTTCCAGAATATAACAAACAAAATGAAATAGAGGGAGTATATTATTCAAAGTCTTGTGTATTGAATACGATCTTTGTGTATTGAATACGATCTTTTTGAATATGATCTTTTTGTCGTTTCACCATATCCACTATGAATAAAACTATGGGTACATCATTTGGTGTACACCAAATGCACACCGCGTTTTGTGGAGCTCATTTCGGGGTTCTACACAAATGATTGAAGCTGCTCAATTTGTTTAAAATATTTTTTTAAGAATCCTTGTAAAAAGTCAGCTCAAGCAGATATCCGTAGAGGCTTGATCAATTATTTACTCAATTTTTCTGACTGAAAATTGAGTGAAGAATCGATCAAGCTCTTACCAATATCTGACCGAGTTGATTTTTAGCAGTGATCCTTAAAAATATATTTTGAATAAGTTAAGCGGCTCCGATCATTTGTGTGAAATCCCAAAATGAAGTCATGACAGAAACCTGTTGAGCCTCGAAGAACATCACGCCCCCTATCCAAATCTTTAATTGGTCATTTTGGCATTTAAATTTGGTTTAGCAACTTTAGAGACTCTCATGTGTAGAACTTAATTAATTAAACAAATATTAGCTGTTGATCAAACCTTGGCTTTAGATTAATGTAGTACAATAGTAGAAAGCCTTGGTGTGGGTACAACACAGGTTTCTGTCATGACTTCATTTTGGGTATTAAAAAGGTGATTTAAATTATTTATTTTATTCTCTCTTTAAGATTATTGTGCGCGTACACAAAGAGTTATGCCCGTTAAACTCGGTATCAAATTTAAATGAAACAATCACTTTTTCTAGCCCGGGAGGGGGATCATGTGATGAAAGGGCGCAGCAGGGCCAACCCCAAAAATTTGAACTATTTTAGAAGCTTGGTGTTATATTTCTAATGATGAGGTACTCATGAGTCATGATTTTTGAAGAATAGCATTCTTAGAATTAGATCTGAGCTTTGTGGACTGACGGCTGGGGGTGTTCCACTGACAAAAAACAATTTTTTTCAAACACCGAGACAGGTCATTATCTTACAACATGCACATCACATAAAAAATCGTGAAAAACCAGTTTATTCAAAAAACTTAGTTAGCGGAACACCCTCTAAGTATTCTTTCTCCATATCCTCTTTGTCGACATTATAAGTATCTTCCAGTTCTAATGAACAATAGAAATGCCATAAAATATATTTTACTATTTTAGGACAAATTAACCGGAATCAAGATCCTCTCATTAATTTTTGTGTACCATAAAACGCAACCCAGTACTGCTTTTCTATTTGACGATTCAAACTGCCCATTTGGCAAATCTAGATATGACTATCATCTATGCAAAAAATCAAATTTATCAAACATTTGTAAAGACTTGATTCAATACTATGGTTCATAAGAGAAATTGGTTGTTAGACGTTGATCATCAATTTCTCTTGTGACAAATATGCTTGGTTCAAGTTGATTCTAATTCACTGACTTTTGCATGAATAACGTATACAATATACATCGAGGCCTACAAAAAAAAAAAAACAGATTCGATCGTCACAAAAGATCACCATGTACATGAGAGGATTCATTCAAAGCACATAGAACACTTTATTACCATGGAAGTTTTTATACTACCATTTTATCTTTATATTTGATAAACATTAAAAAAGTAGTCTTACAGCAACTAATATGGCCGTCCAAAGTCAAATTTAACCCCCAATAATGTCGAGATTTCGCGAAAATCCTTATAAGTTGGCTTCTTGAAATATAATTTTGGTACCAGGATTGTTTTACATGTACACTTTCTTATGTCTCACTTCTCTCGACTTTACAGCTTACGACTTGGATTTTGCGTAAGACCACTATTGCTTCGCCTCACGCATTACTACTTCTTCATCCTTTTGCTAAATATCTATTTGCTCCTTAAACTATCCAATTTTTTTTTTTACTTCCCCCTTCAACTACCAATTGAACTCCCTTCCCCCTTCAACTATCATTTTTTCATTTAATAAGGACAAATCACATTTTCCATCCAATAGATGGATGGAAAAGTTAGTCCCAAGGCTATATCAGTCTTTTGGCTTAAATATCCACTTCCCCCTTAAACTATTACATTTTTTTTTACTTCCCTCGTCAACTATCAATTGAACTCTTTTCCCCCTTCAACTATCATTTTCTTCTTTACTAAGGACAAATTTTTTTTTCTTTTCTATTAGTTCCATACAGCTCAAAAGGAGAGTCTTTTTGGGTTAAATATCTACATTGAACTAGAACGAAAACTTAATTGAACAACAATCTTAAGTCCAAAATCAAAGTGTTTGACTTCCCTAAACTCACTCCGAAAAACAATTATTAACAAAATTATCAATTATCACAACTAGAAAAAAACACAACATAGGAAAAAACTAAGAAACCAAAAATGGCAATAATTGTCTTGTCATAGCAATACCGTAAGAAGAAAAAAAAAAAAAGACATCAATAGCCATCCATAGGTTCAACCATATCAGTAGAAGTAAAAAAATCGCATAACTGTCTTGCCATAGCAGTACCGCAAGAAGAAAAAAGAAAGGCATAATAGCCATCCATAGGTTTAGTCATAACAATCATAGGCAAAAAAAGATATTAATATCTTGCCATCAATACCATAAACAAAAAAAAAAAAGCATCAAATAACCATCCCAAAAGCAAAAGAAGGCATCAATAAAGATAAAAATTATGGGGCACCTCCCCTTGGAGCTGCACCTTCCTTTGTAGCACCTCCCCTTCTAGCTGGGGCCTTGGGAGCTCTTGTAACTATGGGTGTGGGTTGTGATGGCTGACTGAATGTTGGTTGCGTGATTACTTGACTGCATTGCTTTTCTTTGGACCTAGGTGCTTCCAAACCAGATGGGCAAGTCCTCACATTGTGCCACTTTCCCCCACATCTTTTACAACTCAATTTCTTAAGATGCCTTTTCATTTTCTTGGTTCCATCCTCAGCAGGTGGTGGCTTATCTACTTCACTCCTTCTGCATTTCTTGGGCCTTCCAGACTTCCTAGCATAATGTGGTGGCTGAATTGGTGGTTATCAGTCTTCTCCCACATGTCCATTCCATTCATGGGGTACATCACATGCTTGTAGGTGTTGACGTATGTTTGCTTCTGGTAGTAGTGATGCACAATGCCTTCAACTTTCTTTCTTGATTCCCTAAAGACAGCAAGTGCATGTGCATAAGGGATACCTGTCAAACATGTAATGACATTCATGTGCATAAGTAACTGAAAACATCCTCCTATAACTGAAAAATGAAAACAAATTCATGTAACTGAAAAAAAAAAAAAAGAATACTTGTCAAATCCCATCTTCTACAAGAGCATGTTTGGGCATTCATGTTAATGCAGAAGGTGTTCCCAGAAAAACCTTTAACTTCAAATTGGTTGTCCCCAGTTATGACAACATACTCTTTGCATAGTGCAATGTTTTTGTCCAATAACTTCACTATCTTTGGACCTATTTGACCATGCCACTTCTCAACAAAAGTCCTCCTTTTCACTAAATGCCTTATCAAATAAATCCTAATCCTCTCTAGCATGGTTATTATTGGTTTGTCCCTAGCATCTAGTATGACAGCATTAAAAGACTCACATAAGTTGTTCAAAAGCATGTCACATTTGGGAGCCTCACTAAAATGAGATCTAGACCAGTGGTGGGCTTCATGCTTAGCAAGCCACTTGAATGATGCGCCATCCTCTTTCTTGAACTCTTCCATTATGCTTTTAAACCTCCCCATATAGGTAGCTCTAGCAAGACTCCACAATCTCTCTTTAACTGCTTGCCCTGTATGTCCAGCTCTCTTCATATTGTTGTGTAGATGTCTAACACTGTGTCTGTGTTCCACACAAGGCAACAAGTTCATGATTGCATTAATCAGCCCTTGGAATAAGTACAAAATAGTAGTCAATATAGTAACAAGGTTTGTTCAATAGAGTACAAGATTATAACAAAAATTTACCTTTTGTTTATCTAAAATTATTGTGAATGTGGGTTCATTTGGTATTTGAAGATCATTAATCAAATACTGCAAGAACCAATTCCAACATTCCTCATCTTCAACCTCAACCATTGCATAAGCCACTGGATATATCTTGTTATTCCCATCTATGGCAACTGCTACCAACAGTTGCCCACCATGGGGGCCTTTCAAATGACAACCATCTAATCCAATGATAGGCCTACAACCCTCTATGAACCCCTTCTTTAATGCAGCCCAACAAATGTAAATCCTTTCAAACTTATCAGTGGTGATTCCATCCATATCTTTCTTAAAATGCATGTATACAGAGGTCCCTGAATTTGTTCTAACCATCTCCCCACAATAATCCCATAACTTCCCATATTGCTCAACATAAGAACCCTTCATTTTCTTTATTGCCTTTTTCCTAGCATTATATGCCATCGCAACTGATAGTTTCACATTAAAATCCCCCATTACTTGTTCCACAATTTCAGTGTCAGGCCATGAGGGCTTGATCTAGAACTCATTGAAATAAGTCCTTGCCAACCAGCTTGAGTTCAGTAGCTTATTAGTCCACACCCAGCCACAATACTTGTGGTTAAGGTTTGATGTCTTAACCTGCAGCGTTATCCTATCCTCCTTTGTGATGCTTGAGGCTAGTATTTTTCATGGGCAAGGGGCAGCACAATAAGCTCTAACTCTGTCTGTGTCATTCTTTTCAAATGTGATTGCCTTTCCATTCAAAATTGCATGTTGCCTTATAACTTCTACACATTGAGCTCTATTCTTAAAAACCATGTCCTCCTCTATAATAGGTTGCACCTTCCCAACTACAGGCCTGTATTTCCTAAACTTTGGTTTGTCCTCCTTGTCTTCATCAGAACCTGAGTCACAACTCATGAAACCATCTGAGGAATCCCCCTCCTCAGAATCTGTTTCAGACAAACAGTCACGGAGGATATCACTTCGAGTAACCCTTTTCTACCCCACACCAATCCATTCTATTTCTGTATCCACAGTGGCATCAAACAAGGCATCATCGTCTTCACTGAGGTCATAATCACTGTCTATAAAGACCTCACAATCAGAATCAGATTCTGAATCAGAATCATTGTTAAGTTGTCTTCTTCTTCTAGTAGTGGGTGGTGGGTTTTGGCCAGAGGTGGGCGGTGGTTCACTGGTGGCAGGTGGTTCACTGGCGACGGGTGGTTCATTGGTGGAAGGTATGTGAGTTGCCAAATCCACAAAAGTAAAATTATCCTGAGAAAATGTTCCACAATCCCATACCCAATTGGTGACATCAACATCCATAAATTTATTTTGTTCAATAACACTTTCAACTGAATACAACTCCAGCAACTCATTACTAAGGCATTGAACCATGTTTGTAACATCACCATCTGTTTGGATATTCTTAAAAGCCCATTTTCCGTCTGAACCACAAACCTTGTAGTACAAAGATAATTCTTCCACATAACCAACTTCCTTACACATTTCTTGCAACTCAATTCTAGAAATCCTATCATTATCGCAATAATCAAAGTAGTTCACTGTACCATCGATGTAATACTCTACCACATCTTCCTTAACTAAATTTCCACCATGGTTCAACTTAATAGTAAAATACTCTAGTGTGGAATCTGCAAAATTATAACATAAACAAACAAGCTAAGAATTAAATAACCCATTTGTATTGGCCAAATAAGACCAACAAGAAAAAAAAAATCATTTTTGTATTGTTAGTATTGAACAAACAAAACCAATACACACAAACATACAAAATGGGACCAATTGCAACGCAATTTCTACTAAAAAAATTGAAAAGCCTAAACTAGTAGGGTCGTGAGCATAGATTCTTAGACCAAAACTAGGAATCAGCAGTTTCTCATTGACACTTTAAATTGTCTTTTTTTCGCTGTCGTGGATGGTTACCAAAAATAAAATTAAATTAACATCAGACTTTTTGCTTAAAGAGAAAAAAAAAATCATAGAGGTGTGAGCAATTTCAAGTGGGAACTTTTACAAAGTGAAAATTTTCTTTAACGTGGGAACTTTCTTCAAAGTGGGAACCAACTGTAGTGAATTAATTCCTTTGCGGTGCAACCTAATACACAATTAATTTTACCCTTTACATACTATTCATTTAGGTGGTTTTTCCCTTACTACCAACTAGAGACGCACATGGGATGCGCAAGTCGGCCTGTGACAAAAAAAAAAATTGGCACAAAAGCTAATGGCTTATTTTTTGATCGCGTGTGCATCACATTATTTTTACGGGTGATGTTTACAATTTGTTTGTTTTCCAAAAAAAAATATGCGATGCCTGTGCGATTAAAAAAAATAAGCCAGTAGCTTTTGTGCAAATCTTTTTTGTCACATGTCGACTTGCACATGCATCGCGTGTGCCCCAGCCTCTAATTATATGAAAACCACCATTATCACCATTATTAAATCAAACTGGTAAGATTATTATATATAAAGTAGGTCAATTGCAGTATAAAATAACTCAATTCCAACCCATCAATCCCGAAAAGTGGGTTTTTTTTTAAAATAAAAATGTGTTGCTCGATACTTACAAGTCAGTTTTCTTCCGGTGGGAGCCCTCAAGATCCATGTCATCCTTAAAACCCTAGCTTTATTGATGAAAACCCTTCAGATCCGCAATGGAGTTGAAAAACGGCGACTGAACTAAAAAGCCCCAATTGATTTAAAAGCAAAAAGGTCCCCAAGTTGCTAAACCAATTGGAAGGTTATAGGTTTGCTTTGACCAGCATAAGTTTGCTTTGCTAAACCAATTAGAAGGTTATAAGTTTGCTGTGGCAGCCATCAAGATCCCACAATGGAGTTGCCCGGCATAAGTTTGCTTTGAATCCCTTCGGAAATATTTGGTTTGACCGGCATAAGTTTGCTTTGATCAATAAGTTAAAAACCCTTAGTTGCTTTAAGTGTATGAAAATGTCTATATTACCCCTCTCTTTTTTCATTAGTTAAAAAAAAAAAAGTTAACGGTTTCCGTCACAAATTTTGGATGAAAAACATGATTTGTCCTTAGTAAAAAAGAAAATGATAGTTGAAGGGGGAAGAGAGTTCAATTGGTAGTTGAAGGGGTAAGTAAAAAAAAACTTAATAGTTTAAGGGGCAAGTAGATATTTAACCCTTGTCATAATGTATTTTGAAGAAATTAAAGCAAGGATGTGAAAGTTTGTGCTTACTTTGGAGAAGCTTATGGTAAAGGGAACTTTGGTGAGAAGGACATTGTGTAGGAGCCAATCATGCAAATAGGATATAAACTAATTTCTTAATACCAAAAGGACAAATCACTCTCACGTTCCAAAAATGCCCTCGCTAGCCAATGAAAGTGTCTAAACCCCAAACTTTATGAAAGTGCCTAAAATTACAAAACCGTATGAAAGTGACTAAACCTCCAAAACCCTATGAAAGTGCTGAAACTTCCAAAACCCTATGAAAGTGCCTAAACTTCTAAAATCCTATGAAACCGTATGATACACTAAGTGTCTAAATCCAAAGTGCCTAAACTCATTATACCCTAACCTGAAGAGCCTAAATCCCCTAAAATTGAACCCCAAAATTAATTCCGCCCCAAAAATTGAAGAGAGAGAAATCAGCCCACTATTTCAGAAATTAGCGCCAGATCGAGGGATAAAAATTGGGTTAACATTAGGATTAATCTACCGTCTGCCCAATGGGCGGACAATAAAGTGTATAGAATCTGAATTCTTACATGTAAGAATTCAAACAGTGAAAACTCTTCCATGTAAGAATTATGATTGTTTTGTGTTTTACCATCCGCCCAGTGGGCGAATAATAGAAAGATCCTTAACATTATTACCGTACTAAAGCATGGAATTGGGTTAAATAGGAATTGGGTTGACTTCAGCTCTTTTTTTTGAGGTGGCCCATTTCCCACGAGGATGAGAGAGAGACAGGAGACGTCAGTTTTCGCGAAGTTCGGTCAGAGCACGATTTTTCCTCCACATGCTCTACCTATGCATGTAGTATTTATTAAGGACATTTTTGTCTAATTGTCCTTAAACCCATAAAAAAATCCAATTCATGTATTGAAAACCTTAAAATATAGATTGGACCAAAAGCCCTTTAAAGTCTCAAACTTGGCCTCTTGGCCAATTGTCTGTATGGTAAAACACCAAATGAAATTGGCTACCAATATTTTGAGTACCAAAAAGATGTGTAACTAGTACCATAAAAATGTGGAACTAATGGATCCGGGGGTGTTGTAGGGCGCCCCTGCAGTGCGGTACTCGAGCCATTGATCTTTGTAATCAATGGCTCAGATTTCATCTCGACAATGGATGAATTTGAGCCGTTAATTGTGTGATCAATGGCTTGGAACAGGTTGTAGTGTGGCACTGCACTCAGTGGCGATGCCACTATGTAGGGAGTGGGATCGGGCGATCCCACTATCTTAATTTTGTCTTCTAAATTCATAAATGACCCCAATAAGTTTAATGTTGCCGCCGCACTAGATAAATTTTCAATCTTTGAAACGCACGAGAAGTTTCAAGAGAATACAAAACGAAAGGCCAAAACCCATTCGAAGGTCTCACCACATTGGATAATTTACGAGCCTAATATAAAACAAAGGCTAGAATCAATTTGATGGAATCACCACTAGATAAATTTCCCATCTTAAAGAAACTCCAATAAGATTAAATCGACAAAATACAAGCTAAAAATGATCAATTCCTCTTTACCCCTCTATTCCCTCTTCATCCGTCTTAGCCGATCAAATTCCTCGCCTCTTTTGTACATTTATCATCAAATTTGTGTAGATTTTAGCATTTGTTGCTCTAACTTACTTTAATTTGAGTATTTTATGATTGTTAGTATTAAATGTATATAATCTAAGTTGGGATTGAGAAACTGTTATTTAAATAGAGATAACAAAAATGATTTTCACACCCTGTTTTCTTATAAATGCACTCTCTTTAGGTCTTGTAGAGTTGTAGTAAATTTTTTTGTAATTCTGTCACCAAAAGACAAAAAAGTGAGTTCATTTATAAGTAAAGTGGGTGTGAAAATAATTACCCTAAAATATAATGATAATATATAAACAATTTACATATATATATATATGGAACCACTTCACATCCAAACCCCTTTTTACGGACCTAACGTCCGGACCTCCACCTTCCCAATATTTTTTTGAAAATCCGAACCGTTAGATGTGTTTAAAACGTGATTTTAAGGTCCAACGCGAAGATTTGGCAAAAAAAAATACCCGGAAGGGCTTGATCGGGGCAGTTTTTCACAAAAACGCTATATTTGCGTTTTTGTGAAAAACTGCCCCGATCAAGCCCTTCCGGGTATTTTTTTTTGCCAAATCTTCGCGTTGGACCTTAAAATCACGTTTTAAACACATCTAACGGTTCGGATTTTCAAAAAAAAATTTGGAAGGTGGAGGTCCGGACGTTTTAAAATCCGGGAGTTTGGATTGGAAGTTTTTCGTATATATATATATATATATTACTTAATGTGTAAAGCATGAAAGTCTGGTAGGTTTGGAAATTACATATCTTTAGGATTAACCATTTGATTGTATGAGGAATTGTATATATTTTGGTGTTTATTATTGATCCCATACTCCTAAACTCCTGGAGTCGCCACTGACCGCATTATAGGATCCCCAATTCCGGAACTAATACCAAGAAAGATGCATTAGTATTTTGGGGCATACCATGCACCTTTATTCATAATTTCACCCCGAAAAATGCGTAACTAGTATCATAAAAATCATAAGTGACGAGCTAAAAAATATGAACCATGCCTAAAAAAACAAAGGTCTACTCATGTACTAAAAATATGCATATCATGATCCAAATTTTCTCGTACCATATATCCTTCCAGAATACACCCCTACTTAACTAACTAAATATATGTATAACATACACCGGAATAGTCGGGTATATGAAGTATTTTTTTCTTTAGAACAACCAATGTAGTTGTTAGAAATAATTGATTTTGATAACGTTTATGGCAAAATTGATTACTTAAAATCTTTGATCAAGTTGATTTATTAAATTGATAAAAGCTTACTACTTGTATGGCAAAATTAGTTTTACCACCATTTTTTGTAAGCCAACGTGTAGAACTTTCAAATCTAACATTTGGACCATGCTATACTCTTTTGAAATACACATGTTTGGGCTCCTAGTCATTTCAAATTTCATTATTAGCTTTTGGCCCATATATAATAAGTTTTGCTTGTATCCAATCCTTTCTCAAATGTTTGAAGTTCCCTATCCTTTCTCAAATGTTTTCACGTAAATGGCCCAATTCAACTAATGAGTTAGAAGTCTCTGGCCCAAGGCTCTATGTGTCGACCACACCAGAGTATTTCCCACTCTTATAGAAAACGACTGGTTCAAGTTTTCAGCTGAAAGCTTTCCGCCATTATTGACTTCGGAGAAGCTCTGTAGTAATATCACATGAATGTTGCAAATTACATATTTTGGAGATTTACGGCTCAACGCTACCATTTTGATTAAATTAATGCTTCGTTTATTTGCACGTAAAATATTTTTCTGTGTTAGGCAAAAGCGTGCAAAACATTTTCCATAATATGGCAGAAAATGATTTACTTCAAAATCTCCCGTAAGTCATCTTCCTTACAAAGGTTCAGTTTAGGCATCATTACTCGACAAGTGCAGCCCAATCCCAAAACAAAGGGATGCACGATGAACATGTAGACCACGAAAGCTATACTAGCTAGCATTGAGCCCGTTCAATGTACGAGAAGAAAAAATCACATTGGTCTTTTTTCCGGCCTCTGTATATCGAACGAGCGCAATGAAATCAAATTATAAACTTGAAAGAACAGACAAAAAAGAAATGTAAGGGTAGGTATTGTAGGAAAAAAATAAAAGCCAATTGAAAAGAACAAACAAACAAAAAGAGGAAATACCTTGCAGAAGGAAAATGGAGAACGCAAGAGGCATGTAGTATGATTTCTAGTTCTAGGTGGAGGACGGTAAGTACCAACGTGGGGCAAACATCAAATAGTAGAGTGGCGGTCGAGCATTTCAAATAGTGTGGTGGCGGTTGGACAAGAGGTTGCCACATTTTTTGGAAGCAATATTAGTGTGCCATGTCATTACTTTATAAATAAAAATTCAAAATTATGAGAAATTAGGATTGGGATTTGGAGTCTTTTTCAGGCAAAACACATTGCTATAGGGTATTGATAGCCTCAGTTAAAATCAAAGCAAAACTCTGTATAAACTGGTCTCAAAGACATGATAGGTGTAAAAATAAGCAAAAACGTACAATAGATCTTTGATTTGTATTCATCTATACATCTGAACCATAATTTGAACAATGATTGAACTCAATCTCACTGAGGTTTAATTGCAATAATGCCTTGTTTGTTTGCAGTATATAAGGGAGGGATATAAGATTTAAGCGGATATACATATCTGGGTAGATTATATCCGGTGTAATGTTTTTTGGCACCCGGATATAATGTCCTTTGATATGTATATCCCCCTCCCCTTCGAAATTATATCCGGGAGGCATTTCCCACTACCCCTCTGTTGTGGCTGGCCCACCACTAGCAAATGATGAGAGAGAGAGAGAGAGAGAGTTGATGTAAAAGAGAGACGTCCCAGATCCTCTGTGTCAAAACCCCTGTGCCTTTGTGCCAAGGGATTTAGGGCCGTTGGATTGTGATTTTTTTATGTTTTAATATTTCTGGGTGATCCCAAAGCCAGAAAACTCCTCAGCACAGAGGCACAGAGATTTTTCGGCACAGAGGATCTAGGCTCGAAGAGAGACGGAACAACCAACAGGTGGCCCGCCACTTTTCTTGCTTTTTGATTTTTTTATTTGGGACAAAAAGAGTATTTCACACAATTTTACATTATTCAACCCTTCACTTCTAGAACAACAGAACAAACTAAGTAATTTTTAATCTTCCATTCTAAAATAATACCCCTCTAACAATATCTACATCTATATCCCTCTCTTATTATATCTCATTCTCCCTATATACATATCCCGCTGACAAACGGGTAAGATACATAAAGTTCCGAAACAATTCATTACCATTTTTAACCAATTGTGACAACAACATTGAATACCTCAGAAACACTCTCATCTGGGCATGGGATCAGAACAAGAAGTCCTTCCCCAGGGACAGAACCAATCCAATAAGAAACACAAACTGGCTTGTTCCCTTCATGAAAACTCACTTCACTGGCTCCTAAATCATCCCAACTCCCACAACTGATTCCACCGCTAAAACTTAATGGCTTTTCTTCCATAAGCCCTTGTCTCAGATAGCTTTCTACCTCTATTTCCTCAGGCTCGGAGGTTGTTTTCACAATCAAAGAGAATTTGGAAGCCCTTTTGCCACCAAATTTAATCTCTGCCTCTTCAATGCATCGTAAGACGAGCGCCTTGCGGGTCTCAACGTGGTTTGGATTCAGTTTTCCAGTTTTGAAGATCAGAGGTTTTCGCCAGTCTTTAACCCCATTTGAGCCAACTTGGTTAGTGTGGGAAGAAGCATTTGGCTTGAATTTGGGGAGGTAAAATATGGGTGGTTTGGTCATTTCGGTTTCGTAGACCATTTTGCTGTGAATGTTGGCCCATCTACTTAGGAAGCATATGATGGCCAAAAGTTCTGCTAGAAGAAGGCTGCAGCTTATCCCAACTGAGTATCCACCACATTGGAAGTTGGTAACCTGAGTAAAATAAAAAACGCAATTCAGTGCACGAGCCTCTCGCTAAGGCAGGATTACTAGGCTTACACCCTGTTGAGTATTGGTTATTTGTGAGGATCTTTTCTTCAGTATCACTTTTTTTCTTTCAATTCTCGATTTTGTACAACTTAGGTAAGTTTCCATTAAATTTTTTGTCTTCATCCTAATGATGAAAAGACAACTCGTTTCCACTAAAAATACCATTTAGTCCATCTAGTTAAGAGAAATGACTTGTACGTCTTTAATGTTAAAGAAACAAATACAAAATATCAAAAATATTTATTTGGTCAATAGCGGAAACTCAGCATTATGTTGTCTGCTTAAGGACCAAAAGCGATCCAAATTGAACTTTGGCCTTTTTAGGTTCTACTTTTGTACAATAAGCATTTTTCTATGAATTCAGTTGCAACAAACACCTATTGTGTCCTAGTGTTTGTTTCAACTTCTATTTACAGCTAACCTATTATCCTAAAGCTAGGGTAAAGAGTACTTTACCTGAACATAGAATAGTGGAGAAAACTGAGGATTTTCTTCATCAATATCCTTCCAATACACAAGCTCAGCCTCTGCTTCTTCCCTCTCCTCCAAATCAAGAAACTTGGCTAACGTTTTCGAGATTCGTGCCTCTAACAGCCTGATGCCACCGTCGTTAGACACGATTTCCAGTACCCCTTCAGCTTCTTCCCCTCTCCGTAGCCTCCCACCGAATATGGGTTGCTCCTGTAAAGCCCTCCCTAGTGACTCCTTTGTCCACCCAGCCAAGGTCCGCCCTGAATCCTCACTGGACACCTTGTTGTAGTAAAAAATGGTATGAAACCGACTCTGAAAAATATCAGAGTCGGTAATGGAGGATACACGATGCGTTAGCCGTGGATCTGTCATCTTTATTGGGACAACAGATTGTATAGCTTCTATTTGGAATTTGGGGAGAGAGTTCGTAGTGCCATTAATCATTTTTGCCATCTTACTAACTTATGAACAAGTTGTGATCATTTGATTGCTATTTATATGAAAATCTATCAACTCCTAAAGGGTTAGTACTAAGGAAACCCTAATATTTGACTAAAACACAAAATTGCCCCTCCTCAAATCATTGTCTTGACCTTAGTCGCGTAATGTTTTTTGCTATATCGTTTTTTTTTTTTAATAGTATCAAAAGTTCGAGTGGCTGAGAGGTAGCTTAACTTTTTGCTAGTAGAAGTACTAGATGAGCTTTATATCCTTTGAAACTCTCTCAATGCATTTCTTTTCCTATTGTAATGATTTCATTTTTTTTTATTGTAGCAATAATGAAGTTTCCTTTGCCATTAAAAAAAAGTCACATAATCACCCTTCACTCGCGCTCTCAATCTTTGTTCTTTGCTCGCGTTCTCTATTCTCGCTCTCGAGTATAAGATGGGTTCGACCAAACGCTGTCTAGCTGTCAAACTCCAACTCTTACATGCGCATTATGTTACTGCTCGCGTAGATTTCGGTATTATTATGAGTACTATTCTTGGTTGGAAAAATCTACATTGTAGCCATTTCCCTAATTGTTTTGAAGCCAAATTTCATTTGGTGATTTACCATAAGCTTCTTCAAGTAACTACAAACTTTCACATCTTAGTTTAATTTTCTTGTAAATTTATTTCTCCTCTGACGGTTGGAAACATTGAGGGTTATGCATTATACAAGACAACTAGCTAGGACTGCCACGTTAGCATTTAAGATAAGACAAAGTCGGGCAAAGAGAGGATGAAGAAGTAATATACCATTTGAGATTCATTGTTCTGAAAAAATGGTGTTCCTCTGTGCCGAAGTGTTTTGGATCGTTGGATTGTATGTGTTTTGATTTTTTTTTTAAAATTTCATGTGATCCAATGACTGGAAATGCACCGGAACAGAGGAATAGAGAATTTTTGGAACAGAGAATTTAATTCCGTAATATATGCAAGGCGAAGCAATGGATGAATGGTAGTCGTAAGCTGTTAAGTCGTCAGGAGAAGTGAGACATAAGAAAGTGTACATGTCAAACAATCCTAGTACCAAATTTACATTTCAAGAAGTCAATTTATAAGGATTGTCACGAAATCTGGAGTACATTATTTAAATTTGACTTTGGAGGGCCGTATTAGTTGCTAAAAGACTAATTTTAATGTTTATCAAACATAAAGATAAAAAGATTTTATAAAAACTTTCCTGGTAATAATTAGTGTTTTGTGTGCCTTGAATGAATCAATTTGATTTTTTGGATAGACAATATAAGTATCTAGATTTGTCAAATGGACAAATTGAATCGTCAAAAAGAACAGTGGTACTGGGTTCCGTTTTATAGTATACAAGAGAATTACATGAGAGCAGGGGCGACTTCACCATGGTAGGAGCGAGATCAGGCGACCTCGCTGGATTCAAAAAATGAACTGAAAAAAACATAAAATTCATATATAAAATAAAATTTTATTTAGTATTGTTAGCGCTAGGTTACTCGTACGAGGTTAAAATAAATGTTTTCAACTAAATTTGAACCAAATTAATGTAGCCTAACAAAACAAAACAAGCCCGCTTAATTACGAGAGCCCAATATATACTGTAGTATACATTTAAGAATAGTAGTTGTCTGACATTTAAAATTAAAGGGAATTAGACAGCTCTTTTTTTTCATACAGTTTTTTTATCATAGACACGCTGCATATTTTTGTCAACGCTAGATGAAAATCCTGGAATTGCCCCTACAATTTGTCCTAAAATTTATTTTGTGACATTTCTGCTGTTCATTAGAAGATACTTATGATGTCTACATACAGGATATGGAGAAAGAAGACTTGGCCGTCAGTGCACAAAGCTCAGATTTAATTCTATTGTTCAAAAATCATGACTCATGAGTTCCTCATCATTAGAAATATAAACACTAGAGCTTCTTAAATAGTTCAAATTGTAGGGACTGGCCCTGCTGCGCCCTTTCATCACTTGATCCCCCTCCCCGGCCAGAAAAAATGGTTGTTTCATTTAAATTTATACCGAGTCCAATCGATGTAACTTTTTATGTTCATAATAATCTTAACGGGAGAAGAAAATGAATACTTGTAATCACTTTTTTACTATCCAAAATAAAATCACAGAAACTTATTGTGCCCCGGAAAACATCACGCCCCGTATCCAAATTTTTAATTGGTCATTTTGGAACTTATGTTTGGTTTCGCAACTATAGAGACTCTCTCATGTGCAAGACTTAATTAAACAAATATTAGCTATTTATCAAACACTGTGTTTAGATTGTTGTAGTGGTGAAACGGCAAAACAGCAAAAGATCGTACTCAATACTTAAGACTTTGAATAATAAACTCCCTACATATTCCATTTTGTTTGCTACATTCTAGAAACTCAACTTTTTAAGGAGATACGTAATCAATGCACTTTTTCTTGTCAAATTTGATTAAAAATTTCCAATTTTACCCCTCATTTTTTATTTTCAAAATCTTTTTTAATCATTTATGAGGAGTAGTTTATGGAAATGTACCCTTTTTTTTTTGTTAACTCTTTAAAAAAATGCAAACATTTCGAAATATCTCAAAATAGAAAGGTAAGCAAACAAAATAAAACAGATGGAGTAGAATTCTGCGATTTGAATATTTACGACACTCAATGCACCGCTAGTCGGTGGTAGCTAAATCATTTACGCTTTGGTAATATAATCAAAAGGGGCCAACCCTATGGAAACTGATTGGTAGAGTTTTGACAGTCAAGAAAATGGGAAGAAAAATTGACAGGAGGCGCAGAATTTCACATGGGTTAGATTGGATCTGACGGCTCGATTGGATGTCAAATTAGTTTTGGGGTATTATCCATGGAGGAGGAGTAAGATAGTATGGAGAAATACACATGTAGAATGACCTTACAGTGATGTGATAGAAACTGATTTTGACAGTCAAGAAAATGGGAAGAAAAATTGACAAGAGGCTTAGAATTTCACATGGGTTAGATTGGATTTGACGGCTCGATTGGATGTCAAATTAGTTTTGGGGTATTATCCATGGAGGAGTAAGATAGTATGGAGAAATACACATGTAGAATGACCTTACAGTGATGTGACATTTATGAAAGGAGGATATGTGGGAATTATATAGTACTTGGTTTTGATGGTACTTAAAATGGGGTATAAGGATTTAAAAAATTGTCAAAAGACAAATTTGCCCTTGTGCATGCCCATATCATTTAAGCGTTTTTTACTAATATTAAATACAAAGCTTATTAATTCATTACACTTGTCAACAATTAAGCTATAATAACTAATTGTAATTATTTAAAAAAAATTATTAAATATTAAACTATTGTTAAAAATAATTTTGGAATCTACCACCTAATATATATTAATTATTTGTAATTTACATATTTTTTTATTATACTCCAATACCACGTATAATAAATGAACAAATGGACAAATTAAACAAGTGCTCTCTCATAAAAAAAAATTATTGAACTTTCAAATAATTGTTAATTTATTTGAGATACAATTACAATGACTTGAACAAAACACAACTACTAATTTAAGAAAAAAAAATTATTGTATTCTCAAATAAATATACTAATTTATTTGAGATTCATTACAAAGGATAGTAAAGTTCACAACAACAAATTTGCTTATTAAACTTCTACCCATTTCGATCTGGTGACGTTCAAAGCAAAAACTTCATCCATCGAACAAGGGAAATTGTTTGCCTTGATATTCCTAGCCCATGGATTGACGGACCTACATAAAGATGGGGAAAAAAATAGACTTTCACATTTAATAAAAGTTAGTTAACACAAAATTAAAACCAATTATGTTATAACTTACTCGGATATAATCAGTCCGTACTTCGTTTTCCCCAATAATCTTTTCTTCATTTGCATCCCAAGAAAACCTGTCACGCCTAAACATTTGATGAACTATGGTGTAGTAAGTAAATTTTCATGTCTTAGTCTCACCTCAATGTGATTTTTTGTGATACCATCTTCGGGGAATGACTCGGTCATTAGATTTTTCAACACTCCCAAGTAGCCGAGATGAACCCCCCCATAATCTGCTGCCAAACTTCCATTGCTACAAGACCCGTAAGGCATTTTAGTAAAGTCTCCTCCTCGTCACTTCAAGTCCAGCGTGGCATTGTAAGTTTAAAGCAAAATATAAATGTTTGTAAAAGAAGTTGCAATGAAATGAAGATTGAGACATTAGTCCTATTTATAGACATTTTTACTTGCCATTCAATAGTTGACAATTGGGTAGCTATCAATCAAAGTGAAAAAACCATAAGCTCCACTTGTCGGAATATTCATTCCTCATGCTAAAGATCATGGCATCCTCTTCGGTTTTCCTTCAAGTTCCGTATTCCTCAAGTTCTACGTCACGTCTTTGTTTCAGTAATAGGTTGATCGGATACTTCGGAATCCATTGTTGTAAATGCATTATATTTTTACAACCAATGTAAACGAACATTATAAATTGATTAAGATAAAATGATTTGCCATAAGCCAATGTGTAGGTAAAACCAAATAGCGAGAAGTATATAACAATATTCATACAAGCGTTTCCAATGGCTATCAAATGTCTCATAAAAGCCTAAGTAGTTGATTTCAATCTAATTATAGTAGTTCAAACATTGTCAACATGTCCACCATTTGCTAACCAATGGTTGTAAATGTTGGTTGCCAACGCATCACTTCAAGCGGTCCATTCATTGGAAGTCTCGAGGTCAGCAATGTGATCCTCCACCTCGTGTACTCTAACTCAACGGGATCATTGGGCATCTCTCTTTTAATTAGGTTGTGGATAAGACAACATTTTGTGACGGTACGACATTGAGTATGTATGGGGTAATGCGAGGCACACCTCATAATTGCAAATCACATCTTCACAACACCAAAACTTATCTCAATGACATTCCTAGTCGTGGAGTGTTTCCAAATGCTAATGTGATACCGTTGTCCATGATATGGTGATAGAAAACCCTCTTTGTTTAGGTAACCAACATCCATAAGGTAGGGTTGTACTGGAAGCAATGGTAATGGCATTGACTACGCATATCAGTACAATGACAATAGTAAAATGAAATATGGAGTTTGGTTTTGTAACATACCATGGGGTCTCTCAGACCATTTGGTCTTGCAATGGCATCTTGGAGGATTCTAGAGTCAGTTGCCGACCCCTCCCAACCAGACAAAACATAGACAAATTGCAAGTCCCAACTACAAACACCTTGTTCCGTTGATCGGAAACGTTCACTTTTTACAGCTCGTCGAGTAGAATAGTTGTACCAAAAATCATATCGATTGAATATCATTAAGTGTCTAATCGATTCACATATAACTTGGCAATAATGGGTTCCAGTGGATTTGATCTAGTGTTTCGGATACATTCTTTTCAAGATAAAAATGTACCGATCAGGCACTTAATGATATTTGATCAAGCTGATTTTGCATATTCTTATTCTACTCAACGAGCTCTACGAAGTAAACGTTTCCAATTATTTGAACAAGACTGCAGTGATTTGAAATTACCCAGATCAGCAGGTGTTATCCCTTTTTGAGGGACAGCAAGCCCCTGCTTCCTCAGATGTGTGAGTAGAGTTAACCTTTCTCTCTTTTTTCCCCTTCACGTCCCGTTTGGATGGGGTCTTTATTGGGGGGCATAAATATGGGGGTCTTATTTATGCCCAGGCCCACGGATATGGAATGGTTTGCCAAAATTAAGTGCAGTGGTGTTATTTATCACCCGGACTAAATATCACTCCTGCAGGGGTGTATTTATGGACACCCCAGGGGCCCGATTGGATGGGGCATTATTTTTAGGGTATTATATATGGAGGGGGGGATAAGATAGTAGGAGATAATATGTATGGAAGGTGGCCCCACATTGATGTGACATTTATGGAGGGGGGGATTAGGTTGTGCTTGGTTTGGATGATTTTGGTAATATGATGGTATAAGGATGTAAAAAATAGTCAAAAGACAAATTTGCCCTTATGCATGCCCAATTTAAATTTTAAGCGTTATTTAAATATTAAATACACAACTTATTAATTTATTACACTTATCAACAAATAAGCTATAATAACTAATTAACTCTCAAATAATTGTATGAATTTATTTGAAATATAATTACAAAGGCTTAAAAAAAGCACAACTTTTGTGCAAAAAAAAATAAAAGATTATGGGCTGAAGTACATTATTTTTTTATCCGAAGGATATTGCAAAGCAACTCAATACCAATAATGTAAAATACTAAAGAGTATTTTTTTTTTTAATTTTTTGTTATCGAATTAAAGATCTCTATGAGTGTTTAATTTAGTGCAAAAAAAACTAAAAAATTATGGGCAAAAGTATTTTATTTTTTGATCCGAAGAAAATTACAAAGCCTAAAAAATGACTAAAATTTGCATCAATGGCAGCAATACATATCAGTAGCAATACCTGGGTATTGGGCGGGGGTATGAAAAGGGGTACAATGGTCATTTTTCAGGGGGTATTAGGGGGTCATAGATATGGACACCCCAGGGGGTGTCCATAAATAACACTCCTGCAGGGGTGATATTTACTCCGGGTGATAAATAACACCACTGCACTTATTTTTGGCAAACTATTCCATATTTATGACCCCCTAATACCCCCTAACAAATGACCATTGTACCCCTTTTAATACCCCATCCCAATGCCCTTGCGGCCCGATTGGATGCCGCATTAGTTTTAGGGGTATTATATATGGAAGGGGTATAAGATAGTAGGGGGTAATATATATGAAGGGTGGCCCCACAGTGATGTGACATTTATGGATGGGGGGATTAAGTAGTACTTGGTTTGGATGATTTTGTAAGAAGGGGGATTAAGTTTGGGTGGATGATGTAAAAAGCTGTCAAAAGACTTTTTTGCCCTTGTGTTCATATTTGTATCAGTTATGTATTTTTTTAATTAGATGAATCCAATAATTAATTAATTTATTATTGAAACTCAATAACTAATTAAGCTATAAGATTTAATTGTAATTAATTTTTATATTAATTGTTTTATTATAAAACTTAATTTAGATGTATACCTTTTTTTAAGATCTTCACAACTCTAAAAAAAAAAAAAACAATTAGATCCCTTCACAGATGAAGGGAGTCTCATTTTGTAAAATTCTCTACGCTCTTTCCCCCCCAACAGCAGTTAGAGCATTTCTAATGACATACTCAAAAAGAAAAATACTCAAATTTTGACATTTAGATACTCTCATAAGGCTCACAATGGCATTTGGATAAATACTCAAAGTTAACAACATTTTTTTGTAAATACTCAAATTTTGGCATTTGGATACTCAAAACTACCAACTTTTTCTCAATAATCAAACTTGGATACTCAAAACTACTAACATTTTCCCTTCTTTTGATTATGGACAAAAATGTACCATTGTAGAGTTTCACATTGCTAACTTTAGAAACCCATTAAATGAATACTCAAAAGGTGATGTGGCAACATTTGAGTATTGACATTTGAGTATGCCATTAGTGATGCTCTTAGGCAGTGACCTACTATATATTGCATTCCCAGAGTCCCATGTGGAGTATTGGGCCAGGAGGGAGAGGAGAGGGGGATTATTTTGGGCATTTTGGTAAAAAGACAGGGAGTATTAGGGGGTGTTAAATATGGACACCCCATGGGTTGTCCATAAATAACACCCCTGCAGGGGTGATATTTAGTCCGGGTGATAAATAACACCCTTACACTTTTTGTAGGCAAACCATTCCATATGCGTGGGTCCGGGCATAAATAACACCCTCCATATTTATGCCCCCCTTAACGCCCCATCCAAACGAGCCGTTGGTATTGCTACCATTGGTGCAAATTCTAGGCATTTTTTTTAGGCTTTGCAATTTTCTTCGGATTAGAAAATAAAATAGGGAAATGATAATGCCAAAACTATTTTTGTTTGTGCCAAAACTGCAGTGCATAAAAGGCTTGTACCTTGCACATGGTACAAGGTTTTTAAGCATTACAATTTTGGCACAAACAAAAATAGTTTTGGCATTAGCACCACCCATAAAATACTTTCGCCCATAATTTTTTAGTTATTTTTGCACCAAATTAAACTGCTCATAGAAGTCTTTAATTCGATACATAAAAATTAGAAAAATTATACTCTTTAGTATTTTACATATTTTTGCAATATTTTTTGGATAAAAAAATAATGTACTTTCGCCCATAATTTTTTATTTTTTTTCCACCAAAGTTGTGCTTTTTTAAGCCTTTGTAATTGTATTTCAAATAAATTAAGGGGGAGTTCTTGAATGGATTTTATGAGATAAAATGGGAAAGTTGATTTTAGTTGGTGTTTTATGGAGGGGTGATAAAATTACATTGTTTTCCCAATAGATAAAATCTAGGTGATAAAATAGTTGTGGACTACTATGAGTTTTAAAAATGGTTGATAAAATCTAGTGTGATAAAATCTATTCGTAAAAGATGATGATAAAATCTATTCGTAAAAGATGATAAAAATCAAATAATCCATTCAAGAACTCCCCCTAATACAATTATTTGAGAGTTAATTAGTTATTATAGCTTATTTGTTGACAAGTGTAATAAATTAATAAGTTTTGTATTTAAATATTTAAATAATGCTTAAAATTTAAAGTGGGCATGCATAAGGGAAAATTTGTCTTTTGACGGCTTTTTATGTTCTTATATCACCACATTACTAAAATCATCCAAATCAAACATTACTTAACACTCATCCGTAAATGTCACATCAATGTGGAGCCATCGTCCATACATATTACCCCTACTATCTTATCCCCTCTATATATATAATACCTCTAAAACTTCATCCAATCGGCCCTCAAAGAATTGAATAATGATACAGACACGTCATTTCAGTCACACTCTGCCACACCCGTGCCGCACGTAGAATTCAAATTGTGTTCATCTGTATGACACGTGGCGAGCTGTCATTCAATTTGATACGTCATCCTATTCCACCTTCGAAATTCCTACAATTCATAGATTCGTTTTCTCAGCCCACTCCTCTCTCTTTCTCTCTCTAAATCCAGTCAATCCTCGCCGGAAAGACATATAAATCGCCGGCACATCCGTCGTATCGTGAAAAGCTTGAATCGATCTTCATACCATACAGCCATGAACCCTGAATAGTAAGCCCCCATTCGAAATTCGAATTTTTTTTAACTGCACATAAGTCTTAGACGTTTTCACTCTCTCTTAGAATTTGATCGAAGAGGATACAATTCGCTTAGATTGATAACTATTCGTCGTATTAAGCTGTTGAATTTGTTGTAACAGTGTTGTGTTTGTATGGTTTTACTACGTAATTGTGTAATTAGGGTTTCGTTGTTCATCTGATGCTTTCGGAGTCGTATTATGGAATTCGTGTCCTTGTCGGTGATGTAGAGCCAGATCTATTCACTGGTTTTGACCCATTTGTGTTTGGACGAAATTGATAAAGTTAACTCTGCGAATTTGTTGTGTTTTACTGCCTAATAAAAGGACGTCCATAGAACTATGAATGCTTTCGGAGTAGGTTTATGGGGTTGTATTTGTTGGGGATACGGATGTTCTTGCCATTGTTAATGTCCCCTTCACATTTCCAAGCTCGGTGAGATAGAAAGTCTGCATTTTTTGTTGGCATGTAGGTAGAAACTGAAAAATATAAAGATGTTATTTTATTCCCTTCATATCAGGGTTAGACAAACATTTTATACATCCGGTGAAATTTAGATTATTGGTGGAGAGAGTTGAATATTGGATCTGGAGGAGCCTGCTATTTCCTTGGAACACATTTTTCCACTATTGGTTGGTTGGAAAGAACATGGTCAATAGAGGAGGTGGGGATAATAATTGTTTGACCAATGATTCCTTGAAACTCTTATTGCTGCAAAAGTTAAGAAGAAAGGAAATAGATTGATGTCCATTTACTGGATGTTAGGTCCCAAACAATGGAGCGCTCGTGTAAGTTGGCGTTTCGGTGGAGTATTGTGTTCTCTTGGGTCTTCTTGTTAATGCTCCTGCATTTTTTCTTCTAAGAGGGTCTTATTTTTGCTTTTCTCTCCTACCTTTTTCCAAGTGACAAATTACAGAATATGGCATTGTTTGATGAATGTAAGAGTTCAATCTTAGTAATTTTAGTGCTAAGCTAGTCAATATATTGTAACCAAATAGAGTATTATATCATTCTCTCTATCTGTAATCTCTTCAACCTTTTATAGACTTATATATCCCCCTGTTCTTATTTGCAGTGACTACCTTTTTAAGCTTTTGCTCATTGGAGATTCAGGTGTTGGCAAATCATGTCTGCTTTTGAGATTTGCTGTAAGTCTCAGTTTTTGGCATCTTATTCTTTTGCCCCCTCTTTCATTTGAGTTTGAATGTCGAATTCTCAATGTACTACATGTTTTATCTTCTTCTTCTCAAAAGAAAAAAAAAAAAAAAAAAGAGTAAATGTTTTATCTTCTCCAAATTGTATCTATTCAGGATTTCTCATTCATTGCCTGTGAGCCTTGTCCTGGAATTAAAAATGTGTTTATGATTCCCTTAGATATCATCACCTGGACTAAGGATACATTACTAATGTTTGCTAGAATTGATTCTTAAGTACCAGTATAATGCCTCATGGACAATTGCAAGGCCAGTGAGAATGGAAAGTTATTTTTATGCATCTTTCTGTGGCTTAGCCAATTGAGGGCGCGGACTTAGTGTTTGAGATACCTAGTAGGTACCACTTGGCGTACAAGACCAGTTGTGCAACACCATCCACAAATAGTTCTGTAATTCTGGAACATGTTTTAATTGCACTGCTTGTCTTGATGTGATCGTTAGTGTTCAATTTTTACCTAGCCTCCAAGCGGATGCCAAGTTGAGTAACCAGGTTTAAATTTCCGTAAACAGGATGATTCATATCTGGAAAGTTACATTAGCACTATTGGAGTTGACTTCGTAAGCAACCTTCTTCATTATTTTGGTTTGCGTCTATGGATTATCCTTGCATAAGAGTAAACTAGTAGTTAGTATTATGTTCTTCTATGCAGAAAATTCGTACGGTTGAGCAGGATGGGAAAACCATTAAACTACAGATTGTAAGTTTTAATTGTGTAATTCGCTTGTTCTGTTTATGAACTGTAAATTGCGGCTTTAACTATGCTTTTGATTGGAACCTTTGTGAGTCTTTGTCTAACTAAGGAATGCAAATAAAAAGTTTAGTTTCTTTGGGGCAATAATTGTTCACAAAAGAATGCTTACTTCTGTAAACACTTGGAAGGATTGGATTCAAGTCCAGATAATTCACCTCTCAAGATTGTCAGCCAATTATTATGACAAATATATTTGATCTATTACTGAAGTGTGCTGTGATGTTTTTTTGACCATTGTGAGAAACTTTTTTTTCTTATCTGTCATTTTTTCCTCACTCTACCTTTTCTTCTTATTTCTGGACATGCAGTGGGACACTGCCGGACAAGAGCGTTTTAGGACCATCACCAGCAGTTACTATCGTGGTGCACATGGCATTATTGTAAGCACTCAATTGTCTTTTGGCATTTTATTCTCGGAGTTAAATTCTGGTGGTTTGTTGGCAGGTAGTTTATGATGTGACTGATCAAGAGAGTTTCAATAATGTCAAGCAATGGCTAAACGAAATTGACCGCTATGCAAGCGAGAGCGTAAACAAGCTTCTAGTTGGAAACAAGTGTGACCTCACATCACAGAAGGTGGTGTCGTCTGAGAGTGCAAAGGTAATCTTGATGTAGCTTGCATCTTGTTTTTATTTCATGGAAAGTACTACGGCTCATTATTTTTTACTTCTCTGGACTAGAGATTTGGTGACTAGGACTTCCTATTCGATTTTTTTGTCAGGCATTTGCGGATGAACTTGGGATTCCTTTCATGGAAACAAGTGCAAAAGATTCCACCAATGTAGAACAGGCTTTCATGGCCATGGCTGCTGAGATCAAGAACCGGTAACATATATTAATGCTATGTTGGGCAGCTGAGTAATCCTGTCTTTGGATCATAGATTCGCGAAGGAATTCATTGAGAGATTTATACTTGATGGGAAAAGCAAGGAAATAGTTGTAGCCGCTTGTTTTTTTAATGTTTTTGATCGTTTCCTTGATTTTTGCTTTCCCACCGCCAATGCCTTCATGAATCCATTGTTCAAAGACAGTAATTCAAGCATTAGCATTGAACTTGAACCTATTATTAGAATTTTCTAATATCTGTATTTGTAATAGTAATTGCTGTGTGTTTACAGGATGGCAAGCCAACCAGCAGTGAACAATGCCAGGCCCCCAACAGTTCAAATCAGAGGACAGCCTGTCAACCAAAAATCAGGTTGCTGCTCTACTTGAATGGCAACGGTACCTGGTGACTACTATCTATACCTCTTACACGTCTTCACCATGGCATTTGAGATCAGGTGTTTATTCAACGAAGACGGTTCCTCATGATTTTCTTTACTTGTCTGTTGTTTCTGCACTCTTTAAAACCTCCATTCTTTCTATACATTCGATTTTAAAGGAGACTACCTGTGTACAAAGTAGGAATATTGGTGGAAAGCACAAGTTGTCTTTGTTCCGTCTCTGTTGCGTTCTGCTCTTCATTGCGAAATAGAATCATCACAATTATGTTTGCTTACCATCGAGTCCACTATATAGCTGGCGTCGAGGGAGGAATTTTACCGGATTGATTATCTTTGGAAGTGAGATTGGTGTCGCGTTTTCTTTACCTAAATGCTGGCTAGTATGGCATTGACCTCGGTTCATTTTTTCATGAGCAAAATCTCATCACTTGGGAGCCCCATCTCTCTTCATCTGAACTTCTTATGAACAGATCCTGAACTGAACTCAGGAACCACAATCTCACGCGACTCCCCTGCAATTCTAGAAATTAAATTTTTTGGGGGGGGTTTGTAAAAAATCCGATCCGTTCAATAACCCTGAAATAATTTTTCAATTGGTCTTGTAAAAAAATTAGCTCCATCGGATAATTATAGGTACTTAGATCGAAACTTTCAATGTTTCATTCAAAACTTAAGACCCAAACTACTAAATGAATTTTGAAGAAAAGTATAATAATTGTGTGTTTTGTATCCTAGTGATCTGAACCGTAGATATTGTAGTGCTTTTTAAGAAGAACCTTTGTATAAAAAATTATCTTGATCGGACATTGATGGGTGTTAGAACACAAAGATTATTTTAAAAATATGAATTGAACAATACCTATCGATGTCTTATCAAGATAATTTTTTAGATGAACACTCTTTTCAATGAGTACTACAATATTTACGGTTGAGATCACGAGGATACCGGGCACAGAATTATTAAGGTTTTTTTTTCCAGAATTCATCCGGTACTTGGAATCCTAAATTCAAAATGGACCCTGCTACCGGTACAGATTTTTTTGTACAGAAAATGTACAAAGGGCTCTCGGGGACCCACTTTTGGGTCCCACACGAGAGATCCGAACCGTTCATTATTCTTAGAACATTTTTCCGAGGGGTCCCACAAAATTTCAGCTCAATCGGACGGTTAGAAGTGCTTGAACCACACTCCCACCGTTACTTTCTTTTTCTTCTTTTCAAACATTTGAATTAATTGCCATGAGAGAGATCGATAGAGAAGTCCATTTACTATTGATCAATTATGGTTTTCTCCAGGGTCAATTGTAAAAAACTTGTACCAAGAAATCTAGGAGTATAATTTTGTGTGCTTATGTATGAAAACTTTCATAATGTTCAAAGTTGCAACTTTTTTCCTTAATGAAGAATGTTTAAACATTTTATATTTTCGATATATTAGACTGATTTTTGTTCAAAGTTATGCTTGAAAGGTAACCTCCTGAATTCCTGGATTTGCCACTACCTTAATCCATCTGCACACGGCTCCATTTGCCTCCTTTTGATTCGTTGATTGTTAATCTGAAGCGACATGGCTCCATTTGCTTTTGTGTTTTTTTATTAATCAGCGTGTTTGAGTCAATTTATGTGCATCTCGACTAATTCCTTAAAAACTAACCTCAACATCCACCAGCGGAAGGCCCTATTGTAGTCGAGATAAAACGCCATATGAAATGACGTCAAAAGAACTGATATCACTTAAAAAGTTTCGAACTAAACTAGAAGAAGGTAAACCACTAAGTCTCAAGTCTTGATCACCAGCCGATCACTTCAAACAAGTATGGTCCCAGCTGCTATCACAGGGCTTGAAAATTGGTCAGCTGGACCTGTTGTAGAGTGTAAATGACTATGTTTTCCTTTCTTTGTTGTCCCAATATGCATTGCATTCTTTTTACCAGGTAAGAAAAGTTTGTCAACATTCGCGTTCCCGAGAGGAAGAGAAGTATCATCAGATATCTAGCATTCAGCTCAGTTGGGAATGATGAGGCAAGCCAAAAGTCATTCCAAATAGAAGTACTAGCATAATTCTTGTATCAGCATTTGGTTTTTCTTCTTAATTGCAGCTTCTTTCTCGAATTTCATTCAAAATTTCCTCTGAATAGAATTGAGATTAGGCAGTCAGAGCTTGAGTATATGCATAATTTTTGTATCAGATATTAGGGTTTTCATGAGGGGCGCCAGGTGGTGGCAGGCATAGATGGTGTCTTCATGAGGCGGTCGCCACTCTTTGCACCAGCGAACCGTCTAGCATTGCAAATTTAGAGTAGGTAAGAAGCATTTCTAGATTCTAGGATTTGTGAGAGAGAGAGAGAGAGAGTAGTGAGTGACACACTCGAGTTTGTTGATCATGCTCATTTTCTCCCTATAAAATGCTCACTGTTCATTTTGATTTCTCAATGTAAAAAATGCCATCTTAGCGTCCATACTTGCCAGCTGCGCATTTTCCGCTAGCAAAAAAAGTACAGAGATTGACACTAGGTGCCGAATTTGATAATGGCAGTTAAGTTCAGCCGTTCAGGTGTTTAATTGAATATTGAAATAAATGGAAGTTAAATGTTCGTAACATTGAGGTATAAGTTCAGGGTTTTTTATTTTTTAAATTTTCCCAGGAAAAAAAAATGCCAACATCAATAAGTACACAAAATAAATGCAGATTCACCCATCACAGATACTGCAGACTAAAATATTCGTCAAACTCGATCAAATTTTCCAATGCAACAAGGAACCAAAATTGGTCTCATTGACTCTAATATCAAAACTGATAAAACAACATAATCCCAAAAATAAAAATGCTCCTAAAGTCCTAATACAAAAGGGTATTCATGAAAGTGAGAATTGAAGACACCAAGCGAAGGCATTAAATCCAGAGACGCGTCTTAAATTTACACTCGTTGGACTTTGAGTTTACGATAACTGTAGTACATTATTCTCGTGGATATCCTGCCTTGCACGAGCCCTCAAGAGATCCTAAGAATTCCAAGAAAACCGGAAAAACCAAAGCAATTGAGAAACGTAGGACCAACCTCACTTGGCAGCCAAGGAAGGGAACTGCCCAACATCATCTATGGCTGGGGCAGACATATTGTAAGACATGTTCCTGCCACCGCCGCCGAAACCTTCTCTTGGACCACGGCCGCGACCACCTCTGCCACGACCTCCCGAGCCATTGTACCTTTCACTTTCAGCAGGCTTCAGAAACTCGTTTATGCTGACAGACTGCATCCAACAACAACGTCACCCACCAGATTGTCGAATACAAATCATATAGATACATTTGGCACAGGTTAATTTAGTAGGTATAAGGTAGCAAAAATTAAGAATACTGCTTCACTGGACAGAATCAAGGAAGACAAAACATGAAATTCACAATAACAGGAAATATATGACTTATAGTATCTTCCTTTTCTTCCATTTCGAAAAAGTGTGAAGTGTAAATCAGAAACAGAAAAAAAAAATCATTGATCCCATTGATTACGAGACACACAAAGGCAAAAAGCAGCTGCAATCAAAATATTAAATATGTCTTCAAACTAGGAAATTTACAAGCACTGCATGCATATCCAAAAGGGACCCAACTATGGGTACCGAAAAAATGGCATACAAAAAATGACAAACAATTCAATTCAATTGAATTCTGAATGAGAAATTGGAATATTAGATCACCCACTTACGCATAGCCAATTTGAGCAGAATTATAAAGGGTCATTCGAAAATTATTTCAACATTATTGAACGGTACGGATTGTTAGTACAGGACCGGAAAGTGGGCCCCGCATGCGTTCTACATTTTGTTACCCCATTATTTTGGTACCATTTGCATTTTCGATCTAAAAGACACCGGGTAATACATTTGGCAGGCATACCTTCTTAGCTCTCTCTTCTTTTTCAGCAGCATCTTTTCTTTTATCCTTGTCAGAACCCTGAAATCAATTAAATACAAAAAAAATTAAAATATTGGCTTACAAGCTATCTGACATATTAAACAACTTAAAAGGAGTAGCATAACGTGTCAATGGACTCACCAATTTCACAAAGATTTCTTCATCGCTCTTCTTGCTTGATAGCAGTTGCATTGATACCAAATCTTTGTCTATGGAAACCTTCCTCTCCTCAGTCTTCAGTGCCAGCAAAGCTTTCCGCTTCTCTTCGAGTACTTTCTCATACTCTTCCAGAGTCATTTCCTGTTATGAATTGGAGTAATCAACATAATTGACTACCATTGAATAGGTGAACAACCAGGAGGAATGTGATTCCAGCATACACATTGGGATTGGGAGCTGTTCTGATTTAAATGAATGCACAATACATAAGCTCGAATATCAATAGGAAAAATACAATTACGATCCAATATTACAAAACTACATCATCACACAACTTGTAGTGTCAAGATAGTTGGATTCAATGCACATTCCCCCACTGATAACAAAAGTTTCTGAATTCAATTGCGGTAGATAGGAGTAATTCTTTTCTTGGTAAAGGTGGAGGGAGATCTCACCCATCTTTACAAATCATCTTAGATTGAGAACAGCACAACGTCAATGCAATGTGTCAGATATCAGATCCAAAGGTAGACCACAAGCACATAATAAAGTGAAGAAGAATTACGAGAAGATTCAGTAAACATCAAATTTAAATGGGGCCACTGGTTCAGTTGTTAAAGCTCAGCTTATTAACCTCAAGGTTGTGGGTTAGGAAGAATAGAAGTTTTTTCTCTTTTCTCTACTTCTAGAAAACAGCAGTCATAAGATCTTTAGCAAAAGGGCCACCACACTGTGCATACAAAGCCAAAGGTTAGGTCTGTACTCATCTAGCCCTCTCAAACCGCAATTATGCATATACTAAAATATCACTCAGCACGAACAAGCTGAAGTTTGCAAAAAGATTGAAATAGAAAAGAATTCACTTTCTATTATCCCTAGACAAAAATAGTCGTAGGTTTAAAAGATTCCTGTTTGCTCCCTACATATTTTCAAAAACTATGTAACTGTAATTTTTAAGTAGATACTCACTTTATTCTCAGGTTCTTTCTCTTCAGGCTCATTCACAGGATTCTCCTTGTTGACATCTCCAGCATCTTCCTCTCCTGATTGCTTTTCAGGATGCGGCTTTTCAGCATCCACAATCTTCTCAATTTCAGTGGCAGGCTCTTCAGTCTCCCTAAATGCAAAGAAAACAACAGGTTTAATTGATACGTACAGTACATGATAGCGTCAGCTCATTAACTTAAAATGTACACAATATTTCTAGCTCCAGTCAACAGCTAAAAGTTGAGACAGGTTCTCACAGCGCAACTTCATCAGTGGGAGCTCCCCAATTCCCACGACCAGCACCATCCCGCTTGATTTCATTCCTGCAAGCACCAAACAAGATTACAATTTACAAAACTGTAATACATGGAATAAATAGTTTAGGAACCAAGTACAATCAAATTTGTTTCACTTAAGATACCAACCCGCGTCCTGTGCCACTACGGCGTTCAAATGGCCTCCGTATACGTTCACCTTCCACAGCTTCACCATTGCTGTAACCACCACGACGACCACCACGGAAACCACCACCACGAGGGCCACCATATCCTCCTCGCCTTTCGGAAAACTTGCCAGCATCTCTTTCTTCTGTGGGTTTGTACCCTCCAAAGCCATTGTCACTGCCGAAAGTATTTTCATTATTGGTTGTATCTCTCTCTCGATTGAATCCACCTCCACCTCCACCTCCACCTCCACCACGTCCACGGCCGAATCCACGTCCACCGCCACGACCCCCTCCACGCGGAGCATCATTCTTTGACTCCCTCACTGCTCCACAAAGTATCCAACCAAAACAGAAGAAACAGAGTCAAACTAACAGTAAGAAATCTGATCCCATACGATGCAGCAAGGTTTGTTCTATTGCGTTGTTTAAGACAATGGGAAACACTACAATTCACAATCTACATGATAGTTGCTCGAGTAAACACAGAAATGCTTCAAAAAAACACTTCAACCATATTTATAACTTAAACGCTAGCTACTGGTCTTATGAGCTATGGCTACAATGAAAATTGAAAAGTGATTGATCATTTGTGAGTTTTCCTTCAAGTAGACACTCAAAAGTGCATACCAAAAGAAAGCACAAAAACCACGAGAAAGGTTATTCTCCCATTTCAAAATAGAACTACATATGAAAGACTTCCATTTCAGAATCTACTCAAATAAAACAAACCTGCCACATAACTAAATAAAAAACACCACATACGGACCTTGTAAGGTAATCAATTACAAAAGGCTCGAATCTCCGACCCACCAAAAACTAAGACTACAACTTCCAAAAGCATCTAAATGAAAGCAACTTCCAGTCAGCATTCTAAAACTAAATGCTCACAGACCATGAGAAAGAAAGAAAGAAAGAAAGAAAGAAAGAAAGAAAGAAAGAAAGAGGACTAAAATCACAAGGAGGAGAACAGAACTATAGCATTCCATCAGAGTTCATTTCTTTTGGCGCCATTGTAGCATAGAAAAAGTGGACTTCATACAGATTGGCTACAAGCTGCTCAATTGATGTGTAGCAGTATCTTCTAAAGCTGCTTGATTGATGTGTAGTAGTATCTTCTATTGTGAACCGCAAATAAGCATGATGCTGTGTTTTTTTGCACCAATGTTACGCTATTTTAGCACACTACACAGCTGGAATGAGTGTCAGTTGCAGAACTTCTTAGCACTACTACACCAATGGAGATAGTCGTAACTGCCAGTCCAATACTACAGAAAACAACAAAAACAAAACGATTGAAACCAAAATCTTTATGCCCTCTATTTTCTTGTCAACCAAAACCTTCAAGGAGGCACAAACTTCCACACTAAACCCCTAAACCCATCAAACCCCACCTAGACCACCTCTATTTCAGGGCGGTGACCCTAGTGTTTGAGGGGGTTTTAAGCAAAATGGGCTAACTTTTTTAAAACTTTTTTGCTTATAATTTGATTTCTTGTAAGTAGATCATATAACTCAATAAAATAAAATAATACAAACAAGGCCCGATAGGTTTTCAACCAAAATAAATATACAATCCATATAGGGTTTTGAGAACAAGTTTTTCTCCACACACTTTTGTCACCCTGAGCTAGCTAATATTCTGCGGCCACCTCGCTCTATTTCATTTCCAAAAATTGCTGAGTAACTATACAGATACGGATACAGAAAACTCACAATTACACACATACAATCACTGTACTGATAATTCACCTACAAAAACGAATACATCTATAGGAATTAAAAAACACGCGTCAATCAGATAGATTACCAGCCTGTGACGGAGGGATAGGCTTGGACGGTAGCTTAGCCGGCTGAGCGGCGGCGGCGGCGGACTGAGCCGCAGCCGGAGCCAATTTCTTCGGCGCCGCGACGATTTTCTGCTGCTGAGCAGCGATGAGTTGACTCGGGTCGTCGTTGTCATCGTCTGCGAGCAGATCGAACAGGTTCGTGGTCGCCATTTTCAAGTATCGATCGACAGATATATGTTATCGTACGGCGGTGAAACCCCGAAACCCTAATTTTTGCTTAACTCCATAAATTTAGATCTTACAACAGGAATAAGTTAGAGAGAGAGAGAGAGAGAGAGAGAGAGAGAGAGAGAGAGAGAGAGAGAGAGAGTGAAGAGGTAAGAGAGTAGATAGAAATGGAGGGGTCTGAAAACCCTAGACGGAGCGGAATAGAGAATCTGAGAAGTGCAGCTAGTGTTAAAAACCCTAGTGGGTGTGTTTGAGTGCATGCGGCTTCACCGGATTAACAAGTAGCACTTGTCTCTTAGCCGTACGATTCGATGCCTCCTAGGGATGAACTCATGAGGTAACCCAAAAGGCCAAAAGTCTGGATTACTAATAGATGGGGAAATGATTTTTGCAAAATCATTTTATCCTTCTCAAAAAGGGGAATAAAAAAAAAACCTTTTATATATTTTGCACTCCTTTTTTAAGAGGGATAAAAACCAACAATGCTATGGATACACCACACGTACACCCCAAATGCACACCACCCTGAGATGACAAATGAGGAGAGGCCCGTTTTTTGGGTGAGCCCCACATTGGGCTTCTCTTCGTTTGCCACCTCAGGGTAGTATGCATTTGGGGTGCACATGTAGTGTACCCATATCATTTTCCGGATAAAAACTCTTTTATCTTTTTGCACTCCTTATGTTTTGTATTCATGTGAAATTACAAAACAACAGTAAGTTATGCATTCACTTTCAACAACTAAAGATTACCCTCTCAATTGTAGGGGACAAAATCTCTGCTTTCTTTTCCTCAACGGTGAGGAATTCTTCAAATTGATCATTACGGACTAGCGGCTTTATTTCCCCTTCTACCCTAGTAGATAAGTTGGCATATTTAGAATTTATGTCATAAACTCAAGATTGTGACTCTTCAACCAATTTGATCAAACCCAACCCACATAAGACATTTTATGCGTGTCTTTTATTTATCCTACAAGCAATTTTAAAATATATAAAAACAACAACAATACCTGGATATATGTTTTACTTTCTAGCATTTTCCTCTAATCAAGCAAATTTTGCACCATAAAACTTATATTTAGATTTTGACAATCAAAAAAAAAAAAGTTAGATGAGGATTTTCCAAAAATGAAGAGGTTTAAATAACAAATGGGCTGAATAGGCTTGAAGATTTCAAATTTAAGTAGGATTGGGTTTTGAAATATCAAGTAAAACTCATTAGTTAAGTATCCCATATATCTTCCCAACGAGCTGGTCTCCCCTCTAGAACAGGTCGCCCAGTCAGAACTGGTCTCCCCTCAAGAACGGGTTGCCTTTGTGCAAGTTGCGCCCTAGAAGGTCCTGCGATATTAGACGCGGGGACATTGGGAGCTTGAGACGAAGTGGCCTCTGGAAATAACCCCGGAACGAGATCGGATAGATGGCGAAAATAAGAGAAAGACGGGTCGACGGGCCTCTGGAAATAACCCCGGAACTAGATCGGATACATGGCAAGGCTAAATGGCTGCTCTCCACGCTCGACAAGGCAAGGTATAGTTGTCGTGAAGCATCTCGATCGACAGCGTGTAGTGCGCAGCATGCCCATTCCTCCATGATGCATTGGTGTTCCCGCACGGTGAGCATGCTTGGTTAAACTTATGGGCTCCTTGTCGATAAGGACTAAGTACAGGGATTATACTGTATTTAATCCATCAAAAAAGAACGTAACTTCTCCAGTCCAATTTAAATACCGTATCCCGAGAATACCCCCACATGTTTCAAAAGCGAGAAAGAGTACCGTACACCTACAGAGACTGAAACCGCCATCGTCGATCGTACAAATCCTGTTCCGTCGTCGCTTTCCCGTTGCTCATCGTCGCCGTTGCTCGTTGTCGGCGACCACTGTGTTCGTCGACATTGTTGTCGTAAAAAACCTAGAGCTATTGTACGTATTATACAACTTTCTCAACCTTTTCTCACTACAATAGTACTATTACAAATATCGTCGTTGTCAAAAGCCTTTTTCGATGACATACCTCTATTTTCTTAGATTAATTTGATTTTTTTGACGAGATACGTCTATTTCTAGGGTTAACATTATGATTTTTGCAGAAGCTCTGTACATTTTTGTGATTTCTGTATCTGTTGTTTGATGTATTCTTTCGATTTTTTTTACATATGGTTTTATATGATAGTTTTGTTTTGTATAAACCTGATTTAGAGTAGACAAGTTGCAATCTATTAGTGTAAACTCGATTCAGTTCCTTAGTGAGATGTTATTATCTCCTCGTTTAGAATACTTTTTCTCCATGAGACTGGTGTCTTTGTTGTTTTGTTTTGTAGAAAAACAGCGTTTATGAGTGAGATGTTATTATCTCCTCGTTTATTTACATTCAAAACCACTGTTATGAACACTTTTTGACATCCTGAGAAACTTGTGTCTTTGTTGTTTTGTTTTGTAGAAAACGAGTGTTTATGGGTGAGATGTTATTATCTCCTCGTTTATTTACATACAAAACGACTGTTAAGAACACTTTTTAACATCCTTGCACACTTGTGTCTTTGTTGTTGTTTTCTTTTGTAGAAAAACAGCATTTATGAGTGAGATGTTATTATCTCACCATTTTTTAATGTTATGGCTTGACATAGCTTAATTATCTCTATTCACATATGCTTACTTCTTGTTCTTCTTTTTGCAGAAAAATGAAACACAAGAGTCCAAAGAAGTTCGATCCAAGAGTTACATTCGAACCCCCAATACATGTGGAACCAATAACAATTGAAGATCCAGATGTAGATATTAATGATTCTGTTGATTCCCCTCATGAGGTTCTTCTACTAACTCTTCCAGGGTTCCCTCCTGAGGTCCCTCCTCGTCAAGCGGCACCTCAAATTAGAAAGCGAAAGAAAGCCCAATTGCAAGACGATGAGAATGAGAAGAAAAAGCATCGCAAGACAAGCACAAGGATAAAAAAAATAGAAGTAACAGAAGATGAAGACAAGGATGAGGACACAGAAGAGGAAGAGCGTCAGTTTAGAGAGAGAAGGACTAAGAGAAGAAATGATCCTGGATTTACAACACAGAAAGAACAAGAAATCCAAGACGAGGACAAGGATGAGGAAGAGGAAAGGAGGACTAAGAAGAAAACGAATGAACCTCGACTCACAAGGCACAGAAAACAACAAATGCAAGAGCAGGAAAAGGAAAAGGAAGAGGAGAAGGAGGAAGAGGATCAGTTTCGAGAAGGGAGGAGTAAGAAAAGGAATGAACCTCGACTCACAAGGCACAGAAAACAACAAATGCAAGAGGAGGTGGAGGAAGAGGAAGAGGAGGAGGAAGAGGATCAGTTTCGAGAAAGGAGGAGTAAGAAAAGAAACGAACCTCGACTTACTAGAAAGAAAAAAGAAGAATTGGAAGAGGAGGAAGAGGGCGAGGTTGTAGTGACCAGCAGTAAGAAAGGAAATGATCCACCAGTTAAAAGGCAGAAAAAAGAAGATCAAGAGAAGGAGAAGGAGCAAGATGAAGAGGAAGATAATGTTACAGTGATTGACTTCAAACCGGCACGAGTACAATACAGGTAAGACAGACACTAGTCTGAGATGCTATTATCTCTAACATTGTTTTCCTAAATAAATAGTTTCACTTGTCTGAGATGTTATTATCTCTAACATTGGTTTGTCTCTTCCTTCTTTGTAGATCAACACTTGCTAGCATTGTAAGCCTGCTTCATGATGTGACATTCACCCAAGGGCAGATAGAGGAGATTCAAAAATCTCCATTTGCAGCTATGTTGATCACAATTACACAGCAGAATTTGCCTGAACAATTTGTCAAAAAGTACGACAATGACATTTTGAGTGTGATTCAAAGTTACCGAATGGATGAAGGAAAATTTTATATGGGAACCAAGCTTGTGGCTCTTACACATGAAGAAATAGCCGTCATATTTGGGATAATCTCTGGCAACACAAAGATTCGGGCTTTAAACCTGAACAAGAAGCCAGACAGCCCCTTTGTCAACAGAAACTTTGAGGGCACAAGTGTGATGAGCTATGCAACCATGAGGGAAAGAATTACAGACCTCATTAAAATCACTTCAAAAGGGAAGAAGAAGAAGGGTGTAGAAGACGAATCTACAAAGGATTTGGCGCGACTGTTGACACTCTATGTCCTTGGAACTGTATTTTTCAAGACAACTGGTCCAAATTTTAATTGGAGCTATGTTCCATTCGTCGAGAATTGGGAAGAGTGCACCACATTTGCATGGTCGATACACTTAACTGATCATCTCAACAATGAACTCGAAACAAAGCGCAGAACTCCATGGACTGTTGGCGGTTGCACTGTAGCACTATTGGTATTTAATCTTTCTTCTATACTTTCTCTTATCTATTTGTCAAGTTAATAAGAAATCTAATCTGCTTATTTCTTTTGTTAAACAGTACTGGTTATGTGAACATGCAAAGATAATGGAACCTGTTGAACCACAAATCCCAAGATTCATGAAATGGAATGTGAATGAGCTTCATGCTAAACTTGTTGAGACACCCAGTGAATACCTTTTCACCGGAAATGGTAAGCATCTTGCTACCATAATATGTTATTTCTTTTAGGTTTCTCTCACTTATATTCGACGTTTCCTATCATCATTCATTGTAGGTCATTGATTCACAATTGCAACCAACAGATGAGGAGAGGAGGTTGTATCAAATTCTTGTTACAGACGAGACAGAAGAAAAACATGCAGAGATTCCTGTAGGTGAGATGTTAATATCTCTTATTTTGTTGTGGTACATAAGAAGTCTGTTTTCGCGGAGATATTACTAAGTCTTGATTTCTCTGGCTAGAAAACACTCTATTTTGGGTGAGATGTTGTTATCTCATCATTTGTTTTTGCAGACAAGCCGCCTGTTGACGAGCAAGCTCCTAAGGAGGATGTTCAACTTCTAATTTCAGAGCTTCAAAAACAAATTCATTTGCTCGAAAGTGAAAACAACAGTATGAAACATGAGATTGCAGAGAGGGAAATTAGAGAACAACAAAAGGATAATAACATTGGAAGGCTACTTCACCTTGTTGACAAACTTCGAAGGAGGCTTGAAAGGTATGGCAAAGAAGCGGCTGCCTATGAAGAAATTGAAAAAGAAAACATGTCTGCCAAATTTGAGGCGATGGTACTCCAGGAGAAGGTGGTGCAAGCGGAGGTTGAGGTAATGACCTTGTTGGCTGAGAAGGACTGTGATAAGGAAAACATCGAAGCCGTTCTGGACGAGTTGGATATCATGGCAGCACACTGCGTTAGTCAAGAATTCAGCCACAAGAAAATTGTAGAAGACATCACAAATGAAAACGTAAACTTGAATGTTGAAATAGGTTCAATGCTGATTGACAAAGACTTGGTGGAAGAAAAAATTGAAGAGGTTATTGATCAGTTGGATGACATGGCAGCTCATTGTGCTAGCCAAGAATACAAGGACAAGAAGAAAATAGAAGAAATGGAAGAAAAGATGCAGAAGATTTCTGAAAAAGTTGTGGAGAGAAATCTTGGTGAAGAATTTGCAAGCCCAACTGGAATCCCCCACCAAATAGTCACAGAGGAAGATTCTGAAAGCTCGCCTGGAAATCCCTATGAGTTTAGAATGGCCACAGATGAGGACATAGAGAAAACCATAACTGCTGCAGTTTCAATAATAGACAAACAAGAAGAAAATGAAATGAAAAAGAAAAGACTCAGGGCTGAACGTGTGGTGGAGCCATCATCCTTGACTAAGAGAGTGCGTGAAAGAGATGACAGGGTAGAAAAGAAAAAGGAAGACTTTTTCTATGAAAGAAGGAGAAAGAGAGCACAACAAGCCAAAGCAGCACAAGTGGAAAACAATTCTCTGCGTTTTGAAACAACAACACTGGACGCCTTTTTATCAAAAGAAGACAAGGAGAAGTTGAATATGCTATCTAACCTTCTGAAAGACAAAAAGTTAGTAAAAATCTACAACAATTTTACAGTATTTATCTTAAATGCACTATTTCTGTTGGTGAGATAAAGATATCTCTTGCTCTGTCTTTTGACAGGCTACCTTTCTGGATGGACCACGACACACAAGATGCTGTTTCGTTGGAAGATGCAATTGATATCTTGAATGAGGGAGATGTTGAAAACACGGTAAAAAATACCTCTCCAAGACAGTTCTTTTCTCGATTAATGTTAAAATCAAATCTAACATGAAAAAAACCCGTGCAGTTACTTGATGGATTCACATCCATATTAGCAGCGGTTGAGCAAAAGCCAATCAACGCAGTATGTTTCAAATCAGTATTGTGGGTTAGTAATACATACCCTTATATGTTATTTTTTGTCACTACTTTTCTTGAATTCCTCTTTAAGTGCGTATTCTCGCAAAATACAGAGTATATATGTACGACATATAACAATGAGATATTAAAATCTCATCAAAAATAGTTTGTCTATGCACAAGACATAAGTATGAGATAATAACATCTCACAGAAACCATTGTCTTTTCGTCTTTGACAGAGCCTGCTGAAGGATGAAAAAAATCAAATCGGAGATTTATTTCTTGATGACAAGCTCAGAGAAGTTAATGAAAAGTTGGATCTTTTCTACTACTTGGTTTTTCCAATAAACTCTTCAGGAGGTATACGTGCAAAAGACAAAAATCCATACCATTGGAATCTTCTGGTATTGGACATACCACGTGGGTATTGGAGACACTACAACTCCATCAAACCAAGTAGAAATGGCCAAGACCCTTACCTCAAGGATGCAAAATTAATGGTACGCAATATTGCTCCATTTTATTCGATTTTTCATACAATTGATGATGCAAAATAAATCCTTATTTTGTCGAATTTGAAATGCAGGCAGAGTATGTTTCCAATTTCATGCAAAAGCTAAACATCCAGAAAACAGAACCAAGCTTCAGACTTCTAAAATCAACGAGCGAAACAATATTTGGGGCGAAGGAGAAGAATGAAGTCGTGATTGTCTCAGAAAAAACACCACAACAAAAACGTGGAAGGTAAACCAACTAATCTTGACCACAAGTTTTCAATTACACAATTTTATCCCCTTACATAATTCTAACTAGTGCTTATGACAAATTTGCAGCGTTGACTGTGGAATCATAGTGTGCTACATCATTCAGAAGCTTTTAAATGCAGAACCCATCCCAGACAATTTGTCTGAGGTTGAAATCAATGAATTCAGAGTAGCATTGTTACGGAGATTCTTGAATGATGGACATAGATCAATCATGCCAGAAGTTTGGAAGGACAGACAAGAACTAGAGCAGATGCAACACAAGGTGCCAACAGAAGGAGATCCAAGAGAAGCTGACAAATAAGAGAGCATCATTGTTTGACACTGGACATATCTTTTGAAGTCTGTTAGAAAGTAGTGGTTGGATAGGAAATTGAATATATGGTTTATTTTTGGTTTGTATTGTCACATATGAATGGTCGGCTCCAAACAATTGTAATTTGTTGATACCTAGTGCTGAACAATTGGCAATACGACAAATGGTGGTTTTTTTGATAACATCTTTTAACATGTGTTTACGCTAAATATGAATGATCCTGGAATTACTCATTGTTCAAGTGATTTTTTATCACTAGTTCAACTGCTTTCTAGTCACTAGTAGTTTATATTGTGTTGTCTGCTGTTTTTGGCACCTTGAGGGTGCTTCAATTACCAACGGCTCATGTCGAATTTTCTAAAAATTGTCTGCTGTTTTAATACTGTTCATCTCATGAAATGCTTGTGGGTGGTTCCAAGTACTTTTCTAATCTTTTGTTATGTGTTTTCTGCCCTTCTACCTTAGAAGGTTAGGAAACATTTATTAAAGTATTTTGCGGTGTTTCTCCTTCATCTTTTTGATGAGATAGCCATATCTCATGAAATAAGGCCCCTGTATATTGATAAAGAATAAAAGAGATAATGGTATCTCATCCAAAACAGCCTCAGAGGTAAGCATTTATCAGCAAATGAGAGCCCTGTATATACAAGAGATTATGTGCCTGTTGTTGCTTGTGTACCAACAGTCTTTGTATCTACAAAACGGAAGCAAGAGATCAACATATCTGACAGAAAACAGTCTCCGTTTTGTCCAACGTGCAATAGTACAGAAAAAATCATATCCAAAAAAATCATCGCATATTCAGGAATTTTATTTATTTATGTCAAATGATAACTCTCAACAATATAGCAGTTTTTATTACATATTGCCAACTTCTGGCACCTGAAACACCCAATTACCAATCAACAATGAAATATGACTCACAAAGTTCTTATCTACTTAAAATGAAAACATCAATCACAAGGTTCTTTACAGCTCTTCCTATTATGTCTTCCCAATTTCTGGCACCTCGAACACCTTATTTGCCTCACTTTCTCGCCCCTTGATCGGATTCTTGCAACCTTTGGTCTGCCACGTGGCCTCCTTGTTTTAGGAGGAAGAATGATAGCAGTCTCTTTAGTTACCTCTGGAGCTCCAAGACTAGGAATAGGATTTATTGGACAATCATATGACATCCGGAATGCTTCAATCGTGTATAGCGGATCTATGTACTGGGACATATCTACCCCAATCTTCTGAAGAGCCGTGACTGCATGCACACAAGGAAAGGAATGGATGTCCCACCGACAACATGTACATGACTTGTTTCGTATATCAACCACAACAGCCGGGAAAGAAGAAACCTCAAATACTTCATCACTTGAGCCATATACAGGCCATGTCTTCCCTTTGTCGAAACGGTTTTTCAACAGCAAGTCCATTTCAGGACACAACACGCTACACCATTTCCTTGATAACTGTTTCCTCTCATACATTTGCCTCATAATTTGAACCCTGATTTCCTCAACACATTGAAGGATCGGCATCTTCCTTGCTTCACGAATCCAACTGTTGAAAGACTCAACAGCATTTGATGACATCTCACCATATCGTTTCCCAGGAAAGTATGCATTTGCCCAATGATCATACGACACGGAAGAAATAAACTCTTTCGCTTTTTCCCCACCAACCTCACACAATTCCTTAACGCAATTATCAAAATCCGAAACAGTAGGTGCATGAGCACAATCAACGAACAGATTCACTACTCGCTCCCTAAAACCATTTGGTGCTCGACCAGATAGCCTATCCCTCAAATTATTCTTCAAATGCTCCAAACAATAAGCATGATAACAGTTTGAGAAAACCTCTGGAACATGCTTCACAAGACCAGTATGACGATCCGTTATAATCGAGAGTTCACGAGTTGACAGAATACCTTTCAACTTTATCAGAAACCAGAGCCAATTATCATCCGTTTCAGAATCAACAATACCATAAGCCACTGGAAATAAGCCTGCAACAAAGAGATAACAACATCTCATCCAAACCAGTCTCTGTATATACCAAAATAAACAAAGAGATAACAACATCTCATCCAAAACAGTCTCTGTATCTACCAAAATAAACAAAGAGATATGCACATCTCAGACAGAAAGAAACAAAAACGACTGACGAAAAAGAAAACTAACCTTGATTAGCATCCTTCCCAACAGCAGCAAGGAGAGTGCCTTTATATCTACCCTTCAAGAATGTACCGTCAAGACACAAAAATGGCCGACAATAGTTGAATCCTCTAATGCATGCATCGAATGCCACAAATAACCTTCTAAACCGATTGTCTTCACAACATTCAATATCCACAACACTACCGGGATTTTTCTCTTTCGCTATATCTGCATACCACCGAAGTTGGTCAAATTGGAACACATAATCACCGCTTATTTCATTACTTGCCTTCTCAACCCCCAACCAAGCGTGATTGTAACTAATTGTAGTACCGTATCTTCTCTCAAATAACTTGACAGCATCTATCGGCCTATACGATGGCTTTTCACGAACTTCATCAAAGATACAACTTGCAACCAACTTTGAACTCATTCTAGAACTTTTGGAACTACAAGATGTACCACCACAGTTGTGCTCCTTGTGCAACTCCTTAATGCGAAAAAAACCATTCGATTTGTCTAAAATTGCATGAACAAACCATCTACAGCCGTCAATCTTTTTACGACAATAAGCTGTCACCCTTAACTTGTCATTCTTCAAGTAGATAAACTTGAATCCAAGCTCAATTGCATACTTACACAAACACGTCCTAAAATCCTCAACACCGCCTCTAAATTCTTGACCAACATGACTAATCAAAGAAGCCCAATCAGCAGAAAGCCGCTTTGTCTCATTATGATGACAAAACTTTTCAAGAGGATCTTCAAGAATTTGAACAGTACTGCATTCCCCATTTCCACTACTATTACCATGATCAAAACAACCAGAAGATTGAATCTCCTCAACACAAATGTATACCTCAACACAACTAACACCGTATGCAGTAGCTAACGCCAACATGTTATCAAAATCATCATCATTCTCAAGAACACAGTTACGATGTTCAGAAACAACATACAAAAGATTAAATCTCCTTGATACCAACTCATTCCACTTCCTATGAATACTTCCAACAAAATCCTCAAACCTAAAACCAGTTGCAACTTTAACAACCAAAGTAAAGGATCCATATTTGCACAATAGAAGAATGGATGATTCCATTTCCAGTCAACTTTACACTGCAAAAAGAAATAATAAAGCAAGAGATAAGCACATCTCAGATCAAACAAACTCTGTAACACCAAAACAAACCAAGAAATAACCAAAATCTCAATCAAAACACACTATCAGCCAAACAAAAACTAAATAGATAAGCATCTCATCCAACAAACAGAAATAACTGTATTCCAGTGCATATACACATATATCAGCCAATGCATTTACCAACAAACAAACAAAAGAAATCCAAACAAATCAGCAGAGCTAATCAAATCAGTAAAAACATCTGGAATTCAGTAAAAACAAGGCAGAAATAAAAAATAAAATTGAACTAATCAAATCAGTAAAAACATCTGGATTTCAGTTAAAATAATTGAACTCAACACACACACACACACACAGAGAGAGACAGAGAGAGATTGATCGAGAGACAGAGAGAGACAGCTCGAGAGAGAGACAGAGAGAGATCGATCGAGAGAGAGACAGAGAGAGAGAGAGAGAGAGAGAGAGAGAGAGAGAGAGAAGACGTTTACCACTGATTTGCTGCAACAGATCGACACACAAATCAGCAGAGCTAGAACCAGCTACATCGCACTGGAGAAATCGCCATCGCCGCGAGAAGAAGATCTGTTTGAACGGAGATTTGAGCGAAGATTTGAAATCGCAACGTTTATATACGTTCCCAGCGCTGGGTATTATCGTCCAGGGAAGGACTAACCACGTTAGGACTTTTAAAACACTGGACGCTATACAGCTTAAACTAGTCCAGTGGACTAAAAAGCCCAAATGACCTATACCCGTGGACCCTAGCCCAATTTGCCGTAAACTTATACGGAACGGACTTGGGTGAACATGACTTTTGTTAATGTGTTTTGTAAGCCCAACCCATATCTGGCCCATCACAATATATGCGCACCCGCACCTACCATTCGTTATAAACTTGGAATCAACATAATTTCTGAGATAGGAAAGTGATATGGTCATGACATTGATTTTGAATCATGCAACTTAATGACTTATTGTACAAGTAAATTCCTTGATATTTTTTTGTTCTCGAGAAAAGAAATAACATTGATACATGTACAACAAAAGTTTCTAACAAGTCTCCAACACACTCACATGGCGTGTGGAGCCCACACGCACTTCACACTCAAGTGTGTGTGGGATCCACACACCATGTGAGTGTGTTGGAGACTTGTTGGAGCTGGATGTTGTACATGTATCGTTTTTTAATCTTTTAAGAGAAGAACAAAAATTAAACGGGGCAAAGAGAGAAGGAAGCAAAGAGCTCCACAACCCGAGACCCAAAAGAAACACAAGCCTGCAATAAGCCAACAACGCCCACAATGACCAAAGAAAAAGAACCACCTACAACAGACCAAACATAATCAAAAAGTCTAAAAACCAAATAGAGCCAAAAACCCAATAAAAGGGAAGACCGAAAACAAGAAAAAAACAACCAACATCGATACCCCTGCAAGCCAACATCGAGATCCCCGCAACAGTCGAGAAGAACCACACAACAGGGGGGGAAAAAAGGCACGGAAAGAACAACACTAAAGGCAAACAACCAAACCAATCCTCCTTCAAACAGATCGAAATTAGAACTCTAAAGAAAGGGGTCCCATCTTCTAGTTCAGCAGAATCTCCATCCATCAATTCATCTAAATCCCGATCCTTTTTCTTAGCAGAATATGAACTTCCAACTCAATAATTAAACACCTAAGCACGTAGAATGAAGGGATTATAGGACTCAAATCATTACGAATCCTATTCTACATAGACATCCATTATTATCCTGTTTGAGATGCTCTTAGGTCATCAACGATAGAAGAGAATGGAAAATTGCTATGAATGGTGTCGTTGAAATAAGCGCGAAAACCCCATTATTCGGTCCAAAAAAAGTGCTAGTAATATTTAAAAGAAATAAAATCACTGGAAAATAAATTCATGACCGACTTGATGAAAAGTTATTCAAAATCTACTCTCTCTTTTTTATCGGTAAAATAAGTTTTACTGAGGAACTTGATGGGGGTACATCAAGTAAAGAGGAAAAGAAGGGGAACCCAACCAAAGTTGAATCGCCACAAGGGACAAAGACCACTTGAGGACCTAAAGTGCCCGAATACAACAATACAAGCTCACTACACCTGGGGGCCAAAGCCCAAACACCCAATGGTCTAAGAAACTAGATCAAACAATAAAAGCAAAAATAAAGAATACCCAAAACCTAGCCCAAATCTACAGAGCAGCTACAACTCTCCGCCGTTCTTTCGCCGCAAACCACCATTATCAGACAAACCACCACCAAAGACGGATCATCAGACCAGAGCCACCAAGCCACCACCGGCAACTACCAATACTGGAAAAATGACACCAGGAACTACCAACCACTGCCGCGGGAGCTCAATCATAGCTATTAGGCAAAACCGGAGACACCCAAGAGTGAAAACCCAGCGGGAGACCGACGTTGGCCTGCCTCCACTCCCGTCGTTAGGAAAACGTCAGAAACCCCAAGAGAGATTCGACTGGTGAAACACACCGGAGATAGAAGCAAGCCATGGGGGGGGGGGGCAACAGAACGCACATCGGAGAACAGAAGGATAAAGCCAAACAAGGGTAGGGGCGACAAGAGAGAGGGAGAGAGACAGAATCTGAAAATCTCACCAATACCGCCCTCGTCGCCGTCTGGGAGCCACGGGACGACTGCCGACTGAAAACAACACATAACGATGATCAGCAGAACCCTTCTGTCAAAAACCACGACATAGGATACGACCCTGCAAAACCAACACCACCAACCACAAAGCATCCTTCCAATCCATCTTTGAAAAAGGAAGAATCAGAGAGATTAGAAAATGAGGGGGGTAGGGGGAGAGAATATAAGACGGTGATGGAGAAAGGGAGGAAGGGGAAGGCCTGGGGAGAGGAGGGGAGCCCCCACCCCCACCCCCAAGCGGCGGAAAAGGTGTGTGGTGGCTAGGTTGGGGAGGGTTTCTAGAGATAAACAAGGGTCTAGCTATTATTCAAAATCTACTTTAAAGGGGGAAAAAATTAAGCTATAGTTTGAGCAAACTAGCAAAGTATTTAAGAGCAAGTGAGATGGTAGCCAAGTTGGTAGACACCATAAACTCCAATGCATAAGGTGCGGGGTAAAAGTCACACACCTGAATGATAGAATATTAGGGGTTACTTATTAGTGATTGCAATGGAAATTATGCACTTCCTCCACAAGGATTCAAACTCAAGACTTCACCATTGGAGGGAGAGTAACGAACCAACCACACTAGGTGTGGTGTTCATAACTTAATTAGTGGAATCTCTCACAATACAAGGCCTAAGCAATGATGAAACAGTCCCAAATGGAGGCAGGGGAAGGTCCAAGAGGTTTGGGCCTCGAGGCTGATATTCGGGACAAAAAGGGGCTCCTGTTATGAATAGTTGTAAATATTAGTTTTTTCTGTATCATAAATAGAGATGTTTTTCTTGGTCTAACAGTAAGCTAAATGTAGTCCACATTTTGTGTTTGAGTTTGAATTGTGTCATAAACACTGTCTTTTTAAGTGTTTTAAGTGTTTATTTGTCAAAAAATAATTCCATTGTTTGAATTTGGAGATACCGTGTATTGAACATGTATCAAAAAGCCCAATGAAACATCTATTCTACTGGAACCGAAACATCTTCATTGTTTAATATGGAGTAAAATACGTATATATACACAAAGTATTCAATCGTTGTTTAATTGTAAAACTATATACACAGGATCTCACTTGACAATTGGGTCTAGGATTTTCAAATACCTTGGCCCAGCTCTGAATAGAGGTCAATTAAAAAAAAAATGTAATCTCAAACTGAGGTATACGTGCAACATTACTATTTTGCCATTCAATAAAACAGGTACACCACTTTGTGCACACCAAATGCAAACTGCATTGTGTGGAGCCCATCTCAGGTTCCACAGAAGAGATCGAAGCCGCTCAATTTGTTTAAGATGTTTTCTTGAGGATCCTAGTAAAAAATCAGCCCAGTCGGATATCGGTAGAGGCTTGACCAGTTCTTTACTCAATTTTCTAACAAGAAGTTTAGCAAAAATTTGATCAAACTCTTACCGATATCCGACTGAGATGATATTTTACAGGGATATTTAAAAAAATATTTTGAATAAGTTTAGCAACTCCGATCATTTGTGTGAATTTCGAAATGAGTCCCACACAACACAGTGTACATTTTGTGTGCATCAAATAGTGTACCTATAGCAATCAAATAGTGTACCTATAGCAATCAAATAGTGTACCTATAGCAAGGCTCTTCTACAAGAAATCAGGCATTTAGCGAGGAAATTGGTTTCCTCGCTGAAACTTTCCTCGCTAAAGGCACACTATTTGCGAGGAAATTAATGTTCCCTTGGTAATGGGACAAAGTTATAGCGAGGAAGGAAATTAATTTCCTCGCTAAAGACACCTTTTTTGCGAGAAAGAATATTTCCTTGATAAAACTTGTCGCTAAAACTTTGGCGCCAACAATTTCTCCTGCTAAACGAGTATATTTAGCTAGGAAATTTGAGTTGTTGCTATCTAGTACACCATTTTGCGAGGAAAATACTGAATCGCCAAACATATGAATTTCCTCACAAAAGGGTTCACTATTTTGTGAGGAAAATTCTGAATCGCCAAACACATGAAATTCCTTGCAAAATGGTTCACCATTTTGCGAGGAAAATTCCAAATTGCCAAACACATGAAATTCCTCGCAAACGAATTTCCTCGCAAAAGGGTTCACTCATTAGCGACAAGTTAAATTTCCTTGCAAAAAAAAAATCTTTTTAGCGAGGAAATAGAATTTTGGACGCAAAAAACAATTGGAGACTACCCATTTGCGAGGAACGAACGACGAATGAAAATACCTCGCAAAAAACCTTTTGCGAGGAAAGTAAGGCATTTAGTGAGGAATTTATTTCCTCGCAAAAACCCTGATTCTTGTAGTGTCTATTATTTTTCTACTATGCTTTCCAAAAAACTTTTGCGAGGAAATTAAGGCATTTAGCGAGGAATTTATTTCCTCGCCAAAACCCTGATTCTTGTAGTGTCTATTATTTTTCTGCTATGCTTTCCAAAAAACTTTTGCGAGGAAATTAAAGCATTTAGCGAGGAATTTATTTCCTCGCCAAAACCCTAATTTCGGTGAGGATTGGTTAAAGAAGTTGGCCTAACTTTTTTTTCATCTTTATTTGATTTTTTTTCGCATTGTTTAGTTTTGCATAAATTTTTTGTGTATTATTGGTTCATCTCGGCGAGAGGAATAAAAAAAGTATAAAATTATGACCGAAGCTTAATTTTTTTTATTAAAGACAAAAATAAGCCAAAAAGTCAGCGTTTTACACTTTTTTCGATTTTATTCAAAAAATTGAAAGTTCTAGCTATAATATTTTACCTTTCTGGATTCGTCTCGACGAGACGAACCAATAATACTAAAAAAATCAATGAAAAATTAACAAACGCAAAAAAAAAATCAAATAAAGACAAAACAAAAAGTTAAGTTGGCTTTTTTAGCCAAACCTCACCGAATTGTAGTTCTATTATTTTTCTACTATGCTTTCCAAAAAAGGAATTGGTAGGGAGGGAGTATTGCCTCGAAAGACAATCCTACGAATACTGTCTCGAAGTCATGTTTTTATTATTTCATTCATTGATCTGGTAAAAGCATTGCCCCTGTCAAAATTTTGTCAAAAGCATGCTCCATAGACTGCGCAAAGCTCTGCCAAAATTTACCAAGTCTTTTAATTTCATCAATATTTGGGTTCTGTCACGCTTTTCAACCTACGGTGGAGAGGCATAGTTAAACGACAAAATCTTACATCAATGAGGCAAAATTATTTTAGTTAACCGACATTATGTAGTCAAAAAAAAAAAAAAAAAACTTTTAAGATAGAAGTGAGTGGAGAAGCGGAACAAGGAAAGACGAAAAGTGCAGTTCAAAAAAAAGGAAAGACGAAAAGTCTGGCTTGAATATGGTCAATGTTAAAAATACTTTTTCTGCCAGCTATACAAATCTTATAACGAGTCACAACCAATTGGAAAACAAAACTAACAGGGTAAATTGCACTGACCACCCTTGAGGTTTTTGACAACCTTAGGCCATCTCTAGTGGTAGAGTTAAATGACATATTAGTGTAAGAAACTAACAGTTAGCATCAAAATATTTTGTTTTCGGTATATAGTGGTGTAGTTAATGTGTAGTTAACTTGTGTCAGAGGTTAAAAAAAATTATGTCAGAGGTCAACTGCCACTCTAGCATTAGCTAGAGTCAAGTGGGCCCAAGCGGGGCCCACGGGGAAAAATTTCCGGAGTTTGCTATGATGGAAAAATTTCTGACTCAATCACGTGATGGGGAGTAATGCAAGTACATGCACCAGATTGACACGTTATTGCCCCAAGCGGGACCCACATCACACTTGAATTCATTTTAACAACACCACAACACCTTTTAACTTAACAACATTTTTTGTCATAACAACACATAACAACTCATAAATGAGACCCACTTTTTACACATTTGTTTGAATTTGCACTGATCAGCTCCCTTGTCAGACCTGTTGCCAGTGAAGGACTGATTATTTTTTAGTACATTTTTAGAGTCACGGTACTCAAACAAAAAGCCATCCACTCTTTTCGGTTGTGTTTGGATGGGTTTTGAAAATAATTTTTGAGATAGTATTTGGTTGAGATTTTGGAAATGAGAATAATGAGGTAATGATTGGAGAGAGATAAAGAGATAAATTAGAATAATGAGGTAATGAGTAAAAAGAGAAATGTAAGTAATGATTGAAAAAATAAAGAATCTTTTTGAATTTTTTTTTGACAATTGGTGATACTCTAAGAACAATTCTACGCGCACACCAAATGCACACCAGCACATCCTGATCGTCCATTTCAGGAATCGATGGTCCGGATTTGAAATGAATTCTTACCGGTAAGAGTTAATTTTTACCCGGTAAGAATTCATTTCAAATCTGAAACGTCGAAAAAAGCTTTTGGACGGTCGGGATGTGCTGGTGTGCATGTGGTGTACGCGTCCTGGTGTACGCGAATCATTTTTGATACTCTAATAACAAAAAATGAGCAACTTTTCAATGCCATCATAATCACAAAAATATTAAAACCAACAATTAGTCAACAATAACCAAATTATGACATTGAAAATGCTTTAAGCCAAGCTAGACATAAATCTCAAAATTAAGGCTTAGTTTTCCAAATGAGTTCACCAAGTGCTTAAATCATGGCTGATTTTAGCTAGCAAATGAGTTCACAAGGTTCTTAAATCATGATTGATTTTAGCTAGCAATAATATGCATATCGTGTGGAGTTATGGGGCTTAAAAACTGGTGTCATTTTTGTCCTTGGTCCATGAGGATATAAGATGCACTTAAGCCTACGCATATTATGTGGCGAAGTCAATTGCTGAGATGAGCAACTTTTGTTAACCAAAATGGATGGTCAAGTAACAGAAGGGGTAGTTTGATCTTTGAAAGTGAATTGTAAGGGAAGACAGTGTAATTTCAGAAAAGATAGGGGAAGTGTCTGAATTTGTCAAAAAAAAAAAAAAGAAGATAGGTGAGTGTAATTGCTGTCCCCTATTGACAATATTGGTGAAGAGAGGAAATACTCCCTCCGTCCCATTTTGTTTGTCATTTTTAGTAGACCGTGTCCGATTTCAATTGCTTATATCTTTTAATATGAATTTCAAAAAATATTCAATATGGATCTCATTTGATAGTTCTCGATGAGTTTTATTATACGAAGTTTTCAAAATCATAAAAAACATTACGGATTAAAAGTTATAAGCGTTTGACCGATGACACGATCTTCGAAAATTGACAAACAAAATGGGACGGAGGGAGTAAATGAAAATCGTATTTTGCATCGACTAGAGTTAAGTTTCTTCTTTTTCAGTCAAGCAATAAGAGCGAGATTTGAGCATCAGGATCATAGTACGTACTCGTATTGGAGCAATTTCAAATTAACTTGAAATTCCAAAAATAGTAATTACTTAGAAATTCCAAGGAACTAGTAATTTATTATAGTTACTTCAAATAACTCTTAAGCATATCACCAAAAATAGATTTTATTTTGGACACAAATTTATTTGTGCATATCTATTATAGTATTGCAGAATGACTTTTCGTGAGAAGAGCCCAGAGCTCGACAAGTGGCATAATTTAATTGGATTGTCATTGGAGTTTTTAGTTGGCACATGTAACATTACTCTTATTACCACTTTTAAATATTATCCATACCTTAATTGTCTTCTTCATAGCCATATTTGAATAGAAGATTTTTATGCTATGATTGGATAATAGATTTCATCAATTATGCAATAAAAATTCTACCCGACTCTAAAATGGTAGTTACTAGAATTTTCAAATTCAAATGGCTCTGATTTATCTTCTCTTTCTCTCTCCAAGGAATCAAATTTGACATATAGGAAAAACAATGGATGCTAAAAAGTCACAATTAGTTTCTTCCCTCATCTGATTTGTATTTTATTATATCATTAGTGATTGTTTTGATTCCTAACTGCACATATGTTGGCACTATTTGATATTTAATATATTGTCGTAATGCTTGAAAGAGTTCTTGCGATTATTATTTGTGAAGTTCTTCAGAAGATCTTTTGTTTACTTAGTATCCACTCTTTGTTGTGACAGGAATCAAAGTAAGAGTACTATGTGACCTTCCACAAAAGAAAACGAATTGGAAGAAAGGCCAATTCTACATTGAACTGTTTTTTTTTCCAGGTATTACTTAAAATTCGTTGCAATTGTAAAAAAATCTCACGCAGGTATGTTAAATTTGTTTGTGCGATTAGTTATAATTTTCGTGTTATTGTTGTGCACGTATATGAAGTGAAATTGTAGGCCATTGGTTACTCCAGAGTCTCTCATGCATTAGAATTGTGTTCAATACTTTTTGCCCTTCCAAACATAATAAAAAGGAAAAAAAAAAGTCCACGATACTGTGCTTTAAGACTTTAAGTGCACATCTATATTGGATGAATTTTTCATATACGAAGACATATATTCAACTCTAATATAATTAAATTACCCACGTATACATCCAAAGCTGCATAGATGCATATATATAAGAGAAAAGACAAAGGTTAGATTTAAAATTCTTCACATCTTAAAGTTTGTACTTTGTCCTTGGTTGTTGGCTCATTACCATCTAAGGATTATTAGCCTAACTAGAATGTAATTGGAGTACATGGTTTTTGCGTAGTAATAATGATTTTTTAATTATTTTTTTCTCAAAATCAATGGAGTTTTTTTCATTATTTTTTGTTTAATTTGATTATTTGTGATATTAGGTACATTTCTATGAGATCTGTCGTAATTTAATTATTATAACTAAAAAAATAGTTTAAATTGGAGCAGGAGTACTACTCTTTTGATCATTTGATGGCCAGTAACTTTAGTTTCTCATATTTTGTTGTCGTCGCTTGAAGTATAATTTAATCTTCGATATTGCATATATCGCATTTTTTCTTATTAGTTGGAAGAAAATATAAAGATAAAAATCAGCCTATCCGTGCACGCTTTAATAATCATATTGATATTTTTGAAAGGAAATATTGATAAATCTTGCTCAATCCCGTTGATAAATAGTTCCATATAAAATGAAGATGGTTTCCTTATTTATAGGAGAACTCACCTATGTGCATGTATAGTCCTAATTTAGATGGAAATGCGAATATCACTCCAATCATATCTAGAAGACTAGAATCAACTTACCAATCAAACAATAAAATTCAAATTAAAAAATCTGTTAAGTTCATCAATGATTCATGGGTTAACAACTCTCTCACATTGGCTGTGTTTATTTCCCGGAAGCGGGGGGGGGGGGGTCAAAACGGCGTCGTTTTGACGCATTTTTTGGTCCCCAAATTCGGCTGGGAAGGGCTCCGTTTGGACGCCTAACAATCCATTTTTTCCTTTGGCGCCAAAAACTGCTAAAACCCTAACCCACGACTACTTTTCCCCCATTTTCCCTCCCAATTTTTTCTCCTCTGCAGCTCACAATCCACCACTGCTGAAGGCGAAATCGGCTTCGTCCATCAACGATTTCTGTTGCTAATCAAAAGGTATGGTTTCTTTTCTTTTCTTTCCTTCTCTCTCCCTCTCCTACACCCATTTTTTAATGTGCTTAAACATGTCAAGCTTTTGTTCATTACTTGATCATGCACGGTGATCAACTTTGTCTCTTTTGTGTCGTGGATCCTTCTGACGAATAGATGAGATACTAAACTCCAAACTATTACTTGATTATGCTTTAGAAAATGAGAAAACTGTTATATTTATACTATTATACGATTTTTAAATGTAGACCATAACACACTGATAGGGTTTACTATAACTTTTGTCGGTCACATTCACATTAATATAATAGGTCCATTGTTTGTGATTAATAAGCCTTCATTACCTTATTTTCTTTACTTTGGACCTCTAGAAATTTTGAAGCTTTAGCATAGGCTTTTAGGCTTTTGAAGCTTGGCACGTACCACCCCGGGTTTGCTAAAAATTACGGCAGTAAGTTTCTCCAGACGTGAATTGTAGGATTCTATGTTTAGTCAGTTGCTTGTAAACTAGCCTAGATACCTAGTTATTGAGGAAAAAACCCTTCAAATTTACATTGTCCATATATATCATGTTATTAATATAATAGAAAAAGCACCCATATGACTGATTTTTTTAATCTTGATTTTGTTGTTTGGCTTTGGACTTGTTAACACCTTTTTTTTTAAAATTCATTTCAAATGGATGGGAGTGGAGTTGAGGGGACTATAGAAGATAGTGGAGGATTGTTAAAGGAATGTACACCATGTATTGGTATGGAATTTGATTCTGAGCCTGCTGCATTTCGGTTTTACAACGAATTCGGAAGGATTAGAGGGTTTAGCATTCGAAAAGACTATTTAACAAAAAGTAGGACGGATGGTATGATTATTAATAGAAAGTATGTTTGTAGTAAGGAAGGAGTAAAAGATAAACGGAGTCTCACGAAAGCACTAACTAAAAGGGAGACAAGAACTAATTGCGGGGCATTGATGTTCATGTTTCTGCTCGAAGTGGTCATTACAATCTTTGCTGAAAAGTGAGATAAAAAAATGATGGAGATCATAGCAGGGTCCGATGTTGTACCGTGTTTTTTTTTTTTTTTTTTGCCATTAGACATTCTTATGTTTGAAATTAAAAAAAAAAACTCGTTCGAAAGAAATGAAAAGCTTGTTCGTGTTCATTCCTTGTGTTCATAGTTGGAAGTTGCAAAAAGAACAAAAAAAATGGGACATGGTCACAAAAAGAACAAGTCTTATCACCAATCTTCCCATGGAGTTCTCTTCCAACATTTACGTAAGTAATGATTAAGGCTTCTTAATAAATCGTTGATGGACGAAGCCAATTTTGCCTTCAGCAGTGGTGGATTGTGAGCAGCAGAGGAGAAAAAATTGGGAGGAAAAATGGGGGAAAAGTAGTCGTGGGGTTAGGGTTTTAGCAGTTTTTGGCGCCAAAGGAAAAAATGGATTGTTAGGCGTCCAAACGGAGCCCTTCCCAGCCGAATTTGGGGACCAAAAAATGCGTCAAAACGACGCCGTTTTGACGCGCAGCGCGCTGCGCACCCCCCCGCTTCCTTATTTCCCAGAGGCTAGAGGCGACAATTATGTAATTGCCCGCAATACAAAAGATACTGAAATTGAGAGCAAGTAAAGAGGAAGAGATGCAACGAAGACACACGAGGCATCTGTAGTGGAGCAAAAGATGTTTGATAGTATATTGTTTCTTTTGTTCTTTGTTTTTGCTCATTATGCATGACAGCACTCCAATTTGTTGTTGCATGTGTCATTCATTTTTTTACAGTAGATACTAGAAAATTATTGCCAGTTGTTTTCCTCCCAAAATCACAGAAGCACTACAAGAAAAAACGCACTTGGCGACAAAAAATGTAGTCGCCCAATGGTCCTTTTTGGTTGTCGAAACTTTTTGGCGACTAAACTTTTGGTCGCCCCGTTTAGTCGGGGACACCTCGTCTGGGAAAGTATTAGGCGACTAAACTTTTTTTTGTCGCGGACGGTCACTTTTCACCGACAAAACTAGTTGTCGTTGAAAGTGAACTCGTGCAACCAAAATATTTAGTCGCTGAATACATAGGCAACCAACCAAAAAGTGGTCGCCACAGGTTCCAGCGACTAAATTATTTGGTTGCATCACTTTTCACCGACTAAACTGGTTGTCGTTGAAAGTAAACTCACTTTCCCCCGCCCTTTTTTTTTGCGGAATTTTTTGGCGGAATAAATTAAAAACTACGCCGACTAAAAATAGGTAGTCGGTGCAAGACATCATTCAACGACAACTTTTTGGTCGCCAAACTTTTTCCCACCTTCTTGCGCCTGGGTGAAAATTTCGCGCCACACATTCCGCAACAACATAACATTTTTGTCGGCAAATTGTACGTCAACGGCAACTAAAAATTAAGTTGTTGGCCAAAGGTAACCACACCGCGACAACACACAGTTTAGTCGCCGAATTGCCACTACAGGCGACAAAAATTACTTTGGTCGCGGAATTTGGTCGCCAAATGTGTTTTTTCTTGTAGTGAAGGTGTCTCAAAAGAAATGCTCTCAGAGCCGGTAATCTGGCAAGGGGAACAAAAAGAAGAATCACTCAATCTAAACAGTAACATTTAAGATCTATATTTGCAGCATATCTTTATGTTTGTATGCATATTCGAACTCCATTACATGATATTATTGGATCATTCTAGGACAAAATGCTGGAGTGGTCATGTTACTCAATAAATAATATTTGTCCAATTTGAGTGTATTTGTAACTAAGACTTGGTCAAATTATGTTTTGCTATATTATTTGTACAAAGAATGTTCAAAGCAACGTACAAATACTAAAGTTATCTCTTGAAGTTTAATTAGGACACAATTATACATAAGAATGTTTGTTAACCATTTGAGAGTGTTCAAATGTTTTGACATACAAATGCAGTTAACAAGACGAGTCGGATTTCTTATGTGGACTAAGCAATAGGTATTGTCTATCTTTATTCATAATATCGACCTCCTTTTACTTAATCCAACAGTAACAGTAGAAAGAGGTTGGTCGTAGTTGAGGGGTTAAGCTTTCCAAGGTGCTACTATTGGAAGATATATTTATAATATTAATTTAAAGTTTTTGGACTGAATTTTTTAGGATTATGCATTACCGTCCATTACTTTATTTCATTAAGTTACATACGTTTATGTAATTTAATTTGAATTAAGTTCATCACAGTCATTTAATTGAATCATCAAAATTATTAATCTCTCCGTGCATAGCACGGGTTTTATGCTAGTAGATTACTAATACAGAAGCAAAATTTCTTTCTTTTTGTTTGACAATGCGTTTAGAGATTTTCACAGTAATTAGACAACTGATTTCTTGTTTTTCTTTGTACAACCACCATAATTGTACATGTTTCTCATTACCATTAAGAAGGACTAGGCAAACAACTTGACATGGGGAATCTTTCCACTCTCTCAAGATTCACGCTCAAGGCCTTTACCCTACTTGTGTACAATTTCTTCACATTAGAGTTTTGTTCATGGACCAACTTCACTAGACTTCTCTTAGCATTAGACCTAAATGGACAATTTGACGACAAGAACCCATCCACCAGATGCAAATAAGCCTCCAAATCATGGCAACATGCTACATCGGCGTTCGGTTTTAGGTACGGCGACATTTTCGTGTCCACTCTCAATTCGGCCCCGACATGCGAATAAGCCCATGGCATGTGGTTATCGAGCACGTCGAGCACCCCTGCAGCGCTTGAATTCCTGAGAGTCCTGTCCAGTCCTTCACTGACGAACATGCCTGGAACCCTGGTGATCAGGTCTTGGGAGTTAACGATACGTAACACCTTCACGTTTTTCGCCGTGATACGATCCGTGAAACCTCGGTTTCCAACGCGAGGGCCGCCGAAGGAGAAGACAGCCACCGGTGGCACGTCCGGCGCACATGTACTCACGCCATCAGCCACTAGTAAGGCTAAGGCCGCGCCGAGGCTGTGGCCAGTCACGGTGATGCTTAGCGTCTCGCCCTTGTACTTTTCCATTAGTCTCTGGATTTCTTGAACTACTGACTCGGCTAAGCTTGGCACGTGAGCCCCACGTGTATTGTATAGGCTCAAGAAACCGCATTCAACCTTGGGATGTCTATGGGTTGGGTCTTTTTGATCTGGGATCGGAACTAGTAGGTCACGAACGTTCTCGGCCCATTCGAGACACGTGGCGGTACCACGGAGCGCGATGACGATATCCCTCCTCCCCATTCGCTCGATCTCCCTTTGATTTTCGCACACGGCCACGTACCCGACGCAGCTGGTCCGCTGGGTCATCCACCCGAGATCTGGCGCCACGTCATCGACCCACTTCGGCAGCCCGACCGATGACGTGGCGTACAGACTCTTGGTGACCCTATAGGACCTGTCCGGCACCGCGACGTGGCGCGGGGCTGGGACCTCGTCAGCTGACGTGGCGGGGTCGGAGTGGAAACTATGGTAGGCGGCCTGGACGAACTCGCCGTAGCGGACAACTTCCCGCCGGAGATTCTCGTCGAGCGGGTCGAGGAGGCCGGACCAGTCGTTGCAGCCGTGGTACTCCCGCCAGCGGCTGCCGAGGACGTTCCTCGGAGAATAATCCGGGGACTTAGAGAGCAGCCGCTGGAGGCGGTTGAGATGGCGAGGAGACATGTCCTCGGCCGCCTTCATTTCAGGCCAGATTCTGGCCAAGTTGAGGTTTTCCAGTAGACCTTTTCCTTTGGTTTCCGGTTGGACATGATCTTGATGTTGTGGGGCAACTGGGTTGGGCTTGTATTCCTTTTGGAGGAGTTTTTCAAGGTTGGATAGGTGGGTACGAGTGGAGTCGGTGGTTGCAACGGCTTTAACGATTGTAAAACTGGATGAAGAAGAGTTTCTGTTTGCAGGGTTCAGTGGGGAGCCACGGAGCTTGAAGCTGCCATTTCTGGCCAGAAATATATTCAGGTTTTTGGCCGGAAGTTGTAATGAACTGATTGGTGACATGGACAGAGAGAGAGAGAGAGAGAGTCGACGAGAGAGAAGAAGAAGAAGAAGGAGAAGACAGTTGTTTTGGTTGAACCAAGTGTGGGTGGAAGGGATCAACGCAGCTATATATAGACGGAGGGGGGTTTCCCAATTTCTCTCCTCAAATTGCCCTTGCGTAAAAGTAACATGATAGTAGTGGTGGTCCCAATTCCCAAAGGTAGAATTGAAGGAGGGTACGGGCCTACGGGGTAACGGGGGGTTGTTGTGAAATTTTAATACGAGTCTCCCGTTAAGGGTACAAAAATATATTTTTGTGTGTCTTACTTGTACAAAAAATATATTTGTACGTTAAAGTACAGTTAAAGATATAGTTTAAAGAATAAGTGTACATTTGAATTGTATTTTTTTGTACTCTTAACGGTTGCATTATGGCACCCGTTAGCATTTCGCTTTTAATAATGTAACGGTTGAGTGTTGAGATTGACATTTCTCTCTCACAAGTCACATCTGACTCGGAGTCCGTCGTCAATCCGCGTTGATGGAAAACGGGGTTTCTATTTTCTAACAGCAGCCTCGTAATTACTCATTTTAATTACGTAAATTTTTTGAGAATTACCCAAATTCTTTGAGAAATATCTAATCAAAAGCCAACTTAATCAAAATACGTAAAAAATTTGACGCTAAACTAATGAACAAGGGAAAAAAATTGAATAAAGACAAACGAAAAAAATACTTAAGTCAGATGGTAGTGGAAGAAAGAGTTTTGAAAGCTAGTAATTTTAGGGGGTTACGTCATATTTTTTGTGAATCTCCTAGTCCCGCGGTGGATGAATTGACCGGACTAGGAGGGAAAAAGTTGAGTTACGCGTAAGCTGACCCAAACATGCATGCTTGTTGAAATAAAATAAAAAAAATTACTCATTTTTCCTGGGTAAATTTAGAAATGGTCCCTCTAGTATGCAAAAATAATGTACGAAATGGTCCCTCTAGTATCAAAAAAATGTTGGGAAAATTAAAATTTTCATTATATTCTCTATCAAAAATATATTACTATAAAATTCGGAAAGCAACCCCTTTTTTAAATGTCTTGGTATCGTATTTTTTACATATATTTTAATTAAGTAATTACATGTAAATTTTAATTGTCAACATATTTTGATTATCCGATAATTGAGGTGCACATATATTACGTACGATTTCTTCTATTTTTATTTGTAGAACAAAAGTAAAAAGTAAAATTTTTAGAAATAGTTAATCTCGTTTCCCTAAAATCTCAATATCATCCCTCAGTGAGGGGCAAATTTTCAAATAGTTAATCTTGTTTGCATAAAATCTCAATATTGTCCCTCGGTGAGAGGAAATTAAAATTTGCCCTTCAATTCCATTTCTTTCACTGACACCGTGAACAACAAGAATGAAATTGAGGCGTAATGTAAACTACAGTGACACAATTAATACTAAGGCCCCGATTGGATGCGGGATACGTTTTGGTGGGATTAAATAGTAAGGGGGATAAGATAATAAGGGGTATTATTTAGTAAGGGTAGACCCACAGTGATGTGACATTTAGGAAGGGGGGATTAAATAGTATGTGGTTTGGATGAATTTGTGATAAAGGGGGATAAAGTTGGGTGGATGATGTTAAAACTTGACAAATGACTTATTTGCCCTTGTACAGTCATGTTAGATTTTATGATAAAATAAATACATAAAAACAATACTAATTAAATTAATTATACTTTTCAATAAATAATTCCTTTTATTAGTTATATCTAAAATTAAAATATTTAGTTATTATTTTTTATTATTCATTTCACTAATATTTCGAAGTTTAATTTTTTGTTTTTTTTTCTTCTAATTGTACGTTTTTAATGATTAACAAATTAGTAATTTTTATGTTATTCCCCAACAATGTCAAATTCTAAAGTATAAAAAATTTTAAATTTTTTTGTATCAAACTAAAGATCTCAATTTGTAGTTTAATTTGGTGCAAAAAAAGTAAAAAAATTAATGTGAAAATACTTTATTTTTTGATCCGAAGGATATTGCAAAGCAAGACAACAATGTCGAATTCTAAAGCATAAAAATTTTCAAACTTTTTTGTATCAAATTAAAGATCTCAATTAGTAGTTTAATTTGGTGCAAAAAAAATTAAAAAATTATGCACAAAAGTACTTCATTTTTTTGTCCGAAGGAAATCGCTAGAGTTCGTAAAGCATTAAAATGCAATTCGGTTTTTTTTATCGCAACAATAAACAAACTGGGGGTAAGGGGAGGGGTATAAGGGAGGGTACGGGGGTAATTTCGTAGGGGGTATGAGGGGGTATAAATTAGTAATAGGGGGGAGGGTGTTATTAATTAGTGAGGGGGAAGGGGTACAAAGGGGTATTAAAAAGGTGGGGGTATTACTTAATCCGGGTTCCATTTTTTCCCCCAAACCAATGATTAACCGGTGGGACCGGGATAAGGGGTGGGGGTATAACTTAATACCCCCTCTAATGCTGCATCCAATCGGGGCCTAAAGGGACGAAATTGAAAATTAATCATGCAAACAGAGAGATCATTTCGAAGTCTATAAAAAACTCATCTCTAATGTATACGAATTATGCATTTTTATTTTGTTTTCTGAAACGCGGGTTGTGTGGGCAATTCTGGGAGAGTTTTTTCTGAGGAAGTGGCTAAGTTGATAGTATATATAGTAATCATATGTAAGTTGCATGTGGTGTGGGAAGACTATTTAATGTAGATTTTGTGTATTATATGTTCGATAGATGTTTAATCTAGACAGATCTTCACCTACAAGACAAGTAGACAACCAACCAAAAATGTGAGCCATCAAGTGGGGGGCTTGACTAGAGTCCGCGTCATATTCTTCTCAATACCCTTCATCTCTTCATACATGGCTCTACGTAAGTTTTACAAATTAAAACGAAAATATCAATTTGATTTTAAAAGACAAATTAGTAATTACTAGGCTAATGTTAATATTTTCAAATAGGCGCCCTTGAAAGACCTTGGGCCAAGCCTCATTAATATATATAACGAGCGCGGAACTCGTGCTATGTATGAAAGCAAAACAAATTATGTTATGTTTAATGGTATTTGCCACTAATGTATTTAGGATTTAGATTTAATGTAGAAAGCTTTGCAAGAGAGTTAGCTTGAATACGAGTGGAAGTTCGAAATTTTTTTCAGGTCTTTTATTTATAACTTTGGGATTCTATAAAATGTAAGAAAAAAGCAATTTATTTAAAGTACTCCATGAATGAGAGTCAATGAGAGAATTTATTTTTTATTTTAGTTAGTGAATACACTTGCTTCATATAAATAATACTTTCTCTTTCCTAAATTGCTTGACCTTTTTAAGTAATTGGGCATTTTGTATGCAAAAAATAATGTATTGACTTGAATATTTTTCCAAAATTTTTTAAACCAATTTAAGGGGTCATTCCACTAAGCTTTGGCTTTCTGACTTTTTGATCTTTTTAGTTTGATGTATGGGAGAAGAATGCGTCTATCTCAAAAATTTTGTATTAGTGAAACAGCGACTAAATTTCTCATGAAAATTGAAAATTTTAAATGAAAATAATTTGGTGGATGAATAAATGTGGTCTCAAGATATATTAAGTGATCACCTATTCCACTCCCAAACAATGTGGGACAATATTTCTTTACATCCCCCCTCACGTGCAGCCACATTAGAGGTCTGTCACGTGTGACCATATTTTGGGTCCTATCACCGTGCAGTCTTTTTGTTAGTCTGTCATCGTGGGGTGTGGATTAATTGTGAATTTTGTTTTTAAATGTGGAGTGGAATAGACCCCACTCTGATACCATGTGGAAACTTTATATGTAACTCAAAACCAATTGGCAATGAGTGAAGAAGTCTCAGCATATATTAAGTGATCATCTATTCCACTCACAAGCAATGTAAGACAATATTTCTTAACACCCTGGTTCAAAAGGCCCGACACGGACGTGAATTCAAATGTCAAATGTGCCATTTATTGGCCTTGACGGTTGACTAAAACTCCCCTCTTTCTGGACAAGTTTTTGTTCACATCTTCTGCATTTCTCAGACAATTACTTGAAAACAAATGGATTTATTAGCCAAATAAAACGTCATCAATGACGTCATCATTATTGACGCTGCGGTAAATATTAAGAGTTGAGCCATTCGTGCAATTCCGTCAACATATGAAGATTGAAGAGTAAGGGGGTTGAATGTTGAATGAGAGCTTAATTGCTGATGTTGATCTTCATGGTTCCGTAACTGAATACCGAAAAGTTTTACACTGACTGAACAGTATGAATGTTGAAAAAGAAATGACTGAATTCTTTCTAACTTTTTACCTTTTAATCAATCATTGTTTTTTCAGATACGCAATCTGATTGCTTGGAGCAATAATTACTACTACGGGCACAACTGCAACAAAATTATTAAAGGTGCGTGGACCCACATGTATCGAATGGTCCCGAATAAATTGGGAAATGGTGTTGTCCCATGCATGCGGTCCCCATCCAAGTCATCGGTGCTCGGCGATCAACGGCTCAGATCTATTCGAACCCAAATAGATCTGCATCGTTTATTATCGAACTGCGATCTGGGCCGTTGATTGCTACGCACAAACGACTCAGATGGGATCAACATGCCCTCCGAGTCCGTTCCAAATATAGCTAATTGTGTTTCTAGACTTTAATTTAAGTACCGATTTTGATCAACTTGGTCTTTAGACTTATTTTTTTGTCTTTGTTTGAATTTCTTTCAAAGACCAAAAAGCGAAAGGGCGAATATTCAAGCTAATATCTTTTCAACGCTAAGAACAACAATATTTCCTTTTACCCTTTTTTCATGCTCGTTGCTTCATCCATATTTAAATCTTCCATCTATAAGGAATTGTGAAGGAAAAAGAAGAGAAAAGAAAAAGATTTCGGGCCGGTGTAGGAATGGTTTTGCAGTTAGAAAAAACGATACAATATATTTTTTTGGTTGTTGTAAAATAATTCTTAAATTCAAGCTTCAAACATAACCATCACGGTATCATGTATGTGTTGACCTTCTGGCATGGATTCTTAGTTACGTGGCACATGCAAGTGAACATTTATTTATTTGTTTTGTAAAATTAAAAAAACAATGAGGCATGTGACATCAGGCATGTTAATAATAATGCCAAAATTAGGGTTGTTATGGTGATATGATTTTCAAAATCACATGACAGCGGGATTAGTCCCCTAGAATTAGTCTAGGTGCGCGTAAACTAGCTTGGAAACTTAATTGAGTTATCAAAAAAAGTTATAATTATACAGTATTATGTTTATTTCATGGTGGCTTTAACCTGTAATCAAACAACTAATAATAATTCAAAGCCACCTCGATTGAACAGCGAAAAAAGGTTGCTTAATTTTTTTTCCAACTTTTCGTTTCCACACGACTCAAGTTTTGTACATATTGAAACAGGAAAAGAAACATGAAAAGTTGGCTTAGCACTAGATCCTCCATAAGAGTAACACATTCTCTATCTTAAATAGTAACATTATTTTGTTTTTTGATATGCACGTGTGTTCAGAGTTAGCTTTTATCGAAATATGTAATTACCAACGCTAATTTTTTTTTGGGTCGAATTTGAAGAGGAATACCCGAAATGATATTTGTAATCATTAATTCGACCTTGGCCAATTAGGAGAAGAAAATGGGAATATTGTTAGTTATGTTTACTATTGTAAGGATTATATAATTAATTTTGTACCCATATAATAACTAGCCTCCAATTAAAACAGACAAATATATACCCCGTAGATTTTTAAGTATTTTTCTCGAATTTTATTTTTGTAAGCCCATGCAATTTTGTGTCCTTTAGTAACTAGACGGCCGCCTACATATTTATACTTGGTTAGGTTTTGAAAAAATGATTGAATTTTAACACGGCCAAACTTAATTTTTCCTTTCAATTTCTTGAGATCGATCACTTCTTATTGAATAACAGCCGTATTTAAATATATGAGCCACGAGCCATTTCCGTAAACTCTTGCTCAAAAGCATTATTAATTTCTCAACTTGCATATTCTTTTAGGAGTATTTCTTTATGTGCTCAGAAGTTTATGTTTGATATATATAATGCTCAAGTGTCTATACAAACAATATTAAGATTCCCACTCGCATTATTATGGAACCTTTTTAGGAGGGTGGTCCATTTCCCAATCCACAAATAAAAACCTTTTGATTCCACATAGCACACCTTCCACATGTAAAAAGACACTACTTCTTTTTTCTGATAAAGTAGGCTAAAATAATTGCCCCAACGAAGAAAAGTAATATGCCAAAAGACCTTTGGCCCAAGGGAATCAAATGCGTACTTAAGTTTCAAGGAAAATGTATGTCACGAGTTCAATTCTTCTTACAAGATACCATTTTAACAATACCGACTTTCGCCGAGCCAAAAAAGAAAATTAGATAAGGCATAACAGATAAGGTGCCTCTTTAATACGAACATTGATCAAAATAATGAAACAAGCATTCTTTGCTAAATGGTGAGCTACCCAATTCCCGATTCATTGCACAAATTTAAACTTACATGGTACTTGGTAGGGAACGAACGAGCATCCTTCCTCATGTATCTCCACATGTCTCACATGGAAAAGCCACTTAAAATTGGAAAGTTGGATTGCTTTGAGCCATCTCTAGCGCTTTCTCCCTCACTTTTCACATGATTAATTTAATTGTTCTTTTTGGAATAATTTAATTGTTCTTTTTGGAATAATATCCACAGGCGCACCAACTGGGGCCAAAATGATAACAATGCAATTTCAGTGGGCACCAAGAGAGATACAGAATAAGGAACCAATCACTGCTGGGAGGAGTGGCCTGGAGTGGGAGACGATTAATTATCCATTATCCCCTTTGATTGTAATTTTAGTGCCTTTCTTACCCTCATCCAAGTGATAATGAGGTTAATCTCTCATAGTACCAAATGGAGTTTCTCGAATGATAAATCCGATAAGGGAAATGCTATAGACACTAACTAGCTAGTGTACCAACTATTACACTAACTGTCCATGTGTCACTCTTTTTAATGGATGAGTCTATCCATGTATTGAACTGTGCATTGATGTGGTAATGCCATTTGTGCATTTAGTGTAATAGTTGGTACACTAGTTAGTGCTTGTAACATTACTCATCCGGGGAAATAAAATTAACATTTGCTAAAATCAAAGAAACTAACCAAAATCTGACTCTTCAAATTTTATTTGATTTTATCATTTGAGAAACTAACCAAAATCTTAAGCATTAATGCTGAGTTCTCCAATAGATTTTATGAGATAAAATCTAGTTTTGTTTGGAGGTGTGATAAAATTAGATTAGTTTCCCAATTGATAAAATCTAGGTTTGATAAAGGTATTTTCCAAATGATTTTATGTGATAAAATCTATTTCTAGTTTTGCTAAAATTAGTTGAGGATCCTAGATTTTATCAAAACTTTATTTTATGGGGAAAATTATTGGAATGGTCCCTGTAGTTTCACCCAAGTCTCGATTTAGTCCCTCTAGTTTCAATTGCACTCCAACGAACCCTGTAGTTTCAATTTTGGTCGAATTAGGTCCAATCGATAACGGACGTTTGCGAATTGGACGAAAAACCCAATTTGGGGGTTTTTTGAGGGGCAAAACTAACTTTTTGACCCTCTTTCTTCTTCCCCAATTTGAAACTCTAACCCTAATCCTTTGCTTTGCAAAAATAAAAAATAAAAAAATAAAAATCAAAATAATTTCCTGATCTCTCTCTCTCCCCTACACATCTCCCCTGCGCCGTGGGCATGGCAATCGTGGCATCAATGGTGGTACTATCCATGCTCCAACAATTCTTGCTCACCCACCTCCGCGGATACATTCAATGGTTCATTTGAAAATTGTTCAAATCAATGGACCCCAACGTCAAAATCAGATTCACCGAAGACTCGGCGGACGGCGGTGGTCCGAGAAACTATGAGGCCTACGCTGCACATAATCTATATTGTGATTCATTCAAGCATGCCCAAAATTGTTATCATAAAGGTACCGCGCAAGACCAATTCAATCAATTAACATGTGCCCAAATTAACTCTGCAACAATATCTACAACCCCTGCAATTCATACTTCTACTGGATCCAAAAGTGCAACGACGGGATGATTAAGGGTTGTCAAGTTCACCCTGACCCGCCAACCCAATTGAATTATCTGGGTTGCAACTTAACTAACCTGCTGTCAACCAAACAATATGGTTGAAATTGACCGAATCGGTCTGGGTGAAAAGGGCTTCTTTTGGTAAAGCCGTAAAGCTATGATGGAGGAAGAGACGCAAATTTGTGGGTGTGTGCGCATGCATGGGGAGAGAGAGAGAGAGAGAGAGAGAGAGAGAGAGAGAGAGAGAGAGAGAGAGAGAGAGAGAGAGAGAGAGAGAAATTATTTTGATTTATTTTATTTTATTTTATTTTTTATTTTTGCAAAGCAAAGGGTTAGGTTAGGGTTTCAAATTGGGGAAGAAGAAGGAGGGTCAAAAAGTCAGTTTTGCCCCTCAAAAAACTCCCAATTTGGGTTTTCCGTCCAATTCGCAAACGTCCGTTATCGATTGGACCTAATTCGACCAAAATTGAAACTACAGGGTTCGTTAGAGTGCAATTGAAACTAGAGGGACTAAATCGAGACTCGGGTGAAACTATAGGGACCATTTCAATAATTTTCCCTATTTTATGAGATAAAATCCATCGGAGAACTCAGCCTTTAAATCTTCAAACTCATTCTTCAAATCTCCAAAATGAAAAACTGCATCTTTCTGACCGGACATGGGGTTGTTGGTGTAGTGCACCATCCCATTGCTCGGATGGACGGCCCAAATTTCACCTCGACACATTTGCATCCGAACCGTTCATTGTCGTGCATGTAAGATGAAATCTTGGTCGTCCATCCGAACAACGGAGGACTCAGACAGTGCACGACACTTGTTGTGCATCCCATGCACAATAGCAACCCCAAATCCCTCTATGACCATACTCAAATTGTATACACACCCAATTCTTCCAATTTCTTCATTTCAGCGTGAATTTGGAGCATTGTTATCAAGAAATTCTTCAAATCTTGGGAAAATGCAAGAAAATTTGAAATGCATTGTTTATCGTGAAAATAAAAGAACTCAATGATATTTGAGAGAAACTCAATAGCCTTGTTCGTTTCCCTGTTTAGTTTTAGTTTTAGTTTTGATGACATCATCATTTCCCTCATTTCTCTCTCTATCTCTCTCCACTCATTATGTAACGCCCCCAAAATTTGGGCACGTTAATTATTATTACAAACCATAATAAAGTCTAATCCCAAACTTTAATACAAACAATAATGTCCTCAAACACTAAATAAATAATAACCGGGGTGGTTCTAGGTCTTCGTCTATCCCTGCGCCGAGTCATTCCCCACTCTGGCAGCATTTCCTGCTCCGCAGGACTGGTTCCCATAGTACTGTTCCTGTCCATCTGAATAATCTGACATAATACGTCCGAGTCGCACAGGCAACATCATGGTATTATGCCAGGGTTACACGAATGCAACACCGTGAGCAAAGCCCAGTAGTTCACTACGCTAAACGTCTAAGTAGCAATTCTAGAACAATAAGTTCATGAACAACATATAATACTTGTGAACAGTAAATCATGCGATACATCATGCGTCTATACGGATCAGAGTAAACATGCGCAGATAACAATATCTCATAACAACAATATCTCACAACAGTGTCTCGAACTGTGTCACGTGTCATTTCATCGAAATAGTTTCTCGTTCAGTTTCTCGAACTTAACTCGTTTATCAACCGTTTTCTCAAAAATCAATCATTTTTCTCAAATCGGTGCCTCTCTCGGCATTCTTCTTCAAATTTCATTATCTCCCATCACTCCGAAAGTTATTGGTCCGTTTCCGCCTCCTCTCAGCTGACGGTACCAATCTTTCCGCTCGAGGTTCCGGTTATCGTGCATCACTGAACCTAACCAGTCTCTTTGCACGGTCCGTCTACCCCGCGACTCACACGACACAGTCCCGGCCGCTTGCATCACCGAACTTAACAGCCTGTTTGCAAGTCCGTTCACCGTGTGTTGTACACGCTTAGCCCAACATCCTAGTTCTCTCCGCGAACTGGAAGTGGCGCTTTCGCTGCACTACCGCAATCAAAACCATTCCTCCAAATTCTCTCCGCGAATTTGAGGTGGCAACCAAATCATCTCATCATATCTCATTTCATTTCATTTCCCCAAAAATCTCGTTTCATTTCTCAAAAATTTCATTTCGCATTTCAAAACTCATTTTCATTCTCATCTCTATTATCTCATTAACAGTTATTCAATTTCGCGTCTGGTGACATACGTATCGCGTACGTGCTCGGTGTCACATGCTCAAAATCATGCCCATGCAATATTCCACAATTTTCTCTAAATTCACATTTCACCAAATAAAGCATTTCTCACATAAAATCACACATTAAAAAATACACCCATTCTCTAAAATATATTGTTTCCTCTAGAAACTCTTCCACATAAAATCACACTTTTTAATGCACCAATTTCCTTCAAAATAATATTCCTTCCAAAAATCCTCTCACATAAAATCACACATTAAAAATACACCCATTCTCTAAAATATATTGTTTCCTCTAGAAACTCTTCCACATAAAATCACACTTTTTAATGCACCAATTTCCTTCAAAATAATATTCCTTCCAAAAATCCTCTCACATAAAATCATACACTTTAAAACTCTCCAAAAATAATATCACCAATTTTCTCAATTTAATCCTCATAAAAAAAATCTCATTTCTTCCTTGTCCTCTTTCAATCCATTTTATTTCTTTCCACAAGAAATAAAACTAAACAACTTGCTCTTTCTAAAATAATTTCAACACAACTCTTTTCTAAAAATTTCTTCCCAAAAATCCATCATCACCATTTACGAACTTTCTAAAATATTTAAATCTCTCCAAAAATATACTCTTTATATTTTTCTAGAAACTCTTTTTCTAACAACTCAAATAAAACATCTTTTTCATATCTAGTAAAATCACAATTTTCTTTCTAGAAAATTTGATCAAATAAACTCACAAATATTTTGGTAAAATCTTTCTAGAAATCAACGATGAAAAATTCCTCTCTTCATATCTTTTAAAACAAAACCCATACTTTCTTCCAAAAATAACCATAAGCATTTCTTTCTAACAATTTCTCATAAAAGAAATTATTTCACCCACTTGAGAAATAATATTTCAAACAACAATCAATAAATTAATCAACCAAGATTAACTAATCCTTCCAAGAAATATTAACAAAATAATACTAGAACCTTGTCTAGTGAAAAACCAAATACATCTTCTAATTAACTTCTAATCATTTCAAATCACTTTCTAATCACCTTCTAATTACACCCAATCTTACTAATCCACTTCTAATTTCATGAAGAACTACTCTAATTAGAAATCCATAAACATACTTGTTAATCTTTTCAACATGAAATCCTCTTTCTAACTACTAAGAAATATGCTTAGTAATTAAACACATGCATATATGGCATATATACATGGTACCAATGTTGGGAGAGTAATGGTGGGGGAAAAACGCGTTCCGTTGTGCAGGTTTTTGCATGGTCACCTTTGTTACGGGGTGTTTTTAGGACCAAATTCACCCAATGTGCATGTGAACGCATTAAATGGCTAAGGGGTAGCCCTAACTAGCTATAAGTAGGGGGAATATTCTCTCCTTAAATTAAGGAAGTATGTCCCTAGCTTACTTGGAAGCCAATGCCTAGTTTGGTTAGGCTAGGTTGTGTAGCATGTGCTCAAATGCATGTATTGTGTGTGTATGTATAGGTTACTCCTAAAATAGCAAGGCTAGTTCTAACTAGTTTTTGGTACAAAATATAGGCTTGAGAATCTTTCTTAACTTGCACAAGTGAATCACATTAACTCCATGCATGTGCCTTGTACTAGCATGCATGTACCAAGCACACACACACTAATCTCTCTCTCTCTCTCTCTCTCTACCGAACTCTCTCTCTCTCTCTCGGCATCTCTCTCTCTTTCTCTCCCCGTGGCTCTCTCTCTCTCTCTCTCTCTCTCTCTCTCTCTCTCTCTCTCTCTCTAACTTTAGTATCAATTTGGTATAGCATCAAGTCCCAAGGTGAAAGGACTAGTCCATGACGTACTATGGTGATTGAATGGAGTAAAGGTGGTGGGTTTCGGGTATTGAGCACGGTTCCCGGGTGCTACGGTAGTGTAACGGATGTGTTACTCGGTCTCGTACGCGCATATACATGGCTAGAAAAGAATTAAATAATATTTAATAGAAAAATATTCCGATAATCCGAAAATTAAAAGTAAATAATTAAATTATTAACGAAATTTTTATTTAAGAAAATCCGGGTCGTTACACATTACACCTGCTGACATCATCAAAACTAAACTAAACTATCTAACCAAACACGGCCAATGATATTTTAAGTCCTCATGTTGATATATACCAATCGTATGGAATTAATTACAAGAGTGTGTTTATCATATTTATTAGATAATTACGCTTTCCTTTCTTACTGAATTAGGGGGGTTCCCATGGCACTTTCCTTAGTCGCAATAACTTAAAGAATTAATGATTGTGTGATTGGATTCATAAGAGTAACACATTGACTATTTTCCTCCCAAAAAACCCTAGAGAGAGAAAGAGCATCAGAGGTTTCAGATCTGGGAGGGGGTTGAGGCCGCCGCCTCTCCCTCTGCCCCGACTCTCCCTCCCCTCCTTCGGCTAGCCTCCCCCCTTCCTCCTCTCCTTTTCGAACCTCATCTCTCGGCTCACCCTCCACCTTTTACATCCTTTTTCTCTCCCTAACCACCCCCCCAACCCCTCTGCCGCCTTTCTCCGCCGCCCATTACCCTTCCCTCCGCTTCCATTTCTCTGATTTGGGTATGATCTGTGAAGGTTCGGAGTTTTGGGGTCCGGTTTTGGCCTCTCCGGTGAATTAGTCGTCGGTTCCGGCGCGGCGTTTTCGGCGGCATATATCTTCCACCGGAGCTTTTGATATTTTTTCTCTGTTTTTTTTTTTTTTTGTTTTTTTTTGGGTTTTGTCTTTACCCCTTGTTAGGTGGTTTGATTAGTCCCTTTACGGGTGCTTTGCTCCCTGCGTGGAGTGTTTTTGTTCTAGATTTCATCCGTATTTCATGCTTAATGGTTTGAGCTGAGTGTCCCTTAGGATTCTCTACTACTAAATCGAGGACGGACTCTGTGTCGGCACCTAGTGCGGGTCTGCTTCGGCAGGTGTGTCTGCGAGCTTGGAAGCATGTGTGCTTTTTCAGTAGCTCAGTTTTAGATTTTGGTAGTTTTGGTTCATTCTTGTATTCAGTGATGTAATCTTTACCAGATGGCTGTTATTGATATGACTGGTTCAAAAAAAAAAAAAAAAACTTAAAGAATTGGCAATTTGGCACGTCTTAGGTTATAAAATGACCATTACTGCATGTATTTGTCTAATCTTGATGGCAGATCGATGGTGGAGAAGAGACTAAGAGAGAAACGCGTGACATGGCGAGGGATTCGCGTCATGCCTAAATTAAACAATTGGATTTGTCGACTAATCAATGGACTTTTATATGTAAGTGTACAGACAACGACTAAACTGTGTGTGTAACTTTATGTGTAAGATATTTTTAATTTCGTTTTTCCAAGAAACAAAGACTGCCCGCCAGTAGTAGTTATTTAGGATTTAGAAGATACCCGTGTAGGTGTGTCGTATCAGCGTAAGGACCAGGACGAAGAGATGTTGGAAGAAAAACTTGGATGCGGGACGGGTATCACGTGGCGGTATCCTTTACGTACCTCAATCGTCCTAAAATGTTTTGGACTGTCGGGATTTTAGAGAGAGGAAAGAGAGAAGAGAGAGGGAAGGAGAAATCCGAGACATCTAAAACACTTTTAGACGACCGAAATATACGTTCAGACACCGTATGTGAGGTACCCTATTTGCACCCATGAATCATGATTAAAGGTATCATCATATCGGAGGTACTGCATGTAGCATGCGCTTGCTTTGTGGAAAATGTTGGACTATGTAGGACAGGGACAACTATGGGAAACAAAAAAACTCTGCAACTCTTAAAATGCGGTAATTGATTTTTGCATTCTATTTTTACATATAAAAATTTCATTAAACGACAAAAAGAAAGTGTAGATATCTATTTGGGGTGTAGAAATTGTTACTCCTACTCTCCTTCAAATGCAAACTCAAATATACAAACACTCACGTGTGGGATTACCATAATCAGGTACTTGAATTCATTGCTCGTAATAGAATTCGGCTCAAAATTAAAAGTTTAACTAAAACAACTATAAAGACTTACCTGTGGGTTTCACTCATAAACATTCGACTGTTTTATATCATACCAGGGTTTGCATGGTGGAGAAGTATTTGTCAATAAACAAGATTAGGATATTGCGCATCGAGCAGGTACATGTGGATTTTGTGATGCTTAATTGATAGTTGTGACTAGCTCATGCGGTAAAGCTCTTGTATGCCCCACACTGTACCCCGAGATCGAGTCTCATTCCCCTCTCCCCCATGTAATAGATTAGGAATGACGAATGACAAAAAAAATCGACAGTTGTGTTTTTTTTTTGTTTTTGTGCTTTGACAGATTAAGTGTGCTACATGCAGATGAAATTCCATCAGAGAAGAGGCAAAAAGTCGATGTGCATTGAGAAGGTACATGTGGATTTTGTGGTACTTAATTGATAGTTTGTGGGGTTTTTTTTTTTGTGTACTTTGACAGATTAAGTGTTCTACATATAGATGAGATTCCAACAGAGAAGAGGCAAAACGTTGATAATAAAAGATGGTGGGTTGCGGAGATTTAGTACCAAGATTTTATTGAACTTTACTTATTCAGTAAATTTATATCAAGTTCTACTTTTTGCTTTTGTTTAATGGAAGCAAGAGATATATTGGCCCTATTATATATCACTGCTGTGTTTTTTCCTATATTTTTCTTGTTCTACAGGTGATGATGGAAGTTCAAAATTTTGGTACGGTTGCGCCAGTTAAACTATATGGTTATGATTGGGACAAAGTATCCGATTATGGAAAAAAGTGAGTTTCTTTTCACCCATGTGGTATTTATAATTTCATCTTTTATGGATGCTTGATCAATCTATGTTGTTTTATTGCTATTTTCCTGTTACAGTAATTCCATAGGAGAAAGCTTCACAAAGGCATAGGCATATGATTATGTATCCTTATATTTCATATTGATCCATAAGATAACCTCACAATGGAGATTTAGTAACAAACACAAATTGCAAACAAATTTAAATTGTATTAATCTGCAAAGTTCACAAATTTTCGTTACCACCCTTTTTTACCCAAAAGTTGTGTATTCAATATCTAATTTTACTCTTACTCATAGGTAAATAAGTTCAATAAAAGTTTTAATTTATATATACACTAAAGGTCGATCGTTTCAGTTAAGAAACTTATTATATGGGCATGTGTTGATATTGTGTTGATTTCTATTTCATATCCAATATCACTTATCTTGAGAATACAGTTAGCATTTAAGCAGAGCTCGAAGCCTGTGATTATCCGATTTGCTACTCATTTTTAGACTTTCAACAAATTTTCACCACATACAGATGACGAAGAAAAACACATGTCCTCCGTTGCGTATGCTCGATTATTAGACGATTATGGGAAGATTGGGAAAGACACAGAGGACTTAAAATAGGTAACTCGGTCTTTGAGACGAACTATGTTCTTTGGTTTGGTATTTGATAAAAGCAACGATAACTCTCTATGAGTACTCTATGCAGTGGCGGACACAGGATTACATATTTGATCGGGTTTGCGGGGACCACTCTTCATTAATTTTACAAAAAATCTAAAAGTGTACTACAAATAGAAAGAATAATAGAGGGAGTGCAAGGGCCAAACACCCCCCTTGCACCCCCTGGGTCCGCACCTGACTCTATGACATAGTAGTTTTATTGGATTGCCATTGGAGTTTTTAGTAGCACATGTGAAATCTTTTTAGTAGCACTCCTTAAATATATTCATACATAGGTTATGTAATTCAAAATTATACCTTAATTTTTTCCTTCCTGATTCGTAATTACGTGACTTTTCTCATAGTGAGAGATTGATTATGTATTGCAATATTTAATCTACTATAGCAAGTTCAATATTTTTTTTGTTATCATAGTGATTTACTAGATCATGAACACTTAAAATATTGCGTCATAATAAGGTAACAACAGATAACAAAAGAGAACTAAATTTTCTCTTACCAAAAAACATTTTACCTGTGGCTACAATAACCTAAAAAGGAAAAGAAAAAGTCGTGACCAAAAGGAAAACTAAGTTAGGAATGAAGGTTTATCACACTTTTCAAAATAAATAACGAAATTTCTTTTTCCTTACTTTCGTACATACGATTGACGGAAGTCATTTTCATATTATTTCTCATGTGATTGTTTGAAGTATAGAGGCAAAACGAGGGAGGTATAGTGAATTATGTTTAATTGATTATTTTGTGGAATTTTTTTTTTTGGACAGATCTAGTGTTCTACATGTAGATGAGATTTCAACAGAGAAGAGGCAAAATGATGATAATGAAAGATGGTGTGTTGCAGAAGGAACAAAACTTTGTTAAACTTTACCAATTCGGCAAATTTATGTCGAGTTTTACTTTTTCCTTTTATTTAATGAAAGCAAGAGATACGTTGGCCTTGTTATATATCGTTGTTACGTTTTTCCCTGTATTTTTCGTGTTTTATAGGTGATGATGTAAACTTGAAATTTTGGTAAGGTTGCGCCAGTTAAACTTTACTAGCGGTGGAAGTACTTAGTACAAAAAAAGGTATAAGTGTTTTAAGATTAAGCATTTCCAATACCCAAAAATATACATTTTCATAGGTTAATCAACCATCAACATACTTAATATTAAAAAATTACACACTTAACATCGATTCATCACTCACAATGTGCTTAATAGCATATATAATACACGCATTTTGATGCATAACACTGTTCTTGCAATACAAAAATAAATTTTCCCTTAAGACCAGGGATGACAAGTGCCACCCAAGCTCTTGAACTCCGTCACTGGTTAAAACCATCATTGCACGGGTCTTTCGCTAGTACGTTTGTACCGCGTCACATGTTTTTTTCGTGTAAGTCCTTTCTTTGGTGTTTGCATTGATGTGATTGTGTATCGTTCGCACGGTCGGTGATTGATGCCTGTTCATAAAATGTGGGTTGCATCACTTTTGGTGGGGTAGAAAGACTCATTACTGGAGGGAGGGAGGGAGAGAGAGAGAGAGAGAGAGAGGGAGAGAGAGAGAGGGACGTAAACCAACAACCAAAAGCAATATTAATTGTCAAAGTCCATATGGATTCGGGTGGTGTAATGGAAAAAAATTTGGGTACCTATGTGGTACCCAAACATTGCATCCGAGCCATCCAAAAGTGTATTGGACGGCCGAGATCAAAACACTCTCTCTCCTCTTTCTCTCTCCTTTTTCTCTCTCCAAATCCGGACCGCCTAAAGCCAAAACGGACTGCCTAGATGCGCCGAGGGATACCACGTGATACCCTCCCGGCACTGAAAAATTCCTCGGTGCAATGAATGTGTTCTCTCATTCAGTGCTTTGGGCACTTGCCAATACAAACTTTATAAGGTTGGTCCTGCATTTCCAAATTTACAGCAAACAATTACTGATGGAACCTTCCACGAATATTCACGAACAAAATATAGACCATTTCAAAAATAAATACAAGTATTCATCAACGAGTAGAAAGTCGGTCCTAGATTTCCAAATTTAAAGCAAAAATAACAGATGGAACCTTATACGAATATTCACGAACAAAATATAGAATACAGAATTACCATTTCAAAAATAAATACAAGTATTCATCAATGAGTAGAAATCAATTCACATTCTCAAAATTTTGTGGATACAGATACACAGGAAGATAGTATTATTACCGTCCCAAATTATATGCTAAATGCAAAATTTTAAGAAACCTTAATCATTTAACTTTAAGTGCTTCATCTTTTTAAAATTATATATATGTCCCCAGTTTGTTTTGAATTTTTGCTGCAATTTAGAAGAGACTGAATTTTGTAGAATTTGGTTGACATTTTTCCCATGTCCACTATCCACGTCAACTCATATTGACATATTTTACCTTCAGTAATATTCATGATGCATTTCTTCTTCTTTTTTGACATTTGAGGTCTTGTTTGTCTGATCATTGTCTTGTTTAATGAAACCAATTAAGCCATCACTACCTGAATTGAACTCCATGCCATCTCGCCAATTTTTAAGCTTTGACGTTTGTCAATGCATAAACAGTTTTAGTGCCGGCCGAACTGTTTATCTTAGGTGTGCTTATTTCTTTGTCGTTGACTATTTCTATTGATCAATCTCTCTTTGTCGGTTCTGCTTTTCAGTATGTGTTCTTGTCTCGATGAAAGATATTATGTATCAATAACGAATACAGAAACAGGTGGTTCGGATTACTCTAGGGAACTTTTACCGAACCGGATCTTTTGGTGGATGGATAACATACTCCGGATCACGTACTAGAATAACAACAATCTCCCGCTATTCCATGGTGCAAAAGCTTCGAGTCATTCTTTAATGGTAGAGAGAGAAAACTAGAGAGCTAGAACTCACCGGGTTATGCCCACATGGGCGACCTGATGAGGTCCCGGACCCGGACCCAAATTCCAACACTTTGAAAGTGCCATTAGGCCTTTTGAAATAATATATGATTGCGATTGACTTGTAAAAAAAAAATGATATTTGTCAAATAGCAGTACATTTTTCAAAAAGGAGAAATAATAACTTGATAAATTTCAATATTGGCGCGTCTTAGCTACTCAACATTGAATTGTCGTTCCCGTACCTCCCTATATTAATGTCGAAGACATTGAAGCAATTTTGACAATTGTTTTATTATAATGTCATTAATTCGTTGATTTTTCTTGTTCAAGTGGTTATGAGTGTTTTCAAGGAAGCTTCACAATTCACATGAAAGAAAACCTAAATTGGTACTAGTACAATATCAACTGGACGTTGAATCACAAAATCCAAATTGTGAAGGAAAATATAATCAATAATGATCTCTTTCGAATAATTTTTTACCCGAAATTTAGTTAATTTTTTTTACGCCTTACTTTTATGTTTATGATTATATATTTCGCGAGATGAGACTTTCCTGGAAAACCTATTCCACCAACTCAAAAAGCCAGCTTATTGCGGTTTTCGAGACTGGTCATTCTCTTACAACACATCACATAAAAAGCCCGTGAGAAACCAAAAAGCCAAACAACAAGAATTTCTTGTTTTCCTAAGGTCTCATTTGAAACTCGTATTATCAATTTTATGGGCCAGTTCTAATGGGACAAACCCACTTTAGTCGGACTAGCTCCATGAACGAGCAGCTAGATTAGTCAATCAAGAATTAGTCAATGTGCGTTTAAGTTGGCACGGATACCATGGTTTGTCAAAAAATAATGAAAATAGTTGGCTCATTAATCCTCCTAATTTTGTCCAAGTTGTAGATCACTATTAGACCGGGTGCCTACCAACCCCTATCCAAGCCGTCCATTTCGCGTGCAACAGCTCAGATCGCATCAAACAATGGACGGTGCGGATACACTTAGGCGAGATGAGATCTGAGCCCGTGATGCACGAAACGGATAGCCGGATGAGGTTGGCACCCGCTGCCGACCCCAAAGACGGCAAAGTCCCCCAATTCATTACAATCATCCACTTCTTTTGGCACAATATATATTCGAAAAGTATCGTGGCATGCACTACTTTATTATGAGTCTCCAATATCTTGAACATTGACATCCATGATACAACAACCCCCTCGTGTCAATCCTGGCTTAATCTTAACATAGTTCATCCGATCACCACATAAACAGTAAACACCATATAATCCATAGACTTCAAATTCCACACCCACTATCCCAACAATTAAACGTGATAAATGACTATTACCACCTAAATCGATGGACACGTACCGCGATAAATGTTGAAAGATGAAAGAATTGTTCAAATATTTTGGTGAACTTAAACATGAATAAAATTTATTTTTAAGATGAATGAGAATTGTCTCATTACGGGATTCGGAAATGCCAAGTTTAGTTAAGGGACACGTGTGCGCTCGCTGTCTCCATCGCCGAACACCTAGACAAAGCTGGGGCCAGGGCTAGGACTTAGAGTTCGTGGGCCGCAGCCTGTGGTTCCAGGACTGTGGTCTGGTCTGTGCTAGTTTGGAATTGTTTTAGGCTGTGGGTCCAAAATCTCTTCGTTACAAACTTGGGAATTAGGTGAGTCTACCAGATTTTTAAGGTGCATACAAGAGCAGAGTCTGTGAGCTTCAGAGAGAATGAACTCAGTTCGTTTCGCGGGGTCAGTCAAATCGGGTACTTCTGTGACTGAATTCAGCAGTTATATCCTGAGAGATAAATGCTGACAGAATGGTCCAACACCTACGGTGAAGCGGTGCATTTGTCTCAAGGGAACCGTGTGATACACGGACCTAGGTTTGTGATTTCCTATCCATTATAGTTTCTGTTTATTGTTAAATTCAGTTTCTGTTATTGTCGTTAATTGTTTATTTTATCAAGTATCCGGTTTTGTTATGTAATCGATCTATAAATCTGTCTATCGTTATTGTTTTTTGGTACTTGTTTTCCTACAGTAAACTTATTATGTTGCACTAGATTGACATGTGAGTTTGATCTAATTTGGGGCTCTTTGGAATGGTCTGTTTGGTTGTTTTCTCTTAAATTTTTTTTACATTCTCGTCAATTTTTTTACATCATATCATTCTTATGGACGAGAGGAATCCAGAAAGTATAAAAATATAAACCAAAATTGAAAAAAGTTCATATAAGACGACAAAAAGAGCCAAAGGCGAACGATATGATGTAGTTTGGATCCGAATCTATTCAAAAATGAAGAAAAAACAACCAAAAAGCCCAAAAAAAATTAGGCCAAATGGAGGGATAATCAGGCCAATTTCTTCAATTGTTGTGTGCTGCTGTACTTTTCGTGTGCAAGGTAGGCAGAAAGTAAGAAGTTGAATTTGAAACTAAAGTAGAATTAATTAAATTCGTTCTCAAAAACATGTTTAACGGGTATCTGGGGAGAAGAAAAACAGCTTGGGGAAAGGGATGAAAAGAAGTTTATTATCAACAACGGGGAAAGGCTCCAATACACTCCCCTTATTTGGATGTGTATCATATGCATCCCTGTAAAAGTTACGATTTTTTTAATAAAATTTACAAGACACACCAAAATGTTATGAATCATAAAAAATGTTACGAATCATATTGATGAAAAGTTATGGAACACTAAAAAATGTTACGACTGCCAATGAGGTGGCACAATATGAACCATACCATTGGTGCATATGGTAAACACCTTTAAAATTGGGTGTGTATTGTAACCATTCCCCAACAATAAATTTAAACTACCATGCTGGTAATTGAAACCCACATATCTACTAAGAGGGTCAGTGGGTTAGTAGGATACATGAAAAGTATCTCAGAAAGTGTCCAGGAAAGTGTAATGAATGGCTTAGATTCACGTGATAGAAATGAATGGTGTGAATCTGAACTATTCATTCCCCGTTCCTGGACACTTTCTTGGATACTTTTTACGTATCCTAACATTTTTTTATCTAATAGATGTGACAGATCTAAAAACGATACGATCTATTTTTTTGGTTGCTCAGGCAAAAATGTACAATACTTCTTAAATTCAAGGTTCAAGCATAACCGAAAAAATACTCAGAGGTTTGACAATTTATTTGTCATATATAATTCACAGTTCTCAATGCATTGGTGGGTAGAGAGATTCCTATCCTACAGCTGAGACCCGTTTTGAAATTTTTGATTTCGTAGATGCGTGTATCCTCACAATGCCCTTGTTAGTTTTGCGGTCCCCATCGTAGAACAGCACCGGGAAAATCGAGCCACTGGTGTCCTTCACCATATTGCCTATCCAATTGAGATAGTCAATTTTGTGGAACAACTAAAGATTGTTGTTACTTGGGATAAAAGTAAAACATCTAACAAGTTCTTTGTTTGGTGATTGGGATCGTATTTAGTTCTATCTTAGTGAAAAGTGAGGTGGAGGAAAAGTTAAATTTGGAACTGTTTGGTTCTAAAATAGAACGAACCACTGAAGGCTGAGTTCTATTTTGACACTAAAAAACACTTTTTTTGTGCCAAAATATGGCAATGGCTATAACTATTTTTCATCTAGCATTGGATTTGCTCTAAGTATATAGGCATTTGTCGATTATGACTTTATGAGGAATTCCAACTTTGGGAAGGACTATACCAGACCAGTTCAATTTGGGCTTGGTTTGAGACAATACAAACTCTCTTTTCATTTAGGAATTTGTTTTGTTTATACCCCATTATTTTTATCGTTTTTAATTGGCAGTTCTTTTATCCATAAACTTGCAAAGCTAGGATTTAAATTCTGGAGACCCAACTTATAACGGGAAAATTTTCAGCTTCAAATATTTTTCTATTCTTTACCCAACAAATAAATAAAAAACAACTACCAGTATCCTTGCATTCCATACTAAAACGAAATAAAACATTTTTCAGGAATCTTTGGCTAGACTATTTTCATGGTTTCACCGTTCTGAATCGAATGAGAGAGGAGTAGAATAGAGGCACTGATGGAAAATTTTAAAGCGATAGTGAGAGTCCAACCAACAGTTGTATGACAGTGAGAGTGTTAATCCACTTCACAAGTGATTCACACTTGTATGCAATGTGGTTTCTTCTGTTGCAGGGACTGACCCAAATGGCTCTGATGCCACAGCTAGCGGGGACAGTTTCCTCTTCACATAATAGGGCTCCGCTGAGGTTGCCTTCCAACACCTTGTAACTGGTATCTGATGTGGTTTTTCTTGTCACTTCCCTGTGAAAAATCACTTCACAAATTGGACAGTAGTTGAATTTGGCCTTGCATCCTTTGTTCCTGTACTTCTGTGTCCTCCACCCTTTGAGCTTGAGAGGATCTTGTATGCCTTCTTTATCTGTTCTGCAACCAGACAGCCAGCAATTCTTTGGGATAGATACATCTGCAAACAAGTGCAAATCAGGTAAAAGAGCTAGTAATAACTTCAAGGTTCAATAATCAACTTAATGCAAAACTGTTGAGGACGGATATTGAGAAGAACCCTGTTTTCAAACAACAGAAGCGTTAAGATAATCTATGCATGATTCAGGAGTAAAAGAGATGCACCCTATAAAGCAAGGACACTTTGCCAGAGTTCAATTAACAACGTCGGACACGGAAACAGTTCAGAAAAAAGTCCGACACTCAAATCAGAAGTGTAACTTTTCTCAACTCTTTTAACCTGGACACACTGATGACACCCTAAGACACTTATGACAGGATACTTTGGGTGAGCTAAAACAAAATAGTTGGCTCTGGTAGAAGTTTAGGGAAGTTACAGACACAAGCAAATGATGGTACGGTGCCAATTGGGCAGTAGATAATACTAATAGAATGCCAAAAACGGTAAGACTTTCCACATTTCATGATACCAATACACGTTTATAAAGTTTAATAGCCATTTGACGGATATCAATGCATTTTTTACCAGTTATACACCGTCGTAAGAGTGATCGTTAGCATTTCCCTTTCATTTACTTCTAGAGCTTTGTGTGTGTGTGTGTGTAATGAAATACACATAACAAAATCAAATGTGTCCCCCAGTCCCACATGTCCTACAATCTTTGCGAATTTGCATGTCAAGGTTTCAATGTCATGTCCCTGTCATGTCGCTTATCTGTGTTGGTGCTACATATTAGCAAATTAATCTAAGAGAGTGTCTGTGAATGGTTTTTCTATGGCTGATTTTAGTGTTGTTTTGAAGTGTACGTTAATCTATGTTGTATAAGAGCAAGCAAAGAGCGCACAAACCAATTACCTTACAGTGCTAACGAAATATCCATTTCCATCTCCATCATCTTCACAACTCCTGAACCTGCCAAAACAAAAGTACCATAACTGAACCAAGTTTAGTTAAGGAAAGATGAAAGAATTGTTCGAATATTTTGGTGGGCTTAAATATGAATAAAATTTATTTTTAAGATGAATGAGAATTGTCAAATTATGGGATTTGGAAATGCCAAGTTTAGTTAAGGAACGTGTGCGCGCTCACTGGCTCTATCGCCGAACACCTGGACAAGGCTGGGACCGGGGCCAGGACTCAGAGTTCGTGGGCCGCAGCCTGTGGTTTGAGGTGTGTCGTCTGGTCTGTGTTAGTTTGGAATTGTTTTAGGCAGTGGGTCCAAAATCTCTTCATTACAAACTTGGGAATCTAGATGAGTCTACCAGATTTTTCGGGGTGCATACAAGAGCAGAGTTTGTGAGGTTCAGAGAGAATGAACTCAGTTCGTTTCGCGGGGTCAGTCCATTCGGGTGCTTCTGTGACTGAATTCAGCCGTTATATCCTGAGAGATAAATGCTGACAGAATAGTCCAACACCTACGGTGAAGCGGTGCATTTGTCTCAAGGGAACCGTGTGATACACGGACCTTGGTTTGTGATTTCCTATCCATTATAGTTTCTGTTTATTGTTAAATTCAGTTTCTGTTATTGTTGTTAACTGTTTATTTTATCAAGTATCCGGTTCTGTTATGTAATCGATCTATAAATCTGTCTATCGTTATTGTTTTTTGGTACTGTTTTCCCTACAATAAACTTATCTGTGGCTTCCTGTCAAGATCTAGAAAGCTTCTTCCATTAAATTCTGATCTATTGCGAAGTTTCTTTAAGCAATGGCAATTATCACTGGTAAAATAAGTAAAATTTAAGATTAAGTTTGAAGAGGAAGGATTAAAGACAAATTTGAAAGCTCTATAAAGTGTAAATGCCATCAAAAGAATTTTTGGCCATTTAAAAATAAAATATCTTCAAAAGGAACTTGGCATTTCCAAATTCGAAGCGAAGTTTGGAGATGCCCTTCCCCAAGTTCCAACTTCCATTTTGCCTATCGACTCTATCGCCATAACAATCTGAGCCAGGGGTAAAATCGTCCACCAAAATTCACCCCAACGGATTACTAAATCTGTCGTTTTGTTAACCCCCCACCTGCCAATTTCCCTACTCCTACACGTTCTCTCGTCTCTGTCTAAAGAGACGCTATATCTATATCCCCTTCTCTGTGCTGATCTTCACACCCCCCCCTCTCTCTCTAACTAGGGTTCTCTCGCTCCACATTATCTCTCTCTTTCATCGAAGAAGACGGTGGGCGTGGTCGCGGTGGCGGATGAGGCCAACCTTCATCATCCGTACCAGCCAGCTGCGGAAGAGGTCGCCACGGCGGTGGACCTCGGCCACATTACCCTCCTCCTTCTACGCCCTCGTCAGTCTCACAGTACCCCTCCTTACCAACTCCATCAAAAAATCAAAAGATTAATATGCATGGACTTTTTTTTCTTCAATCAATAGCACTTTTCGATAACTGAAGACCAATATGAGATGGAGGGAGTAATTTATCAAGTAGTGTTCCAGGTTCCACTAGGTACCAGACAGAAGTTTTGTTTCACAAAGGGAAGGACGATATTATAATTCAAAGGATGAGTTCATGCAAAGTGGAACCTGAACTGCTGGTGCAGAACGGTGAGGATGATTGCAAAGTGGAACCTGAACTGTTAAGGCTTCTCGGAGAAGAGAAATGGTACTGTAGGGTAGAAAAGTAGCAGAATTCAGGTTATTGGTCCCGCTAAAGAATCTGCAGAAATGGACTATACAAGTTGAAGTAGATACTGTTTGATAATACTCTACCATACTTCTCCAGTCAAGATGAGACAACCAAAAGCATTTGAAACCATTTTTAGTGGTTAATTGGCATGGGGAATAATTTGATATACTGAGGCCAATTAGTCTTTCACTTCAATACAGACTTTTCCACCATTTTTAGCCAGACGGAAACTTTGGGAAGCTAGAAATTGGGGGTTACCGAAGCCAGACCTCGTGCCTTCAGATGCTATATTTTGGTATGAGGAAACAGGAATCCTATAGTTGGTGAATGGATAATAACCTTATACACTCATTGTCTCATATAAGCCATTTACACAGTCTAGATATGAACTACTAACTGCTTATAATGTTCTCAATATGCTTTGTTAGGAGTGTTGACTTTGTGCAAGACTTAATTCTTTCCCCACAGGGTTTAGAGATACATATAAAAGCTGGACTTCAGAATCAGTTGATGGTTTAGCAAGAACACCTTTTACCCCTTTCTTTAAGCAGCCATGGTTAGAGACTGATATAAGCAATATGGTCATTCGTGACTCAACTGCTGAATCTTTTGGGGCTTTAAGGTTACCAACCATGGTATCAGCAATCAACCCCCCCCAAAAAAAAACACGGTATCAGAGCTCAATGTTTTAAGACAAATTTCAATAAGGGCTCATATGCAAGTTCCTATGTCCTTCAGTTTAGAATCTCTTTTGGTTTGGACAATTTGTTTATAGAACCGGACCTACCATTAAAAGGAAGAAAATAAAGATCAAACATATTCCGTTTATGATATATTACCTTGCAGCATCAAGTAAATGGCTTGCAATGTGTTTTCTTCTGTTGCAGGGACTGACCCAAATGGCTCTGATGCCACAGCTAGCGGGGACAGCTTACTCTTCACATAATATGGCTCCACTGAGGTTGCCTTCCAACACCTTGTAACTGGTATCTGATGTGGCTTTTCTTGTCACTTCCCTCTGAAAAATCACTTCACCGAATTGGAGAGTAGTTGAATTTGGTCTTGCATCCTTTATTCCTGTACTTCTTTGTCCTCCTCCACCCTTTTAGCTTGAGAGGATCTTGTATGCCTTCTTTATCTGTTCTGCAACCAGACAGCCAGCAATTCTTTGGGATTCGAGAAATAGATACACCTGCAAACAAGTGCAAATCAGGTAAAAGAACTAGTAATAACTTCAAGGTTCAATAATCAACTTAATGCAAAACCGTTGAGTACGGATATTGAGAAGAACCCTGTTTTCAAACAACAGAAGAGTTAAGATAATCTATGCATAATTCAGGAGTAAAAGAGATGCACCCTATAAAGCAAGGACACTTTGCCAGAGTTCAATTAACAACGCCGGACACGGAAACAGTTCAGAAAAAAGTCCGACACTCAAATCAGAAGTGTAACTTTTCTCAACTCTTTTATCCTGGACACACTGACGACACCCTAAGACACTTATGACAGGACACTTTGGGTGAGCTAAAACAAAATAGTCGGCTCTGGTAGAAGTTTAGGGAAGTTACAGACACAAGCAAATGATGGTACGGTGCCAATTGGGCAGTAGATAATACTCATAGAATGCCAAAAAAGGTAAGACTTTCCACATGTCATGATACCAATACACTTTTATAAAGTTTAACCATTTGACGGATATCAATGCATTTTTTACCAGTTATACACCGTCCTAAGAGTGATCGTTAGCATTTCCCTTTCATTTACTTCTAAAGCTTTTTGTGTGTGTGTGTGCGTGCGTGTGTGTGTAATGAAATACACATAACAAAATCAAATGTGTCCCCCAGTCCCACATGTCCTACAATCTTTGCGAATTTGCATGTCAAAGTTTCAATGTCATGTCCCTGTCATGTCGCTTATCTGTGTTGGTGCTACATATTAGCAAATTAATCTAAGAGAGTGTGTCTGTGAAAGTGTGAATGGTTTTTTTATGGCTGATTTTAGTGTTGTTTTGAAGTGTATGTTAATCTATGTTGTATAAGAGCAAGCAAAGAGTGCACAAACCAATTACCTTACAGTGCTTACGAAATATCCATTCCTCACCAAGCTCCATCTCCGTCATCTTCACAACCTCCTGAACCTGCCAAAACAAAAGTACCATAATTGAACCTCCAAGTCTCGCAAATGCAGTACAACCCAGAAGTGAAATAAAACACCTTATTCCTTTGATGAGCAGGGTCATCCACCAACACGAAAATTATACGACCCCCTTTTAGCCCAGGCATTTGAATCTCTTTCTCATGTCACCAACCCTGTGGCATAAGCTAGTTTCGGCGACTGTATAGACCACTAAATAAAAAGTACATTCTAGTAAAAATTACTTCTCTTTTTAATACCTTGAATTGAATACCATGAGTGTAATTCTTGTGGAATGTCTTGTGGACCTTCTCATCCCCTTCATCCCCAGCAGCATATTTGAATCCACATGCGGTAGACGTGCGTAGAAGAACGTCAGACTGACCCAACTCTAAATGGAATTGGGCATAGCTCCTTTTCTTGTTTAAACTTTCCTAGATAAAGATGGTACAGGTTTTGATGACAAATCCTCCAAATCAGGTCTCTTTGGCACTTCACCGACAGGTCCAGCATCCCTCCCACTATTTCACCAGAAGGGGAGCCCGAAAAAAAAAAAAGAACAAGAAAAACTCACAAAGTAAATGACGCCATAAATACCAATTATCACTAGAAAGTGGCTATGCTTGGATAGATGCAGATTACAAATGAAAGGATTTTATGTAGAATTTCAACAACATAAAAATATGAGAAGTTTAGCTATAGGTGTTCTGTGAAAGTCAAGTGTGAGTTGAATTAAAGGCCAAACCCATGTATTTCATTAGCATCTTTGTGTAACTACAACAAGGATTTCAAATCAATAATGTAAAAGCTAATTTGAATCCATCATGATCAAGCTACCAAACTCAAAGTCAAAATGCATACATATCTATCAAAACTAAGGCTTAGCCACTTATCGAATAGTAGGGGTGACTCCAATCAGTTGCAATCGGAAACAATTTTTTTTTTGGGTAATGCAGGGTGTCCGGACTAGCGCACCTCACATTAACTCCTACAACCCCTCCCCCCGTCATTTCACAAACTTATGTGTGGGTGCGAGGTGACCTCAAGAATTGCTCACAAGGAAAATCGAACCTACGACATACGATGGAGCGAACCCTAAGTCATAGGTCAAGACCACAGTTGGCCTTGGATTGAAAAAGAATGTATGAAATTCTAAAAGGGGTGATTGAGCCCTAATGCTAGGGTTAATTTCAATTTTCAAGCAAATACGAGTGCATTGTAAATAGATTCAAGAACACTAGTTATCTAAACTCTAAATTTGGTTTGGGAAAGAGGAAAGGCATACCTATTTGTTGGGTCTGGAGCTCTGCGTTGGTAGGTGATGCAAATTACTGAATCTTTTCTGTTGCTGACTTCACTGCCGAACAAATCGTTGTAAATGGGATGTGGGTCAGCGGATTTCGGTGCAGAAGAATGCGAGGGGGTTTTGAAGAATGAACTGATTTTAGGCTTCATACTTCCTTTTTCGTTTGATGTCTCTGTCCGTACTTTGAGCTCTGGAATACTAGTAAAACTGTGAGGCAGAAGAGAGTAAAAAGTTTTCTTGGCCCAAGTAACCATTTTCCTTGGGGTCTCATCAGTTTTTGAAATGTGATAGGGCTTAAGGGAAATTTTTGTATACCCAAAGCGAAATTAACACCAACCTGCGGGAAAAAAATTGTAATTTACTCTTCTTCTTCCCTCCCTCTTTGGTCTGTGCTTTTAGCGCGGGAGATTTGAAAATTTACAGAAAATCTCATACTCCTCTTTTGGCACTTGTTTAACGAAGAAATGCCGGAGAGAAAACAAACGATCTGAGAGAAATTCACTTTTAGAGAGAGAGAGAGAGAGAGAGAGAGAGAGAGAGAGAGAGAGAGAGAGAGAGAGAGAGAGAGAGAGAGAGAGATGGCTAAACAATCAAACCCGTATTCCCAACCCTCTGATTTCTCTCCCCTTAATGCTTCGCAATCTCAGGTAAACAGATTATTCCTTTTCGCACCTTCCATTTCCCTCTTTGTTGTGTTTTCGTACTCATTATGCTAGCTTTAAGGATCTGAATCGATAATTTATTATTATTATTATCTGAGCAATCAAACAGAGCATTGAAAAACTGCTGTACTTTTGTACTTACAATAATCTATTTGTCTACAGGTTCTTGCTGCCATGGACTCGCTTTCAAATCCGTCTGGTTAGTATATATTCTTGGAAAAGACGATTCAAATTCAATTTAATCGTAACCACTGTTTGGATGCTCAGAATACCCAAAACTTTAGATTAACAGTCAAGGATATAAGTACAATTTTGTAGTATATGTATGTCTCATGGATTAATAGTAATGATGAAACACTCCCCAGGCCAAACAAACAGGCCCTTGACGAGACTAAAAGTGAAGAAGTACATAATCTCATAAGATATGTAATGCCATGTGATTGATAATGATGAGATTAACTATTACCACAATCCTCATTATATGGGACTATATAGGGCGATGCGTGCTAAATCAAGACCGTAAGAATTTAATCGAACAGTAGTTTGCAGCTCCATTGTATCTATAGTCTACTCCAATGCTTATATCTTGTCAAACAAACAGACTCTATTTGTATGTTGAAAAATTAGGTTTTATTCCGTGTGCTGACGATTTTCTGGGTTTTCAGAGCCTCCTGACATTAGAAATTGGTTCTCAAGCTATGCGTACGAATCTCCTGAACTGAGTCCTGATTTTAAAGGATATAGTTTTGGAGGAAGTGGTTGCGTGGAACAGGGGTTTGATGGTGAAGAGAAAACAAAAGGAAAGGAAGAGAATCATGGGCAATTTCAGAAAATCAGAGAAACGGATGGTTTAGTTAAAGGAGAGAAAGCAGCTTCAATCGGGTTTGTGAAATCTAATAACACTGCTGAAGATCATGATCATGGAATCAAGAATGCAAGTCAGGTACTGCTATCTATTGGGTGTTCCTCCCCATGTTTCCCCCTTTTGGTGAATTGACACTCTTCTAAAGAGAATATTACGTTCCACTTAGCTATGTTACATGGAATCGGGTGCAAATATCGGGTAAGGGTGCAAGTCCAAGCGTCGGACCTTCCTAAACTTAAATCTTAGGATACTGGGACATGTGTCCCCAAACTGGGTATGGGTACGTGGACACGTCCTGAACACTTGTTTATATATTTTGTAATTTGTATAGATTGGGTATCGTAACCTATATTTAGAAATGTATTTAAACAAGAAGGAATTAAGAAAATTATGTTTCTGCTATTTCTTGTCCATGTGAGACTAGAATTATCGCTTTTCCAGCTAAGTTAATGTTCTTTTTCTGTAAATATTATAGAAGCAATTAGAGGATCCGAGTGTCAAAATGGATACGGGTGTCGGACACATCGACATGGGCACTTTAGCCAAAATGAAGAATTCATGTAACATAGCCACTTAGTTTGTCCCTTAGTTGCACAAAGCGGGAGCGGATGAGGGGACGGGAGCGGGTGCGGGGGAGAGGATGCACCTAGAAGTTCCCAAGGTTGGGAGCGCTTAAGGAGCATATATAGATCATAGTTAAATTTGTATAGAAATATCTTAAATAATTAACCATTGAAGGAAAAGTGATACTTATTGAGAATTTTCCCTATCTTAAAAGGGTAAATTTTTTGGAAGTTAGATATTTTCAATTTGCAAAACTTCTCGACTCATGATTTTCATATTCTTATTTCCACACCCTTAAAAGTATGAGAATAATTGCTTTAATGGCCCGATAATATCTTAGTAAGGAGCGAGCTCCCGTCAAGCTCCCATCTTGGGAGCGCCACCACCGATTCGAGCTCCTGTCTTGGGAGCGCACCCATTTTAGAAGGATCTTGCAAGTAAGGTTTGTCCAATTATCAGTGTAGTCTTATTCTAGGAGTTTTTCTGACATTTGAGTACATTGCATGTGATTAGCCTGATGAGATGTAAAATTGCAGATGTGCAAAAAGAGTAGACTAAGGAATTGAATTAATGATTTTTTAAGGTTATTCACCAATCAAATCTAATATGTTTATCTACTGGGAGCATGATAATAAGGACATGGCTGCTCCCCAAGCTCGCAGGTTCAACTGCCACCTCCACAAAAATTCAGTTGGGGCTATTGGAGGTTTATCTCGTCATTAACTTCACGGCCCCAAAATTAGTCAAGTTGTGCTTAAGCAGCCCAAACACCCAATTATAAAATGGGCTGTTCACCATCTATTTATCGATTCTTGATTCCTCCTGGTTGGTATAGCTGTATCTCCAACCTTATGAACTTCACATTAAGTTCTAATGGCCCTGTTTAGTTTTAGTTTTAGTTTTGATGACATCATCATTTCCCTCATTTCTCTCTCTATCTCTCTCCACTCATTACACCTGATGACATCATCAAAACTAAACTAAACTGTCTAACCAAACACAACCAATATAGTTTTAGCTACAAATATGGATTAGTTTCTAAAATGATAGGCATCATGGAGTTGCATCCAGTGCAAGTGGTTTGAACCTTTGGCAGCTGCAATCTTTGGGAAAATGCTACTACTTTTTTACCTTGCAATTAGTTATCTAACACAAAAGAAAATTTGAACTGTAACTGTAAATTTCTTACCCCTAATCTTCATGTTCTGCTGCTTCTGCATAGACTGATTTACGCTTGTGATACACTGATACTAAACTTCTAATGGGTCAAACAAATGACATCCTTCTTGTGATACACTGATACTAAACTTCAAATGGGTCAAACAAATGACAAGGATGGAGTTTATTAAAGCAAATTCCTGCCATCTAGATCAGAGGGAACACAGTTTACACTGGAAGTCAATCCCAAGATCAAACTCATAACTAGCCCCGGTCATAAACTAAAAGATTCACTTGTTGATTTAAGATTTTGCAACTTTTAACATTTTAAGTGTACGTGGATAGTTTTTTGGGAAATGGATAATCAAAAGGATATCTTGAGAAATGAAGGTAAGCACTATTTTATTGTACCTGTTGTGAGATTGAAAACTTCTATTAATCACACTACTCCAATGTTAATCTCTTCTCAAGCTTCTCATTCAGATAAGAATTTTAAATGTTCGAATTTCGAAACCTTATTAACTTAATTTCTTGTCGCAGGATATGGGATCCTCAGACTCACTCACACTTTCCTCTGGTTTGTCATATTTCTACACCAAATTCTTGTTAATAAATTATAGTAAAAGAAAGTAGGAATCTTATCTAAACTTGGGCTTCATATGGCTGTTTATTATGTATTTTATTGTTCAAACAGAGCTTCCAGAAATTACGAGATGGTTTTCAAGCTACGTGTATGAATCTCCTGCAGTGGATTCCAGTGATGCTTTCAAAGATTCTGTTTCTACAGAGAGTGAATCTGAGAAAGTGGCATGTAATGCTGAAAACTGCAGCAAAGGAAAAGGAGAGCATTTGACTGAATTTTCTGGTACTAAAAAGGATGTATTGGCTGCTGATAAGAACATATCATCAAATGTTTTGGCTGAGTTTAAGATTTCTGACAAGGACAACAGACGTTTCCACCAGTGTAATAGAGAGGTATTTTTGTTGATCTTTTCCCTAGTAATGTTCCTTCTTGCCATTCTCATTCAGTAATCACTCATAGTCTCATATTGTCGTGGCTTGAAAATGGTCTGAAACACCTTTTGTCAAAATTACAAGCATCATATATTGTGGACCCTGATGGTACTGTACTCCCGGATCTGTGTTCTGGGTTCCAAATATATAGTTAGTTTGCATCTTTTTGCATCCTATTTCCTAGTTCCGGCATTGGGTTTCCTAATATTCCTAACAAGCCTAGTTTCATAAAGCAATAAATTGTGAAGCTTGAACAGATGCCTACAACCTTACACCACTTTGTCTACTTCTTCTGAGAAGCTGTGGGTTTTGTGGCTTAACTGACATACCACTTTGTCCGATAAGGAGAAAATTGTGGTGGGAAGAAGGCCCAAGTCTAATCGAGGTTACAGTCGTTTCTAATTCTTAAGTTAAAAGCTAAAACAGACTCTCTGAATTATTGGTTTGCCGCTTAAATTGTGAAATTAAGTTGGTAGTTTCATATTAGTTTGACCAACATTAGTTGGATATCTGATCATTAGGAGAAGCTAATAAGAAATTTGCGATTGAAGATGGGATAAAAGTAGTCTACTAGTGCTCCATTTACCCTCTTGTGCTGAAGTTGGCTAGATATTTGTGGTTTGTGCTTGAGCTAACACCTGTTAGTTCTTATCACTTCTCAGGATACTTATGGTGTTCAAGGGAACAAAATGTCTTCTGTGAAAATTGAATTGCCAGTCAAAATGATTTCTGGGCAAGAAAGAAAACCAAGAAGTTACAATGATGAAAAATCGAGCTTTGACGGTCAAGTTCCCAATGGAAATAACAACCGAAAATCTCCGAAAAAGTGGACTCAAAGGAGGGATTCTGGACATATAGGTGGAAGCAACGACAAAGAAAACAGTGGAAGCACTTTCACTAAAAACGGTTTCGTTTCAACGAGGAATGGGATAAGAGAAAGGGAGTATGACAGTTGTTCGAAAAGGCCAATGGCGGCTCAATCTGATTACTTTAGAAATGAAGTTACAGATTCAATAGCTGTTGTGAGAAGAAACCCATTATCAGAAACAACAAATAACAATAGCTGGCACACCGTTTATTCGGAGATCACCGGAAAATGGCAATGTCCTCAGAACAGGAAGCCGAATCTTGGACCTCCTCTGAAGCAGCTTCGCCTTGAACAATGGGTTCATAGGGTATGAAAGCTTGTGCCGGAGAATCAGGAGCTTAGAATTAGTGAGTGGAGATAAATTCTTCTTTCATGGTCTTGTAGTAGTCCTTAATAGAGAAAATTTTCACTATGTCAAAGTTGTGTTCTTATGCTTGTTATTGGCAACAGGCCAGTCCGATGCATTGTGTTTGACCAATGCTTGTGAACAAGCTAGTTAAAGAATTTGCTGTAGGGGCGAAGGGGTAAAATTGATATTCCCAACGCTTCATTGTTTGCCCTTTTTTTTACAAGTTTTTCAGATCAAATACTAATAATATTTGCAAGAATTTTTTTTTTTTTTGTGGTTCTTTTTACATTTGTTAGGGGCCAAGGGGTAAAATTGATATCCCCTGAGGGACCTCATCTGTCACATTTGTTTTTTGTTGATGATATCATGTTATTTGGTGTTGCTACTGTGGATCAATGTAATGTTATGAAGGAGACTTTAAATATTTTTGTGATGAGTCTGGACAATTGATCAGTGCCCACAAATCAAAACTTTTTGTCTCCCCTAACATTAATGCTAGAACAACCAAAACTTTGAGTACTTTTTGTAGTTTTGGTCTTACTACGAATCTGGGAATGTATTTGGGAGTCCCTCTCATTCATTCTAATGTTTCTAAAAAGGATTACCAATACAACATTGAGAGACTTAATAAAAAGTTAGCTAGTTGGAAGTCTGATTCTCTGAACCTCATGGGTAGAGCCACTTTAGTCCAATTTGTCACTTCCACTATCCCTTACTACACAATGCAAACCACCATGCTTCCTACTGCGTTACTAATCAAATTGATAGAATTAATAGAAATTTTTTATGGGGTGATAAGGCTCACAAGAAAAAAGTCCATCTAGTTAACTGGAATACTGTTTGTAAACCTAAGAAATTGGGTGATTTGAGTATCCGGAAAGCTAACATTTCCAATTTAGCCTTACTTTCTAAGCTTGGCTGGCGCATTTCCACAGAGAAGAAGCCCATTTGGATTCAGATTCTCCACAACAAGTATTTAAAGAGTCATACCTTTATAACTTGTCCCATTAACAAAAGAGCCTCCCACACTTGGAGAAGTATTATCAAAGTGAGATTTTGTGGTTAAAAACATTAAGTGGATTGTGGGTAATGGTAGAGATATTTCCTTTTGGCATGATTGGTGGTGTGGTGATGTGCTGAATGTTAGTGATCATAATGCTCTTATTGATAATGCTAAAGTGACTGATTTTATTACTGCTACCAAAGATTGGAATGATTCTTTAGTTACTCAAACTGTGGGTACAACTGATGCTACTAGAATTACCAAAATTCTTCTTCCTAAGTATGCTGAGTTTGAGGATACTCCTCGTTGGGTTTTGAACCAAAATAGTAATTTCTCTGTCAAATCTTCTTATGATCACCTGACTGATTATAGCAACCCTGATGTGAACAGGAAGTGGATTTGGAAACTCAAAGTTCCTGCCAAACTGAAAGGTTTCTTATGGACCTGTATGTAGGGTAAATTGCTAACCAATAATCGGAGATGTATTAGAGGATTGTCTAATATTGATACCTGCCCTAGATGTGATAATGCCAGTGAGGATATCTTTCACCTATTTTTTAATTGCCCTACTAGTGCTAATGTTTGGTCTAGATTCCCTAATGTTAAGGTACCCACCACGGGTGATTTGGAAGAGTGGAGAGTGTGGTTGCAGGCTAACATCAATCAATCTAAAGTTGGTTCAGGGGGTTTTTCTAACTCTATCTTGGTTATTGTTACTCTTTGGAAAATTTGGATTGCAAGGAATAAGAAAGTCCTTGATGATGTTAACCCAGATCCTACTACTATTTATAGACAATGCCTTGTGTTCCAATCTGAAATTGTAAGCACATATATTGATAGATTCATAACTCGTCAAGTTAAGCTTGTTGCTTGGAAATTTCCAGGTACGGGAAAACTCAAACTCAACATTGATGGGAGCAGTCATGATAATCCAGGTCCTACTGGGTTCGGTGGAGTCTTCAGAGAAGAGAGAGGTCATTGGGTGCTTGGGTTCTACGGAAGACTTGCAGATTGCACCAGCCTGGAAGCTGAACTCTGGGGTATTTTTAGAGGTTTGGAACTGGTTCAAAGCCAGGGCATGGAGGCTCTTGAGGTAGAATCAGATTCTGCTACAACCATAGAACTTATTGAAGGGGAGGCACCTGCTCACTCACCTCACAAGACCCTCATCCAAGAATGCAAGGCGATGCTTGCTGCAACTGGTTGCTCCTTGAGCCACACCTATCGTGAAGGAAACAAAGTCGCGGATAAACTTGCCAATATAGGAGTGGAAAAAGTACATGAGACAAAGAGAAAAGTAAAAGAAAGTAAAAAAGGTCGTTTGGTCTACGCTGGGAAAGGGGTGAGAGAGAGAGAGTTAGAGAGAGTTGCAGTAATTATAGAGAGAGAAAGTGACATAGAAGAGAGAGAGAGAGAGAGAGAGAGAGAGAGAGTAGTATTAATTATGGTGGGACCTACAAGCTCAGGGTTGATTCTTTAGGTTTTCAAATAAGGTTTTGAAAACCGAGTTTGTAAACTCAACTGAACACAACGTTAGTTTGTTTTGTTTTGCTGCTTTCTCTATGTACTAAAAAAATCACGAAATTTTGTAGAATCTACACTAACGTGTGAACAAAAAAAAGTACTGTGAAACGAGCACTAAAAAAATTGTCTACAAAAATGATATAACCACATCCAAATGTACATGCAAACTCGTGAGTGTATTTGTACACTTGGCTGTGGTTGCAACACTATTGCTTTGTCTATACATTCTTTACCTTAGGGGCTGTTCTACTAAGAGATTTTTTTTGTTTATTGGCTTTTTATGATTTTTTATGTGATATATTGTGAGAGTGAGAGAGTGACCGTCTCAATTTTCATAATAAATTGACCTTTTTTTTTTTGCTATTAAAAAAAACATCTAACCTTGACTTTTTTTGAGTTAGTGAAATGAGCTTTTAGTAATTAGTCGAAGTATTTTATGGATTATTTTCTTCTCATTCTCTTCTATTTCCTCAAAACCAAGTTACAGGTAAAATTGGACAAAATAGAACAGAACTCTGTCTCTCTCTCTCTCTCTCTCTCTGCGTTCCAATATATCCCACAGTTGTATCTCGCTCCGAAACCTCCCTATTCCATCATTTCTAACAAATTGTAGAAAAACATTGAGCAGTTCATAAAATGGGCACAGCGTGGGAAAGCCAAAACCCTACCTGTATCAACTCCCCAATCCGAATTCAATCTCAAAGAATTCCAATTCTGATTCCGGTAACTCAAATATATGCCCTCAGAGATTTGTGCTACGTATCCATATGTGCATTTTAATTTACTTGCATAAATGATTAGATCATACCAATATTTTCGTGCAATAACTTGAATTTGTCTTGTCAAGCGCTTAATGTGTTAGACAGATAGTATATTTGAGTTTGATATGTGTACACATATATTACACACAATTAGCCCAAAGGGTTAGTCCGGTTGGTTGGTGTGTTTGTTTTGCGTAATTGACCACGGTTCGATTCTTGATGTCAGGCTGCAAGAAATTAATTTCTTTTGAATCCCTTAGCCCCTCGTGGATGGTCTGCCTTTCATTGGATGAGTTTCCCAAAATAAGTCATGGCGCTAAAAGTCACATTTAAAATTTTTCCTTATTCAAAAAAATTTCGCACTGTGTTAGTTTTGTGCCAAACTTTTGTGTCTTATCCATTTGTCTCGACGAGAGGAATCGGAAAAGTAAAATGTTATAACTTTTACACTTTTTTGGAAAGGACCAACTTTTAGCACTTTTAGACCATCGACACGAACCATATAGCCACAAAAGTTTGATGCAAAACTAGCAAACGGGACAAAAAATTGAGTGATGATAAATTTTAAAAGTGACTTTTGTCACCGTGACTTATTTTGGGAAATTCAGTCCTGACAACAACAGAAAGGTCACTGAAGTAGTGCTGGTTTTGCAGTTCTTTTTCCCTTTGGAAAAGGGGATGAAAACTATGATGTGAGCCTCACTCGAATACCTGTTAGATCTCTGTAAATGATTGTCGGATAGAACACGGTTAAACTCACCGAATATGAGTATCAGATTCGAAAATATATTCAGGAGGAGAAGAGGACCGCATATCCAGTGTTTGGTTAAAATAATTACTGTCCTAATTAAAGATTTATTGGATAATATGAGGACATACATTACCCGGGAGGTGTGATTTATTTATCCCCTCACCATTAGACCAATGGAACTATGGTGTTCCTTCATTACTTGTCTCATAAAAAAGGGGCCTGAGAATCTTTGAATACGGGGAAATGTATTCAAAAGTTAGGTAACAGGTCGTAGATACATACTTAATAATTGAAAATATTGTTAGTTTCATAATACTATGATACAAAAAACTTGAATTATCTGAAGTTAAACAGTTCTTGAACCATTGATTTGACAAGCTAGTATTTGTTGTTTTATCAAATATGAGCTATTTCATATTGCAGTGTCAAAAATTAAAGAATTCAAGTGTCCGATTCACACACACACACACACACACACACATGTATGTATGTATGTATGTATGTATGTCTTGCACTGTTGTGTTTGTTGAATCCTGTGGACACGGGGAGAGAACTGAGAAGTCCATGTAACCTTGAGTGTTAATGGATCTTTCGGGAAAACAACAACCTTCGAGTTCCTTCATTTGGGAAATTTGTTTATAATTTTACGCTTCCTAGTTACATGTTAATACTAACATGTTCTCCACAGGTTCTATTGTCTACAAGGATGGCACAACAAGCTATTGATGTCAGGGTTAAGAAAGATATGGGCATCAGCTTTGGTGTCGGAAGAAGGTTGCCCTGAACAACACTCGGACACAAAAGGTCAATCAGAAGGTTTGTCAGCATTTTCTGAGAATTGAAGTATACAAATAAAGGTAAGTGAAAAATATGAGACTCATTGCATCTCTACGTCCTATTGGCTATTGGGACCATCACTTCCCAGATAGAGCTTCGTTATGTTTCCTGACTTCAGGTTCAACAGCTTATTCTGGTTATGTTTGTATCTAGATTTGGTAACCATTTGCTCTCGTAACATTAGTTGGGTGGTGTAGAATTGGTCAGCCAGAAGTATAGAGCGAGGTCATTCAATGACTCCAAACACAGGCAAGACATGGTTGATATAGTAGAAAACTATTCAAACGTTTCCTATGCAAATATGCAATCTCACTAGAGGTGGTATGAAACTACATTTCTTGAGGCCATTAAACTCATTGAGGTTTGCAATTTTTCATGTGCCAGTAACAGAGAAACCACTGGAATACTAAAGAATTTTCTTAGTTCGCATGAAGCAAGTACTAATTGTATTTTCACAATGGTTATGTGTGAGAAGCTTTCGCATCATCATGTAATGGTATGCTTGAAGAAGCATGCTCACTGAGATAAGAGCATGAATTTGGAACGTTACAACTTACAAATTATCAACTGACAGTAAATTATAAAAAGGAAAAATAAACTTCTGCCCAAACTGATCTTTGTCTTCATGGTCTATGAAGTTTATAGATCGAAGAAGTTTAGATAGGAATTGGAACTTCAACATATCCTTCCAGCATTTGTATGACCATACTCATTGCAGGCCTTCGCAATGGATCCTCTTCTATACACCAGATTGCTGTCATGACCAACCTTCGCAATGTCTCGATGTCATTCATAGCAGCGTCATCATTATCCACTAAAGCGTCTAGAGTCCCTTCTCTCAAGCAATCATAGGCCCAATCTGTTAGAATTGCTCTTCCTTCGTCTTCAAACTCTTGTGCGACACTCTTTCTGCAACAAATAATCTCGACCAACACGACACCGAAACTATATACATCCACTTTTACCGTCACTGGTACATTTCTGAACCACTCCGGAGCCACGTATCCTTGAGTCCCCCTTATTCCTGTATGAGTTCGAGTTTGATTGAACACTAGGGATTTTGCCAATCCGAAGTAAGAAATTCATGGGATGAACAAATCGTTGATGAGTATGTTTTGAGGCTTTATGTCGCAATGGATTATTGGGGCACTGCAGTCTTCATGCAAGTAAAGAAGACCTCTTGCAATCCCAAGAGCTACCTGAACCCTTTGACACCAATCAGGTCTTGGGATGCCAAAGAGGAAATTCGCTAAACTGCCATTGCTCATGAACTCATACACTAGAAGCCTGTGTGGCCCCTCATAACAATAGCCGAGCAATTGGACGAGATTCTTGTGATGGGTTCTCCCAATGCAGTCACTTCGGCTTTGAATTCCCTCTCTCCTCCTTGCGACAACTTGTCCAACTTCTTGACTGCAACTTGAGTCTTAGAACCATAATTCACTACGCCTTTGTAAACAATACCGAATGAAGCCCTTCCCAGTTCTTCCTTGAACCCTTCGGTTGCTATTTGGAGCTCATCAAAAGTGAAAACATGCAAATTTGTTTCAAAGACACTTGAGTCACGTATGGCCTTCCTTGATTTTCTTCCACGCCTTGAGAAAATGATTAGAAAAATCACGCCTAGCAATAGAATGTTGAAGAGCAGTGGGCTGCCAAAAGGAAGTGACAACCATACAACTTGCTTGTCTGTCACGAAGCTGGAAATTTTATCAGAAGAACCACCCAAAGCAGCAGCACTGTTGTTCCTTACTTTAAACATGGCTACTAACAGTATATGGTGCCCCATTAGACAGAGGTAGTCTTTTTTTCCAACAAAATGTGCCATTGAATACAGCTGCAGCACATAAACAATCCTGCAAACAAGCTTGTTCACATTCTGTTTGATTGTAAGGTCCCAAACAATCATAATCTCCATACCCGAAATTAATGCCTTAAAGAAACTACAAACCATACGAGTCTTCCGGGTTGCTTGTTATGTTTTCTACTCCACACTCTGGAGGGAAATCAGGTGCGCATCCGCCAAGTTCGTTTTTTGGATCAATGAATGAAAACCCAGGTGGGCAATGGCAACTAAAAGTGGAACCATTTGCCATGCAGTAGCTATTGTACCCACATGCACCACTACCCAACAAACTTATTAGATCTGCACATATATTATCAGGAATGTAACCAACAACTGACCAGCTCTGGTTGCTGACTGAACTCTTCACGTAAGCATATTCCCTGAAAACACCGTCAAAATTCAGCGTTGCGCGATAATAGTTGTTTGAGTTTGGAAAGATATATGGCCAGAGTTGGTAAGTTGTCCCATTCCCTAGCAGAATGTAAACATCTCCGGATTGACTGAAAACCAGCTGAAACCCAGATAGGGAAGAATTAGGGTTTGCCGTTCCACTACTATAGTAAATATCATCCTGATATTTGGTTGGCCAGGCAACAGGATTGAGCTGGAGATCTCCATTCATGAAATGGAGCTCGAACCTTCCTTTTGTGTAGTTGGTTTCGGACAGCTTAGAATATAACATGCCACCCAGTGGCAGTATTTGGGTTGGTAAAATCGTGTCCGTGGGATAGTCAAAACTTTGCCACACACATACACCTGTATTAGTGCCTGAGTACGAAATGACCCGTGTCAAGCATGGCACTGAAGCTGACAGTGGTATTTGGTTGTGCCGTCCATATTGTTTGGCCGTTGGGCTCGTTTAGAGTGAGCCCATTCGCTGTGAGTGTTATGTTTGATCCCATTTGCACTGGATTAGTTGTGTTTGCATGCCAAACGATTGTTTGATCGGGTATTTGGGCGTACCATATGGCAAGCAAGAAGATGTTGGTATTGTTAAGTTGTCGGAATCCAAAAGCAAAATCCCCAGAAGGTGAAATCCATGAGGGATTTTTGCTTGTGGTGGAAAGTGATGAGCCCAAAGGTACATTAGATGCAGCAAGTAAGGGGAGAAAGGGCAAAAAGGAGAGGAGGGATAGTAGAAGGAGCCATTGAAGATGCTGCTCTAACTTGAAAGCAACTACCTAATCAACGAGCCAAATGCACAAAAAAGAGTTGACTTGGCAATTCTATTAGTTGACTCGACTTGAACTACGAAATTTACATATGGGGTAGTATTGTTTGAAGATACTTGCTGCGTTTGAATTATGAATTTTTTGAGAGGTTGGTCAAAAATCATTTGCTTGCTCTATCCATTTACTTTTCGATTGATTAATAATTTGCGGTTTCATAATTGTGTTCTCCTATAATGAAAATAGAGGATGGGGAAGAATGAGGAAGTCAGGAATTCTTTATACTCGTGAGTGGGAATTGAGTCCGAGTAATTGAGATTCCGGGGGCGAGTAGTGAGTTTGCTCGCTACACCCCTGTAGTGAGCAATCACAGTCGTTCATTCGGCAATCAATTGGGTAATTTGAGGTGGTGTCTTTTGTTCAATCTTCGGAATAATCTATGTAGAATTTACTAACCTGTTAAACATCCTACCACTTAAAAAAGAAAACTGAATGACGAGTGTTGAGTTGTTATTTTTTACTGTGCTGCCTAGCACAAGAAAAGAAAACAGAGGGAATTTGGGAAACAAAAAGGCCTACAGAGAGAGTAAATTCTGAAGGCAAATTAGAGAGAGAAGCAAATAAGGAGATTTGTGTATAAGTGTCAAGTGTGGGTTCCGGGCCCCTCCTCAATCTATTTTCTCTCTGTGTCTCCTTAATTTTTCTTTCAATATCTGTTTTGTCATGAAATCTACCGAGTTTGTTCTAACAATGAATGTTGCCGCGACAAAAGCCGCAACAAACTTGGTTTAGAAAACTCAAAACTTTTTTCAAATTCAGGGAATTTCACCCGGAAAAATTATGATCAATGAGGTTTCCTACTTCTTGCGTAAAAAAAATGGATACCGCTCGTTTAGCCTACAAAGTACTCATTCATTAAGCCCTTTGTCGTCATATAATGGATGGTGTTTTGCGACCTTGATAATGACGCCCTCCGTGGTCTGAAAAAAACAAAAAAAATGCCTTCGTGATCTTAATGATGAGGCCCCTCGTGGCCTTAAAATTTACCACGAATACTCCGGAAATCTTGCGGTTTCTTGGCTAATAATTCATTTTCCATGGACTAGCAATTCCAATTCCCTTTCTCGATTTTCCAATTACCAATAAGCTTTGCATTTTTAGCAGTAGATTATCCTTTTACTTTTTTGGTACTTAGTAGATTATCCTTTTACACTTTACTAACAGAAGTCGGATTGATCATGTGCAGCTTCGGTAGATTTTACTTGTCTGCCCGGGAAAAGTGAATGGTTGCAACTTACTGTTGGAAAAATATTTTAAATAATATTTTATTTAAAGTGTGAATGAAATTGATTTGAATTTGGAGTTACATCTTTTCATTGACACCTATTCGTTGTGGACGGATGCCTCCTTTCATGAACAAATGTGTCTTCTCTTCTTGGTGACTATTCGTAGGGTCACCAAATAGCTACTATATGGCATCATTCATTCATTTCAAGAGTTGATTTTTCTACACTTTCATTGAGTCAGAGTCTTTTCATTGGAGAGAGTACAGACACAAGTGTTCAACAGACTCATCGATTGTAGTGCTGCTTCTGTGAGGGGTTCGATCAAGTAGTGTTGGGAGATAGATGTCCATTCAAACCGTAAGCATCGTAGCGGGCGCGAATCTGTCTTAAGTACAGAGTGTTACACTCGCCTTGATCATCATTTCATTTTCATTGATTTTCAAGTTTTGCGTTCTAATTTTATTGCATTAATATTTTTAGTTTTATCACAAAAAGTAAACATATTTTCCAACACTTACTACTCTCAAAGTCCTTGTCTGGTTAGTAATCAAGGGCTTTATATCTCAAAATCCGGTTTTACTCGTATCAACATCAGAACTACCATTCTCCACCATTCTCCAGTTCTTCAAACATAACTTCCTTCACGCCTTAAACTAACGACTCCAGACAAATAACACTTTCATTTCATCACCGAAAATATCGTCTTAAGATTGTTGGTACAAAAATCATATAGCCGATGGAAGTGGATAATAATGGAGTGAATTAATGATTGCTTCAAGGCGCGTACAATGTCGTTGTCCTTAAGACAATATTCGCCCCCACCAGTTTGAGTGAATTTGGTGTGCACCGGGTTGCCAGCGAATTCAACTCCAAGATACAATGAAGCCCAGTCCCGATTGACTGTTTGTCCAACTGCGTCATGCACAGACGAAGAAGAACCAGAACACTTTTGGATTTTGCGAGCCTGCCAAAATATATGTAGGAGATAAAAAGGTAAAAAGAAACAGCAACTAGAATCATAATTGTTTTTTCTTCTCTTGGAAATTGGTGGAACCTTAGCCTTTATATAAGCATAGACTTGTGAATTAGCATGGTCATGCATGGATGTTGTGAATTAGCATTTTAATACAATTCAACAACATAAACTGCAATTACTCATAGAGACCTCATAGAGACATTACAATCAACAAGATATGTATTAGTTCAAAAAACAATATTATGTATTAGTTAAAAAACAAGTTCATTGAGAAACGGATCCAACAAAACCTACCAGATACTGAAAAACAGAGACCAAAACTTCTTCCAATAGCTGAGAAAATGCTGGGAAGTTTCCGATTTACCCAAAAAAGAAGAAGGCACCGGGTTTGGTGCAATGGACAGCCGCTTCTTCGAACTGGGAGTGCCTTTCACATATTTGAAGCCAAACTGCTTCGCCACGTAAGGTTCAAACTGCTTCGCCACATAAGGTTTAGAGTGATATAATTTGACGAGATCTCCCACCTGTGGTCGGTGTGGTCGGTAAGAGTGGAAAAATCTTTCTTCGAATATAACAATGATTTGCTCTCCGACTTCAATCTGCATATCATACTCATTACCCCCTTCATCAATGATGCGAACCATAGCATTGTTCTCCACGGGCATGTGGAAGAGATCCCTAACCTGGGCTGCAGATCTGCATAAGACCAATCGGTTCCCCTTGACACATGACTTTGACAAACGGAGTGTTGGAACATTTCCAAAATATTTAATGAATATTAAATGTTGTAATTGGTGAACTGTTTATTTTTTTTTTGGGTAAATAGGTGAACTGTTTTAATCTAATAGGTGTGTCTATTCAGGTTAAATGAATAGACATGATTATTAGATTTTAGTGCAAATGGTGTGTCTATTCAGGTTAGGTGTGTCTATTCAGGTTAAATGAATAGACATGATTATTAGATTTTAGTGCAAAGGGTGTGTCTATTCAGGTTAAATGAATTAGATTAAAACAGTTCACCTATTTACCCCAAAAAAAATAAATAGTTCACCAATTACAATATTTAATATTCATTAAATATTTTGGAAATGTTCCAACACTCCGTTTGTCAAAGTCATGTGTCAAGGAGAACCGATTGGTCTTATGCAGATCTGCAGCCCAGGTTAGGGATCTCTTCCACATGCCCGTGGAGAACAATGCTATGGTTCGCATCATTGATGAAGGGGGGTAATGAGTATGATATGCAGATTGAAGTCGGAGAGCAAATCATTGTTATATTCGAAGAAAGATTTTTCCACTCTTACCGACCACACCGACCACAGGTGGGAGATCTCGTCAAATTTTATCACTCTAAACCTTATGTGGCGAAGCAGTCTGAACCTTACGTGGCGAAGCAGTTTGGCTTCAAATATGTGAAAGGCACTCCCAGTTCGAAGAAGCGGCTGCCCATTGCACCAAACCCGGTGCCTTCTTCTTTTTTGGGTAAATCGGAAACTTCCCAGCATTTTCTCAGCCATTGGAAGAAGTTTTGCTCTCTGTTTTTCAGTATCTGGTAGGTTTTGTTGGATCTGTTTCTCAATGAACTTGTTTTTTTAACTAATACATATCTTGTTTTTTGAACTAATACATATCTTGTTGATTGTAATGTCTCTATGAGTAATTGCAGTTTATGTTGTTGAATTCTATTAAAATGCTAATTCACAACATCCATGCATGACCATGGTTACAAATGAGCATCAATATCAGCGTCTTCTTTAGTATGGTTGCAGTCCGTCTTGATGCATACCATTTCCAAATTACTGTATTACCGCTACTATGCCTTCGACTTCAAATCTAGTGTTCAATATGATATATTGGCCTCGCCTTGAATCTAGTCTTCGACTTGGGATGGGACAACTTGGATCGATTTCATTTGCATATATACGAATAGACTAGGACTGTTACATCGATGAGGGCATATAGCACTATCTAAGAATGCATTGTTCTCCTCCCCTCATTTCTCCTCCTCCTCCTACCTATTTATACTAGAGCTTCAAACTCTAGAATTGTGTATTATAATCTAGGAGAATCTAATGTTATCTAGAATAATCTATATAAAATGAGAATAAATCTCACCATTCGAAACAACAAAAGGGTCATTTGAATCTCACCGTTCAAACTTTCAATTTGAATGATCAATTTCTAAGATTTTGAAACATCAATAAAATCAAACGATTTGAAATTTTAGGTTGTTGATGTGGCGCTCTCAGAACTCTCTTGAGCAAAAGGGTCATTTGACTTATTATATAATGTTGCGATATTGGATTAATAGTCAAAGATTCTCTATTGTAATTCTTTCCTATTATATTCTTTCCTAGTTTAGAGATATTTCTCTGTTAGGCAAATAACTTAATTATAGGAATAGCTTGATTGTAGGATCTCTACTATCTCTATAAATATGTACATGTAAAGATACATAATTATTATGAATGAAAATATTCTTCTCTGATTTTCAAGTTATAATAGATGTGCTGTCATCGAATTTAGTGCAAAATTTTTTCCTTGTCGTAAAGAACTGATTTTTCTAAAGAACATTTGAAAAGAAATACATATTTACGAAAAGGTGGACTACCTATGAGTTGTAGGGTCGGCCCAAGGGTTTGGAGCGCCCTAGGCCTGACCTAAAAAATGTGCCATAAGAATATAACATTTAAAATTTTTTCTAGTAACAATCACAATACGACAAAGCCAAGACACTATAAAGTTTTACTAATCATTATATAATAACAAAAAAATTATATAATAACAAAAAAGTCAAAACACAAAGTCTCCAAATACATATATAACGCACGATTATCACTTAAATATTACTCGTGTTGCGTTTTTAGAAGCAAAAGTATCAATTACACTTGTATAATCCACCTCTTCTACCAAGTCATTTTATCTTGGCATCGAAAAATGAATTCATCGGCAAAGAAAATTCCATTATTATGACATCAAAAAATGAAGCTATTACACTAAAAAAATGGAATCCATTGAGACAAGTTCAAAGAGTATAAAACTCTTCGACATATGACAAATCCATAAGTCAAACTAGTAAATTTTACAAACAAAATCCATGTTGAACCTTTTTTTTTAAACTTATCTTCGGGCCTTTTTTTTTAGATTGTGCCACAATGGTTTAGGCTATTTTGTAACTAATAATGGGTTTTTTTTTCTTTATTTGGGTAAACAAAGAGTCCTAATCTAGCCCATTTGTAAAAAATGTTGGAGTGCCAAAAAAATCAGCCGTTTTTGGAGTGCCCTAGGCCCAGGCCTTGGGCCTGGGCCAGCCCTGACCACGATTGGTCAAGAAAATAAAGTAGCTGAACGGTGGTGTGTTCCAATGATTGATACTGATGTTATGTTTCGATTCAGTCGCGACAAAAGCCGTTGAACGATTCAAACTTAAAAGTCCTGCCCGTGTAAAAAACCATTGAATTGCCCACGTCAAAAACCATTGAACTACAGGCTCAATCTCTCCAACACACAAAACCTTCAGGATCTTAGATGTTATGAATTATTGGAAACAAACTAGAGAAATAGAGGGAGAGAGAGAAAGACAGACATAGATAGGTCTTGTTGAAACAAGCTGAAAGAGGACTGAAGGCCGAATAAAATAATGTCCTTTCTACTGGGGGTTTGTAAATTTGACCCAGCTTAGGGATGGGCATGGGGAGGGTAGGGGGTAGATACCACTACCTCCATCCCCAATCCCCGAACCTATATCAACCCCATCTCCTCACCAATCTCTACCGGGGATTTTATTTTAACCTCCATCCCCGCCCAATGCGGGGAACGGGAATATTCACAGGGAATTGGAGATCCAAAAATCCATGCACTTGTTATATGTATGAAAGAGGTACATTTTTTTTTTCTTTAACCGAAACAGAAGACACGCAAGTGATCCTGTTGGCTATTGCCATCATATGCATATAATCAGGATACAAGATAACAAATATAATTCCATGGCTGTCTTCTACTAAAAAACAATTATTCTAATTCCTTGGCTGTGAAGTGTGGAAGAGTAGTAACCCAACTTTTTAGTTTTTACAAGTTATAACTTAAGTAATAAACTTATTATCTGGGAAAAAATATTTATAAACTTATAATATAAATATATATTAGGCAGTTAATAATGCCACGACATATTCTTATAGTGTGGAAGAGTAGTAACCCAACTTTTTAGTTTTTACAAGTTATAACTTAAGTAATAAACTTATTATCTGGGAAAAAATATTTATAAACTTATAATATAAATATATATTAGGCATGCCACGACATATTCTTATCCTGCCACGACATTAGTTCTCACTTGACTCTTATGCCCTTTGTAAGACTTTCCATTCCCAACTTTTCACCTTGTTCGGTTTGGGTCTCAAGAGTCAAGACCCACCCTACACGGTTTCCAATAAAATTTTTCTTTTTATCTCTCTCTACTCATTACCCCTCAAACCCTCCCTGAAAACCTAAACTGAACAAAGCCTCCATGCCCCCCTCTCTCTCTCTCTCTCCGACTCTCTCCGCTTCTAATTCTCCCCAATCTTTCATACTGATCTCTCCCTCGGTCCCTCTTCTCAACCAACTACTGCAAGGCCTGACCTCTCCCTTTGTCTATTCTCACATTGAAATTTAGTCTCTCCGACAATTATTCTGGAGAGGCCAACGGACTGGCAACGAGTTTGAGCATTGATCTAGTTTTGCTCTGAATCAGATCTAGACCCAACCTTTACTCCTGCACAAAAAAAAGGATTGGGTTTTGATGTTGGGTTTGCTGAAGTTTTATAGTGATTATTTATTCCTTTTTGTAGATGGATCATGGATGAGGTTTTGTCAATTTCTGTTTCAATTTTGTAAGGATCAGTGGATGTCCCTTCTTTATTTTTTCTTTTTTGGATCGGCATCAATGGATGTAACTTGCCATTTACTGCTTCAGTGTTTCTAAATTGTGATTTCGGGAAATGGTTTATGCATGTGTCTGATTTGTCTGGGTAATGAAGAAAGGAGCAAGGAGATCAGACAAAGTTCAGAATTGTAGGTGTATTTGTACAGAGAGGAGAAAAGTACAGAGAAGTCAGTTATTAGATCTTTGTGTATGCTCGCATTGCAGGAAAAAGAAGATGAGAGAGAGACAAATCGCAAGGCAGAAGTCGACGAAGGAAGCAGCGTTGTCGCATTGATGCTTGAGGGCAAAGTTGTCATATTGGATAAGTTGTCGTGGCAGAATAACAAGAGGTCGTGGCATTATAGCCATCCTATATATTATACCTATACATATATGTATGTGTGTGTGGGGATGCGGGGAGGGTCGGGGAGGGGAATGACAATACCATCCCTTACTTGATTCCCAATTTTTTTTTAAAAAATAATACCCATACCCTACCCAATCCCCAAAAAAATTCCCAAATCCCCTACCCATTCGGAGAGGGGATGGGTTGGATCAGGGCGGGTCGGCCGAGATGACCATCCCTAACCCAACCCAGGTTTCGGTAGAAGCTTGGTCATGCTTGGCCGGCGAAGAAGCAAGTTAAAACTTGGGAGTAGTAAACCTACAAAGAGCAATTAGAGCTAGCCATTCATTCCTACTTGGCTGTCCATGCAGGGCTCCCAATGGTTTAGAGTGGTGTAGGCCTAGTTTAAAAATTGTGTCCCAAGAGTATTAACACATAAATAATTTTTCCAGCAACGAGTATAAAAAAAAAAAAAGAGTACGAATTATAACCTCCAGGGTAAGAGTAACTAAAGAATCAACAATCTCTAAAAAGTCCAAATGTCGTATAACGCTCACAGCTCACTCGTTATCTATAATAATTGTTTTTTTCCCTGTACAAACGTAACATAAAAGAATATGTAACATTGATTTTAGACAAAACCCGATTAAGATCAAATGGCTAACTTTTACATAAATTTTGTCATGGAAAATTTTAAAATCAACCCAATAAGTTGTCATTAAAATTTAAAAGGGTAAATTTCACTTACCTTCCCTGAGGTTTTAGACCCTGAGGTTTTAGACAAATACAGAGACCTCCCCTATATTTTTTGAAATTCCACTGCCCTCCCTTACTTTTCAAACTAATTGTCACTTACCTCCCTTACCGTTACTATAAGGCTAACGGTGTTAACTTTTTGTGTGAAATAACCGTAGTACGCTTAGCATATATTCTCCACCCTTAAAAAGTCCATTTTTAAAAAAAATAGAGTTTAAAAAGTTTTTCAAAAAAAAATTAAACCCTTCTTCATATTTAAAAAAACAACTTATAAACAAAAAGTATCGAAGAGAATTTTTTTTTTTTTTTAAAACTACTTTTTGAAATATTTTTGTTGAAAATAGTTTTTCGAGGGGAAAAAAGCTACTTCTGAAAATAATTTTTTGAAATACGAAATTTTGAAAATATTTTTTTCGGTAAAAAAACAGTTTTTGGTAAACCGTTATTTTTAAAAAATAAAGTTTTGAAAATAGTTTTTTTTTTTCAAAAATCGAAACATAAAATTAAAAAAAAACTGTTTTAAAAATTATTTTCAAAACTAGTTTTTTTTCCCTAGAAAAAAAAATTTTCAACAAAAAAATCTATTTTTTAAAATGAAAAACTGTTTAATTTTTTTGAAAATTTTTAACTCGAGTTTTTTTTAATATTTATTTTAAGAAAGGTTATTTTATTTTATTTTTTAAATTTTTTTGTGGTGGAGAATATATACTAGAGGTACTATGGTTATTTCACACAAAAAGTCACCATTAGCCTAAAAGTAATGGCAAGGAAGGTAGTGTTGAAAAGCAAGGGAGGACAGTGGAATTTTAGAAAGTATAGGGGATGTCTCTGTATTTGTCAGAAACCTCAGGGGAGGTAAGTGAAATTTACCCAATTTAAAAGGTGTATTGAAATCCTGTTCAAAAAAAAAAAAAAAAGGTGTATTGAAATGTATAAAAGTTTGTGAAAGTATTTTAAAATATATAAAAAGTACTCTGAAATGTGGTGTGTGTTTTTTTGTCTTTTTATTTGCTTATTACAAAGGACCTTTTGTCATATATGACAGAGAAATTAGTACTTTGCCAAATAGGAGAGAATTTATGTAGATGTGACTCTCATTTTGCGACTTTCTTTTTTCATTTTTGGAAGACTAGAGCGGAATTCAAATGGAAAATACTTCTTCGTAGAGGAATTAGGATCAGATTGAATATTTCGAAGAATATTATTCAACATTCAATCTCGATAAAACTACCTAGAACCGAAGGACTACCGGGCAAGACGAAGATGATGGCACTTTCTGAACGGTTATCAGATTTTATCATTTGGGGAACTTAGCCTAAAAAATATTACATAAATGAAAACTAACTAATATTGGGAAATAAAAGAACCCATGTTTAAAGATATGTACATAACATGATGCAAAAGACTTCACTTAGGAAAAAATAGAAGTAAAAGACTAAAGTAGAGGGGGGCTGAGCTATTGTGAAGTGCTGAGCCAAGCTTTGAATGAATAGAATTTACTTAGTTCCACATCGGCGAAATACAAAACTTCGTACACAACCTTTGAATGTATAATATGGTAGGAGTGCACTCCCTCAAATAAATTTGAGATCTAGCAATTCTTTTCTAAAGGTATATACGATATAGCGGTTTTCCCTATTTTATTCCAGAAGTGGCAAATGCGAACGCTGTTTGGGAGTCCATTAAGAGATGTCAAAAATTTAGATGAGTAAGCACAGTAAATCCGGTTCAAAAGAAGAGTTGCATAGCAAAGGCTCAAGAAAGACACGGCATTTGCTTTGGCGTTGGAAAAAGATTGCCGTGAACAGCACTTGGTTACAAACGGCTGCTTAGAGCTTCCTAAGGTTTGTCAGCATTTTCTGAAAACTGAAGCATAAATATACTGGTGACTAAAAAACAGCTACTCATAAAACATGGAACAATTGCACGAGGTCATCAATGATTCAAACACAGGCAAGCAATGTTTGACACACTAGTATATTTCGAATGTGATTTTCCGAAACAACCTTACCAGAGCTCGTATCTAATTATTTCTTAAGGTCATGAAACTCATTGAGTTTTGACAAATTTCATGTTTAAGAAATGGAGAATCACTGAAATACAAATGATTTTCCTTGTTTGCGCATGAAGCAAAAAGACACTTATAAGCAAAAGGCGAACAGTGTTTATTTTCACAATAGCTATGCAGTAAAACTTTCGCATCATCATATAAGTGGGCTAGTTGCTTCTAATGTGCCCCCTAAAATAAGAAAAACTCACACACATACTTGTTCGGAAGAGTCGAATAGAAGAGAAAAAAAAAAGAATTTTTTTTTCTTCCCTCATGGTCTATGAAGTTGAATAGATTGAAGATGAAGTTCAGATAGGAATTGGAACTTCGACATAGCCTTCCAGCATTTTTGTGACCATACTCATGGTAGGCCTTTGCAACGGATCCTCTTGTATACATCAGATTGCTGTCATGACCCACCTTTGCAATGTCTTGATGTCACTCATAGCAGTGGCATCACCATCCACTAAAGCATCTAAAGTCCCTTCTCTCAAGCAATCATAGGCCCAGTCTGTTAGTATTGCTCTTTCTTCGTCTTCAAACTCTTGTGCAACACTCTTTCTGCAACAAATGATCTCGAGCAACATGACACCGAAACTGTATACATCCACTTTAACTGTCACAAGTACATTTCTGAACCACTCTGGAGCCACATATCCTCGAGTCCCCCTTATGACTTATCCCTGTATGAGTTCGAGTTTGATTGAACGCGAGGGATTTTGCCAATCCGAAGTAAGAAATTCATGGGATGAACAAATCGTTGATGAGTATGTTTTGAGGCTTTATGCCACAATGGATTATTGGGGTACTGCATTCTTCATGCAAGTAAACCAGTCCTCTTGCAATCCCCAGGGCTACCTGAACCCTTTGATACCAATCAGGTCTTAGGATGCCAAAGAGGAAATTCGATAAACTGCCATTGCTCATGAACTCATACACCAGAAGCCTGTGTGGCCCCTCATAACAATAGCCGAGCAGTTGTACAAGATTCTTGTGATGAGTTTTTCCAATTGCAGTCACTTCGGCTTTGAATTCTCTCTCTCCTCCTTGTGACAACTTGTCCAACTTCTTGACTGCAACTTGAGTCTTAGAACCATATTTGATTACGCCTTTGTAAACAACTCCAAATGAACCCCTTCCAAGTTCTTGCTTGAATCCATCTGTTGCAATTTTGAGCTCTTCAAAAGTGAAAACATGAAAATTTGTTTCAAAGATACTTGTGTTGCGTATGGTATTTCTTGATTTTCTCCGATGCCTCGAGAAAAACTTTAGAGAAATCACGCCTAGCAACGGAATGTTGAAGAGCCCTGAGCTGCCAAAAAGAAATGACAACCAGAAAACTTTCTTGTCTTTCTTGGAGGTTGAAATGGGATCAGAAGAACCACCCAAAGGAGAAACACACTACCTTTCCTCACTTTGATAAAAGATAGTGCAGTGTCTACTCTCCCATTAGACATAGGCAGTCTCTTCTTCCAACAAAATGTGCCATTGAATGTGGCAACAGCACAATTACAATCCTGCAAACAAGCTTGTCCACATTGTGATTCATTGTAAGGTCCCAAAATGTCATAATCTCCGGATGGGAAATTAACGTTAGGAACCTGAGTCATATCATACAAGTCTTCCGCGTTGCTTGTTCCATTGTCTACTCCACAATCTGGAGGGAAATCAGGTCCGCATCCACCATATTCGTTATTCTGATCGATCAATGAAAACCCAGGTGGGCATCGGCAACTAGTAGCGGCACCATTTGCCGTGCAGTAGCTATTGTACCCACATGCACCACTACCCACGAACGCATTAAATAGATCCAAACATATATTTTCAGGAATGTATCCTACAACTGACCAGCTTTGGTTGCTGGATGAATTGATCGCACAAGCATATCCCTGAAAACACCGTCAAAATCCAGCGTTGTGCGATAGTAGTTGTTTGAGTTCGGAAAGATATCCGGCCAGAGTTGGACAGTCGACCCATTCCTTAATAGAATGTAAATATCTGCGGATTGACTGAAAACCAGCTGAAACCCAGATAGGGACGAATTAGAATTTGCCGTTCCACTACTGTAGTAAAAATTATATAGGTATTCTGTTGGCCCGGCGACAGGATTGAGTTGGAGAGATCCATTATTCATTAAATGGAGCTCGAATCTTCCTTTTGTATAGTTGGTTTTAGACAGCTTAGAATACAACATGCCACCCAGTGGCAGTATTTGGGTTGGTAAAATCGTATCCGTGGGATAATCAAAACTTTGCCACACATACACACCTGTACTAGTCCCTGAAAGTACGAAATTATCTGTGTCGAGCATGGCGCCGAAGTTGACGGTGGTATTTGGTTGCGCCGTCCATATTGTTAGGCCGTTGGGATCGGTTAGAGTGAGTCCATTCGCTGTGAGTTTGATGTTTGATCCCGTTTGCACTGGACTAGTTGTGTTTGCGTGCCAAACGATGGTTTGATCGGGTATTTGAGCGTACCATATCGCAAGCAAGAAGGTGTTGGTATTGTTAAGTTGTCGGAATCCGAAAGCGAAATCCCCTGAAAGTGAAACCCATGATGGGTTATCGTCTGTGGTGGAAAGTGATGAGCCCAAAGTTACGTTAGACGAAGCAAATAAGGGCAGAAAGGGCAAAAGGGAGAGGAAGATGAAGAGGAGAGGGATAGCAGAAGAAGCCATTGTAGATGTTACTCTAACTTGAGAGAAGGTTTAATACGGAATGATTCATTAGGTATGCATATTCCCTGATCTCAGATAACTTTAGTTTTTTTCTTTATAATCTCATGTTATTAATCTCAACCTCAAAAGTCATTGAAAGTGTGTGGGTATCCGGAAGAGCATCGCCCATGTCGCACTTACTAGTGGACCCCAGTATCCGGCGAGTAAGGCAAGTGAGCTCCTTCAGAATCATGACCCCTCATACCATGCAAGTACATACTCTAGGCTCCATGGACCTCCATATAGAGACCTCCTCCGTGGTACCTCCTATGTGGAATCTCTAAAACATATCGCAACAATGCCTCATGACACGCTCAAGGCATCTCTCATCCTACATATACTTAATTAGTTCCTGTAACCCTGGAGACTTCTCACAATACCATCGGTCGGGAGCAGGGCCTGGTAACTGCTCTAGACCTTAGGAGGCATGTGGTTTGGAGGCTAGAGTAAAGGAACGTCAGGTTCAACTCCATGAGGGGAGCTCCATCTTGACCGGCAATAGAGAGAGGGGCTCGCCTATGTCACCTGCCACATAACACAACTACGCTTATACAACATCCAACATCTGGGAGCCTTTATCATACCTACCAGTTGCCCCATGATACAGGCCTCCACATATCTCCCCAATATTACCTATGAGTTCCATGATACAAACATCAGTTTTGATTATGAGACTTAAAGAGAAACCCGAAGACCTTACTCTGTTGCAGATTAATGAGGTAGAGGACACCAACTGGTTTCCCCTCCTCCAAGGCTCCTATATAGAGATGAGTTGATGCCTCATTAAAGACACGACATTCACTACCCACCAAACAACACACTTGCTTTCTTGGTTAATGCTCTCCACTGCCATCCCTCTCTCTCTCTCTCTCTCTCTCTCTCTCTCTCTAAGGCTGTCCTCAACTCTCTCCTCCTCCACCTCTGGTGCTCTTGAGCCTTTGTAGCGCCCACCATATTCTCAGAGCGACACCTGAGGTACTCTGCCCTATCCCCACACCCACCGTATGTTGGCAATGAACCTATTTAATTGAATTTTGTAACTAATTTTTCAGCTCTTAATTCATGGCAATTTTGGCACTTGCTAAGGAAAAAATGGATTTCACCATCTTGAATAGTCCATGCATTGAGCTATTGAGCATTACCAAAACAATGTGCATTCTGATAGCAAAAAACTAAAGTTATTAACGTTTTAGTCAATGCAGAAAACCTCATCTATAATCATGCTGGAATGGCTTTGATAGAGCAAACAGATGGTGATTGCGTTAGAGAAAATAAATCTAAGAAAATAAATCAAATTAGAATACTATTAAGGGTAGGCTTTAGTTTGTTATTTTATTATTATTATTTTTTTGTCTTTATCCTATTATCATTGAATTTTGGACACCAAAGCAAGTACTACCTAATCAACGAGCTAGCCGAAATGGACAGAAAAGAGTTGACTTGGCAATTCTAGTTGTCGCCTTGAACTACTAAAGTTGTATATGGGGGAGTATTGTCCCTTTAAAAAAAAAGGGTAGCGTTGTTTGAAGATTAGTGGCTGTGTTTGTTTTATGACTTTTTTTGGATAGACTTTGTCAAAAATAATTTGTTTCTCTATACAAGTCCTTTTGAATTGATAATTACTTTTCAGTTTTATAGTGGGTTTTCCCATTGTAAAAGGCGAGGTTGGAAGAATGAGGAAGCCAGGAATTATTTATACTAGTGAATGCAAATTGAACACGAGTTGTGAAAATTCTTTATACAAGGAAGCCAGATGTCCAAATAGGATGATTTAAGGTGGTTTCTTGGGGAGGTTTTATGATTCTATGTTAGGAATAGAAATTTATTGTGTCAATTCTATTGTTTTGCTGCACTCATGAATTGTCTGATGAGGTTTTACTCAGATGTCCAAATAGGATGATTTAAATTCTAGTCAACCTTGAAAAATACAATGCGTGTACTAACATCCTAGCATTTGAAGAAAATATTAATCTGAAAAAAACTGAATAACAAGAAAAATTTATCGCTTCAGTTCTATATTATTGATGCACTAATGAATTGTTTTTTTCTTTGTGATAACCGGATGTCCGGACCATCTTACGTGCAGGCGACTAATTCCTTTCCAGGGCCTTGGAGGTAACGATTGGTCATAACCCTCAGTGGCCCCAAGAGTTTGATGGCACAGGGAATCGAACATGAAACTATAAGTGGGAGCAAACCCCCAAGTCCCCGAATCAAACGAGGCCTTAGGGTTCACTCATGAATTGTTTGGTGATGTTTTACTTAGATTGTTTAGCATTGATTATTGCTTCTGTTTGGTGAGTGCAGATTTTTGGATTGGGGAGCAGCCCCTGCTGTAAGAATGTGTCCCTCTGCTTGACAAGCTCTAAGTGAAAAATCTCTTTCCCCAACAAAAAAGTCATATCGGCATGAAGGATAAGGCTAAAAATGTATCTGTCGTGCAAGTTAAAAATGGCTAATTAAACGTATGGGCATCATCCGGGCCAGTAAAAGGATCACTTTTTTCCCGACAAATTCAAGGAGCCGATCAAAATGTACAGTTTGGGTATTTCTTGTACACGAGATGAATCCTATCTGATGAGCACAACAAAGCTTGCCAAGCCCTTATCCAGATTTTTTTGGTATGCCATAAGTAATGCGACTTGTTATTTGGAACCACAAAATCTCATATTTAGAGCCACAAAATCTCATATTTTGAGTCACTAAATTTCATATTTAAAGCCATAAAATCTCATATTTAGAGCCACAAACACTCATATCGGTAATCACAACAATAAATATTGGAGTCCATAAAATCTCATATCGATATACACACTATCTCATATGTGGAGCCATAAAATCTCATATCGATATACACAAATTCCCACACGTCATACGTGGCGCAATCTCAGCCGTCCATTTGGATGGGGTGTATACCGTATGCCATCTCATATTTGGAGCCACAAAATCTCATATTATCTCATATTTGGTGCCACAAAACTCAGATTTAAAGCCACAAAATCTCATATGGGGTGTGCATTGTAGCATGCCTCGTATTATCAGCAAACACAAACCGATGCGAACCCAACCGCCTGGCCGCTGTCAAGTTTGTTTTCGAAAAAGACCAATTACACATACACATAGGAGTTCATCTGCCACACAATACCCTTTTTCATAATATCCGGAAAGAAAGCAATCTTCTCTTACAAACCCAATCTCACTCCAGGTAATGAACCCAATGCCTCTTTGTTTGTTTTTTGGTTTTGTCTTTGTGATTGGTGTGCCCGAATACTAGATTTTCCTGCATATTTTGATCTGCTTGCGATGTTCTCCTTGTCCCCCGTCAAATTCAAGTGGCATACATTATCCTCCATTTTTATTTCTTCTTCATTGAAGTATAATGCACGTAACCTGTTCGATGAAACGTGTCTTCCAATTTGAGTCCTTCAGACCTTAACACAGGGGCAAACTTCACTTTGACCCACTGTGGTATAGCTCATTTGCAGATTGTCCCCCTACTGTTCAATTATTGCCGCATAACCTCCAGGTGGTATGTGGACCAAAGAGCTCAATTAGTTAAGTTTTTCATCCACGTTGACAGAATTTTTGAACCACACTTCCCTGTTAAGAGTGTGAAAGAAAAATCCAAATAAAAAATAGTTTCGATCCTTAACCCTCATCTTCTTGTAGCTTACCTTTACCTCCATTTGTTTCCTATTTCCAGTCTTCGAAAGAAACGTGATGAAACAACACAAAGAAAGAACTGGCCACCGATCCTTTTTGAATTTCAAAAAGAAGAAGAAGGTAATCTGCTAGAGATTGTGTAGTTCCTATGATTCTCTCTTTTTTCTGCAAGGGAAGTATGCCACAAGATTAGAAAAACCAAAGGCATGGGCTTGGCACACTAACAGTAATTTTTCAAACTTAACATACATGTGCATATTGTTGGAAAAATTATTGTGGCAATTCACGGAATTCCAAAGAACAATTTCTATTATAAAGAATTACAAATTACGACAACAATTACAGAATCAAAACCAGTAAGGAAGACAAACAATATTGGAGTATTCGAAGAGCTGAGTCCCGTGTAATTATGGTCTCCTTAAAACAAATTCGCCGCTTATTGAGGGTTGTAGGTTGAACCGTGATGCAGGACAAGATATACACCCCTATCACTTATGGAAACATTATTTTTGTAACAATTTTATTTACGAGTATTCTTAGAAGATTTTATTTGTGCTGCCTGTTTTGCACATTCCTAGTTTAATTTTGGTTAGATTTTATTTTATTTCCTTTTAGCAAATAGTCTAGGTTTCCAAGTAATGTTTTGCTTGGTCACCACTCTAAGTAATTTCCTTTTAATTAGGACTTCTACTAGTATAAATAAGGATGTAGCCTATGGGCATATTTATCTTTTAATCAATTACAAACCAGAGTTATTCTCTTTCTCTTGTGGATTCAAGAACACTCGTGGATTCGAGACTTATCATCATTTGGAATAGTACGCTAACTATTCTCTCGTGAATTCCGCTGCGTCAAGTGGTATCAGAGCGGGTTTTTCCTGGCTGATGGCACCAAACAAAGTAGAAGACACACCCCTCGACGTTGCTCAAGGGCTTGCTGATCTAAGGGCAGAGGTTGAAGAACAACAAACGCAGTTCACAGATTTTCAAACAGAAATCCATGAACCGTTGCAGCAGAAGTCTCTACGCCTCGACCAAGGAGCAGTGAGGGTTGAAGAAGATCGCGCAGTGGGAGTTGCCCAACGCCGTCCTCTTAACCAGAATCGGGAAAGCGCGGTGGGATTTGCCCAACGCCAACCCGATAATCAAAACCACTTAGTTGGGGAACACCCAACTAACCGTGCTGTTAGTGAGGAAATAGAACCTAATTTCAGGTATTATCACAGTTTACCTAACTTAAGTGGTTTTGAGTATTTTGAAGATATTTTTTATTGGATTCTAGACATCGAAAATTTCTTCGATTATGAGGGAATTCCGTCCGAAAAATGGTGGAGCTTCTTCTTTTTAAAACTTACAGGTCCAGCTCTACAATGGTGGCTAGATATGCAATCTTTAAGAGATAGATTGGGCAAGCATCGTATTTGCGATTGGTCAAAAATCAAAGAACGTCTGACGGATAGATTTGTGCCATGGAATTATGGGCAACTTTTGGAAGATAAATATATGCCGAAGCAACAAAATACAATCAATGCATCTACCAATAATGTTGATGAAGAAGCTTTTAAAGAGGAGGCAACTCAAGTTGATGGTAAGAAAATTGATATGGATTTAGGTGATGAGAAAAATAATGGTATTGTTATTGGGGATCAAGTTGTTGAGGACCAAAGTAATTTTTCAAAGGAGGTGATCAATGCTCCCACCTTATGTGATGGCTACATGGTCACGCCAATATTTCTTAATGGGTCGATTATTAATATGTCAACCAACGCCGAGATGATGATACAAAATCAAGAGAACACACAATGTCAAGTTTCCCTTATTGATTTTCTTGGAGTGCAACAGTATCATTGGATTTCCAATATTCATCTGATTGATCTTATCAATCACTTGAAGCATGCAGAGAAGATATCATTGCAAATATTATTTTCTGTGATGTTTTGGAAGGAAATAAAAGTGTTGAAGTATTCCAAGTATCTATTTATTTGGCATGGAAGATGGCAGATTCCCAACGAGAACTCGAGGACGAGTTCTTTTGAAGAAAAGGAGAATGATGCAGGACAAGATATACACCCCTATCACTTATGGAAACATTATTTTTGTAACAATTTTATTTACGAGTATTCTTAGAAGATTTTATTTGTGCTGCCTGTTTTGCACATTCCTAGTTTAATTTTGGTTAGATTTTATTTTATTTCTTTTTAGCAAATAGTCTAGGTTTCCAAGTAATGTTTTGCTTGGTCACCACTCTAAGTAATTTCCTTTTAATTAGGACTTCTACTAGTATAAATAAGGATGTAGCCTATGGGCATATTTATCTTTTAATCAATTACAAACCAGAGTTATTCTCTTTCTCTTGTCGATTCAAGAACACTCGTGGATTCGAGACTTATCATCATTTGGAATAGTACGCTAACTATTCTCTCGTGAATTCCGCTGCGTCAAACCGTGTCTGTCTCCCATGATAAAACGGCTGGACCATAAACTTCGGAACACCTTTGATAAACGCCTTGGCAAACTGAACTTGGCTTGTCTCTTTCTCACAAATCAGTATTACTATGAGGAATGTGTATGCTGGTGTGTATATGTGTATGCCTCTATATCTTTTTAATACACAAAATGCTCCTTTTATCTAATACCAAAGGAGATGCCTCTATAATAATAGAAGTGTAAAGGCTTGACTAGTCACCAGAGAAAGGTGGGACTATAGGTGACTCATCAGCTTATCTTCAGAGTAAATTGCCAACCAAAAAATGCAAACCCCCAACTAACTTCATTCATTATAGGTAAAAATTCCAACAATCCCCCCATGAATGAAATTAGCAGACATACTGATGTGGATTACCATGCTGAGAGAGAGAGAGAGAGAGAGAGAGAGAGAGAGAGAGAGAGAGAGAGAGAGAGAGAGAGAGAGAGAGAGAGAGAGAGAGAGAGAGAGAGAACGGATAATTCCTGCACAAGATAGATGGCTTTTGGCCTTGTACCTTCCTTTATGATAGCCTATCGAGTTTACCGGCTCACCAGTGGATGGACTCGTCTTGAACTGTGCTGCCGCATTAGTAAACCGATACAACAGACATCACATAGTAACTTCTCCTAACGCAGTTTAGTTCTCATTGTTGTGTTCGTTTTGGCCATGAAAGACATCCTGGTTCTGCAAGTGTCTTCTCGAGAATTTCACCTTCCTAAATTCTCAAAGAAGCGGCTCCACTTAATACTTACACAGGTGACCTCTTGTAAGGAATATCTCACTGTACCCTGCCTAGCTCACCAACACAAAGATTCATTAAAAGCCAACGCTTAACCTCATCCTCAAATTACTGTTTCAGAAGCACAGGAACAAACAGTAATGCTTTCCATCCATAGTGATTAACTTAGATATAAGCAAATAGGTTCTCCCATTAAACCTCGATCTTGGGATCTCGAGTCAACTAGGCAAGTGGCCCGGGTGACACTAACCAATTTCTCTCTGGTTGTAGGTCCAAGGAAGAAGAGGGGCTCCACCACGTTTTAGAGGAAGAAACTCCATGAATCACCCCAACAACTAATACCAAAAAGTTCATCACACGACTGTGATATTGAAGGAATCCCATTTTACGAAGAGTGGGACTAAATCGCTATTATGTGACCCATTAACTTCTCATAACTCAGTCTAATCCAAAGCTACAACATACATTTGCAAGTAAAACCAACTAAATCATTATGGTGCTACTATATTGTTATAGGGGCAACCTATAATTTGAATAATGCAATGTTGGAATAGACGGTGAATGCGTTATGAAAATCGAACATAAGTTGAATAATATTAAAGTTAGGCTTAAGTTTGCTAATTTATTTGTTTATAGTTGTTTCCCCTTATTATCAAGTCTTGGATAGCAAAGCAACCGCCGGATCAACGAGCCACGCAACAACGAGTTGACTTGGCAATTTTAGTAGTCGACTGGAACTACTAAAGTTGTACATGGGGTAGTTTTTTTGATGATACTTGGCTATGTTTGTTTTATGATGAATTTTTAGGATTGATTTGGTCAAAATTCATTTGCTTGCTATATACATGTGCTTTCGGATTGACTATTAATTGACAGTTTTATAACTGTGTTATCCTGTCGTATAAGGAGAGGGCGGGGAGGAATGAGAAAGCCAGGAATTCTTTAGCCAGGCACATTGAACCCGAGTGATTGTGCCTAAGGGTCCAAATACGATAATTTAAGGTGGTTTCTGGGAGAGGTTTGGGATTTAATGGTAGAAATAAAAATTTTGGGATGTACTAACATCCTAACACTTAAATTTTTGAAAAAGTTTATTGTGTGAGTTCTATTGTTCTGATGCACTCACGAATTGTTTGATGAGGTTTCACGTAGATGATTTTTTTTTTAAAACCGGATATCCAAGCCAGCTTGCGCCAGCTGTACATCATTACATGCACATTGACATTATATCAATAGTTATATCATAAAACAACTCTTGACCAACTAATACACGAGTGCATCAAAACAATATGAAAAAAATTAATACGAAATAAATTAATTCAAGCCTCATGTCACGTCACCGAAAAAATAACTAAGACCTAGTGATTTTTTGTTGAAAATATCTTAGGCTGAGTGATTTATTTGCATTATTCCTTATAAATGAGGAATACCTCTCCTCCTGATTGTTCCATTTCGCTGCAAACATTAGTAGAGTAAAAGTTCCAGAGTCAGAACATTGTAAAAAACAATCATATATATAGATAGGGTATTACCAACTCGAAATATGAAGAATAAATATGAAGGCTATAAGTGAGCATTGTTTATTTTCACAATAGTTATGCATTGAAACCTTTCACATGATCATATCAAAACTCATGCACAGAGTTGTTCGAAAGATCAGTAGAATTAAAAAGAAAAAAAAAGAAAAAAAATCTTCTTTCCCAAACTGATCTTAAGTTGCATAGATCAAAGAAGTTCAGCTAGGAACTGGAACTTCAACATATCCTTCAAGCATTTGTATGACCATACTCATGGCAGGCCTTTGCAACGGATCCTCTTGTATACACCAGATTGCTATCATGACCCACCTTCGTAATGTCTCCATGTCATTCATAGCCGCGTCATCATTATCCATTAAAGCATCTATAGTCCCTTCTTTGACGCAATCATAGGCCCAGTCTGCAAGTATTGCTCTTTCTTCGTCTTCAAACTCCTGTGCAACACTCTTTCTGCAACAAATGATCTCGAGCAACATGATTCCAAAACTGTATACATCCACTTTAACTGTCACAGGTACATTTCTGAACCACTCTGGAGCCACGTATCCTCGAGTCCCCCTTATCCCTGTATGAGTTCGAGTTTGATTGAACACTAGGGATTTTGCCAATCCGAAGTCAGAAATTCGTGGCATGAACAAATCGTCAATGAGAATGTTTTGAGGCTTTATGTCGCAGTGGATTATTGGGGTACTGCATTCTTCATGTAAGTAAACCAGACCTCTTGCAATCCCCAGAGCTACCTGAACCCTTTGATACCAATCAGGTCTTGGGATGCCAAAGAGGAAATTCGCTAAACTGCCATTGCACATGAACTCATACACAAGAAGCCTTTGTGGCCCCTCATAACAATAGCCGAGCAATTTGACAAGATTCTTGTGATGGGTTTTTCCAATTGCAGTAACTTCGGCCTCAAATTCTCTCTCTCCTCCTTGTGACAAATTGTCCAACTTCTTGACTGCAACTTGCGTCTTGGAACCATATTTCAATATGCCTTTGTAAACAATTCCAAATGAACCCCTTCCAAGTTCTTCCTTGAACTCTTCTGTAGCAATTTTGAGGTCCTCAAATGTGAAAACATGTAAATTTGCTTCAAAGACACTTGCGTCCTGGACGGCATTTTTTGATTTCCTCTGACACCTTAAGAAAACAAGTCTAGAAATCACGCCTAGCAACAAAATGTTGAAGAGCGATGAGCTACTAAAAAGTAGTGACAACCATAACACTTTCTTGTCTTTCTTGGAGGTTGAAGTTGCAACACTATCTTTCCTCACTTTGAAAAGTGCTAAGGCGGTCTGTAGACGCCCATTAGACATAGGAAGTCTCTTCTTCCAGCAATATGTGCCATCGAATATGGCAACAACACAATTACAATCATGCAAACAATCTTGTGCACACTGTGTCTGATTGTAAGGTCCCACATGATCATAATCTCCGAATGGGAAATTAACATTTTGAACCTGAGTCATACTATATGAGTCTTCCGGGTTGCTTGTTCCGTTGTCTCCTCCACAACCTTGAGGGAAATCAGGTGAGCATCCGCCGTTTTCATCATTCGGATCCATGTATGAAAACCCCGGTGGGCAATGGCAACCAGTAATGGCACCATCTGCCGTGCAGTAGCTATTGTACCCACATGCACCGCTACCCAAGGATACAGTTGTTAGCTCCGCGCAAATATTATCAGGAATGTATCCAACAACTGACCAGCTTTGGTTGCTGGATGAATTCGCTGCATAAGCATATTCCCTGAAAACACCGTCAAAATCCAGCGTCGCGCGATAGTAGTTTGAGTTTGGAAAGATATTATTCCAGAGTTGGACAGTCGTCCCATTCCCTAATAGAATGTAAATATCTGCGGATTGACTGAAAACCAACTGAAACCCAGATAGGGAAGAGTTAGAGTTCGCCGTTCCAATACTGGAGTAATAATTAGATTGGTATTCAACTGTATTGAGCTGGAGAGATCCACTATTCAGGAAAAGGAGCTCGAACCTTCCTTTTGCGTAGTTGGTTTTAGAAAGCTTAGAATACAATATGCCACCCAGTGGCAGTATTTGAGTTGGTAGAATCGTGTCCGTGGGATAATCAAAACTTTGCCACACATACACGCCTGTAGTATTGCCTGAAAGTATGAAATTACCCGTGTCGAGCATGGTGCCAAAGTTGACGGTGGTATTTGGTTGTGCCGTCCATAATGTTAGGCCGTCGGGATCACTTAGAGTGAGCCCATCAGCAGTGAGTTTGATGTTTGATCCCGTTTGCACTGGACTAGTTGTGTTTGCGTGCCAAACGATGGTTTGGTCGGGTATTTGAGCGTACCATATTGCAAGCAAGAAGGTGTTGGTATTGTTAAGTTGTCGGAATCCGAAAGCGAAATACCCTGAAGGTGAAACCCATGATGGGTTATCGTCTGTGGTGGAAAGTGATGAGCCCAAAGTTACGTTAGAAGCAGCAAATAAGGGCAGAAAGGGCAAAAGGGAGAGGAAGATGAAGAGGAGAGGGATAGCAGAAGAAGCCATTGTAGATGTTACTCTAACTTGAGAGAAGGTTTAATACTGTTTTAGTCAATGCAGAAAACCTCATCTATAATCATGCTGGAATGGCTTTGCGTTAGAGAAAATAAATCTAATTAGAATACTATTAAGGGTAGGCTTTGGTTTGTTATTTTATTTTATTTTATTTTTTTATCTTTTTCCTCTTATCATTGAATTTTGGACACCAAAGCAACTACCTAATCAACGAGCCGAAATGCACAAAAAAGAGTTGACTTGGCAATTCTAGTTGTCGCCTTGAACTACTAAAGTTGTATATGGGGGAGTATTGTCCCTTTAAAAAAAAAGGGTAGCGTTGTTTGAAGATTAGTGGCTGTGATTGTTTTATGACTTTTTTGGATAGACTTTGTCAAAAATAATTTGTTTCTCTATACAAGTCCTTTTGAATTGATAATTACTTTTCAGTTTTATAGTGGGTTTTCCCATTGTAAAAGGCGAGGTTGGAAGAATGAGGAAGCCAGGAATTATTTATACTAGTGAATGCAAATTGAACACGAGTTGTGAAAATTCTTTATACAAGGAAGCCAGATGTCCAAATAGGATGATTTAAGGTGGTTTCTTGGGGAGGTTTTAGGATTCTATGTTAGGAATATAAATTTATTGTGTCAATTCTATTGTTTTGCTGCACTCATGAATTGTCTGATGAGGTTTTACTCAGATGGTTTAGCTTTGATCATTGCTTTTGTTTGGTGAGTGCAGATTTTTGGACTGGGGAGCAGCGTCTGCTATACACATCATGTGGGCTGATCCCAAGCCATTAAAAGGATCACTTTTCCCCCCTCAAATTCGGGGAGCCGATCAATTTGGATATTTGGTATACACCAGATGGTGCCTGTCTCACGAGCATCAAAACTTGTGGATAGATGCTCCAAAAAATAAGGTAAATAAATTGGAGCCTCTTCATTGTCACGGAACATGAAAAACGAGCATGAAAAAGTTTTGGATTGATTTTAATAACCTCAATTTGTTTTCAACGCAAGCCATTAATTTTTTATTGCGTTGGTAGCAGTAAAATAAGCCCAGTGGAGTCGGTTTTTTGCCTTGGTGAAAGCCAGTATTGTTAATATAGTTAAATTAATACATTGGAAGAAGACTTAAACTCTTGACCTCTTTTCTCCTGGCATGTAAGTACACTCCTGACGTCATTGGGCTAATTAAAGGCCTCTTGGCAAGTCCCATTGGAGTCGTTATATACGGGGTAGTATTGTTTGACGATACTTTTGTTTTATGAGTTTTTTGGTTGCTTGATAAAAAATCATTTGCTTACAATTTACATGTGCTTTTGGATTGATTATTAACTGACAGTTTTATAATTACGTTATCCTACTGTATAAAAATACAATGCGTGTGGTGAAGAGTTTGTAGTCAACCTTGAAAAAGACAATGCGTGTACTAACATCCTAGCATTTAAACAAAATATTAATCTGAAAAAAACTGAATAACAAGAAAAATTTATCGCGTCAGTTCTATATTATTGATGCACTAATGAATTGTTTTTCTCTTTCTGATAACCAGATGTCCGGACCATTTTATGTGCAGGTGACTAATTCCGGCAGTGGCAGCTCGAGGAATTCTAACGAGGGTGTTCAGAAATTCTACTACGGTCCTCTAGAAATCATAACTGCATATAAATTTTTTTTACTAATATCAACAAGGCCACCAAAAAATAACAAAATATTTAGCATATTTTAAGCATAATTGCCCTCGACGACTTTTCATATTTTGATTCTCTCCAATTTCGGTTTTTTTTTTTGGAGAGGTGAGAGTCCAAAGAATAAAGATAGACGTTCTAGATCCGTCCCCTACCCCTTTTTATAAATTACAGATCTTTTTTCTTTTTGATTAATTATAAATCAGTCCCTGGATTGTGGGATGGGCTGAGTTTGGACCAAAATTTGAATGAGTCATTGGGATTGGGCGTTCAAACATTTTGAGTAGAGTGTTCAAACATTTTGGGTAGGGTGTTCAAAATGACAAAAAACTTAAAAAAGAATTTTTTTTTACATGTATTTATAAAAAAAATAAAAATTTAGGGTGTTCGGGTGACCACCCTAGGCTCCACTTGGAGCCGCCTCTGAATTCCGGGGTCTTGGAGGTAACGATTGGTCATAACCCTCAGTGGCCCCAAGAGTTTGACGGCACGGAGAATCGAATCGAGCATTAAACTATAAGCGGGAGCAAACCCTTAAGTCCCCGAATCAAAACGAGGCCTTAGGGTTCACTCTTGAATTGTTTGGTGATGTTTTACTTAGATTGTTTAGCATTGATTATTGCTTCTGTTTGGTGAGTGCAGATTTTTGGATTGGGGAGCAGCCCCTGCTGTAAGAATATGTCCCTCTGCTTGACAAGCTCTAAGTGAAAAATCTCTTTCCCCAACAAAAAAGTCATATCGGCATGAAGGATAAGGCTAAAAATGTATCTGTCGTGCAAGTTGAAAATGGCTAATAAAACGTATGGGCATCATCTGGGGCCAGTAAAAGGATCACTTTTTTCCCGACAAATTCAAGGAGCCGATCAAAATGTACAGTTTGGGTATTTCTTGTACACGTTATGAATCCTATCTGATGAGCACAACAAAGCTCTCCATGCCCTTATCCAGATTTTTTTGGTATGGCATGCGTAAATGGGAGTCCCTCTCTATGTATCGATACTCGAAAAAAATACTATACAAACTGTTTCATTTGGACAAGTCCTTTAGCATTAGAATGACCCCAAAATATCTTCCAATACGCACTAAAATCACCCCGAACATGCTAAACATAGTCAATTAGTATTTTTTGTTGGTTCGACGGTTAGGGTATTTTGGTGAGTTTATGAATACCTCGACTAGTTCCAACCTTATTTGTTGAAGGTAGGCCATCCATGATGGGACTATGGGATCCACAAGAAATATCTTTCTTGTGGTGTGATGCCAAGAATTGAACCCTCATCAATTGTGTGGGGAGCAAATTAATCAACCAAATTAACCCTTGGGGGAATTAGCATTGAATGAATCAATGGTTTGTTATTACGACTATTTCAACTTAAGAAATTGGGGAATTAGCATTGGATAATGATGCCAATACATTATCCTCCATTTTTATTTCTTCTTCATTGAAGTATAATGCACGTAACCTGTTCGATGAAATGTGTCTTCCAATTTGAGTCCTTCAGACCTCAAACACAGGGGGGCTATCCTTTTTGGAGGAGGGAAAAAGGCTCTGGCCAATGTATTCCAAACGAACACGATTATTTACAATAAATTTGCACAATTGTTGTTGCTCGTCACACATGGATCGATACAACGTCCAATAGAGGCAGGGACCTCATGTCTAGTCATATTTTGTTAAAATGTTACTTGCACAATTTTTGTTGCATATCACATATGGATACGCAGTTGTGGAGAACCCAATTATCATAAGACTTGCCAACCATTATCGGAAGGGCAAAAATGAAAAGAAACTATGACAGAATGAGCTAGCTATGCAAGTAAAGCTTTTGCATTACTTATCATTCTTTAGGTGTTAAAAGTAAACAAATTGGAATCACTTCGTTGTCACGGCACATAAAAAACGATCACATAATAGTTTTGGATTAAAATTAATAACCTCAATTGTTTTAACTCGAACAATTAAGTTTTAATCGTGTCAGTAGTAATAAAAATATTAGCACTTTGGAACATGAGTCCTCACCTCCTTTCTCTCGGCACCTATGTGCGCTACTAATTGCTGTTGGGCCAAAACCCTCTTGGCAATCCCTCCGGAGTCCCCTTTAGTTTTTTTTTTCCCCCTCATGTATTGGCTTTTTGAAAACACGGAAATGAAAGTAACTGAAGCGTTAAAGTTTGTCGTGCTTACAATTTTGGAGCTGTCGGTGGAATCGAGTCCAAGGCTAGAAACCAAAAAGACCCCCAAAATGATTTTACATAGTATATATGGTTTACACTCTTTAGACGAAGTGAAAATGGTTTTGCCTCAGGTTTTGAAGGATTGGAGCAGCTTTCAAGGTGGGTAGATTCTAATCAAGATTTTGCCAAAGTCCAGATAATATTAAGGGATTATTACATCTAGGTCTAGAAAAGAGATGTCTAATTACCAATAAGGTAAGTCATTTTTTTTAATTACCACTAAGGTAAGTCACTCTTTTTTGGAGTTTAGGTTTAGGGTGCACTTTCCTATTATAGGATTTTAGTGGTTTATGTACTTTCATAGAGTACCATAGGATTTTAGGCACTTTCATGGGGTACCCCTAGTCGTAGGATACCCTAGGATTTTTGGCACTTACATAGGGTACCCTAGTCGTAGGGTACCCTAGGATTTTAGGCACTTTCATAGGGTACCCTAGTCGTAGGGTACCCTAGTCATAAGGGTACCCTAGAGTTTAGGTTTAGGGTTTAGTGGTTTAGGCACTTTCATAGCACTTTCATAGGGTACCCTAGGATTTTAGGCACTTTCATAGGTTACCCTATGATTTAGGCATTTTTATACGGGTTGGAGAGTTGATGAGAATTTTTCAGAGTTGGGCTTGACCTGATGGTAATTATGGGATCCAAGGGTGACCTGATGGTAAATGTCCCTAATATTAATAACAAAGTTTATTATGTAACTGGTGACTTGGCCGTCACCATATAACGTCTTTTTTTTTTTTTTTTTTTGCTGTATCTTTATTATCAATGAAGTTCTTTCTCTTCCATAAAAAAAACTAGTGACTTGGCAGATCCCAATTCTCGAAGGAATTTGATCTCTAATCTGCATTAGCTTGAAATCCTTCCATAACCCAGTTTGGTGAAATCACAAAAGGCAAATCCAAATCTCGAATGCTGATTCCGTAGAACTGTTTAATCAAAGAGCAATCAGATTTTCGGAAACTGATTTCAGGTTCGTGACCATTGGTACATACTTCCTCTGTCCCATTTTCTTGGCCCATGATTCCATTTTTCACTGTCCCAAAATATGTCCATTTTGCCTTTTCAATGGGCAAAATTGGATAACATTTCTTTTTTGCCCTTTCTTTTGAAGTCACCATCAACATTGAATATTTGAAATACTACTTATTTTCGACTTCATAACAGATGTCAAATCAAGGGTATGGTGGAAAATTAAATTCTTTTTAATTTCCAATGATGATTGCGTGAATAGTTAAATTTCCCAAAAAGCCCAAACATTGTGAGACGGAGGGAATAATGAAATCAGTAACAAGATACATAGATGGTTGACTTAGCCGAAAGGTGAGAGAAGAATTTGACGTCTTCTCAATAAACCGAAGCAGACGCTAGATAAGAGGGGGAGGGGGATGATAAAAATTGGACACACCTAATTGATAAGTAACTAACCAGGACAGTTGGTCTAGTAGTTGTGTAGCAGTACAAATAATTGTGATATTGCGAGTTAAAATCTTATGGAAAGAAGTTTGATACTGGTTGGATGGGGTTAATTTCTTCTGTTTTATGAACCAAAAAAAAAATTGATGAGCAATTGTTATATAGGGGCAAACTTCACTTTGACCCACTGTGGTATAGGTCATTTGCAGATTGTCCCCCTACTGTTCAATTATTGCCGCATAACCTCCAGGTGGTATGTGGACCAAAGAACTCGATTAGTTAAGTTTTTCATCCACGTTGACAGAATTTTTGAACCACACTTCCCTGTTCTGAGAGTGAAAGAAAAATCCAAATAAAAAGTAGTTTCGATCCTTACCCTCATCGTCTTGTAGCTTACCTTTACCTCCATTTGTTTCCTATTTCCAGTCTTCGAAAGAAACGTGATGAAACAACACAAAGAAAAAACTGGCCACCGATCCTTTTTGAATTTCAAAAAGAAGAAGAAGGTAATCTGCTAGAGATTGTGAAGTTCCTATGATTCTCTCGTTTTTCTGCAAGGGAAGTATGCCACAAGATTAGAAAAATCAAAGGCATGGGCTTGGCCAGTAATTTTTCAAACTTAATACTTTAACATACATGTGCATATTGTTGGAAAAATTATTGCGGCAATTCACGGAATTCCAAAGAACAATTTCTATTATAATGAATTACAAATTACGACAACAATTACAGAATCAAAACCAGTAAGGAAGACAAACAATATTGGAGTATTCGAAGAACCAAGTCCTGTGTAATTGTGGTCTTCATAAAATAGATTCGCCGCTTATCAAGGGCGTTGTAGGTTGAACCGGTGTCTGTCTCCCAGGATAAAACGGCTGAACCACAAACTTCGGAACATCTATGATGAACGCCTTGGCAAACTAAACTTGGCCTGTTTCTTTCTCAGAAACCAATAGTACTATGAGAGATGTGTATGTTGACGTATGTATGTGTATGCTGGTGTATTTATGTGTATGCTTCTATATCTTTTTAATACACGAAATGCTCCTTTTGTCTAATACCAAAGGAGATGTCTCTACCAGTTCAAAAAAAAGAGAGGAGATGTCTCTATAATAGAGGTGTAAAGGCTTGACTAGTCACCTGACAAAGGTGGGACTATAGGTGACTCAACAGCTTATCTCCAAAGTAAATTGCCAACCAAAAAATGCAAACCCAACTAACTTCATTCATTATAGGATAAACTCCAACAATCCCCCATGAATGAAATTAGCAGATATACTAATACAGACTACCATGCTGACCCGGAGAGAGAAAGAGAGAGACAATGGATAATTTCTGCACATGATAGGTAGCTTTTGGCCTTGAACCTTCCTTTATGATAGCCTATCGAGTTTACCGGCTGACCAGTGGACGAACTCGTCTTGAACTGTGCTGCCGCATTAGTAAACTGATACAACAGACATCACACAATAACTTATCCTAACACAGTTCAGTTCTCACTGTTGTATTCATTTTGGCCATGAAAGACACTTCCTGGTTCTGCAAGTATATTCTCGAGAATTACGCTTTCCTAAATTCTCAAAGATGCGGCCCATTTAGTACTCAATATGACCTCTTGTAATGGGCATCTCACTGTACCCTGCCTGGCTCACCAGCATAGAGAGTCATTAAAAGCCAACGCTTAACCTCATCCTCAAATCACTGTTTCAGCATAGGAATAGGCATGAATGCTTTCACTCCATAGTGATTAACTTAGATATAAGCAAATAGGTTCTCCCATTGAACCTAGATCTTGAGATCTCCAGTCAACTAGGCAAGTGGCCTGGGTGACACTAACCAATGTCTCTCTGGTTGTAGGTCCAAGCAAGAAGAGGGGCTCCTCCACGTTTTAGAGGAAGAACCTCCGTGAATCACCCCCAAACAGCTATTACCAAAAAGTTCATTACATGACTGATATTGAAAGGAATCCCATTTTTCGGAAGAGTGGGACTAAATCGGTATTATGTGACCCATTTACTCCTCATAACTCATCAGTCTAATCCAAATCTACAACAAACATTTGCAAGTAAAACCAACTACATCATTATGGTGCTACTATATTTTTATAGAGGCAACCTATAGTTTGAATAATGCAATGTTGGAATAGATGGTGATTGCGTTATTAGTCGACTGGAACTACTAAAGTTATACATGGGGTAGTTTTTTTTTTTTTCTTATGATAATTGGCTATGTTTGCTTCATGAATTTTTCGGATTGATTGGTCAAAATTCATTTGCTTGCTTAGGACATGGGGTTGCTGCGGTGCATGGGATGCACAACAGGTGTGTGCACCATCTGAGCCGTCCGTTGCTCTGATAGATGGCCCAGATTTCATCTTGCACGCACGATAACGAATGCACGATGAAATCTCGGCCGTCCATCCGAGCAACGGACGGCTCGGATGAATGGCCTAGATTTCACCTCGGCACCTTTGCATCCGAACCGTTCGTTGTTGAGCAAGATGAAATCTGGGCATTCCGTTGACAGTTTTACAACTGTGTTATCCTGTCGTATAAGGAGAGGGTGGAGAAGAATGAGAAAGCCATGAATTCTTTAGTCAGGCACATTGAACCCAAGTGATTATGCCAAAGGGTCCAAATACGATAATTTAAGGTGGTTTCTTGGAGAGGTTTGGGATTTGGTACTAACATCCTAACACTTGAAATTTTTTTGATCCGAGTAAAAGAAAACTGAATGACGAGAAAAAGTTTATTGTGTGAGTTCTATTGTTCTGATCCACTCATGAATCGCCTGATGAGGTTTAACGTAGATTTTCTTTTTTTAATAACGGGTGTCCGGGCCAGTTTGTGCCAGTTGTACATCATTACATACACATTGATATTCATATCAATAGTTACAGCATAAAACAACTCTCGACCAACTAATTCATGAGTGCATCAGAACAATACGAAAAATATTAATACGAAATAAATTAATTCAAGCCTCATGTCACCAAAAAATTAACTAAGACCTTTTCGTTGAAAATATCTAAGGCTATTACCAAAACGTTCGTTGCGTGTCTCGAAATATAAAGAATAAATATGAAGGCTATAAGCGAGCATTGTTTATTTTCACAATAGTTATGTATTGAAACCTTTCACATGATCATATCAATGGGCTAGTTTCTTCAAATGTGCCCCCCTAAAGTAACAAAAACTCATGAACAGAGTTGTTCGGAAGATCAGTAGAATTAAAAAGAAAAAAAGAAAAAAAAATCATCTTTCCCAAACTGATCTTTAGTTGCATAGATCGAAGAAGTTTAGCTAGGAATTGGAACTTCAACGTATCCTTCAAGCATTTGTATGACCATACTCATGGCAGGCCTTCGCAACGGATCCTCTTGTATACACCAGATTGCTATCATGACCCACCTTTGTAATGTCTCCATGTCATTCATAGCCGCGTCATCATTATCCATTAAAGCATCTATAGTCCCTTCTTTGACGCAATCATAGGCCCAGTCTGCAAGTATTGCTCTTTCTTCGTCTTCAAACTCCTGTGCAACACTCTTTCTGCAACAAATGATCTCGAGCAACATGATTCCAAAACTGTATACATCCACTTTAACTGTCACAGGTACATTTCTGAACCACTCTGGAGCCACGTATCCTCGAGTCCCCCTTATCCCTGTATGAGTTCGAGTTTGATTGAACACTAGGGATTTTGCCAATCCGAAGTCAGAAATTCGTGGTATGAACAATTCGTCGATGAGTATGTTTTGAGGCTTTATGTCACAATGGATTATTGGGGTACTGCATTCTTCATGCAAGTAAACCAGTCCTCTTGCAATCCCCAGAGCTACTTGAACCCTTTGATACCAATCAGGTCTTGGGATGCCAAAGAGGAAATTCGCTAAACTGCCATTGCACATGAACTCATACACAAGAAGCCTTTGTGGCCCCTCATAACAATAGCCGAGCAATTTGACAAGATTCTTGTGATGGGTTTTTCCAATTGCAGTAACTTCGGCCTCAAATTCTCTCTCTCCTCCTTGTGACAAATTGTCCAACTTCTTGACTGCAACTTGCGTCTTGGAACCATATTTCAATATGCCTTTGTAAACAATTCCAAATGAACCCCTTCCAAGTTCTTCCTTGAACCCTTCTGTAGCAATTTTGAGGTCCTCAAATGTGAAAACATGTAAATTTGTTGCAAAGACACTTGCGTCCTGGACAGCATTTTTTGATTTCCTCTGACACCTTAAGAAAACAAGTCTAGAAATCACGCCTAGCAACAAAATGTTGAAGAGCCATGAGCTACTTAAAAGAAGTGACAACCATAACACTTTCTTGTCTTTCTTGGAGTTGGAAGAATCTCCCAAAGGAGCACCACTATCTTTCCTCACTTTGAAAAATGCTAGTGCAGTCTGTAGACGCCCATTAGACATAGGAAGTCTCTTCTTCCAGCAATATGCGCCATCGAATATGGCAACAACACAATTACAATCATGCAAACAATCTTGTGCACACTGTGTTTGATTGTAAGGTCCCACATGATCATAATCACCGAATGGGAAATTAACATCTTGAACCTGAGTCATATAATACGAGTCTTCCGGGTTGCTTGTTCCGTTGTCTCCTCCACAACCTTGAGGGAAATCAGGTGAGCATCCGCCGTTTTCATCATTCGGATCCATGTATGAAAACCCCGGTGGGCAATGGCAACCAGTAATGGCACCATCTGCCGTGCAGTAGCTATTGTACCCACATGCACCGCTACCCAAGGATACAGTTGTTAGCTCCGCGCAAATATTATCAGGAATGTATCCAACAACTGACCAGCTTTGGTTGCTGGATGAATTCGCTGCATAAGCATATTCCCTGAAAACACCGTCAAAATCCAGCGTCGCGCGATAGTAGTTTGAGTTTGGCAAGATATTATGCCAGAGTTGGACAGTCATCCCATTCCCTAATAGAATGTGAATATCTGCGGATTGATCGAAAACCAACTGAAACCCAGATAGGGAAGAGTTAGAGTTCGCCGTTCCACTACTGTAATAATTAAATTGGTATTCGACAGTATTGAGCTGGAGAGATCCATTATTCAGGAAAAGGAGCTCGAACCTTCCTTTTGCGTAGTTGGTTTTAGAAAGCTTAGAATACAATATGCCACCCAGTGGCAGTATTTGAGTTGGTAGAATTGTGTCCGTGGGATAATCAAAACTTTGCCACACATACACGCCTGTAGTATCGCCTGAAAGTATGAAATTACCCGTGTCGAGCATGGCGCCAAAGTTGACGGTGGTATTTGGTTGTGCCGTCCATAATGTTATGCTGTCGGGATCACTTAGAGTGAGCCCATCAGCAGTGAGTTTGATGTTTGATCCTGTTTGCACTGGACTAGTTGTGTTTGCGTGCCAAACGATGGTTTGGTCGGGTATTTGAGCGTACCATATTGCAAGCAAGAAGGTGTTGGTATTGTTAAGTTGTCGGAATCCGAAAGCGAAATCCCCAGAAGGTGAAACCCATGAAGGGTTATCGCCTGTAGCGGAAAGGGATGATCCCAAAGTTACAAAAGAAGCAGCAAATAAGGGCAGGAAGGGGAAAAGGGAGAGGAAGAAGAGAGGAGGGATAGCAGAAGAAGCCATTGTAAGTGTTACTCTAACTTGGAAGAAGGTTGAATACAAAATGAGATTGGCTACTGCAGTTTTTAGGCAATTCGGATTACCTCATATATAATCATGGGGGCCGGAATGACTTTGAAAGAATCAAGAGATGATGATTGCTAATTTACTTGTTTATGATTTTTCCTCTCGTTATCAAATCGTTATCAAATTTTTGCTCAGGCCGTTAAATGTGCAGTCGGGCGGCAGATGATGTGGACCAAAGAACAAAGTGCTGGCTAATGGACCGAAGTATTAAAAACTCTGTTAACAGATTCCATCCCTTCCTTCTTTTTCCAAAGAACAAATTAATAAGTAAAGAGGTTTATATAATACTCTTATCCTAATATGTGAGTTTTTGTTATTATTGTTTAGAAAGCAGACTAACCAGAACAAAAGTTGGTCGTTTTCTTCTATCCAACAACTTGTCTGCAAATTTTTTTACTGTGTTTTATCGTCTCTAGTGATTTTCCCATTTATTTTTACCTTTTTTGGTTTATATTTCGTACCTCTACCTAAAAAAGTAAAATCCTCTAACAAAAATTCACTAAAAATAACCAGTTGTTCAAAAAATTCAAATGGCAAAAAAAAAAAAAGTCAAATTCAGATAGTTTTTTTTCGTTTTAGTAAATTTTTCATAAGTTTTGCATAAGTTTTTTAATTTTAAGTGTGTCAATTCAGATGTATGCAATAAGTAAACAGTTTGTTTAAATGCTTAAAAAAACATGACTAAAGACGAAAAAATTACTCAACCACGTACAGCCTTTTTTTTTTTAATCTCAAAAACTCATCTCTAGTAACATAACTAAAAACAAGATCGCTTTGACTTTTTAGTTTTGTGGATAACATAAAAGAATAAAATAGGAAGATTTAACAAATATTTTTGTTAACAGTATGTGTAAAACATTGGGCCATACTTTTTATAGAGGTTCCAAAAATACCCTGCAAAGCAATTGGAATAACTGACCCATCCCAATTTACAAAATAAGCTTGCCCCAACATCTTATTCCATGGTGCACCGATTCGTTGTGTAGTTTCCAAATGACACTCATATGTTCTAAAAGGAACCAACCCCCAACTTCCGCGCCTCCAAACGCAAGCAGTGAATACATCTCCCATTTCTACCAAAAAAATTAAAAAGAGAGAAGAATACATCTGCAACCCCAATGCCTCTAGAGTCACTTCCACTGAGGCCTTGCAATGCTTTGAATTTCTTCGACCGCCATAGCCATCGCATGGAATCTCCTCCAGTCGCAGCTTTTACCTTCTACACACGGTAAGCATTCCCTAAATGTCTAAACGTAATGTTGTTTTTAGATCATGATAGATTTTGTCACAACGAATACTTATTGCACTTAAGATGTTTGATGAATTGCTTGGAATCAGCGAATCCAACTCACCATGTGTCTTAGATTAGATGCGAGAGTACTCCTCATCTCACTTCCCCTGAGTTGCACTCAGCCCAAAAGCACATATTGCTCAGTGTCCGAAACTCATTGACTCATGATCATCATCAGTCCACGATACTGCTACATTTCAAAATTGATAATTTTTTTTTTTTTTTTTTTGTGCAAGAACCATTTTTTCAAGACATTACCGTATCCTCTGAAGGGGAAAAAACTGAGTAAGGCGTTTGATGAAATGCCTTCTCACTTTTGAGTTTTAGTGGCTTTGGCTTACAATCTTCTCCTATGTGTGCATGTGCACATGTTTTTGGAAAAAGTAGTCCTACTTAATTTGAGGAGGATTTTATTTCTAATAGGTGTCTTACTTACTACATTAAACCACAATGCATATGAGCCTGCCACTGCATAAACTTTTTACCAAAACAGAATATGGCGTAGAATTATAGATGTGTAATTTATATGGGTTTATGTACTGGCTTTTGATTTTACCAAAGTTCCAAGGTTTTTGGATGAATCCATGTTTCTACTTGTGTGGTTGACATGATTATCATTCATTGCCATCTGATTGAGATATAATTCAAATTTAATTTCTCCCTAGAAGTTAGGAAAAATTTCAAAAAAACTCCCAAACTTTGACCCAAATATAAAAAATACTCTCAAACTTACAATTTTTTCAATCGTACTCCCAAACGTCACTTCCGTTTATCAAACATACTCCCACCGTCTAGATCTATTACCTCATTAACGGAAAATGTTGAGTTGGAGTTTAACGGACCCCAAAAACTATTAAGTGGCCCAATATGGACCCCAAAAACCATTAAGTGGCCCAAAACGACTTCGTTTTGGGTTTTTTTTTTTATAAAAAAAAAATGCTCTCCTTCCTCCACAATACACTGGAAAACAGAGAGAGAGAGAGAGCCCACCGATCGACCAGAGGAGGGAGAGTTGAACGGATGTGAGGTGGGAAGATTAACCAACCGTAGAGAGCTGCAATAGATCCCAACACAAGGAAAGATGTAAAGAAATAGACAAGGGTAGATGAGAACACGCATTGGCTCCACCTCCCGCCGCCGATTGCTGCGGCTCCGGCCACCACTGCGCTTAAATGGTAAAACCCTTCTCCCAGCCGAATGAGATCTTACAGGTTTGTAACCCATGTCGTTATCACACTACCATCAACCACAGGAACCAAATTCAAACATAGCTGTATTTTTTTTTCCCAATGCAATCAAGCTTATAATAAGCAAATCAAATGCATTTATTTACCAGGAAAGCATCAATTGCCCGAACTAAGTGGCACCCTTTCAAATTAGTAACGATAAAGAAACAACCCATAATTTAGAGTTGAAATACAATGCTCCCCATTAAACTATTTGTACTAAAATGATGATACACCAAATGGGTTTTGTTCTAAGATTCGCTGGAGCATTTCGTAGGCTGTTGCCTTGTCGTCGTTCGCGTCTCTCTCTGTTTTCCTGTGTATTGGGGAGGAAGGAGAGCATTTTCTTTTCCTTTTTTTAAAAAAAAAAAAAAACCCAAAACGACGTCATTTTGGGGCACTTAACCGTTTTTGGGGTCTGTTAAAGTCTAACTCAGCATTTTCCGTTAGCGAGTTAACAGATTTAGATGGTGGGAGTATGTTTGATAAACGGAAGTGACGTTTGGGAGTACGATTGAAAAAATTGTAAGTTTAGGAGTATTTTTGATATTTGAGTCAAAGTTTGGGATTTTTTTTTTTGAAATTTTCCCGAGAAGATATAGCACCAAAAGAAAACATCAACTTTGAGCACAACCTTATTGTTCAGAAGAAAATGGAAAGAATTGAAGGTCTGGATTGGTTAATCATTACGGAGTATTTCCTACGTTAAATGTTGTGCTACGAGAATAACAGACACATTTTTTAAGGTGTGTTCAACAATTTTTCAATTCAAAGTTCTAATAGATTTTTTTGAACGATGTAACAAGATCTAAAAAATCGTGTATGATGTTGACATTATTTCAAGAATAGAAGATTTTTATTGTGTAGATTTTTTTAGTGCTTTAAGAATACATTTGGTTGACGATTTATTGGTTTTTATCTTCGCTGTAATAGGTTAGGTAGCAATGATGAGAAGATATTGTAGAAGTGGGCCAGAGATCAAAATGTTGAATTGTAGCTATTAAGCGTATTATTTTTTTCCACGCACATCATTCTTAAAATGATTTCAACGGATTAAAAATCTTCAGAAATGATTTAAACGGATTAAAAAATAAAAATCTTCAGAAATGATTTAAACGGATTAAAAAATAAAAATCCTCAGAAATGATTTAAACAGATTAAAAATCCCTAGAAATGATTTAAACGGATTAAAAAAAATCATCAGAAATAATTTAAATGGATTAAAAATCCTCAGAAATGATTTAAATGGATTAAAAATCCTCATAAATGATTTAAACGGAAAAAATCCCTCAAAAATAGCAAAGTGACAACTTGCTAAAATCTCGATGCGATACAATAATCCATGCGATCAACAAAATCCATCAGCCAACAGAGGCCAGTCATTGAGAATCAAGTTCCCAAGCGCAATATCGAGTTAATCTGCCTGGTCGATTACCACATACGCATATGTCACAAATCAAACTTAAATTTCTCCGGAAATTCTCCAAAAAGACTTAGGAAGCCTTAGAAGTGAACTAGGAACATCAAACGATCACATTCGGACATCGCCACGTGGCACCTGGACTCGAGAGTGAGGCACCCACATTAGTCAAATCCAGGTGCTTGGATTCAATGTGGGCACCTGGAGTCATGCAATCCAGGCGCCTGGATTCCATGTAGGCGCCTGAACTCCCAAAAATGTGAAGAGTTGTAACTGTTCGGGTCTCACTATTTTCAATCTAGGCGTTATTTTTTTTGTCACTTCTTCTTCTTCTTCACCAAAACCGATCCCCTCTCTCTCTCTCTCACTCTCTCTCTCTCTCGGTTCCACACATAATCTCATCCAAAACTTCGATTTCTCCACTCAAAAATCTAGATCTACAACCCCCTACTCGGTTTTGGTTCGGAAATCCCCCTCCAAACGAGATCCATGGCCGAACCGAGTTCAAAGGAGCCATCCATGGCTTCCTCAAGTTCTGAAAGCGACGGGGGGAGGCTGGAAAATGTCCCACAGGCGGTGGAATCATCCACCATGGTGCGGCGGCGGCAGCGGGGTCAGAGGGGACCCATGGGGTCACGGCCGTGGCCGGCGGCCATAGAGGAAGGGCAGCCGGAGTTGGGCCGGCCCTGGGAGTGCCAGAAACTTCAGAACCGGTTCGGGTAAGTGATGCTACGGCCGTTCCGAGTACTACAAGTGCTTTACATACTATTGTTGATCCCCTTACTAGTAGTAGTTCTTTGATTGATGTTGATTTGGTGGCTATGGGTGGTTCGGGTGGTGATGGTGGTTTGACAGGCGGTGGTGGTGACGGTTGTGCTGTTGGTGGTAGTTTGGTGGGTGTAGACGCTGCTGGTGGGGGTGTAGGTGGTATAGGTGGTGATGTTGGTGGTTTAGGTGGTCTTGGTGGTGAGACGATGATGAGTTTGGGCGGCATCGATATGCTCGTAGGCGATGAGGTAGTGATAGAAGACCTAGGCACTAGAGAGGGGGATGGTGGTGGTTTGGGAGGTGACAGTGGTTCGGCGGGTGGTGTTGTTAGTGGTGATGTGGGTGGTGCTGGCGGTGACGGTTCAGGTTCCAGCGTTCCTCCTGGTGACTCTAGTGTGGGGACCAGTAGGGCAGACAAAGGGAAAAGGATAGCAGCGTTGGAGGTGGCGGATGCACCTCCAGTGACTGAGGAGACTATTTCTGAGGTGTTGAGGGAGGTTGACGCCGAGGAGAGAGCGAGGGCAGAGGGCCCGTAGTTGTCAGTGGCGGAGGTGGCAAGACGAGTACTACCGATGAGGCTGGCTTTTCACGCGGACACTTATGACCCGCCTCTGCACCACATAGTGCCGTCGTCGATCGATAGCTACACTTCGCTACAGAAGAGATACGAGGGAGAGGAGGTCCTATTGGACGCGGGGAGACACCTTTCCCACGATTGTTTGGAGGTACGAATTTGAGTTACTGCATTTTCCATTATTGAATTCATACAAACTATCTATACAAGACAAAATGACATAAAAGCAACACAAGCGTTCGTGAATTTCTTCGAAACACTTTTTAACGAAAAACATCGACACGACCAACTCATATGTACTTGAATATGATGACAAATGCCCTTGACACTTCCACAGGACTAAAAAATATATACATGTTACAACTGAATTCATTAGATGACGCAAATGACCGTAGGACGGAATTTGGTATCCATAGGGCATTGATAAGCCCCCAATATTGTAGATATCCGGGGCTTATCTAACTCATTTAGTCCACACACACGTGCGATTTCGCGCCTTATATGTTTGATATGCGCGTAGTGTTGTTTTTGATAGTTACAGGTTTAACACACTAAATAAGCGCATTTTGGAGCGCATTGGGAACCGTCCCAAGCTACCGAGGGCCACTTGCCCCATGGCACGCCAACACCGGGCCTCAAGAGCCACGAAATGAAGACTCGGCTAAGGCCCGGGAAATCAAAAAGTCACAAGTCAAGCCGGTGGGCCAAGCCATGTCTCGAGCTCACAAAGACTCTCTGTGAATCCGGGAGTAATCAAGCATCCACAAGACCAAGTACCGTCCCTCCCGATGGCCGCAAATTGATTAGAAGTGCTTTGGAAGAAGTCCGGAAGCATTACATTTGACCAAGGAGGGACCAAGGCATGAAAACAAGAAAAATCAGATTGGTATGGATACCTCTTATGAAGGGTATCCATACATATTGCACCCAGACGAACAGACAGATTGGTATGGATACCTCTGATGGGAGGTATCCATACCTCTAGCCGCAGACAATCAAAATCTCTGGTATCCATACCTCTGTTGAGAGGTATCCATACCAAGCCAAAATTCTGATTTTTTGAACTTGCTTTTTGGACTTTCCACTTATGGAAATTCTAGCTTTTTGGGATTTTTTAGGATATTTTGAGAGAGAAATTGAAAGAATATAGACCTCTCTCCTCTCCCTCTTGTCCCACACTTTCTATTTTATTTCTTTAGCTAATTTTGGCTCTCACCTCTCTCCTCCATGGGAGAGGATTTTGAAGCTTTATCTCTCTAGAAAACTCATGTAAGTTTCGTGTTTCGTTTAATTTCTCGTGTTTTAATGTTGTAGCTACTACTTAGATCGTTATATAAATCAAGTTTATTTCCGTAAAATCATGTTCTTCATTTCTTTTACGTTTCAAGTTATGTCTTTCATTCCTATGTTTGAGTAGTCTAAATAGGCTCGGTCGTGGGGTGATTAGCACTCCATGACTTAGGTTTAATTCGTTCTTCTCGCCAAATTGCAAACACTTCTTGTTTACTAAAGTCACGGGTTCATCTTTATGTATCAAAATTTGGGTTTGTTAATCTCATTGATCTCTCGTGGCCGATGGTTAATTCACCTAGGTACGGGTGATACTTTGGGCGATGTCAATCTAAAAGTTTGTCTAATTGGCTCAAGAACCCTAAACTTTATCGAACATCATTTCTAGTTCAAAGAGTTAGGATCGATTTTATGTACCAAAGTCTAGGTTTGTTAATCTTTTTGATCTCTCGTAGTTAAGGGTTGATTCTCCTTTTCACGTGTGATGCTTGGAGATGTCAACCTAGATGTTTGCCAAATGGTTACAAAAATCCTAATCTCAACAAGGGAGGAACGAATTAGCCTAAGTTATGGTTGTTAAAATCCCCTAAACTTTGCCTTAGTTTAATTAGTCTTTTTAATCTTCCGAGTCGTTCTTGAAGTCGAGAAAATTCCACCAAACAAATCACAAACTAAGTTTGCCGCTTCAAGGCCGAAATCCTACACTTGCAAGACAACTCTCACGCCGGGTGCGTTCGGTCCCTGTGGATTCGACCCGGTCTTACCGGTTATTATGCTACCGCCGACCTAGCCCTACGCTTGGGGCGACACTATCTACGATACAATCTAAGGTCGCAAGCAGGCATGTTTGAAAGGACGGACCTCCGCCACCACACATTACTTCATAAACAAGCATCCCACCGCCTCCGTGAATTCTTATATCCTCCTGCGGCATCCACAATCAGCAAGCTGGGGTCTTCAAGGGCTTCCTGCTCGAGCAACATCACTGCTGCCTCCTCTTTATCCTTACCCGTTAGACTGACCTCTTCAAACATCTACAGTAGGACCCCACTATCCAGAGCCTTCATCCAATCCGCTTTGAGTTTTTCACCAACTTTTCCACCTTATCGTGCTCATCTTCGCTGTCCCAAGCATCGTTAGCAAAGACCTCAAATTTGGGGTACACCTCTCCATTTATTTTATTTACAAATGGCTCTAGCTGGCCGTGATAAAGTGCATTTGACCCTTCCCTGACAAAGCAGATTTTGTAATTTGCGCTGCTGCTAGCCCCGACAGGCTTTCCTTTTTGCATCTCTTTTAACGTGGGCTCATATCCCAACCCAAAACGGCCTTGCTGTGAAGGGAATTCTGGAAACTGAGCCACTCCTTGGTGAGTGCGTCCCAAACCAGTGCGTGGCAGATAAGACATCCTCCTCATCATCTCGAGAGCGGTGGTGCTGATCGAGAAATCATCATCAACACGGAGCGTGCACACACCGCCGGAGGTATCAAAAGCTAAACCTCCGATTTGGATGTCGTTCTCGTCGTGCATTATCTCCAATAATGGAGCATTGTCCTTGGCATGGGGACGAATACCCAAATCCCCGTAAATGGCAATCGTTCCACTTTCTAATCCGAGCAAAACTTTTTGGTGCAGAGTGGATGGAATTGTCATTATGTCGAGTGGGTGCATCCAAGGATGACCCAACCACAGATTAAATGAAGCCGGAATTTCAAGGACATGGAATTCTACCATTGACTTGAACCCTTCAGCTGCAATCTCCATTTCCACAGTCCCAAGCACACTGCGACGAGTGTTATCATAAGCCCTAACAGTGAGATTAGACGGCGTGAAATCCTTTGGCTTAAGTCCCAAGCACTGAGCTGTTCGAAGAGGACAGACATTGAGTGCAGATCCATTATCAACCAATACAACGGGGATGTCCACATCGAGGGGTGTCTTCTATCTTTGACGTGACTTCCATCACACAGTGATTGTAAGCCTCGTCAAAGAGGGGCAACTGTAGACACCCCAAAATGAGACACTCGTATACATTTTAATCCCCGATGATGAAAGGAAATTCCCGGAAGGCCTCTCGGATTGAAATTCTCCAAGTCAACTCAGTCAACAGTACCGTACGGTACTCATTTCTCACGCACGGCACAGCCCCAGTCACGTACGACAGCTTTTTGAATTTTGGCGGTGGAAGTGTGCCGCACGGCACAGCTAGTGTGTCGCACGGCACAGCTTGTGTGCCATACGGCACTGTCACTTGTCACACAGCTTTTGCAGAGTTCCCAGCAGCTCAAATGTTGACGAATTTGTTCCCTCTGCTCATTATGATTTCGTGCGAAGATGGAAGGCTACCTCCTAGCCATCATCACCATGAGTAAAGGCCAAGAAAACTTGGTGATTACGTTCACTTATTCCCTATATAAGTTGATCGATTCCGACACAAAAAATGATCCGAAAATTTTGATGCAAAGAAGATCATGGAATCCTACTCTTAAGTTCTGTTAAGAAATACTTCTCCCATTACAAATCATCTTCACAATCTCCAGAAATCAACCCAACCATTCCTCTCAAAAGAAACCCGATCAAAAACCTACCCCCTGTTTTCGGTTTAAACCCGTGAGGTAGTCACTCCAAAGCTTGCTCAAGTCCAAGCCATCAATTCTCTCTGTAACAATATCAGATTGAAGTTAGAAGTTCAGAGGAGCTCAAGCCATATTCAGAACTTCAAGAAAGAAGCTTAATCCGAGAGTTCAACACCGAAGGTATAAACCCGTTTCGCCGAAACTCTTAGTTTTTGGTATCCTGAGGGGAGGGGTACCAAGTATGGAATGATCCCCAATATCATCTCCATGCTTGGTATGCCCATATCACATTGAAATCAGTTCTATTTCATACCTCCCGGTCGCGTCGTACGGTGAAAACATCGCCGCGGACGGAGCGATTCAATGAGGAGGAACATCCCCCACTTAAACACACTGTCTTCTCATTCAAAATGGTTTATTTTTAACTGTATTCCATGCTTTGTATGCATCTGTATTTCATTATTTTCGAAAACCAAAGTTTGAACTGTTTATAAAGGAAACAGTACCGCACGACACTCCCACTATACCGCACGGCATACTTGGAGTGTTGTACGACACACTTTTGAAAATTTGACCGTTGGGCTGATGAACAATGCCGCACGGCACACTTTTTGTACCGCACGGTACACCTAGTGTGCCGCACGGCACACTTCTCTTGCAAAATTCAAAATTTTGAACAGTATCTTGCATGAACAGTTTAAGCTCTGGATTTTTGCGTGTTTACTGTAAATTACATACTGATTGCTTGTTTTTCATTATTATCGTCTGCTTTGCTTGATTTAAATGTTTATTTGTTAAAGTTCGGCATTAAAGCGTTTTTCTAAAAAAATCCCACAAATGTTTAGTAAAGGCCGATTTTTAATCGGGCGAACGGGGTGCATTAAAACCCTTCCCCGTTCATAACCTGGCTCCCGAATCCAAAAACGAATCTCTGGTTTTCAAACTGTTTTATAAATCATTTTCTCAATCATTTTTCAAAACGGTTTCTCGGGTCCCGAATCATTTTCTAAAAACCCGGGTGGCGACTCTATTTTTTTCAAATCAAACACCACCGGTGGGAGGCCGACCGTCCACAGCAGTATGTCACATAGCATGTCACAGGGTGGAGCACATAATCCTAACACAGGGGTTGGTCACCTAATGTGGGGTTCTACGATTATCTATATGCAAGGGCCGGTTTTGGTTTCAAAGAATACCCCGGACTCAAAGTCAAAGCTGTCTCCCACCGCCAAGGATCCCGCAACGCGATGGTAATAGCGACAATTGTGACTTCTCACGGTCAAGGGGTGCTGAGCATTTCAGGATTCCCCGTCACCGACAAGCCGGGCGGGATTGCTGAAACACGTTAGCGGAGGCTAGTAACCATGCACATGCAATGCAAAAGTCCATAAAAATAGCATTTTCAAAATCCCTTAAACATTTTTCAAGCTTAGCTCTCGATGATTAATACACATTTTAATACAATTACACATAAGTGTAATAATATTAAAATATATATTAACCAGAGTCTCCAGCGGAGTCGCCAGCTTGTGAACACCCCGCCGGAGTTCACGAAAATGGTTGTTTTGGAAAACGGTTTTGATTGACTAATGGGAGTGACCACCTGGGTTTGCGGACCGTACCTGAGAAACCATTTGAAAAATGACTCTTTTACCCCTTTGGATGGAAAATATTTTACTGGTCTCGCAAAATGAGATTTCTTAGGTCCGAGAGCTAGGTTGCGCGAGGGAAAGGAATTTAAAGCACCCCTCATGCCCGGTGCGACAACCGGTCTCTGCTAAATGCTTGAGGAATTTTGAAAACACTATATAAACAGACTTTAATCACGAGTTCATACGAGAGCACATAAATGCATCAAGAAGATTAGTGAAATGAATGTGGATGCTTGTGCTTGTGTCATGAATGGATGATCTATATGCATAAGACACTTAAACTTCACTAAATCATACTCAAACTGCCCTGAAAACCCCCAGAAAATAATAACAAACATTGCATCAATCACACTTGGAAAGCAATCTGGACACCTGGATTAAATAACTCCAAGGGCCTGGAAGGGGTGTAGGCGCCTGGAAGAGGTCACTACAGGCGCCTGGAATGACTTCAGTCGCCTGATAATCCCCTAGTACGGGCGCTTGGATCACTCATCATGCACAACTTTCTTCCTTTCAGGTCTTAAAACAAACAACAAGTGCAATGCTTACAGCTTGTTCTAACACTCTTAGAATGATGTTTAATGACCCCATGAACAGAATGTACCTCAAAATCATCCTCATAACATGATATAAGCTTAACAAACCATGATTTTTAAATGCTCTATGGATGCAATGAAACATGTCAAACTGATTCTTAGCAAGCACCATGATCTTCTATGCATATGATAGACTATTGAATAGGTTTATGACCATAAAATAGGAAGAAAGAATATGAAATGATCTTAACCTTAGGTATAATGAGGCCTTGTTCTCCTTTAGATTTTAGGTGCATTTTATGGAGGGGTGATAAAATGGAGTTGTTTTCTCAACTGATAAAATGTAGTGGTTGGTTTTCCTATAGATTTTAGGAGGATTTTATGAAAATCTCATAAAATCACTCTTACATTTTATGTGTTGAGATTGGAGTGTCATAAAATGTGAGATTTTATGTCCCAAAAATCTGTTGAAGAACACACCCTGAATATGCTAACAATGAGCTTGAATGTCATAGAAATGCCTGAATGCAATAAAGATCTTTCCACGCTTATTTGGAACCCGAATGATCAGATTTGAGAATGATTGATTATCATATGCAAGCCTTCATTTTACCCATAGTTACCCTTTGTTAAACGTGGTTTTTACCTTCAAAACACCCCAAATATCCATTGTAGTGAAGATTTAACCATAAGATGGGATTAACCAAACATAAATGCATGCAAATGATCTTCCATGGACTGATTAAAATGCAAGATAAGCTGAAAATATGACAAGGGGGAAGGGAATCCAGGCGCCTGCATTTAGTAGATCCAAGCACCTGGATTTGATATAGGTGCGGGTGTTGGATTTCTCTTATTGTGAGATTTGAACCTCTCCCAAGTCCTCCACTAGTATAGAGACTAGCAAGACTTAGTAGAGTCCCCTCAGGGCCTATTTGAACATATTTGGTAGACAAATTACCTTTTTGGCTAGATCAAAGGACTTGAAATGGGTTTTGAGTGAGCTTTATAGGTTTATTATAGCTACTCGACTCAAGTTTGCAGAGCTTCTAATGGTGGCTCAAGGGTACTGTTGAGAGGTTTGATTGAGGAAAGTGAGAGTATGAGGGTCTAATAAGATGGAAGATGGGTTTTTGAGGTTGAGAATGGAAGGGAAATGGAAGGACCTTTCTGGAAATGAAGTTTTGGAGGTGATTTGGTAGCATAACAGTAGAGAAAGGGTGTGTGATTGAGCATCCTCTCAAATGGGGGAGAATGGGGGTATAAATAGGAAAAGGAGGGTTCAAAAAGGGTCATTCAAGGGCTTAGGGGTCAGCCTAGAGGGTCCAAGTAGTGTCATCATGCTCCCCTCCACCATCTCTAACTGATTTCTGCAAAAAATCTCCAGAAAATCCCCTTCCCGCCCATTATCAACTTAAACCACACTCAACCTGGGTTGGACTCTAGGCGCCTGCATTGAGCAAGCCCAAGCGCCTGGATTCAATGCAGGCGTCTGGATTTGGCCAATCCAGGTGCCTATGGGAGCAATCCAGGTGCATGTGTTTTAGAGTTTTGGGCTGTTCTAGGGTTTCAATGGGTGTTTTGGTGGGCTCATGGGAGGTTTTTGGTGAGGTTCTCAAGTCCTTGATCAAGCCTCGTATGCTCTCATTAGGCATTCTCGTCCTTGGGGAAGCCACAGAATCCCAAGGGTTCGAATTGGGTTGTCTACAGTAACATTGTGGTATTATGTCAGGGTCGCACAAGTGCAACAACATAAGCGTGGACGCTCAATAGATAACCCTACCCCAACCTTAAACTAGCAATTCTACAACAATATAATAGGTGGCAGAATATTACAGTAAAATCATGCATGTCCAAATATCAGTGTCAAATCAAATCAGAGTGCAGCTTAATAAAATCAGTGTCTCGTATCATTTTCAGAATCAGAGTGCAGTGTCAATATTTCGTATCAGTTTCTCATATCTGCATTCTTCTTAAAATTTCATCGATCTCCCATCACTCAAAAGTTATTGGCCCGTTCTACAACTCCTTTCTAACGGTCACCAATCAGTTCATAAGGTTCGTTCACTTCGTGTCACACATGACGTAATCCCGACCATCTTATATCACTGAACTCAACTAGTCTGTTTATAAGGTCCGTACACTACGTGTTGTACTGCTGAGTTTTGACCACCAAATTCTCCCCGCGGAACTGGGGTGGGACTCAAACAGCAGTACTGTATTGTTCCGCTGAGCTTTGACCACCAAGTTCTCCCCGCGGAACTGGGGCGGGACTCAAATGGCACTTACCGTATCGACCATTCATCACATGATCATTTCTTTCTTATCTCATCTTTATTTATCCACGTGAAATCAATCGTTCATTTTCTCAAAAAACATGTTGTGTCGTATCGTCTCGTGAAACGTGCACATGCCATAATTTTCATAAAAATTCTCCGTTTCAATTCGTTTCGCCATAAATCTTCCATTTCAAAGCATTTCACGATAACCATGTTACTTTAGGTATAAAATCTCATTTGTGACTTTCTATAGACAAATGAGATAACCAGGAGAGCCCTAGGCCGGATGATCGGACGAATCCAGTTACTGTCACCATTCCTTTCTTAGACAGCGCGAGGCTCATCTTTTTTGATAGACCCTCAAGGGTGTTAGCCTTGGGTTATCTCACAGTCCAAATATAGTCAACATTTTTGAAGTCGCTTTAAGAAAAGTTTAGTCGGTTACTTTCCAAAAATCAGTCGGGCATTATAATGGCGTAAATTTGAAAAGTCGATTTTCATTCAGGCATTATAATGGTTGCTTTTTATTTTCCAAAAGTTTATCGGGCATTATAACTGCGTATTTTGATAAGTCAATTTCAAATCGTACATAGTAATGACTATGTGTGATTTCCAAAGTCTAATTTTTTCATAAAATCGCTAATCATCCAATATAATCTCGTCCAATCATATTTAAGCACATTTAAGCATAATAACGACATATTTAAAATGAACTAGAAAATACTAATCCAGGGTTAAGATAAAGTATCTACCTTAATTCCGATGATTAGTCGGAAAGCCGATAAGCTAGTTGGATTCCCGCGGCGTAACGGCTAGTCGACCTCTGCTCGAACACCTTCTGGCTAACTTTTCTACTTTCCTAAGATCGAAGGGTGGTCGAAGTGGTGGAGGTGGTGGTTGGAGATTGAGTTTCAAGAAGAACTCCAAGAACTCATGGTTTTCTCCAAAGAACACAAAAACTACAAAGGTGGCAAGTATGAGGATTTGGTGTGTCTTTCCAAATGAGGAAATGGGGACTATTTATAGGCAAAACAATGGGCACTCCCCCTCCCTCTTGGCTGACCCCCCTCCCATAAGTGTCCAAAATACTTTTTGTAAAAGTAAAATGTAGGCTTTAATGCCTAGTTTTAGGATAAGTCAACCCTCACTAGGTTTTTTCCTAAACAATGGGTTCTAGGTTCGTTAGAAAAGACTAAAAGCGTCTAGGTTCGTTGGGTTTGTGCGTAGACAACTTGTTGTGGGTAGGTTTGGATACTAGTTATACACACGAAACTAGTCAAAGGGTGTTATAAATATACATACATATATATGCACATTTATACATAACTTTTAGTAAAAGTAAACATATAAGCCAACTATATATAGCCTTGTGTTGCTAGTACTATTAGGATAAAAATATTCTCCCATTTATTAGGGGATAGGTTGCCCTTTTATGGGACGAAAAATACCCCGTAAAGTTGGTTTTGTGCGCTAAAAATACAAACTAGTGTACTACAAAAATAAATAAAAAGCTACTAACTTAAAGGAAATAAATAAGGGTGTTTGAAAATCCCTAGGTAGTCTTCCTAATAATTAGGAGAATCCGAAAAGTATAACGCTTAGGAATTTAGAAGAAAAACGGCGCCGAAAAGTATAACGCTTGGGTAGTCTTCCGTACGGATTCACGCCTGTAAAATTACGCCCCGAGGGAAGTAATTTTTCTCCCCTTTTCTACCTCCCAACCGACTCGCTCCTCTCCCTCTCATTATGACACTAAACTCCAAAATAGGAGTAGTAAAAGGTGGTGTACTTGAAGTCAAAGTTGGAAAGTCAAAAGTCAAAATTGGACACATGTCTAACTAGGTTTCCAAAAATGGAATAGGTGGATATTGTAGGGTGTAAGTGCAATAAATAGGGTTGTCAAGCTTAGTGAGTAAGTCTCGGAGGAAACCTCGACTTCCGAACGCGAAACAGTGTAGTTCTCGGTACGTACGAATCGACTTATGGCGCGGAAAATAATAAATAAAGTAATTTATAAAAAAATTTAAGGCGAAAATAAATTATTCTAATTAAATAAATCAAAATTTTTATTTACGAAATTTTGGGTTATTACGAAAACCCTAGAAAGACAATTTCCATGTCCGCACTGTGCGACGGCTCCCACCGTTTCCTTTGAACATCAGCAGGTATTTCGATGGTATGTGAAATTTCCTCTCTCCCTTCTCTCTCTGATAGGGTTTGGGGTTTAATTGTAATTGTTGTAACTGGTCAAGGTCTAAAGTGTAATTACATATATTGAAGTTTGAAGTTCGTTTTGTTACTGTTAGAAGAGTGGAATATAAGGGCATTAGGGAGTAGCAGTAGGGGTGTCGAGCAGCAGTAGGAGTGTCGAATGTATTGGTTCCTTCTCTCTTACCTTCTGTAATTCTCTTCTCTTCTCTCTCCTCCTCTTGTAATTCTCTCTCTCCCCTCCACTTGTAATTCTTTTCCGAATTGTAACTCCATTTCTAGTTGAATAATACAATCTGTGTTCAATTCTTGAACACATTTTCATACAAGTTTCTATCATTGGTATCAAAGACACCGATCTTCGGCCATGGCATCAATACACGAGATCTTAGAATCCACGCGTCCTGATTTTCAAAAGCTCAACTCATTGATTTCGAAGGCGATTGAAACAACCCATAACGCGGTCATAAATATGTATGAAATCAATCGAAAATTAAAGGAAAGTCTTAATTCCTTTGAATTGCTGAGCAAAGAAATGGATTCTGGAGTAGAGATGGAAAATGGTAATGCAAAAGTGGAATTGCAATCGGAGAGCGGACACGCCACAGACGCAGAATCCAGCTACTTGGTGGATAGCGAAGAGTTCTCGGAGAAAGTTCTGATCTTAAACAACCACTCTGTCTCGAATAGCCACCACTCGCCATTCGATCGAACGTTAGATAGCCGGAATACATGGGTTCAACACCGGAAATTCAAGAACCACTACCTTTGTGTGTGTCAAAGAAAGCCTCATGTAATCTGCCATTTTCGAACTTGGGATGAGGGAACAATCAAGATTTGGCATCCGGGTGACTCAGCCATTCATACGTTCTGTCTGGATTTGCAAGGCGGCATTGACTGGTATTTGTGATCCGGGTGGAATAATTCTTGAAAATTTGACGGTGAGTTGGGGAGAAAAGGCAAGAAAATGCGGGGAAGCTACAAGCACTCCAACTGTTTGATCAATTGTCAAAGAAAGAGAGCCCTTGGTGGGAATGGGTAATACTAAAGGGAATGATGGGCTGAAGCCTTGGTGCAATTCAAAACCACAAATTCAAGACAGTTGTTCGTCAAAAGCTGTAAAGTATTCCAGATTCGAGGTTGCGGATATGGGTTCAAGAACCAAAAATCATGTTACAACTAAGTATATTCAAACCTTGACATATCATCAGTTTGGTTGCATATTTTCAGATTCAAATCAAGAAAAAGTTGCATTCTAAAATTTAGAACCCACATTGGATAAGTTCCTGCTGTTTTTTGTTTTAGAATTCTATTGTTTCTCCAAGTTTTGGATATCCAGTACATGGATGTTGTGAGACATGGATGTTATGAATGGGAATTGATTTACGTGTTTGGTGAATTGGGGCTTTTGGATTGTTCACGCGAAACGTTTGGCGAAATGAGTGGCCCGTATCTAGCGACTGATATCACAATATTGAATGCTACCGCTGAATCGTTGGTGTTGCTTGTGGTCGTTTCTATTCACATTTCAGCGAAGTTTCATTTGATTCTGAATTCCTTCTCCACAATATGCCCGATTATTGTCAACGACAAATGCCCAAATCAATCCTTTATGCAGTTCCTTGCCCGACAACATTCTTTGCTGAGAGCAGCTTTTGAACAATTCAACCTTGTATTTTTGAGGCACTCTACACTCATATATCCCTAAGTGAAGCCTCCAAGGTTGCTGCCCAAGAAAGAAAATAATGGAGAAAATAAATGTAGTCGAAGTAGAACTGCTAATTAACAATTTGATGTTTGTAGAAGCAAAGGACAAGATTGAGATTGCTGAATTTCAGCTGCAATTACTGGAGTTTGAAGAGGTTATTGTTGCAGTGCTTGGTGAAGCTATGAATATCAATCAGTGTTTTGAGAATAGGTCGGCACCAAATATGCATTCTGTTGGCATAATTTTGGAGCAACAGATTAGCATCTCCTCTTTAAGCCATAGTTCCAGCCTTCCTTTCTTTTTAGTTCAGTCTTTCAAAGCCATTGCTTTGAAGCCCAGTATGCTGAATCTTGTCACAGCCAAAAATAATAGAGTCAAGATGGGTAAGGGTCCCTTGGCAGAAGATCATAAAATTCTTCGTGGAAGGGTTACTTGGGCTGCGAAGTTTGGTTCTTGCCTCTACATTTCTTGTTTCTATAAGTTCTGGGATCCAGGGGGATTTGCCTTCGGGAAGGTTTCATTCCAGGGGGATTCGAATTTACGGACATGTTACTCCAAAGCAGTATACCTTCTACTTCAAGCTCTGTTAATCTTTATCCTCGAAAGGACAGATTGGGTCTCTTGGATTGTGCGTGCTTTGTGTTCGATAACACTCCTGACCAATATTGGGAATACAGAAACACAGTGGACATCAGCATGGGTGACTCGGATGAATCCGATATCAGCTCAGCTTAGTTTTCTTGTTCCATTTTGCAACTACTGATTGGTCTCTCCAAGTCCTTGCCAACCGTAATATATTGTATGGATTCGAAAAGGGACATTTACCATCAGGTCACCTTTGGATCTCATAATTACCATCAGGTCAAGTCCAACTTTGAAAAATTTCCATCAACTCCCCAACCCATATAAAAATGCCTAAATCATAGGGTACCCTATGAAAGTGCCTAAAATCCTCGGGTACCCTATGAAAGTGCCTAAACCACTAAACCCTATAATAGGAAAGTGCACCATAAACCTAAACTCTATGGTACCCTACGACTAGGGTACCCTATGAAAGTGCCTAAAATCATAGGGTACCCTATGACTAGGGTACCCCATGAAAGTGCCTAAAATACTAGGGTACTCTATGAAAGTGTCTAAACCACTAAAACCCTATAATAGGAAAGTGCACCCTAAACCTAAACTCTAGGGTACCCCTATGACTAGGGTACCCTACGACTAGGGTACCCTATGAAAGTGCCTAAAATCCTAGGGTACTCTATGAAAATGCATAAACCACTAAAACCCTATAATAGGAAAGTGAACCTAAACTCCAAAAAAGAGTGACTTACCTTAGTGGTAATTAAAAAAAATGACTTACCTTATTGGTAATTAGACATCTCTTTTATAGACCTAGAGGTAATAATCCCATTTGAAAATGACCCACATGTTCAAGGTAGTTTCTTTTGCGATTGTGCTAAGTGTTAGATAAAGTGCTTGAGCCCTCAATTGAAACTCTGATTCTTTATATTCAAGGTAGTTTCTTGGAACTTTTGAGAGATGGGTCCGTTCTTTATATTCAAAGCACAATGGTAGAAAACAAGTGCTTTAATGAAGACCTCAAACTACACCAATAACACCATATTAGCCACCCAATGAAGAACTGCTACATACCTGCAGTCATATGTTGCAGCAACGACTACATATTCAGCCACCATCTGAAGAATTGTTAGATACTCTGACATCCTCTGTTGCTGCCACCTATATTCTCATTCAAGTAACATCTCTTCTGACCTGGTTGTCGACTGCCATTTTGCACTAATTGGTTCTTCTTTCTTTCAACCTTGAGGACCAGGGCCGGCCCAGGCCCAAGGCCGATGAGGCTTGAGTAGGGATCTTTTTGATAATAGGCTTGAGTAGGGGCACTTCAAAAATACTCCCAAAAATAGGCTTGAGTTGGGATCTTTTTTTATAATAGGGGCACTTCAAGAATTTTTGATAATAAGCTTGAGTAGGAATCTTTTTTAACTCTTTGCTAGCCCAAAAAGAAAACTAAAAAGGCCCAGTTTAATTTCAAAAAGGCCTGATCAATTAATTGAGCCATAATGTGGGCTTTCCATTTTATATTCCACTCTCTCTCTCTCTCTCATCTTTCCTTCCTGCTCGATGTGGGACTAAAACAAAACAAAAGGCTTCCCAACTTCCTCTCTTCAACGACTGTCTTACTTCACTATTATTATTGCACTACCTCCTCTCATCTTCCTTTCCATGTTACTTCTTTTTTTCTTGATGGAGACAAGTGACTATGTTCTCTTTTGTTCTTGCTCAGTCCAACAAAACAACATAATAAGATCAGGAAAATAGAGACCCCAAAAGGGGAAAAAAACTGAAGATTTAATCAAGGACCTACTCTCCAAAGAGGCATTGTTGATGTGTGACAAATGATGCAGCATTTATTGACTTAGGTTGGGGAAATGCTATTATTTGATCATCATGTCTTTAGGTGCTGTTTCGTGTCATTCGTTAAGATGAGATCAATGAGAGAGATGAGAATTACAGTAGATCAAATAGCGTAGAAGAGTGTATCACACAAATTTCGAGTCTGCGAAAAAGACGGAAAAATGCTGAACAAAGTTGATTTTATTGATGTAAGAAATTAGGGTTACAATCTCTGTATGAATTTCAAAGAAATCGATCCTCTGATTCTTCTCTTCGAATGTTGAAACGAGGGCTTGAAGCTTGATCTCGAATCAAACGGCGTAATCTTCTCCGAGATTTGCGGAAAAGATTGATGATGTGGCTTGAATGTTCTTCAGAGCTTTTAGGCTTTGATTTGAAGAACTATCTTGCTTGATGAAGACTTGAGGAGTTCTGAAGGGCTTTGGATGCTTGGATCTTCAGAGCTCTGCTTGCTGATGGAAGCTTCAGTGTCTCCAATGTGTGTGTCAAATATGAGAGAAGGCACCTCCATTTATAGGGATGGGGAGATGGAGAGTTATGGCAAGATTACAATTCTTTCCATATCTTTCTCTCTAATTATTTCCTTATTTTATTTAAAGGAAAATAATTAAAATACAATAAATATCTTTCTTTTATTTATTTTGGGAAAGATAGTTATATATAATGAGATATAATTTATTTCACCAAGTGGCATAATTTAATTGGCCAAACTTGATAAATAAATTACTGCATCGTTTTGACACGTGGCGCCCTCTGATTGGTCCTTTCACATGTCTTTGACTTTTGACTTGTAAACACGTGGCATTATTTGATTGGCCAGTTATCGTGCTTGGTCTTTTAACCTACGGACACTTGGCAGCATTTAATTGGCTTGTCCGTGGAAATTTAATTTTGACCTATGACACTTGGCAACATTTAATTGGCCAAACTGCGTGCCCTAGGAACACGTGGCGATTCGTGATAGGCAGAAATTTTACATGCCTACAGATGCCCCCTCGAGAATTGCTCGTGCTTGAGGATGAGTGATTCTCGACTTGTTGACTTGATTTGATACCGAAAATTTGTGTATTCGGCAATTCATTTTTGCTTGACATTTGGCGTCAATTTGGTTTGTAAAATTTTAACTCATAGTCCGAGTTAAAAAGTCAAAATTCGTTCCCCTCTTCAGATGCAGTGGAATTTGATCGCAAAAAGCCTTTCTGGTGAATGAACTCGACTTGATTTCTCCATTAAAAATTAGACTTGATTTGATGCCGAACATTTGAGTTTTCAGCGAATTTTCCTTCGATAGCTTTGGATTTCAACTTGATTTTGGATTTTAGCCCATAAACCGAACCAAAATTTATGCAAAGGAATTGAACGGCCCAAATAATTACAACCCAAGTGGAATTAAATCAGGAGTGATTGTAAAATTTGATGGCCCATCCATGCTCGTGCTTGTTGACCCGTAACTAGGTTCTAGAATTTTCCGTCAAGAGCTTTGAGAAAATACATCGCTTATTTTGCTTGGAAAGCAATCTTTGGAGGGATTGAATTAGGATAGTAAATCCACCGCTTCAAATCTTGTTTGGAAACCTCTTTTTAAACAAAAGTTGTATTTGTATTAGGAAAGGACGTGGAGTTAGGAAAGGAATAACCCGTTGCCACTTAGAATCCTAAGCAAAATAGGACAAGCATGTGACCTATATATTTAGACCAGTAGCAACTTTTTTCCTTGTAACATTCCGAATTTCGTCAACAACCCACGAATTGGAAAAGCAGTTCGGGTATAGTTCTTCTTCTTCGTCTCTTTATCAAGCACATGCAAGTGATGCTATCCTTTTCCAAACAACAGTAGCCTATACCCAGGCTAAGCAAAGATCATAGCATGCACTTAATATTCATCTCCCTTTTTTTATTTGTCTCTTTTTGCTGTATCAACTATTCCAAGATCATAGCATGCACTTTAATCTTTTCCCAAGCATGGCCTACAGCAAGATAACGTGATTTGTATACCTCTCTTTTTGAATATTGACTTCACGAAACGTGGAACTGATTGTCGCCTCATTTTTTTTTTTTTTTTTGATGCGCAGATTTTGGTACTTTACAATTGGTAGCGTATTTCTGCGGCCTCTAGTTTGTCCTTCGAGCTTTAGGCTCCGCCGTTTCTTCGAGCTTTAGGCTCCGCCGTTTCTTCGAGCTCTAAGGCTCCGTCGGATCTTCGAGCTTTAGGCTCCGCCGTTTCTTCGAGCTCTAGGCTCCGCCGTTTCTTTGAGCTTAAAGGCTCCGCCGGGTCTTCGAGCTAAAAGGCTCCGCCGTCTTCGAACTTAAAAGCTCCACCGGGTCTTCGAGCTTAAAAGCTCCGCCGGATCTTCGGGCTTTAAAGGCTCCGCCGTTTCTTTGAGCTTAAAGGCTCCGTCGTTTCTTCGAGCTTAAAGGCTCCCCCGGATCCGCTTTCCTTCTTTGGTGAGTTTTGATGTCTTGTCTGCCGCTTTTGATGTGTGGATTCAATATTTGTTTCATGTAGTATCCCACACCTGTAGACCACGTGCATTATGTATCCTCTGACTTCACCCTTTTCTTTTTTTTTTTTTTCCGAAGTACCACAACACATGCATGAATTTGAGACGGCTGCACTTCTTTTTTTTTTTTCTTTGATATTGCTTTACATGGGTTTAATTTGCTTTTGCACCAATAGATGACTTTGATCTTGCGTAGCATCACCCTTGTAGTCGTTATGCTTGAACCCATCGCGTAGAACAATAGGAAAAGTACTGTATAATAATTTGCTTGCGACCTTCATATAAACAGAAGCACTGTATAAAATTGGTGGCCACGTAATCCATACTTTTGCTCCCTTGACTTCATAATCTGCCCATCATTGCAAATAATCCCTTGCGTGGAAATTTTGTCAAAGAGCAAATGTGAGTTAATTAGTAATAAAATGTCACGACTCTCCAAACTAAGCGTGTTTATTTCTCCGAAATATTGAATTTTATTTTCGGAGAAACCTTTTGTTGGCTAGAAGCAAAGTATTTGAGAGCAGTAAATCTGATGAAGTCTTCTAACACATCAAAACTTAGCTTGTTGTTTGACCCACTTAGGAGAACTTGCACTCTGAACACCTCCATACTTTTACTGCACGTGATAAATCGGCCTGCAGCTCGTTTCATAGTAGAGAAGAACTGCATTACGGGGCCATGCATGGTTCATAAATTGAGAAGATGTTGAAACTGTAATAAACCATGAGCTAAAAAACTTAATCCTTTCTGAAATCAATATTATCATGGGCATTTGATCCACGTTAATTTCTTGGCCTCACTTAGTTTGCCGACAGCCCTCATGAAATTCTCTTGGATGAAATAGTCATATTCTGCACGGATAGCCGACATACCAAGTCAGTGACTTGGTCTGGATATTGAAGGGACACGAGATTGCTTCTCCCCTTGAGTTTCTGTTCAACACCTTTATTTGTTCTCACCGAATGACATGCCATCGGCAGAACTTGATTGGTGCTTTAAGGCTTTTTATATTGCCTCCGTGAATCAATAAATTGACGACTAACCTTCCTCTCCTTTTTTTTTTTGCTTGCATATTTAGGTTCTTCGTGATTAAGATGGCTTTGTTCAGCGATCACTTGATAGAGGGTCGACAGATTCTGTCCATTGGCTATGAAGGTGATGAATCGGTGACACAAGTTGATGTCTTGGTCTATGATCCAGCTATTGGGGCTCTTTCGCCAAGGTGGCACCTCTCTGATGACTCCTCCCATCCTGAAGAGTGGTATAGCGAATCAACCAAAGAATTATTTGATCAAGAGAAATCTGTAACTATCTCTGCTACTGCACTATTATTGCGATCGTCTCTACACAGAAAAGACAATAGTTCTGAGCACTTTCTTTTGCTTGGTGACCGAATAATCAATGGAGATGCAAAGTGGGGAAGCTCAACTCCTCAATTTGGGGAAATTTCTTTCATTGAAGGATATTGGGAGTGGTTGGAGGACGTGCTTGCGAGGAATAAAGGCACATTAACTGATGCAAAAATATATGATGCTGTCTTCGCGTCCTTATTCACATATGACCGAAACACAAACCTTATTCGCTCATTTTGTGAGCTCTGGTGTCCTTCAACAAATAGCCTTCATGTTCCAATTGGGGAAGTATCCATCTCTCTATGGGACATGCGTCTAATTGGTGGGTTATCTGCAAACGGAATTTTCTATGATGAGGTTGTGCCTTCTGCAAAGGAACTGAATGGTTCTGACAAAAGGGGTGCACCACTCCTTCCCTCAAGCTGCAAGTACCTCTTTTTGGCTTACCACCAAATTTATTGTGCAAGTGGGACTTCTAATGTTACGACTCACGAATGGGTAAGGTTTTGGTTTAAAGCTCCATCACGTTACAAAGAGCCCCCTCATAGGGTGCAGAAAAAACGATCGGGTGAGCCACGGACATCCAACAACCCAACTGGATTTATTAGTGAGCCGAAGCCACGTTCTAGAGATGGTGAAAAGGTCTTCGACGATTTGGGCATCGAGAAAAACATGAGAGAAGAAACCAATTTGGCTGCTTTCCTCTCTTGCTGGCTATGTGTGTTTGTACTACCGAACAAAGAAGTGGGTCAAATTCGTCCAGGCGTCTTCAAAGTAGCAAGTATGATGGCTCGAGGAGAGAGGTTTTCTTTAGCAGTACCAGTCCTTGCAAGTATATATCATGGCTTGAGGGAGATCACATCGTCGCCCAGTCCAAGTAAATGTGGCGCAACATTTCCTATCCATTATCTTTATGGATGGCTTGGTCAGTACTACGATAGCTATTTCCTGCCTTCTTCATTAAAGTTCAAATGTAGTGCTTTAATGGTGAGGCTTGCGGGGGAAAAGAAAGCTAAGCATTTCACTGCTCAAGAGGCGTGCGATCTTTTGAAGAGCATTTCACCATTGACTCTGTCGGTCCTGGCCTTGAATAAACCGAAACAATTGACTATTTGTGATAATGGAGTTCAATCAGACTCGTGGAGTAATTACCTCATCGGCCTCCGATCAAGTTTCTTAACTCTTCGTCGTGGTGGTGAACGTATTATTGAGCCATATAGCCCTCATAGGTTTGCTAGACAATTTCAATATTGTCAAGACATCCCAGGAAAGCTAAAAGAAGAACTCTCCACAGGCAGTTTGGAGAAGATATTTCAACTCTGGAAATCTTGCACGAGGCTAGGAACAAATGCTAAATTTACCATTCCATTACAAACATCCAAGGGTCTTGCCACAAAACAGTATGTTGAGTGGTGGAACAAATCCTCGAGTCAATTTTGCAAGGATAAGCTCCCAAGCGCAAAGATGAACTCTCCTCATGGGACTCCAAAAGGGAATCATATCATCACAATACGCTCTGCGAAATCAAAGATGGCCAAAAACATTACCCCACCTTACTCTAAACCTAGAGAGAAGGAACCGAGGAAAGCAACAACACAGGAAGGTGAAAAGGTTGCAGCAGTCAAGGAAAAAGTTCATTTGATCATTCCAGCTTCCAAACCAAAGCTTATCACCATTAAGCCTTTAGGACCTAAGGGTGAAAGTAAGAAGAGGACTGATATAGCCACCTCAGAAGAAAGTAGCTCAGACAAAGGCGAGCGCCATTGGAAGCGATTGAAAAAGGCTAAGGTGACAGTTTCTGATCTACAAGATTTGAACTTTGATCTTGAGGGTGTCCTTGATGATTTGCCAGACACTTCAAACCATTTAGAGGCATTGGGTAAAAGAGTAAGTTCAACCATTGTCTATGTTTCTATTATCTTTAATTTCATTTCTTTTGAGAGCTAGCTATCATATCCTCTTCTTAATTACAATTGATTTCTTTCTGCAGTTAGGAAACCAATTTGCATCTGATGACAGCCTTGGTTCTGTAGATGGCCCCAACTCTTTTGACTTGCTTTCTAAGCAACAAGCAACTGCTGATGAAACATCTTGTCAAGTGGCTATTGAGGAGGCTCCTAGCAAGTTTGCTATGCCAATGAAGGAACCAAGACAGTCTTTGGTGAAATCTTTAGGTCCTACACCTTCCATGGTTACAGTTTTTCGAGGAGAGGACGTGATTTCTGAATGTCAGCGTGCTTATGTCTCCACATTGTGGACTAAGCTTGCATACAAGATTGGGAAACAAAGCTTTGATCGTCTTAACACAATCGAAGATGAAGCTAAAAAGCTTTTTGAAGAAATGAGGAAGGTTGATGCGATGGATATTTCTCCTTTGGAACGCATCATTGAAAGCTTCTTCAAGAATATTCGAGCATACAACTCCGCCCGTTCTGCATCTACAGAGGTGCACAAAGATACGCGTGCAAGTCAACTAGCCGATGCTTCTCAACGCCTTTCTTATGCTGAACTTAACGAAAGTGAGCAAGTCAAGATAACTCAACTTCATCAATGCGAATTTGAAACCCTTGAAGCAAAAGAGGCTCAATTGAAGAAAGAGTTAGAAAGCATATCCATCAAAAGGAAAGAAATGGAAGAATTGCTTCTCACTGACGAAGAAAAGTTATCCAAGTTGCGAGTTGACGTCTCTAGCCTTAAAGATGAAATCTCCACCATTGAAAATACCGCAGCACAAAGTGATGAAGACGCTCAGAAGTTAGAAAAGATGAAGACATATATAGAAGCGAGTCAGAGGGAGCTAGCAGACTTCAAACTTTTCTAGCAAATTCTTGTTCTTTTATTCAGCAATAGGAAAGATTGCCTTCTATTTTGTAGACAACTCTTTGCCATGTGGGAAAGATATATATTTTTTTCTTGCATCTTCTCTTTTTAGACAATTCCTTGATGTGTAGGAATGATTGCCTTTTAGTTTGATGAATAAAATTGCCTTTCTGTTTACTTATCCCTTAAAGAATAAAGTAAATGCAACTTGTGTCTTTTTTTTTTTTGTTATGACTGTGCTTGAAATGAAATTCCAAAGCTGCCTACGTACCCAAGATGGGATCAAGTCAAACGTAGTTCATTTTTTTTTTTTTTTTGTCGTCCACAGTTTAAACTCATGCGGGCTAGGAGTAACATGCAGTTTAGGCTCTTGCGTCATGGAGTGTGCTTGCTCTTTAAGGGTAGAATCTCTTCAAGTATTTGCCGTTGATGGGGCCAACTTTTAAGCCATCCTCGGCGACCAATTTGTAAGCACCACTGGAGTATACTTCTTGTACCACGTATGGTCCATCCCATTTGGAAGTGAACTTGCCTTTAACTTTTTGGTTCATATTGATGGGTCTTCTCACAGCAAGAACCAAGTCCCCTTTCTGAAAAGAACGAAGACAAACCTTCTTGTTGAAGGATTTTGACATGCGGGCTTGATAACATTCAAGACGTTGTTGTGCCTCAAGTCTTTTTTCATCAAGTGCTTCTAATTCTTCAAGGCGCAGGCGAATGTTGTCTTCATGAGTGAGGCCCTCTTGAATGGCCATTCTTAAAGACGGAATTTGACGCTCAAGTGGCAAAACAGCTTCCACGCCATACACTAGCGAATAAGGAGTGGCTTGCGTAGGTGTTCGATATGTAGTTCGATACGCCCAAAGAGCTTCCTCCATTCTTTCCGGCCAATCCCTCTTCGCTTTGGAAACCACCTTCTTCAATAGGTTCCCAAGAGTTTTGTTGAATGCTTCTGCAAGGCCATTGGCAGGTGGATTGTACATAGTAGAGGTATGCTGCTTGAAGCCAAATTTCTGACAAAGTCTAGTCATGGCGCTGTTGTAGAAAGACTTTCCATTATCGGTGATGATGTAGCGTGGTACGCCATATCTGAAGATGAGGTGGGTGCGGATGAAGTCGACGACATTTTCCTTCTTCACCTCTTTCAGTGGGATGGCCTCAGCCCATTTGGAAAAGTAGTCAGTTGCAGCCAAGATGTATAAGTGGCCACCAGAAGACTTCGGCAGAGGCCCCACGACATCTAGCCCCCATGCATCAAAAGGCCATGAAGCGACAGTAGGATGGAGCAGTTCTGGCGGTTGATGTATATAGTTGGCGTGGATTTGGCAAGCATGACATCTTTTTGCATACTCCATGCAATCTTTGACCATGGTCAGCCAATAGTAGCCCATTCGTTTGATTCGAAAATGAAGTTTGGGGCCAGATTGATGAGCACCGCATATCCCAGAATGAGCCTCTTCAAGTGCTTGCTTCGCTTCACTCTCTCCAAGGCAACGGAGGAGCAATCCTTCAAAAGATCGACGGTAAAGCGTGTCCTTATAGTAAATGAAACGAGGGGCTCGGCGCTTCACATCTGTTCTCCTATGCGGATCATCTGGCAATTTCCCATGTTGTAGATAGTCAATGAGTGGTTGGCGCCAATCCTCCACATCAATTTCCAATACTGAGATGGCATTTACTTCATCTTCACCATTGTCTTCATCGTCAAAGATTGGGGGTATGACCCAACTTTGGCATATTGGGACGTGCGCCTCTTTGTCCGGTAAAGCAAGGGCAGAAGCAAGCTTGGCAAGTGCATCTGCTTGTCTATTTTCACCTCTCGGCACGTGCTCTAGAGTGACACCACCAAGCCATGCTATCAAGCGACGTGCGTAGCTATTGAAAGGCATGAGTTCAGGCTTCCTTACTTCATAGATGTCAAGGAGTTGGTTGATTATCAATTTGGAGTCTCCGTACACCTTGAGTTGCAAGTGTTTCGCTTCAACGGCCATTTCCAAACCAAGAATGAGTGCTTGGTACTCAGCCTCGTTATTTGAACAGCTTTGGGAAAGAGTGAAAGCATAAGGCAAGACGTCTCCCTCTGGCGAAATAAACACTACGCCAGCGCCTGCGCCATTGCGATGAGATGCTCCATCAAAGTACATTGTCCATGGTGGACGAACTTCTACTACCATGACATCCTCATCGGGCAAGTCTTCGGACAACTCCCATTCGGCTGGTATAGGATGGTCAGCTAAGAAATCGGCTAGAGCTTGCCCTTTAACGGCTTTTTGGGGGACATAGATGATCTCAAATTCTTGAAAAAGAAGCGACCACCTTGCCAATCGATCAGAGAGGACTGCCTTTGACATGACATATTTGACTACATTAGCTCTAGAGATGAGATGAACAGTGTGAGCTTGAAAATAGTGCCGCATCTTTTGAATGACAAAGGCCAGTGCTAAACACATCTTCTCGATTGCAGAGTAGTTTAACTCATGAGGCAACATCATTCTGCTTAAGTAATATAAGGCACATTCTTTCCCTTGATCATTTTCTTGAGCGAGAAGGGCTCCAATTGAACGCTCTTGTGCTGCAATGTACAAGATTAGCGGTCGTCCATGTATGGGTGCAGTGAGAACTGGAGGACTCATCAGATAGGACTTGATGCTCTTAAAAGCATTGTTGCATGCTTTGTCCCATTCAAATGGAGTTCCTTTCTTCATGAGGCGGCTAAATGGCTGACAGCGACCGGCCAAATTTGATATGAACCGGCGGAGGTAAGCCAATCGTCCCTGCAAACTTTTTAGCTCATGTATATTTCGAGGTTCGGGCATCTTCAAGATAGCGTCAATTTTAGATTGATCAATCTCTATGCCACGGTGACGCACGACGAACCCAAGAAATTTTCCGGATGTGACCCCAAAAGCACACTTCAAGGGATTCATCCTAAGTTGGTACCTTCGCAGACGTTCGAACACTTGCCTCAAATCTTGAAGATGATCGGCTCGTTGTTTTGTCTTCACAACTAGGTCATCAACGTAGCACTCAACGTTTTTATGGAGCACGTCGTCGAAAATCTTTTGCATTGCCCTTTGGTACGTGGCACCTGCATTCTTCAAGCCAAAAGGCATAACCTTGTAGCAGTAAATACCTTTTGGTGTGCGGAAAGCTGTGAGCTCTTCATCTTGTGGAGCCATGCGGATTTGATTGTAGCCAGATGAACCATCCATGAACGATAGGACTTCATGTCCAGTGGTAGCATCAACCATAAGCTCGGTTATGGGAAGTGGAAAATCATCTTTTGGACAAGCATTGTTCAAGTCGCGAAAGTCGACGCAGATCCGGATCTCCCCATTTTTCTTTTTAACTGGGACAATACTTGAAATCCAAGTAGGGTACTTGACTTCTCGGATGAATCCAGCTTCAATGAGTTCGTTAACCTTTGCTTCAATTTTGGGAACCAACTCTGGTCGATAGCGACGCTGAGATTGTTTGATAGGTCGAACTCCGTGCTTCACTGCTAGATGATGAACAGCGACTCTTGGGTCCAAACCTGGCATTTCTTTGTAACTCCAAGCAAAAATGTCTCTATACTCTCGCAGAAGCTCAATGTAAGCAACTTCCTCCTCAGGAGTGAGTGAAGCTGAGATGTAGGTTGGCCGTGGGTCATCTTCTGTCCCTAAGTTGACTTCTTTTAAATCATCGACAGTGGACTTCACTCCTTCTTCTAATTCTGGAGGAGCATCTTCGGCATCTTCCTCTGCTTGAATATCATTACAAGAAGCCGTGATATGGAATGATGAAGCGAGGCTCTCTTCTTCAAAACGATCATCCAATCCCTTGGAAGGCAATTTGGTCGAAACCACAGTCTGGCGCTTTACTTTTAGCATGTCATCATCAGCTGTCACGACTAAAGTAGTATGACGCTTCATGCGAGAAGGAATTTTACTCTTCAACTTCTTATCATCTTCGGATAAGAGGACTGTCTTTTGATTTGAAGCCTTGTCAATAGTAGTGCTTGAAACACCTAGTCGGCTATGTACAGGCTTCCGGAGAACATTCGGAGAGAGTTCATTTGGCGACCCCAATCTGCTTCGAAATGTTCTACACGAGTTTTCCTTTGGTGTAGATCTTTCACTTGGTTGCCCTAATCTGCTTTGAATAGACTTCCTCGTGTTAGAAGGTGGGACGACTTCACTTGGGGGTGCCAACCTATCAAAGACTGATGTTCGTGATTTTGGAGCACTTAAGCGATCAAAGACAGATACTTTTGGCGACGTTGACGAACCCACTTCTTCCGCCGTAATGTGATTGTTGCTTGTCCTTCTTATGAAGATGCGTGCAGGGGTAGGGGCAGTATATCCAAGGCCTACTTTAGAATCCTTTACGGCATACCCATGTTGCTTGAGCATCTTCTGGGTGGAGTTCAAACCGTGTACCTTTTCACCAATCACCTCGGGCAAAAGCTCTCCTAGAGTGGTTGAGTCTTTGGAATTATGACCAGCCTTTGCAAGAAGCTTGTAAGCATTTGGATCAAAGCCATTTGTTCGTTGTGAAGGCAAGTTGTCATCGCCCACCGTAGGGCTATTTGTAGCTCGAACGAATCCTTTCAAGGGCGGAGCAACCTTTGTCTTGCTAAGGTCTGTGACCGGAAGCGTTAAGCCCTTCAAAGCTGACTCTTCGTATTTTTGCAACTTTGGTACATAGCGAAGCGTCGGCGCCCCTTTCTTGATACTTTGGCTGCTCTTCTCCTTCTCCTTAATAGGAACGTCGCTCTTACTAATTTGAAGGTCACCGCCCTTCGAGTGCTTGTAGCTTGATGAAGAGGCATTTGGCTCCAATTCTGTCAGTGTAATATTTGCCAAGTAGAATTTGGCATCGGCAAAATGGGATTCAGCTTCACTGAATGGTTTGTCATCAGCTACCACCTTCTTTATTGCGCCATCTTTGCAGTACTTGAAGCATTGGTGGAGGGTTGATGGGACTACGCCATTCTCGTGCAACCAAGGCCGTCCTAACAACATGTTGTAAGAAGTCTTGGCATCAATCACGTGGAGCAATGCGCTTGAAACCATGTCATCGATGATTAAGTCTAAACGGATCACGCCAATGGCTCTTTGCCCCCCTTGATTGAATCCTTGGATCATTAGACGGCTAGGTGCTAGTTCATCGGTAGTGATGCCAAGATCCTTCATGGTTCGTAAAGGTAGAATGTTGACTGCTGATCCTCCATCTAGAAGTATCCTATTGACCCTCTGTTCACAAATGTATCCAGTGACAAAAAGTGGGCGGTTATGTGGAATCGCACCAAGCAACAAATCCTCATCGGACAGTGTAATGGTTCCCATGCAAGCAAGACAGTTGTTGGCACAAGTTGGTGAACCAAGCTTGATTGGAGTGTGTTTTGATGCAAGAGGCGATTCAGGTTCCAGATCTTCAGTCTCTTCTGCGCTCACAGTGTTGCAAGAAATCGTAAGAAGACTAGAGTTGCGGATTGATTCTGGAAGGAAGTCCCATAAAGTGAAAGGAGTGCGAGGTTTTTGGACAAGCACGTCTTCCGGCAAATTGAAAGTTGTTTTCTTCGCCTTCCTCTTTCTTTGTTGCCTTCTCGCTTTGATTTTCTTGGGACTTGACTTGGGTTCTTTTGCTCTAGGATGCTTTGCACTTGGTGCGCTCTTCTTTTTGCGAGTAACCAAAGTCCATCCTTCATCATCCTTTTCAACCACCTCTTCCTTGTTGCAGCTGTTGCCCCCACGCTGCTGAGTAGAGCGGCATAGCACAACTTCAATTGGATCAAACGACCCAAATTGAATCTTCACAGTTTGTAGTGTTTCAAGATGTTGAGTCTCGTCTTGTAGAGTAGCCATGGTTTGATTTGCAGCCACAATTTCCTCTTCCAAGACGATCTTTCCTTGGCTTGCTAGCTCCACTATCTTTTCCTTTAGAACGAAGCAGCGTGAGGTTGGGTGACTAACCAAGCGGTGGAACTTGCAGTAGTTTGGATCGTTGACTTTATTAGCTTCCTCGGGTCGCTTCATTTCTGGAAGCTCAATGAGTTTTAGGTCCAATAGTTGATCAAACATTGAAGAGACCTCTGAGTCGGGAAAGGGATACACCTTTTCTTGCATCTCTTTCAACGTAAGCCTCTTCCTTTCCTTCACTTGGGGAGGAGCAAACTTCTCTACTTGTTTTCCCTTGGGTTTAGTAGAGATCTTGAATGGTTCAACATTCGCAGCCATGGACTCTTTCTTTTCTCCTTTGACTGAAAACTTGCCCCCTTTGGAAAAATTTGGCTTGTTCCCTATGTTGCGAGAATCTTGCACCTTGCGATACTCTTGCGTAGGTAGACCTCGCCTTCCGTTGGTTGCAATGCTGAGCTCCATGTCATGAGCTCGGGTGGCCAACTCTTCAAAGGTTTTTGGCTGGATTCCTTGCAGAATGTAGTGTAGATCCCATTGCATGCCTTTGATGCACATCTCGATTCCGGAGGATTCAGACAATCTATCCTTGCAGTTTAAACTCAGGTGCCGCCATCTGTTGATGTAGTCGACGACAGGTTCATCCTTCCATTGGCAAGCATTTGTAAGTTCTACCATGCTGACAGTACGACGAGTGCTGTAGAATCGGTTGAGAAACTCTTGTTCTAGTTGCTCCCAAGTGTCGAGTGTGCCAGGTTCGAGGTCGCAATACCAATCGAAGGCATTGCCTTTGAGTGTTCGAACGAACTGCTTAACCAGAAGGTCTCCATCGGTTCCAGCGTTGTTACATGTTTCGACAAAATGGGCAATGTGCTGTTTCGGATTGCCCTTGCCATCAAATTGCTGAAACTTCGGTGGTTGATAACCGGCGGGCATCTTCATGAGATCAATCCTTCGAGTGTAAGGCCTGACATAAGTAGATGAAGATTTTGGTGTCTCCTCGTACTTGTCCTTTATAGTGCCTAGAATGAAGTCTCTCAGCTGATCCATGGGAATCAGACCATCGGAAGAAAACGCAAACTCTTTTGGTTCCTCTGGCTTTTTGCTGGAAGAATCAGCTTCTTCCTTGCTTTCTAGCTTGCTTTTGAGAGATTGAATTTCAGAATCCTTTTCTTCTACAAACTTCGCTAATCCTTCAACCAATTTGGTCAAGGCAGCAACTTGTTCCTCCAAAGTGGTAGCGCCTGTCGCCATAACATCCATGGCTGAAGGGCTGCCAGGCCTAGTTAAAGCATTGAGACTTGAATGTGGAGTGCCTTGAGTAGAGGTAGAATCAGAACCGCTTGAATAGTCCTCTTCTTGGTGGACTTCTGAAGCAGATTCTTGTGGTATGGAAGGATGCGACGAAGGCTTCTTGGTATCGCCGTCCTTCTTTGCCTCAAATGCAAGGGCGCCATCTTTTTCTTCCAACGTGGGTGGAAGAGTTGACGAAGCTTTCAGTAGATTAGCACCAAAAGATGGATTTGATTTGGGGAGAAGCAAGGCTTGAGCAGATGCTTGTGCTACAACCTTTGACATGCTTCGAGTTGTTGGACCAACGCTATGAGATCCAGAGCTTGTTTTTGCAGTGGTTGAGGGTTTGGAGCCTGCAACCTTTGGGGCCTTTGAACTATCGTTCTTAGGAGCCATTGAAAAGTGTTGATTTGTTGTGGAGAAGAGATGAGAGGCAGAGATTGTCCCACCGGGCGTGCCAAAATTTGTATCACACAAATTTCGAGTCTGCGAAAAAGACGGAAAAATGCTGAACAAAGTTGATTTTATTGATGTAAGAAATTAGGGTTACAATCTCTGTATGAATTTCAAAGAAATCGATCCTCTGATTCTTCTCTTCGAATGTTGAAACGAGGGCTTGAAGCTTGATCTCGAATCAAACGGCGTAATCTTCTCCGAGATTTGCGGAAAAGATTGATGATGTGGCTTGAATGTTCTTCAGAGCTTTTAGGCTTTGATTTGAAGAACTATCTTGCTTGATGAAGACTTGAGGAGTTCTGAAGGGCTTTGGATGCTTGGATCTTCAGAGCTCTGCTTGCTGATGGAAGCTTCAGTGTCTCCAATGTGTGTGTCAAATATGAGAGAAGGCACCTCCATTTATAGGGATGGGGAGATGGAGAGTTATGGCAAGATTACAATTCTTTCCATATCTTTCTCTCTAATTATTTCCTTATTTTATTTAAAGGAAAATAATTAAAATACAATAAATATCTTTCTTTTATTTATTTTGGGAAAGATAGTTATATATAATGAGATATAATTTATTTCACCAAGTGGCATAATTTAATTGGCCAAACTTGATAAATAAATTACTGCATCGTTTTGACACGTGGCGCCCTCTGATTGGTCCTTTCACATGTCTTTGACTTTTGACTTGTAAACACGTGGCATTATTTGATTGGCCAGTTATCGTGCTTGGTCTTTTAACCTACGGACACTTGGCAGCATTTAATTGGCTTGTCCGTGGAAATTTAATTTTGACCTATGACACTTGGCAACATTTAATTGGCCAAACTGCGTGCCCTAGGAACACGTGGCGATTCGTGATAGGCAGAAATTTTACATGCCTACAAAGAGCAATTTGCATGTATAGGAGTAGAGATAATATAATGTTGTAGTAGCTCAACGGGTAAGACCTCTGAGTTTTTCTCTTAAGGTTACGTGTTGCGGATAAAAAAAAAGAGATAATTGAGTAGGGAAATAGTGCACGATCACCTTTCGCTCATCTTTTCTTTTTGATTAAGAGTCGTTTTAAAACATTTCACAGAGGATATATAATAATTAGTAAACTTCATATTATTTTGCCTTTCTCGTATTATGATTATTGCTGGAAAAAATATTTAAATATTTTACTCTGAGGGCACAATTTTTGGACTAGGCCTTGGGCACTCCAAACCCTTGGGCCGGCCCTGTTGAGGACAAGGTTGGTTTCACGGGGGGAGTAACGTTAGGTTTAATTGTAATTGTTGTACCTGGTCAAGGTCTAAAGTGTAATTACATGTATTGAAGTTTGAAGTTCGTTTTGTTACTGTTAGAAGAGTGGGATATAAGGGCATTAGGGAGTAGCAGTAGGGGTGTCGAATGTATTGGTTCCTTCTCTCTTACCTTCTGTAATTTTCTTCTCTTCTCTCCTCCTCTTGTAATTCTCTCTCTCCCCTCCTCTAGTAATTCTCTCTCTCCCCTCCACTTGTAATTCTTTTCCCAATTGTAACTCCATTTCTAGTTGAATAATACAATTTGTGTTCAATTCTTGAACACATTTTCATACAAGTTCTATCATCTCTTTCTCGAACCAATCAATCAGTCGAACCGATTTCTTCAGTTTCTCTAAAGAATACACATAATAGGAATATGCATATTAAAAGTTGTGAGGTAAGATTGATATTGCTTGTAGTAGGGCAATTCCAAAGCCTTGTAGATGTGTTCTCACTTGAATTGTGAGCGGCAAATTTGTCTCCCACCCCGCCGTGGTTTCATCAAGATTTTTTTGACATTACTAAAGGTCCTCTTTGGCTTGAGCTAATACTTCTTTTCCTATATACGCAACAATCAAACATATAAAGTCAATTCAACACAATACACATAGATGTCTAAACTATAAAAGAGCAAATGAAAGTTTTTTGATATGGTAATGCCTGAAGGAAATTGCAAAGAAATCTGGAACACGTGTCTATCAACTTTGACAGGAGAAACTTCAAACAACCTTAGCTTCTATAGTAAGGAAAAATAAGAAACGAAGTGGGAAAAAATATGAAGATAAAGAACACAAACAGAAAGTTAACAAAAATCGTAGCAGTAATGAATTCACGTACACCAATCTTAGAATTCGGAGTACTCAAACCCAAACCACATAAAAACAACAATTGGGTTCTCAGAAAAACTATCTCAATCAACATGCATAGTTTCCTATAAATATTTTCTCCAATTAGTATACTTCCATCTCTCTATCTATCTCTATATATTCACTTATTACTCCAAAACCCTTTTTCAAACCTTTACCAAACAACTCCATTTGTCTGTGCTTCGGCTAGAAAATTGCCCAAGCCCAAAGCGTTTTCAGTAGGCTTGACAACTGATCTCTCATTGCTCACACATGGCCCAACAATCTTCTCCTCTTAGCCATGGTAGCTTACTAATAACTTCTTCGAGCCTCGTAACATGGACCAAAACAGAGTGCGAGTCAACTCCCTCTGTCTTAATTTGATACTCCACTATAAAATTATGTGTAATTTTCAAACTAAAAAATAATATATTTACCAAAATAGTTTTTGATTTTTTTTTTCACTGTATTAAAGTTCTCAATGAGATATATAAAACAAGATCCATATTGATAAAAAAATTATTTTTGTAAGTACAGTATTTTTGAATTTAAAAATTACACGTAATTTCGATGTTTGGGAGACTTGGACCAAAATGACTTCTCCTAAAATGAGTTTTCCATTTTAGACTTTAGAAAGGAGAAGTGAAAAAGAGGTGGTGAGGAGCTTTTCCACTTCTTATTTTTCACTTTTCTCATTTTCATTAACAAAAATACCCACAAAATGTATATTGGACATATCTCCCAAATATTACTCTTGTTATAAAATGCATTCTGCACATTTCTCCCAAACACTTCTACCAAATTCAAAATACATTCTGACCATAATCTAAAAAACCAAAAAATTAAAAATGAAAAACTGAAAATGCGACTCACAAGCACCCCTAACTTGAAGAGTCACAAGTGTTCTCGATGATAGTGTGGTTGAAAAAGGTTGGAAATGTCAAACTTTTTTATGGGGGAAATGTCAAATTGTCAACTCACGAGGAGAAAAGTCTGGTCAAACCTAAAAGTCAAAGTCTTTTGATAAACTGTTTCTTAGACCGTACGTCGTATCCTAGGTAAAGGACATAAGCGGTCCTTTTATTCATTGGCTCAGGTGTTTCCAAACCATACACAAACGTGTGCGTCAGCGTTTACTTGTTTGTTGCTATTCCTTCAAACTTTGAAAACTTCAATCAAGGAGGAGCTGGCTATTATTACTTGTGGGGCTAGTAAATGGAGCATGGACAAAGGATCCTTCCTTTCATGACTCATATTGATGCCGGTCTCAAAGGTTCACATAAAGAGACAAGGCCATTTCCAACAACGCTCTTTCGATATCTACTATTGATAACGAGGGATCGAGGGACGGATAAGTTCGGACGACCGTTCTACCTATGTTCTAAATATTTACTCTTTCCGTCCCATTTTGTTTGTCAATTTTCGAAGATCGTGTCATCGGTCAAACCCTTATAACTTTTAATCCGTAATGTCTTTTATGATTTTGAAAACTTCGTATAATAAAACTCATCGAGAACTATCAAACGAGATCCATATTGAATATTTTTTGAAATTCATATTAAAAGATATAAGCAATTGAAATCGGACACGGTCTACTAAAAATGACAAACAAAATGGGACGGAGGGAGTATTAAAATTGCATTAGTTTTTTCTCAACAACTTTAAAACTATGTAATTTGCTCATCCAATATCAGTTTGGACAATCCAACAAAGCTCAACCAAGGGCTTGGAAGCAAACCTTTTATTTCTTGTCATACTATTTTGTCTTTTCAAATAAATAGGGATGCACTAGATCATATGCAGTTATAATATATATGTTTTAAATTTAAATTTCATTTTAATGTTTGTCCACCCAACCTTAAAATCTTAAGTCCGCCCATGGCCCTTGCTCTTCGCCATGCTCCCTTCACATTTACGTCGATTGGATGGAAGGATCGATTTTCATGATTCCTCTCTTTTGTCTTGTACTGTTCATGCCCTTCGACAAGTAGGTGGTGAATTGCTGCAAATCTGGTGAAATGATCTTTCTGGCATTAGTATTAGCAAAATAAAAAAAAATAAAACAACACATACAACTTGTTTAAAGTACTAAATAAACGTAAAACTAATAAATTAATATCAAATGTTCTAAACCACTACTACATTAACCAATCTACATGATAATTAGCTTAAATTTATTATTTTATTTCTTTTAATTTTCATTAGTTGTCCCAAAATTTATAATTTTTCTATTCACATAGATGAGAGAACTATAAAAAGTAAAAGAATTATGATTAAAAGATAAAAAAAAAATTAATGAAGAAATTTTTTCTATTCCCATTAATTTTTTGAATTTTTTTTTTCATTCGTTCTATAGTTTTAAATTTGTTCGACTCTTCTCAGACGGATATGAAAAGTCAAATATTCTAACCATAAGTTAAAAACAATAAACCCATAATGAAAATGAGTTATACCCGACAAGATTTGAAAACGTTAAAAAATATGGACCGAACTTGAAAAAAAAATCTATCGAAGAAAAGGAAGAAAAAAAAAAGCTTTCCTTTGAATAATATGTTGTCTTCAATGAACGTTTTTTTAGCATTTTGTCAGAATTTTTCACTTTGTATATTTTTCTCATGAACGCGAATCGAAAAACGTAATAAATTTTCAGGCAAAACTAATAAAAATTTTAAAATGGAAAAGATAAACCCAAATAATTAGTTTCGGACTAACTATTTCTTAGATGGATTGATTTTGTGAAGGCTTAGGAGATTTAGTACTAATTTGTTAATTTGGCATTGGTTTAGTTTTTAATTACCTAGTTATTTGAGTCGTTTTATTTGGCAAGAGTAAAATTAGTATTAATAGAGAAAATGGACTAAAGTGTTACATAAAATACTAAAGTAGGGGAGTGCAACGTGATTTCTAAGAGTAGAGGGGGTGGTAGTGTGATTTGAGTAAAATTCAGAGGGTGTTAGTGAAATTTACCCTTTCGTAAATGAAATTTGCTATGTACCTTCATTTTTAAATTGATCTACTTACCTTCACTTCTTGCCAATTTTATTCTTCCAAATTCTTGGTTTCAACTTTCAAAAGTGGTTGGATGACCCTCTCTCTCTAAAATATCCTCTCGCCCCTCTCTTCTTTCTTCTAGCAAGCGGCGGCTAGGGTTTTGAGGGAAGGGGGCTGGTGCCTCCTCCGCCCCTCCCCCCTTCTTCTTCTCCTCTCTCTCCTCCCCTACTCCATCTCAATAGTGTGTCCTCTCTCCACCATTCCTGTTTTTCTTCGTCTTTTCTTTGGACCTTGATAGTCTGGTTTCCATGGTGGTTTTGCTATAGTGTAGATATGGTTTTCAAGGATCTGACCGGTGAGGTGAAGATGGCAGCGCCTGGGTTTTGGCGAGTGGCAACTGATGGTGGTGGCCAATAAGGATGAGAACGAAAATGGTTTTTTCTTTTTTCGACTCTTGTTCAATGTCTTTCCGGCTGGTTTTCCCAGTTCGTTCTGTTACCAGTCGGGTCTCCCCGGATTTGGTGGGTGTTGGTGGTGGTTAATAAAAATCTGATTTGGCTGTGTTTCTAGTCACCTGAGTAGTTTCCGTGCTCGCCGTGGTCGGCTGGCTTTGTCGACTTTGCTGGCTATTAATATGGTTCAGATCTAGACGACCCGTAAGGAGTTTCTCTCCTTCTTCGTTGACTCACACTACACCCGAATTTGGCTCGGTTTGTTTGCGCAATCGTTCTGTTTGCGTCTTTGAGTATGTGTTTGTGAGCTTGAGGCTCTTGTTGAGTTGATTGAGAGAGCTTTCTTACTTTGTGCTTTGTTGTTTATCCCTATTTGTTGGGTTGTTTTACTAGATTTCTATGGCTGTGTTTGCATGACCAGATTCTTGAGTAGTAATATGAATATGATTACCGGAAATCAAATTCTTGGAAATTTTCTTGGTAAAGAATAGGAATATGATTACCAGGAATCAAATTCCTAGGAATTGAATACCTGAAGGAATTGCATTCGGTGTTTGGATTAATTCAGTGATTTTACGCGGGAAATTACAATTATTTTGGAAATTTATTAAAGTCAACGTTTCTTTTTCTTAATGAATGAGCCAGGAATCTGAGATTCTCATGGGTTAAGGGAGAGATTAGATTCGTGCTATGTCTGGGAATGTGATTCCGGGTTGAATATGTTATTAGGAATCACGTTTCTATTCGTATTTCTACCAAACGTCGGAATCAGAATAGCCTGACATCACATTCTCGTTCTTGTCTTTTCCAAACGTTGGAATCATCGATAGAAGACATCACATTCTCATTCCCCCTCGAGATTACTGTCATTCAAACTGAGCCTATCTGTGTATTTTGGACGTCATAAGTGTCGCTGGGCTTAATTACTAAATCGAATTTCTTCTGTTCAAAAAAAAAAAAAAAAAACTTTCAAAGTGGTTACTCACTTCAACTGTGCCTCAAACGCTGGTTAATATTATGTTACCGTAGTTATCCGAAAATTTTAATCTTCCGCCACGCTGGAAAGTACTGTAAAAATAACATTTCACTATAATCTGTAGAAGCACAAAAATATTGTAAAGAATGCGTTAAATAGAAAGTTCTTGAATTCAAAATCCCAAACATCAACAACTCTTTAGTAAAAGTTTCCAAATTAATAGGAACATTACAAAATAATAATACCAAAAAAATGATTTTTTTGGGGCTCATATCACTCTATCAATTCGAACCGACAACTTCTATACCACTCGGTCCATGTGTAATGACAATTTGCCTCTTATTAAAAAAACCAACAACAGCAAGCCGGAAAAAGAGTTCCTGCCGTGCACCCGTATCGTGGGGGATCCGGCCGTGTTACAACAAGACGGCCGGATCCCGCACCGTACAGTGATGTGAGCATGTGCACAGCATGGACCCTGATCCCAGCAAACCAATCACCAACCACCAACCAACAGTTGTTCACCTAGTGGAGCCGGCAAAAGTTCTATACCCTCCAACCCGCTCCCTGCTTCCACCTTAACTCGGACCACCCCTGCCTGCTCCGCCGTGGCCACCACCTTCCTTCTCCTCTTCGGCGATCCACACTCCGATGATGACGAAGATGATCGCTCCGTCAACGACCTCTTTGAAGTAACCCTAACCGGCTCGGCTTCACCGGAATTAATCCGGAGCGGGAAATTGAGCAACGCACGTGACCCGCGCATGCGGTAAGCCGCCCTATCGTAAGCCAACGCGGCGTCCTCTGCCGTCTCAAACGTCCCGAGCCAAACCCGGGCCCCGTTTTTCGCAGGATCCCTAATCTCCGCCGCGAACTTTCCCCACGGCCGCTGCCTCACTCCTCTGTAGTGCTTCCCCCTCGACGGAACCACAGCAGGCATTGCCGCCGTTGCTGGCGGCTCCACCGCTAAATCAAATTTTCCCTCCAAATTACCATTTTTCGGCTCCATTTTCACGGCGGTGGCAGTTTCCGCCGAGAGCGACGGAAGCCACCGGAGATTCACGGCCTCGTTGAGGAGGCCGTATAGAAGCATATCTTCGGAATCGTTTTCCTTGAGAGGTAATAATTCTCCCCAATTTTCAGGCATGGAAGGCAATAAGAAGCCCGAAGTCGTCGCAGGATGATCGTGTTCGCCTAGTAAGTGATGTCTTATTGAATCGAGCAGAGCTAATTCGGGATCAAAATCACCTTGTGTTTGTGTGTACATTATCTTAACAGAGCATATAATTATGTAGTTCTGTTTTGTATATAAGAGAGAGAGAGAGAGAGAGAGAGAGAGGGTCTTTTTGGGGGGAGAAAGAGGGAGGGAACTATTTATAAGGGGTGGATTGGTGGGGATTCTGCAAATAAACGTTCATGAACTTGGTTTAGATTTTTCAAAAGTTCCTAATTTTTTTAATTCCCACTTGGGTCCACTTGGTGGAATTTTTGAACTCTTTTTTTTTTTTTCCTGTGAGTTTCTATGAAAGTTCTGAAAAGCGAGGTGAGATGGAGAGACACAGAGTGGGTTATCAGTCACGTGATTAAATAGAAGGACGAGACAGGACTCGAGTCTTACAACAGCAGCCAAATTTGGCTTTGCAGTGAATTCAAGTTCGACCCAAATATTCAAGCCTGTTTACTGATTAGTATTTGGGAAGTTGAGGTTAGTCGAGATACATATCTAAGAGCATCTCCAATGGTCTTGCCATTTGCTCCAGCGAGACAAAACTGGCGAGGTTCTTGCCGAAAACAGCACCCGACAGGCTTGCCCCAACCTCGCCATTTTACTGTTTTGCTTTTTGACTCGCCTGACTCGGTGAGGCACTGTAGCCCTTGAAAAATTACTCTCTCTCTCTCTCTCAAAGATCATTGGTGCGGAGGCTCAATGGCTTCAGAAATAGTTCGATTCTGGGTCCGCAACGGTGCCGGATACGGATTTGAGACTCTTTTGATTTTGGGGCTCATGGAGTTTGATTTTGGGGTTTGATTTTGGTGGTGGTTGAGGTGGTGGTGGTGGTTGCCATGGAGGTTGAGGTGCTGGAGATGGTGGCGGTGATGTACAAGTTGTGGCTTGATTTTGGGTTTTTTTTTTTTTTTTGAGGTAAATGTCTGGGCTGTTGGGTAGAGGTAATATTTTCTGGCTAGCTATATCAGTGTATAACACGTTTTCTAGGCAATTTGTTGGGCATACAGCTGAGGCTGGTGGAGATGCTCTAAATGAGCCTAGCTACAAATAAGTCTCCATTAGTTCACGAAGAGTTCGCGGTTCTTTTTTTCATGACGCAATTGTTTTAATACTAGTACTTAATGTGGTTCCATTTACAAGAACTCATTTTTACATGACGACAGGAATTTGGGTGACTTGATCTTGTTATTTCTAATTTCTTTTTTTTTTGCACGGCAAAAAAGGATTTTATTAATCAAATATTGAAGATACAAGATTAAACGGAGCAAGAGAAAGCAAAAGAGCCTCTCGAGACCGACGAGATTGGAAGGCTGACAAGAAGACAACCAAACAATCAAGGCGAAATCCAAAAACCCAAACAAAGAGGAGCACAAAATCAAAGAGCACCACTCAAAAGAGAAAAAAAACACGCTACCCTTAAACAAACCTGAAAGCAAGAACCCTCACAAGCCAAAAAAAAAACAAAAGCAAAACCCACAAAGCATCAGGAACAACCCCTATGGAGAAGATTAGATATAAATATAGGCCCTTGCCTTGTTAAGGGCTTCCATCTCAGCAATCTTGCTTACGACCTCAACATCATCACCATCATAGCTAAGGCCAAAAAGCTTGTCTACTGCCCAAATGGCTTGGGCTTCATCTAACAAAATTTTGTTTCTGTTACTTATATCACTTGCTGAAATAGATGCAGAAAGAGTAGCAGATTACACTGCTGATCTTAACACCACACACTTCTTCTTGTTCCTCTTTCCCTTGGTTTCACCTGTGTGGACGGCCCACCTGGATCGTGCGGAAAAGATTGTGATTGTTTGAGTCGCCACCCGGATTTGAGGTCCGAACCCGAGAAACCGATAAAAATATGACTCATTTGCCATTTGGAAAAAGACTTTACTGATCATGGCGAAACCAAAGATTTCTCGGATTCGGGGGTTTGGTTACGAGAGGGGAAGGGTTTTACGGCACCCCTCTCGCCCGGTCCGTGAACCGGTCTCTACTCGATATTTTGTGGGATTTTAAAAATGTTTGAAATTTAATTTATTCACATAAATGGGGAATCGGGGATGGGAATCACATAACAACAAAATATACAAGGGATACGAATTTACGGTGAATGCTTGTGCGCTTGGTCAACATGGATGATGATAATAATAACAACAATTACTACTAATGTCCACAGAAATAAACTACAACAGAAACTGTACAATCAATCCCAAGGAATTATGAGCATAGGGTTTATCACACTGTTTGCAATCTGGATCCCAGAATGGGGATTGAGCGCTCAAGGGTGATGACTTGAGCGCTCAACCCTCATTCCTCCCACACATCTTCCTTGCTGGTTTTTCATGTTTGATGATACTTTAAGACTTTGAACCATTACAGAAACATCACACAAGTATCACCTCGCTTCAGAAATCATCAAAAGATGTTAAAAACATACTTGCTTTCGAACCAGTTTGAGCGCTCAAGGCTCATGGATTGAGCGCTCCAACCAATTTTGAAAGAGAGAGAGGGATTCAGATCATAAACGTTGTACTGACAACTTATACACACCAACAAGGAATTAAACCATAATCCTTCATCAGAACTACTGGAAAATTGCAAATAAGCCAAGAACAGTTTGAGCGCTCAAAGATCTGACCTTGAGCGCTCAAGCCATAACATGGCTTTCTAATTTTTGACCTTTAAACAGATTTCAAAACCTCCTCAGGATCACCAAAGGCATAAAATAAAGTTTCAAAAGGTCAGACAGCCACTGTTTTGCAGTCAAATATAAGAAATTTGAAGATTTTGATCTTTGATCACCATAAAATGGTTAATTTACATTCATGCATGTAGTTTTGGTGTAGAGATAAACTGTTTTGAGAGTTACATGAACGCAATTAACTCTTAAATAATGATCAAAACCAAAAGAAAGCTCAGAAATTAGCAAAACAGAAACTTGTTCAGAATTGGGCTTGAGCGCTCAAGGCCAGAGGCTTGAGCGCTCAAACCCTGTTGTAACTGCAGATTTGAAAAATGTTTTGAACAACTTTTAGGCCTTTGTGGGTTCAATGCAAGTATATTGGACTTGCTTGAACTCACTAGCCTTCCTCAGAAGGATCAAAACAGTGAGTTTATCACTTGTTTAACTACCTTTTGGAAATGATTGTAACTTGAACTTGATTTCGAGCTTGGTGATGGAAGATTGTGGATACTTTGATTGGTATTGTGAATGGGTAAGGCAATGTATGTGATTGATTGAAGATTAAGGATCGAATTTAGGATTTGGAGAGTGGTTTTTATCCACGGTTTTGATGATGGATGAGTGGTTTTGTAGAGAGAGAGGGAAATGGGCTATTTTCTGGAAGAATTAGGAATGCTGAAGTGTGAGAATCTCCTCTTCCAAAACCAGGGGTGTTTGATAGTTTTATAGAGTGAGTGGGAGGGAAGAGAGGAGAGAGAGGAAGTGGGTTTGTAGTTTAGGGGTAGTTTTAGGTGTATTTTAGGACTTAGTGGAGTATAATGTACGTATAAGGATCGTATAAGATCATCCCCAGACGCTCCCATGCAGGAAATCTCATGATGAGATACTCTGCAAGTTGCTGACTGGACCAGAGTTGAGCGCTCAAAGCCATGGACTTGAGCGCTCAAGGTGCTTCTCGGGGGTTTGAGCGCTCAAGGCCATGGGCTTGAGCGCTCAAGGCTATGGATGGCAATTTGCTGGTTTGGCTTGGTTCAACAGTGCTTGGGTTGGTTTGGAACATTTTGATTGTTTAGGTGGTGTTTGGTTGGTTTTGATCAAATTCAAGTCATTCTTACAAGTTCCAGGTAATCGGTCCGCTTCATCATCGGGGATGCTCGAGCGTATCTCGGGTTCAAAATTGGGATGTCTACAACCTGCATTTACTCTAGTGCACCCCAAAATTTCGTTAATGCTTTTTCTATTTCTTTTCCCTTTTATCCCTTTGATTACTGTGTGAATAGGGATGTGGTTTGCTTCAACATCTTCTGAATCTGCCACCTTTTCAACATCTTTCATAGTATTTGCAAGTTGTCTCTCAGCTGCAATATCCTCGAATGATTCAATTTCTTCGCTCAAATCGCCCATCAATGAGTTAGAGAGAGAATCATCGGATCTTCCCTCAAAAGAATCTGGCTCCATGAAAGGTTCATCAACAACATCAATCTTAGACTCATCTCCCCTTTCCACAGATTTGTTAGAGCAATCTTCATTTCCTACCCCCGCTGTCATGTTAGAGCAATCTTTATTTCTAGTTTCTTAAGATAGCAAAAAGACTGTAATGAGGAAGATGATCCTAATTAGGGTGACTTGGACTTCAGACTGATGAATAAGATGAACAGATAGGCTTAAAAGCTAATCCTGATCCTTATTACGGTTTTCTTTGTTTTATATTTTTCTACAGAATCGAAACGACTTAGTTTTGAAATTGCTATTGTAACTGTTACCTCCATGGTTATTGAGACAAATCACATTAGACGATCACAAAAAAAAATTTACATCAGAGAATCTAGACTCGACTTATACAATGTTTTGCTCACTGACCTCTCTCTAAGAGATACTTTGGCCTCCTTTGGCAAAAATACCAAAAATTGATTTTTTGGTTTATTCGTTTTGTCTTTATTCAAAAAAAATTACATTTGTTAGTTTTGCGCCAAATTTTCGTGGTTTATTGGTTTCTCTTGACAAGACGAATCTAAAAAGTATAAAATTATGGTCAAAACTAAATTTCCAATTTCTTGGTGAGTTTTCCTTTTTTTTCTTTTCTTGTTAAGGAGTAATGGAATGGGAGTATATTAACATGGCAGACAAAACATACTGATACACATACAATTTGCACCAAAAATGTTTGGTGTCCATTTACTCCCGCTTGGATTCAAAATTATGACAGATGAACGATTGGGATCTCTCGAACTCAAAATTCACTCAAAATTATGAAAAATATTTTTTTGATGCGATCATTGCAGACAAATCCTCTTAGTTCACATGAAAAAAAATTGGAAGCAACCGTGATCCCGTGGAAGAATCATTTTATTATCGGCATTCTCATTCATACGTTAGTAGGCGCCAAATTTATATGTTCCTTGATTACCAAAAATATCGGCATTACTAATTCAAATTAAATACTCCGTAAAAACAAAAATTGGAAAGTTAGAAAGTAAAACTGTTGGAAATACTGTAGGAAAATATGGAACTTTTTACCTCGCAATCTGTTACTGAAGAACAAAATACTAAAACGGAATTGTCTGTTGTTTTGGGTTGAGTCGCGGACTAGGCCGCTCTTTTTAAGAGGTTTCGCAGCTCCACCCTCACTGTGCAAGCAGTAACAGTCATGCCGTCTCCAGGATAACACAGCCCAAAATATAGCTCCTTATATAGGCGAAGAAGAAACATAACTTTTGGAATCAGAATCAATAAAAAATATTTGCAATTGAATCAATCAGCCCAAAAAAAAAATGTTCCAATTATTTGTAATGGCACTGTGCACTCTAATTAGCACTAGTTTTTTTTTTTTTTTTTTCATTTCTATAAACGTGAGGCTAACTATCATTTGTGCGCGTGAGACTTCAAATTTCGGTTGACTGATTTTTGGATTGAATCCTTCAAATTTCCTTGGGCCGTGGCCCATTTTCCTGAGCGCGCGAAGCCTCTCTTTGAGCCTTCCTATTCAATAGCTCATTAAGTCTCCACACATATAAAAAGTACAAAAAGTTTTTTTAGCTACCCAACGTGAAACAAAAGGTTTTTGAGAACTCATCCAAAAATACACATGCCCCTCCAATAGATTTTAGGTGCATTTTATGAAAATCTCATAAAATGAACATTTTATAGAAATGTGATAAAATGAAATTGTTTTCCCTAATGATAAAATATAGTGGTTTTCCTATAGATTTTAGGAGGATTTTATAAAAATCTCATAAAATCACTTTTACGTTCTGTGTGTTGAGATTGAAATGTGATAAAATATAAAATTTTATTGAAAAAAATGTGTAGGAGAACAAACAATGAGGAAGACATGCTTTCGGGCCCGATACGGATCCATCCATCCTAGACAAATGTTTTTTTTTCTGTTTGGATAAGTCTATCTTCAAAGTCAATATGCCATTTATACGTGGTGGTCCCACTCTCTCCACTTTTTCTTGGATTATGTTTTCGGTCCTCGCGTCCCATCTTCCACTTGCATTTCTTTCCGTTTAATATGTCATCAGAAGAAAGTTCAGCCGCGACCTCTAAAATTGAGTCACACCACAAGAAAGTTCAGCCCCAAATCGCCAGATGAGTAGACTACTTAAAGGTGTTTTTTATTTGGCTAGATATTAGATAATTAAGTTAAATTAGTACTAGTAGTATTTTTTTATGTTGTTGTTTAACTTTTTCGCATTCGTTATTTCTGCGTTAATAAATTGGCTAATAGTGTACATTCTTCATTTTACCTAACCACGTCATAAAAGTAACAGTGTACATTTTTCACTTTACCTGCATACATCTCTTTCAACACTCCAATAATACTTTTATTTTACCTAATCTCTATTAAAATATTGTTATTCATATTTCCCGTTTTAGTTTGTAAATTTTAATATTAGACTATGCATGTACATGTATATGTATACACACACAAGTATATACTTCGTTCTACACAAACCCATTTGCTGGAGCAGATTGAAACTCTCCGTTGTGGTCGATTGTAGCAAATGATCGGGTAATTACCCGGCGTAAGCCCTAAGGTATCAAATGATTGTGGTTGGACCGGCTCATGTGAACCTAAACTTTTACAAAATGACAAAATAGCAATGTGGAACTCATATCATAGAAGCTCGGATTATTAGGATAATTCTAAGGCAAAGAAAACGTGAACAAATAGGTGGGTGCACGGGACCTTCTTGGCTTTGCTTTCTAAGAGGAAAGTCGTACAAATGAGTTAAGTTGTGGGCACATATTTTACTATTGTACTTCAAAACGTTCGTAGCCACCGCAGGAAATTTTGCCTTTACAAAATGCTGGAAAAGAATATTATTGGCATTTGTTAAGTATTACCGGCATTTATTACAAATGTCGTCTATACAGGTGTCGGTAATATTACAAATACCGGGAAATATCTTCACAAATGCCAACAATACCCAAGACTATTTGCAGTGAAAATGCCAGCATGCAGTTTGCGTGGCGAGCAATCTTGAGAAGAAATGCTTCCCCCAAGATTTGAACTCGCGACCTTTGCCCCTCGAGCGCACGAGCTTACCAACTAAGTTAGCTCACATGATGTTTCACAATGCACAATAAAAAATATTTATATTATACGGCAGAATTATTTTAAAAAATTAGACTTTTGCATTTTTATGAAAATGCCGGTAAAAATGCTGGTAAAAGTACTTTTTCGGCATTAACAAAATGTCGGTAATATTTTAGCGGGAAATTTGACTTTTGGCGGCATTATTTTAAACAAATATCAGTAAAAGTTACTTTTTCTATAGTGGTTTTTGCGGCATTAATTAAAATGTCGGGAATGCCCCTATTTGGCATAGTGATTCCAACGAAATTCCAACCCCATGGTACATTGACTTCTAGTCTTAGAGACTAGAATTTTCAGCCTGGACTCTGGTTGGCCACCCTTATTCAAATTTTTTTTTTAATTTGTTAGTTTTACGTCGATTTTTTGGTTAGTCTTGACGAGAGGAATCTAAAAAGTATAAAATTATTAACCAAACTTAAAGCTTTGTGAATAAAGACAAAATAATCCAAAAAAACCACAAATTTGGATTATTTTGTCTTTAGTGAACTTTTTAGAAAAATTTATCATGATTTTATTATACTTTTTAGATTCCTCTCGTCAAGACTAACCAAGAAACCACAAAAAATCGACGTAAAACTAACAAATTCAAAAAAAAAAATGAATAAGGCCGATCAAAAAAAAATTGAATAAGGGCAAAAAAAAAAAAAAAAAAACCAAACTATTTTTTTTTACCCAAAGTACCCTTTAATATCCCTCGGTCCGTCTTTGTAAGTGATTAACAATCACCGCAGTAATTAATACTAGTAGTTGGAAACTACGATTTTGACGCAACATCCACTATATGTGCTAACACTTTGTAGGGGTTCGGTTATAACGAGCACCTAAGCCATGGAAGAGATACCTCTCAGGTGATGGCCGAAAGGCTACCTATGAGGGACTCCTCGATCGGATATACGACACAAAGTAAAGAACCACTCAATAAAAGTAGAGTGGGGCTTCGGATCTCGTGTCTCTGAAACACGTCGAGACGCTTACTATGTTGAATTTATTAACGACCATTTATGGCTAAAAACGAAAGAGCTCGGCCTGGTGCCGAAGGATTGGTAAAATACCTTGCTTGACTCAAGAGTATCAGAGAAGTGCCGAAAGGCCACAAAAGCTAACTCAGCAAATGCTTTAATGCTGCATGTGCATGTAACAAACCGTGATCATGGCGAGTGATGTCACCAGAGCGGTTACGACACGTGTCATGACCTTACTGGAGGCATGTGCTCGCAGTATATTCCCTCGGACCCGTCATCGTGATGTGAGTCGAGCGGTTAAGTCACGTGACGGGCACAATTGTATTTGGAGGGCAAGCCAAGGCTCAACTATACGCACAACTCTCTGAAAACCCGAGATCTACACTTCATCCCCTTCCTCTGCTAACGTGACCGTAGGAGTGCCTTTCTGGACTCTGCGGTCTAGTCCGGCGCTAACGGTGTATTGAGTGCAGGCCTAGGTGTACCTAAGTGAGAGGCGATCATCTACAACCATTACTCCACCGGGAAGAACTCTCTGGAAAAGTAGGCTCCATAATTGGCGACTCTGCTGGGGAGCGAGTGAATTCGTCACTTCTCCGGCGTTTCTCTTCTCCTTCATCTTGGAGACTGCTCTTCCTTAACTCCTTCCCGTTCTTAGTTCCTCCATGGCGATCGTTGAAGATGACGGAACTGCCACTCCAGCGGGCGGCGCCAACCCTACCGGAACCTCTCGGGTGGCGATAACCACCCATCCTATCACCAACCTCAACCCGAGCCCAATTCCGCTGGAAGCTGTGCAACAAATGCAAGAGAAAATGGCCGCAATGAAGGCTCAGATTGAGGCCCTGACAAATAGGCAACCAACCACTTCAGTTTCTCATTTTGGGGCGTTGAGACGGCGACGTAAGGTGGCGGCTCAAGCGACACAAGTCACCCACTATACTCAGCGCTCTTCGGTCAAAGACCTCCTGACCTAACCAGTCATCGTCACCGATGCGACGGGATGAGTGATCCCTCCCAGATACTAGACCTCCTCTCCGAGAAGACGTTCAGAACTCGTGCATACAGAGTACACCGCTTGGACAGGAGGTCACTCTACATCTAGCTCTCAATCTACGACGAGGCATTCTAGATCTCAAGCCACATGTCGTGATGACATGCTAGAAAACGTAAACTATGACAAAGCTCTGGTACAATACGACACGGATGGCCGAGAGATCATCCGTAGCAGATCTGGGGACCACAGTGGCCGACGTGACGATCGTCACCAAGGACGTGATGATCGTCACTGAGAGCATGACAATCATCACTGATAGCGTGATGATAGAGCACCACCACGTAATACCCACAACCGGGATCGAAGTCCTTGGCGTGACCGAGATGGATGATACCAGCGACTTTATAATCGTACGGGACCCACGCACCGGAGAATCGAAGCGATATCGAGTAGAAGCACGCTCAAGGCATTCTCCACATGCTGGAGATTCTGAAAAACGGAAGGAGCATCCCACAGAGCTCGGTGCAACCGACGAGTGGCACAGACTGAATGCCAAAAAGGCATACAACACTGGCAAGGCCTATGAGGCCCCTAGTTCGTCTGAGAAGCCAACTGATTCTAGACTCCGGAAGATTCAGGACTCACCGTTCATACGAGAAATCCAGGAAGCCCAGGCGCCAAGGAACTTCACTGTCTTAAAATTCACAAAGTATGACGCTAAATCGGACGAAGTGAGGCACCTCATGCATTACCGACAGCTAATGGGACACTACAGCTACGATGAAACTGTAGACACCCCGATTTTGACCCAGGATACTTGTCAAGCACTCCCGGTGATGAGAAAACCTCCTGTGAACACCTTAAGGTTAAGAAGAAGGCTTGAACTTCCCCCAAACCACCCCAAACCATTCCCAAATAACCTAAACCATTCCCAAATAACCTAAACCAACCCAAATGACCAAAATACCCTTCAAAAGACCAAAATAAACCAGAACCAACCCCTGTGCTCATATGGGTTTGAGCGCTCAAACCCCCTGTTTGAGCGCTCAAGCTCTGTCCAGTCTGTCGGTGGCAGAGCATCTAATGATGAGATTCCAACTGAATGGCTGCCACCCAGCCGTTTTTCTGTTGCTCGCATGCACCTGATAGACCCCAGGGTGGACCTATATTGTCCCATTAGGCCCCCCAATTCAACAAAACCCATTTTCCCTCCCCATTTCTCTCTATAAAAGCCACCTTTCTACATCATTTGCAGAGGTTAGACACTCTCACCAGCTCCAAGCTATTACTCACTCTCTCTCAAACCATATTTCCAGCAACCATCAACCCATTTCATCCATTACTTCAAACTTAATCCTCTTCCATCCATAAAACCCATTTGATCCTCAAAACCTCTCACTAGAATACACCATCATCTACTCAAAATCAACTCAAGCCAACCTACACCCATCATAATCTGTCCAAAACAACTCACATTACACTTGTAAACACAGCCACAATCCAAGCATTCACCAAAATCCCAAGTTCAAGCCCCAATCAAGATCAAAAGGTAGAAAACCATGTGAAAGTTACGGGTTGGTACTCCTGAGGGAGACCAGTGGGTTCATGGAGGTCCTCTATACCTCTAATGGACTCACAAGGTCTTAAACATCCAAGAAAACAATTTTTGAAAACCCCAACTTCAAACAGCTTGAGCGCTCAATGTTATCACCTTGAGCGCTCAATGTTATCACCTTGAGCGCTCAAACTGTTTGAGCACCTCTTCATGTTTTGTGGTTTCTGATCATCTCTTAAGTTGGTAACATCATTATTATGGCTATTTGTTGGTTCAAAAACTCTTAAATCAGTTTATTTTGCCTTTGATCATTGATCAATGAACTCAAAAGCCATAAAAATGATGTTTCATCATCATCAAACCATGGATGATCCCATTCTATGAAACAAACAGTGTGTTTCACTCCTTTTAACCATGATCAGAAAGTTTCAAGCTCATACCAACATCAAAGAATGGTCAGAAATCACAGAAGCTCATAACCCTTGAATGGGGCTTAAGCGCTCAATGCCAGGACTATGAGCGCTCAAGCCTTGTTCAGTTTTGGAATTTGAATCTTGTTTACTTCAGTTCTGTATTCTGTCTTCAGTTCATGAAGTGTGCGTGTGTTGATGTTTGGCCAAGCCAACCTAATTATGAAGTGTGTGTGCGTTGATGTTTGGCTAAGCCAACCTGATTATGAAGTGTGTGTGTGTGTGTTGATGTTTAGCTAGGTCAACCTGATCTCTTCTCCCTTTCACTCTAATCATGCTTATGTGTGGTCCCAATGCTTACTCTCCACTCATGTGGACACCTCAAGTTTATTTTATTCATGTTGATGAAATTTCAATACATTATGCATCATCATATATCATGTTGAACTAGTTTGCGACCTAGATGGGGGCAGAATGCTGCAGAAACACTCAAATCCAGGAGATGGCTTGAGCGCTCAATGCATCCCTTTGAGCGCTCAAACTGTCTTTTGGTCCAAACAAATCATTCTCTTATTTCAGCTTGTTTTTTTGGCATTTTGAGTGTTCTACAAAGTTTTAAAGCATTGAATCTTCATTCCTATCATACTGTTCGCCCCATTTTGGTCCATGGATGAGTTTAAGACCCATGATTATGTGATTATGTCATTTTGTTTAATGAGTCAAATGCTGTTTTTGAATAAACAATGGTGATTAAAACGTGTTTTCATCAAATCAGAATCATCAGAAGCATCATAAGCATATGTGAGTGAGTAGGAGTTTGAGCGCTCAAACGCCCAGGTTGAGCGCTCAAACCCTTGGCAGTGGATCAGATTGGTTTAGTCCGGCGGTGGTTTGTGGTGTCTTTGCTGATTACTTTGTTATCATTCTGTATATTCTAACATTGTTACTTGCTGTTTGATGTTCTGGTTTGTTCATACTTGCACATCATCGCCATTCATGTAGATTCACGGAGCACAAGCATACACCGTAGCTTATTGTTGTGTTTATCATCATTACGTGGTTCCCATCCCCCCATTCCCATTACTTGTTCAAAGTTGAGTTGCATACATTTCTTGTATAATCCCACAAAAGTCAAGTAAAGACCGGTCTTCGAACCGGGCGAGGGGGGTGCCGTAAAACCCTTCCCCTCTCGTAACTGAGCTCCCGAACCTAAGATAGTATGGTGATGACGGTCCAGTATCCAAACCTTATCCTAAAAATGAGGCACGAGTCAATCAAGTTCGGTTCCTCGGGGACAATCCGCTAAAACCCGGGTGGCGACTCCGAATCAATCGAGGATCCACCGGAGGTGCGTCTACAGAAACCATGATGTGCAAAGCATTCCCGGTGAGCCTCCAGGGTCTCAGTTTAGTCTGGTTCAACCAGCTACAGCCTAACTCTATCAGCTCATTTGAGAAACATGAAGAGGCCTTCACTGCTCGGTTTGTGACAAACAGCACGCAACCAAAAATAATTGATGCCCTCATGCGCCTGAAACGAAAATTCGAAGAGAAATTACTGAGTTACGCCGAGCGCTATTGGGAGATCTACAGGGAAATCTACAACGCCATTGAAAATTGTGACCAGCAGATGGCTGCCACATCTTTCAAATATGCGCTGGACGAGACCTCGGCAATCTTCGAAGAGCTCATGCTCCACCCTCCGGCAAATATGAGCAGATTGATGGAAACTGTGGATAGGTACGCCCAGCTTGAAGAAATCATATCCGAGAGGAAGCTGTCTAAGTCTTCGGGTGGACAGAGAGCTGATGCTGGAGATTACTCGAGGTAAAAGTAGATCAATACTGTTAAGTCTGGAAATAACAAACCAAGATGGAAAAATGAGAGTGAGCAGTGGAAAGAGCGCGAACAATGGAAGGAACGAGAGCTGAAGCCTCACGAGTTCGTCGCTACTGAGAGCCATCTCTCGGGAAAATTGGTTCGTTTGGCCGACCAATAAATTGGGGACAGCGGTAAGTCAGCCAGCAGACTGCAAGGTCAAATGCACTTATCATGCTGAATTGGGACATTATACCACTACATGCCAGCCTTTCAAAGAATTCTTGGAGAGGCAGGTAACGCAGGGGCACATGGACCAGTATATCGATCGGCAGAGGACGGTGGCCCGAGCACAGCAGCCTCAACAAAACAACCCGCTAGAAGAGGAAATCATACATGTAATTCACGGGGCTGCAACCAAAGAAACAACCGACGCGCTTGGGGCCATACTGAGCTCCTCTTCTCAAGCCATCACAGTTGATGGAAATCAAAAGCGGAAGCTCTCGGACCGCGACGAACAGTGGACAATTACATTCACTAAGCAAGTCCTGAAGAACGTGCAGCTGCCGCATAGTGCCGCTCTTGTTATTTCCATTTATATTGAGGTTCCCAAGGTCAAGCGAGTGCTGGTTGACCAAGGGAGTTCCACAGAGATAATGTACTACTCAACCTTTAAAGCACTGCGTTTGAATCCGAACCATCTGATGCCAGTCGACTCCCCCCTCTTTGGATTTAACGGAGCTCCAGTTTGGCTGATGGGATGGATCACTCTTCCGGTTCAAGCTGGATCAAAGAAAATTCATGTGGAGTTCGTAGTCGTCGATGCACCGAGCCCCTACAACTTGATACTCGGACGAATTTGGTTGCACGAAATGAAGGCCATTGCCTCCACCTATCACCAAGTCGTTCGGTTCATAGGCGTCGAGGGACAACAGGAGGACATCAAAGGAGATCAAATGACTGCAAAGAGGTGTCAAGTCAATGCGGTTCATATGAAGAAGAAAAGGACCAAGGGAAAGAAGAAGAAAGAGCCAAAACTGAAATCTATTGAGGAACCAGAAGGTCTGATCTTGGAAGATGTTGGACTACCAGCCAAGGAGAAGGCAGTAGAAGATTTGGTAACAGTACCCATCAAAGAAGACGGAAGCCGTTACTTTCTCCTCGGCTCAACTTTGACAACCTTTGAGCAGGATCAACTGGTGGAATTCCTTAAAGGAAACATTGAGGTCTTTGCCTGGACACCATACGAGATGCCGAGCATTGACCCTCAGTTTATCTCCCACTCTCTTAATGTGGATCCTCTTCGGAAGCCCGTGGTACAGAAGCCGAGACGCTCTTCTCCGGCTCACTCAAATATTGTTATTGCTGAAGTTGGAAGGCTACTTGACGTCGAGGCTATCCGAGAGGTCAAATATTCGACATGGCTGGCCAACACTGTGGTAGTGCCAAAGAAGAATGGGAAGCTACGCGTTTGCGTAGACTATACCAATCTCAACGATGCCTGCCCGAAAGAATGCTTTCCTCTGCCACGGATTGACCAGCTAGTTGACGCTACAGTGGGACATGCTCGGCTCAGTATGATGGACGCTTATAGTGGATACCACCAGATAGCAATGGCCGTTGAAGATCAAGAAAAGACAACTTTCATCTCTCCACGAGGAACTTATTGTTACAAGGTGATGCTTTCGGGTTGAAGAACGCTGGGGATGCTTTCGGTTGCGATGTCGTTCTCTGAAGGGTCAACGCTTGTAGAGGGCTCGGCACTAGTCGTAGTCTCGGATGGACCCCAATCAGACCGGTCATCTGACTAGGTGGCTTCACTGTCATCTAACTCGGTGGCTTCACTGTCATCTAAGAACCCATTTGAGACGTCAACATCATCATCTATATCGATGGGTCCTTCGGGTATATCAAGGTCAGGTTCCGGAGGGATGGATTGAAGGGGTCTTTCATCTACTGGGGTATTGAAATCGTGATCCATTGTGACGATTTCTCGGCAAGGGTTCTGCCGAGCTCTCAACTTGTGGAAAATGAACGTGATGTAAGAAGCGATAGTGCTTGAGGTCTCAGATCCGAGCTCTTGGTGTTAAACGAGATCTCGATGACCGGCGGCGCCAGACCTAGAAAAAGAATGCACGGGCATAAGACCGTTAGCTATATGCAGGTCACCGAACCATTCGTGTTGAGCTGTCTATACCTAATTGGCCCACCGGACAATCGAGATCTCAGATGATAACGCGTGAAGCTCTTTGGCACCCATGACCGAAGAGTCAAAGTGTTACGTCCTAAACCCCTCGGTGTCATCTTCAACCTCAAGAACAGGTTGAAGATGACTGTTCATCTTCGAACCAAAACCCATAAAACTATCCCACATGACGAGAAAAATGCGTAGAAAACTCTTCAAAAGTGCATAAAAATGGTGTAAATCATAGAGAACGAAGCAAGAAAGGATGTTAGAAATGTTGTTTACCTGGAGATCTGAAGAAAACTTGGAGTAACGATCTCGATCCGCCACAAAGACTCAGAGAATCTTCAAAACTTAAGAGAGAGATACTCTGGAAATTGAAGAACTAGAGAGAGAAAATGTCTCTCCTCCGTTTGAGGGTCTATTTATAAAGGCGGAAGAGATTCGAAATTTAATGGGCTTGGGCGGGAAAACCACACGATCACAATGAAGAATCCGGAGCGGCGTGTGCTCGACCAACGGATGCCCAACACATGTCACCAAGGACGGTGCATCGTAGCAATTCCCCTCCACTACGTCAGCAATACGACGCGGATTAAAGATGATGTGACTGCATCTGTCACGTCGCCTCTAAAACCTTACTCGCAGGGGACACGTGACGGAACCCTGATGGGTGAAAGTTCGGCGAAGATAAAGCGACATCATGAGAAGCTTATCTTGAAACATGGGGCTCGGATCTGACCCTGCTAGGTTCCCGAGCACTCAACCCCTCCACTGGAACGTAGACAAAGCGAAGGGATTGAGGGGCTATTGTAGGGGTCCGGTTATATCGAGCACCTAAGCCATGGAAGAGATACCTCTCAGGTGATGGCCGAAAGGCTACCTATGAGGGACTCCTCGGATATTCGACACAAAGTAAAGAACCACTCGATAAAAGCAGAGTGGGGCTTCGGATCTCGTGTCTCAGAACCACGCCGAGACGCTTACTATGTCGAATTTATTAACGACCTTTTATGGTTAAAAACGAAAGAGCTCGGCCTGGTGCCAAGGGATTGTTAAAATACTTACTTGACTCAAGAGTGTCGGAGAAGTGCCGGAAGGCCACAGAAGCTGACTCAGCAGAGGCTTTAATGTTGCATGTGCATGTGCATGTAACAAACCGTGATCACGGCGAGCGACGTCACCCGAGCGGTTACGACACGTGTCATGACCTTACTGGAGGCATGTGCTCGCAGTATATTCTCTCGGGCCTGTCATCGTGACGTCAGCCGAGCGGTTAAGTCACGTGACGGGCACAATTGTACTTGGAGGGCAAGCCAAGGCTCAACTATAAATAGAAGCCTTCCTCACCCAAAAAAGGGACGCATAACTCTCAGAAAACCCGAGATCTACACTTCATCCCCTTTCTCTACTAACTTGACCGTCAGAGTGCCGTCCTGGACTCTGCGGTTTAGTCGGGCACTAACGGTGTGTTGAGTGTGCAGGCCTAGGTGTACCCGAGTGAGAGAGGATCATCTACAACCATCACCTCCGTCGGGAAGAACTCTCTGGAAAAGTAGGCTCCACACACTTTATTTCATTGTTTCATGATGCTTCAATACACATTAAGTATTTTGACTTGGTTGTGTACTGTTTCTGAAGTTGCCATACGCCCATACATTAATAACAACTTCCAAAGTTGGTTGTGCAGTGGGTAAGACCAAAGACTCGGTTGGTTTGATATATAATAAAAAATGACGCTTCTCCAGAAAACATTCACTAGAAATCACAACCCTTGACTGCTTCAATGCGTTCGTAGGCATTTTATTCTTTTATTTAGACAAAAGGTCCGATTCCCCTCTAGACAAATCAGGGGAATTGAGGTGCATGTTAAAGGTTACTAGATGAATCCTCACATTAGCAACAATTACATACTGTCTCCACGTCCCGTACTATTTTGATCAATTTCCAATTCTTGTCATTAGTGGTAATGTATCTCCGCGAATAATTCTTCAAAATATTTTTCATCAAATTAACGAAATACTAATTTTGTAAATAGGACAAATAATACAATATGGAGACCAGTAGAAGGCAGGGATGAACTAGTCTTCTGAAGCCCTGATACTCCATTTATGAGCTTGAAACCATCAAAGCATCTCTCTGTTTCTCTCATTTAATGTCGTTTTGATTTGTTCTTTTCTTTTTTTTGACAATGTCGTTTGATGCTCCATTTATAAGCTTGAAACCATCAAATTAAAGTAGGGATGGCAACGGGGCGAGTTGGGGCCAGTTTTGATGATCCCGGCCCCGACCCTATAATTCACAAACCACCCCTAACCGGCCCCTAACCCGACGGAGTAATTTATGGGTACCTCCGCCCACGCCCTATCGGGTATCGGGTTTACCCGCCCCGCCCCTACCCCGCCCTTATTTTTTTCACATATTAGTAAATGATATTTTAGACTCCAATATTAGTGAGCACACAAAGGATAAAAGTTCACAAAATAACTTTTACAACTCAACCAAAATCTACTATCTAATGTTTTATTTTAGTTGTAAAAATAAAATTAATTATAAGAATACAAATAAAATTTGATGCATATAAGGGAGAAAACATAATTTCATATATACATATAAGAGTATATAAATATAGTTATACATATATATGTATGTCGGGGCGGGTAATATCGAGGCGGGGTGACGATACCCCTACCCCTACCCTAACCCTGGAGGGTTTTTCAAAATCACCCTTTGACCCTACCCTAACCCTAGAGGGTTTTTCAAAATCACCCTTTGACCCTACCCTAACCGTGGCGGGTTTTTTAAAATCACGCCCTGCCGCTACCCGTTACCCATAAAAATAGAAAAAAAAAAACCCTACCCTATCGGGGAGGGGTAGGGCGGGTTCGGAGTGGGGCGGGTTGAATTATCATCCCTGAATTAAAGCATCTGTTTGTTTCTCTCATTTAATGTCGTTTTGATTTATTCTTTTCCTTTTTGGATCATGTCGTTTTGATTTGTTCATACTCTTGACCCATGAGTCCGTGACTTCGTTTACCATAAACCTAGTTAAACACTTAAAGTACTGTGGAGTGTCGATGTAGAAGGTTTTTGTCCACAAAACATATCATATTAGTTGCTTTGTTGACTAAGAATTCCCGTCTTTGTCCTCCATCTACGGGCTCTATTTTTCATCGGGTTTCTGGAAGCAAATTGTCCGTCATACAGACAACAACAATATCTCAATTTGTATCATTATCGTCATCATTTTTCTTTTCAACAATTTATTTTATTACTTCTTTCGTTAGAAACATTTGTATAAGCTACCCTAAAAAACATAAAGTCCACGTTATACCCCGAAACAGAAGGAAACGATTGTGAACACTACTTTCGTATGTAATTAAGCATATACAAAGTGCAACATATGTTAAAAGTTATTTCAAAAGTTTGGCAAAATAAAAGTAGGTAGGGAAATGATTCAGTTAAACCCAAACTGAATATGTTGCATACCTACATTCAGCATGGTCAAACTTTTAATATTGTAGGTTATTTTTCCTTAATATGGTTTGTCATTTTTCTTACTAATTTGGCTCAAGAGTAAAGACAAGAACCATCTGTTCGAGTAAAATATGAGGGCAGAATGACTGAACTAGCAAAATAAGGGATCCCTAATCAGGTAAACTAGCAAAATATAATTTTACATAAAAGATCCCTTATCGGGTAAGATACCCAGCTTTTTTTTTTTTGGTCATTCGTCATTCCTAATCTATTATTACATTAGGGGAGGGGGGAATGAACTTCGATCTCGGAATGCAGTGTGGGGTATCCAAGGGCTCTACCGCATGAGCTTGTTGGTTTTTGGCTCGATTTCCTCGTTCGCAGCATCTATGGACCGGACCAAGGCTTCTCTGGTCCGGACCAAGCAATTTTGAGCAATTTGGGAGGTCTCTGGTACCATAGTCCGGACGGGGATTTTGGTGGTCCTGATTACCAAGTCAGTTTGGTCAGAAACGTCACAACAACCCATAGTCCGGAAGGGGATTTTGGTGGTTCGGACCATGGTGACGGGAAATAAGATTATGGAAGGTTTTTTTAGGGTTTTTTGGGGCTTAAAAGCCCAATATTGTTATTTCTTGTTGGGCACTCATTGTTTAGTATAAATACATGTATTCTGCCTCTTTTATTGGTGTGAAAGCAAATATTAGGGCATTGGGTTAGAGTTTTGAGAAAGCTGCCTTTGTTTTGGCTTTTGGTGAGTTTAGGTAGAAGATTTTCTGCAGAATTCTTCTTTGTAGCTATTTTGAACATTCGTTTTGTTAGTGAAGCCATTGATCGACTGCCCGTGGACTAGGCTTACATCCCAAAGTAAGGCCGAACCACGTAAATCTGTGTCTCTCTCTTTTCTTGTTTGTTTTCTCTCTCTTTTTCTCACGTTTGGTTTGGTTAATTAGGTTTACTTCTCAATTAGTTATTTGTTCTTCGAATCAGTATTCAATACCATAAATTATATTGGGTGTGGTTGAGTCTTGGGTGGCCTTCCGCACAACAGAGCTACCCACCACTTGCAAGATACCCAGCTTTCAGCAGTGATTTTTGTGAGATTTTAATCTTGTAAAATAATCCACCAAATCTTGAAAAAGATATGGATGCTGTGTCAAAAAAATTCCCTTTATCATGGTTCAACATGGAACACGTATATATATAGTAAAAAATGACCAGCTTACCTTGAGGAGCGTAAAGAAAAATTAGAGTGTGAAAGCAATGTACAAAGTACAGACTATTTGCTCTGTATTATTTAAAGATATTGGACCTCGTTCAAATGCACATTAAAATTTACGAATTTTGGGTTGGCTAGATCGAGTCCTGTTGGATTGAAATTTGACGTAATCTTTTCGTGTGATAGTTTTGGATGGTGATGATTAGAAGAAATCTAACCGAGTAAGGAGATTATTTCAAGCATAATATATTTCGGTTTATTTTATTTTTATCCGATTTGGTTTGTCGGCGATAAATCTTGAGAAATGAAATTTTAAAGGAAGTATACGTATATATATCCATAATTGACTGGAGAACAAATAGAGTTGGGAGATACTCCCTCCGTCCCAAAATAATAGTCCACGACGGAAGTACTTCATTTTTTTATTTAAAAAATGGCAAAAGAGAGAAAATGGGGCTCTTATTTAGGAACGGAGAGAGTAACTTTTATAAACACAATGTGTTTTGATGTAAATGACTCAAAAAAGAATGTCAATTATGGCCAAGGGCTTGTAACCCAATGGTTATCTCACAAGGAAAACTAGGGTTTGAGCCTCGACAGAGGTGTTTGGGGTTTAAGATTATGGATAGCTTCGAGATCCCTTCTCAGTGTGAGCCCTTCTGAGTCTGGGCTAACTCACTAACTTTTCCGCTAATCCCTACTGATGTATTTTAAATGACAAAAAATATATATAATAATCTACTATTTTTTGTTATTTAGAATATCATAATCCAGGCAATTTTTGTTCTAAAACGATAATTATCGATAATTATTCATGATTAAATAAACCACCTTATCAAAACGTTCCGCATGCGAAGGTAAGAACAAGAAAAGTAAACTCTAACCTGACGTAATAATTAAATCGTAACCGTCGATTTCCCCATTTTAAAAGCTGGAAGAGGATCCAACGTTCAGAACTCGTCAAAGGACAAAATGAAGCTTCCTTTTCCCTATATACTGTAATCCTTTTCATCACCACCCCTCCCCCATGCACAGACTCCTCTCCCTCCAATAAGTTCACTCGTCTGCTCGTAAGCCATAAGCCTAAACGAATAGCTCCAATTCCCACGGACTAGTCCAGCGCACAGCTCGACTAGTTTGAACTTGTATCCGTACCAGTTTACACGCACTTTCTCAAAATGGCGACAGTGGACGAAACTTTGGCTCTTGAGCTCATTCGTCTCCACCTACTCGGCGAGTTCTCTCCTATTACAAACGGCTTCTTCTTTGATCTACCTGACCTCTCCACCTCTGAATCTGAATCTCTCTCCTCACAAACCTCCAGTAACTACGACTCTCCGGTTTTATTCCACGACTACCTAAATTTTAAAGAAGTTAGCAACACAAATTTCTTCAATTCCGTCCCTAGTCCAATCCAAACCTCGAGTAACTACCACTCTCCGATTTTATTCCCGGAGTGCCTAAACTTCAATGAAGTTAACAACACGGATTTCTTCAATCCCGTTCCAAATAAGATCAAATTCGGCCAAAGTCAAACGTATTTCATGCAATTCGAAACCATGCCTCAAACAATTGATCTCACGACAGCAGAAGTAATCTGTTCGAGCATCAAGCCGAACCGTAGGCCATCGCTTAAAGTAGATCTGCCTCCAGTGAGGAAATTCGAGTTGCTGGAGTTTGGCCAGCTGGATGAGTCGGTTTTCGTAGAGAAATCGTCGAGTGTTGTGGCTGCAGCGGCGGAGGAGAAGCACTACAGAGGCGTGCGGCGGCGGCCGTGGGGGAAATTGGCGGCGGAGATCCGAGATCCTAAGCGCCGAGGATCCAGGGTTTGGCTGGGGACTTACGACACCGCCAGACAGGCGGCCAAGGCGTACGACAGGGCCGCATTCAACATGCGTGGGAGTAAGGCGATTTTGAACTTTCCTCTCGAAGCCGGGAAACGGTGGGAGACGGCGGCGGTGGAGGTCGTCGGGGACGGGGGAAGAAGGAAGAGGGAGAGAGAAGTTGAGGAAGAAAAGGCGGTGGTGAAGAAGGAGAAGGTGTTGGAATGTGACGGATATGGGATTAGTAGTCCGTTTGACGCCGTCGAGTTGGACGGCGGTGTGGGATCAAAGCGGGAATGGAAATGGGATATTTAACGTGCCGTTGTTTTCGCCGTTATCTTCCCACTCTATGTTGGAGTTTACGCAACTCATCGAGGCATGAGCATTTTTGTTTTTTAGGAAAACGACAGGACTGCGTACATGTGTATTTTGCAGGCCCTAGCTAACATTTGCGAATGAAGAAATTCATGTGTAAAGAGGCCAATCTTTAATTGAGTGATTGAACATACCAATAGATTAATGTGAATTAACGATAAACTTTGTGAAATTGTGAGGAACCAGTGAGAATAGAGGGCCCTTTTGGGGTAATTGTTGTAGGGTCCAGAAGTGGGGGCTTATTGGACCATTTAGTCCATGTTAAAGTTTTATAAGGTCTAAGGTCCACAATTTTTTATATTTTAAATTTAAGTACTTTTAAAGGGTACTCTAGAGTTTAGGTTTTAGGGTGCACTTTCCTATTATAGGGTTTTAGTGGTTTAGACACTTTCATAGGGTACCCTAGGGTTTTAGGCACTTTCATAGGGTAGCCTAGGATTTTAGGCACTTTCATAGGGTACAAAAAATTTTGGCACTTTCATAGGGTACCCTAGGGTTTTAGGCACTTTCATATGGTACAAACTTTTATGGCACTTTCATAGAGGTACAATTTTTTTTTCGTAAAGGTAAAAAAAAAAAATATATGCCAGCGTTAGGACTGGATAGGTTATAAACTTGTTTGGTGGATTAACGGGGTTACAAATTCTTTGCCTAGGACTTTTGAACAAGTCGCCCATTTTTTTTTTATCTTTGTTAAAAAAATTATATTTTGTAGTTTTGTGTCCATTTTTTTAGATTATTGGTTTGTTTCGATGAGAGGAATTCGAAAAGTAAAAAATTATGATCAAAATTTTTTAAAAGTTAATGAAAGACAAAAATATTAAGGATCCATTTTCTTTGCGCCTTTCTCATCAATTTTACTTTTATTTTCCAAACTTATGCTGCAATTTTATCCATTAACTCTTTACCTATAATTTTATAAAATGACAAAATGATAATTATATAAATTTTTACCCATAACTTTACAAAACGATAATTTTGACTATATTGTTTTCAATTAAGTTTATTAGTATAATTGATTAATTGGAGGATTAATAAATAAATACGTGGCCAAGTTGAATAGTTAATTTTGACTTCACAATATACAGTTTTTGCGAAAAATTACTTGGATCAAGCCCTTCCCGGTATTGTTTTTTGAAGATTTTTCGCGTGGACCCTTGAAAACACCTTTTGAACATATTGGACGGTTCGGATTTCCCCAAAACAATTTTTAACGTAAAAAAATTACATTTTTTCTTATTTACGGGAGGTCCTTACTATAAAATTTGCATATATATATATTTTAGGCCTGCACTTCTTTTGGCTTGGTTTGTGGATCCTTTTTCTTGGATTCCATTCGCTGATCGTTGTATTTTTCCCCTCTTGTTCAATATATTTTCTTCTTTGCTGATCAAAAAGCAATCATAAGCTACATTTGGGTGACACGCTTCATGTCCTTAATGATTCAGTAATACTTGAATTTACCTGAGAATTGTTTTTATTTTGATCATTACTTGATTAAAGAGGCACAATACAGACTTTCCTTTCGAAACGGGATATATCTCCCAAATTACTGGATAACATTTTGATTGTCAGATTACCGGATTCTTTGAATTTGCACCTATACTACTATCTGTGCATTGCATAACGTAGTCAATTTTTTTTTTTTTTTTGGCTTTCCCTTTCCATTAGAATTAAAGATTTGGAGGAGATAGCTCATAGGTACTTTGAAATGATCATAAGTTAAAAATAAAAAATAAAAACAAGGTTGCTGGGGTGTAATGCGCACCCCGAGCTGTTAGACAGTGTTTTTGATGATCCATATTTGCTAAAAGCCTAAAAGTATATCTTAAGCAAATCTAGACTATTGATGGTAGGGATAGACGGCTCGAGAGCTCTCTAGAACAAAGTTTTCCCCTTTTAGCACCCATTACTAAAAGTTATTTGTGCCTAAAATTGCTAAAAATTATGTGCTAGAAGTCATTTAGTTTCTGGTTAGCTAAAAGTTATTTTTGCTAAATATTAGGCTTCTACATTTTTCAACAAAATCAATGGGAGGGGCTCAAAAAAAAAAAAGAAGCACCTAGGATGCTTTTAGCAAATGGGAAATTGAGGGGCTAAAAGTTTTAATTTTAGCAATCTCACCCATCAAAATATGTCACTTCAGTTTTAATTCAAAACCTTATAGAGAGGTATTCTTAACTGATGGAAGTGACAATTACACAATTTTTCGATACTGCTTATACACTTAGATCTACAGCAATTTTAGTTATATTTGGGTAATACATAATTTCCATGAAAGTTTCATATTATTTTACATACCCTCATTGGATGAATACATTACAATATATGGAGGAAAAGGTATGAGTTTCGTTTCGAGGTTGGATAAATATCTCCCAGATCATAGGATAACATTTTTAATTTAATTTTAAATGAACGGATAATTGTACCTGTCATATCTTTTAAAAAGTTATTCGATTGACCTATTTTTTTTTTTGGATGACTCAAAAAATTGATTTTAGAATTAACGGAGGGCTTAGATCATTTGTATGGGTCTTTGAAGTGGACCCCACGGACCCATCTCGCACAAGATATGCGGTATAGTATAATTTCTACAAATTGGGATATGACAAGTCTGCCACGTGGGTTCCAGTTGAAAAAGTGATAACCAGTTTTGAAGAACTCTTCTGAACATGTGCGTTAACTCTCTCTCTCTCTCTCTCTCTCTCTCTCTCTCTCTCTCTCTCTCTCTCCGTGTGTACTCTAATATCAGTAATCTCTCTCTAGCTTCTCTTTCTCTCTCCGTGTGTACTTGGTGGGCGGTTGTGGAACGGCAACCGGCATGACATGATTAAAAAAATCAGAGCACGACATACCGTAAATGGGCCGGCACGGCACGACATGACACAATAAAAAAGGCACGACACGACACAACAAAAAAAGTACGACTCGACACAACACGATTAAGTCAACGACACAACAAGACATGGCACGATTGATTAATCGGGCAAAGCACAGCACGTTAGGACTTAAAAAAGGCACGACCCGACACGGCACGGTAAAGTAAATTGGCACGGCACGGCACGATACGAGCACGGTATGTCACGGCACGATGAAGTAAACGGGCATGACACGACGCACGGTCAGCACAGAAGTTGAGTGGCACGGCACGGCACGACACGCACGTTTGACACCTCTATCGATGAACTTATGTTTCCTTTTTTCGTTTCGATGAAATGATTCCTAAAATTAATTTTTTGAGTCATCCAAAAAAAAAAAAAGGTCAATCGTATAACTTTATGTATTTGATCAAGTTGTCCAAATTTCTTTTAAACTTGTGAAGAGTTTGAAAGAAATTTAGACAACTTGATCAAATACATAAAGTCATTCGATCGACCTATTTTTTGTTTTGGATGACTCAAAAAATTAGTTTTGGAACTAACGGACGGCTTGGATCATTCGTATGGGTCTTTGAAGTGGACCCCACAGACCCGTCTCGCACAAGATATGCGGTATAGTATAATTTCTACAAATTGGGATATGGCAAGTCTGCCACGTGGGTCCCAGTCGAAAAAGTGATAACCAGTTTTGAAGAACTCTTCCGAACATGTGCGTTAACTCTCTCTCTCTCTATCTCTCTTCGGGACGAAGTAACTCTCTCTCTCTCCCTCTCTCTCTTCGGGACCAAGTATCTTTCTCTCTCTCTCTCTCTCTCTCTAGCCTCTCTTTCTCTCTCCGTGTGTATTTGTTGGGCGGTTGTGGAACGGCAACAGGCATGACATGATTAAAAAAATCACGACACGACATACCGTAAACGGGCCGGCACAGCAAGACATGAAATGATAAAAAAGGCACGACACGACACAACAAAAAAAAGTATGGCTCGACACAACACGATTAAGTCAATGGCACGACACGACATGGCACGATTGATTAATCGGGCAAGACACAGCAAGTCAGGACTTAAAAAAGGCACAACCTGACACGGCACGGTAAAGTAAATTGGCACAGCACGACACGATACGAGCACGGTATGTCACGGCACGGCGCGACACGATGAAGTAAAACGGGCACGACACGAAGCACGGTCAGCACAGACGTTGAGTGGCACGGCACGGAACGCACGTTTGACACCTCTATCGATGAACTTATGTTTCCTTTTTTGTTTCGATGAAATGATTCCTAAAATTAATTTTTTGAGTCATCCAAAAAAAAAAAAAAAAGGTCAATTGTATAACTTTATGTATTTGATCAAGTTGTCCAAATTTCTTTTAAACTTGTGAAGAGTTTGAAAGAAATTTAGACAACTTGATCAAATACCTAAAGTTATTCGATTGACCTATTTATTTTTTTGGATGACTCAAAAAATTAATTTTAGAACTAACGGACGGCTTGGATCATTTGTATGGATCTTTGAAGTGGACCCCACGGACCCGTCTCGCACAAGATATGCGGTATAGTATAGTTTCTACAAATTGGGATATGGCAAGTCAGCCACGTGGGTCCCAGTCGAAAAAGAGATAACAAGTTTTGAAGAACTCTTCCGAACATGTGTGTTAACGCTCTCTCTCTCTATCTCTCTTCAGGACGAAGTAACTCTCTCTCTGTCTCTCTCTCTCTCTCTCTCTCTCTCTCTTCGGGACCAAGTCTCTTTGTCTCTCTCTCTCTCTCTCTTCGGGACCAAGTATCTTTCTCTCTCTCTCTAGCCTCTCTTTCTCTCTCCGTGTGTACTTGGTGGGCGGTTGTGAAACGGCAACCGGCATGACATGATTAAAAAATTCACGGCACGACATACCGTAAACGGGCCAGCACGGCACGGCATGACACGATAAAAAAGGCACGACACGACACGACGCAACAAAATAAAGTACGGCTCGACACAACACGATTAAGTCAACGACACGGCATGGCACGACATGACACGATTGATTAATCGAGCACGACACAGCATGTCAGGACTTAAAAAAGGCACGACCCGACACGGCACGGTAAAGTAAATTGGCACGATACGAGCACGGTATGTCACGGCACGACGCGACACGATGAAGTAAACAGGCACGACACGAAGCACGGTCAGCACAGAAGTTGAGTGGCACGGCACGACACGCACGTTTGACACCTCTATCGAGAACTTATGTTTCCTTTTTTGGTTTCGATGAAATGATTCCTAAAATAATTTTTTGAGTCATCCAAAAAAAAAAAAATAGGTCAATTGTATAACTTTATGTATTTGATCAAGTTGTCCAAATTTCTTTTAAACTTGTGAAGAGTTTGAAAGAAATTTAGACAACTTGATCAAATACATAAAGTTATTCGATTGACCTATTTTTTCTTGGATGACTCAAAAAATTAATTTTAGAACTAACGGACGGCTTGGATCATTTGTATGGGTCTTTGAAGTGGACCCCACACACCCGTCTCGCACAAGATATGCGGTATAGTATAATTTCTACAAATTGGGATATGGCAAATCTGCCACGTGGGTCCCAGTCGAAAAAGCGATAACTAGTTTTGAAGAACTCTTCCGAACATGTGCGTTAACTCTCTCTCTCTCTCTCTATCTCTCTTCGGAACGAAGTAACTCTCTCTCTCTCTCTCTCTCTCTCTCTTTCTCTCTCTCTCTTCGGGACCAAGTATCTTTCTCTCTCTCTCTCTCTCTCTCTCTCTCTCTCTCTCTCTCTCTTTCTCTTCGGGACCAAGTATCTTTCTCTCTCTCTCTCTCTAGCCTCTCTTTCTCTCTCCGTGTGTACTTGGTGGGAAGTTGTGGAACGGCAACCGGCATGACATGATTAAAAAAATCACGGCACGACATACCGTAAACGGGCCAGCACGGCACGACATGACAGGATAAAAAAGGCATGACACGAAACAACAAATAAAAGTACGGCTCGACACAACACGATTAAGTCAACAGAACGGCAAGACATGGGACGATTGATTAATCGGGCACGACACAACACGTCAGGACTTAAAAAAGGCACGACCCGACACGACACGGTAAAGTAAATTAGCACGACACGACACGATACGAGCACGGTATGTCACGGCACGACACGACACGATAAAGTAAACGGGCACAACACGAAGCACAGTCAACACAGAAGTTGAGTGGCACAGCACGCACGTTTGACACCTCTATCGATGAACTTATGTTTCCTTTTTTGGTTTCGATGAAATGATTCCTAAAATTAATTTTTTGAGTCATTCAAAAAAAAAAAAAGGTCAATTGTATAACTTTATGTATTTGATCAAGTTGTCCAAATTTCTTTTAAACTTGTGAAGAGTTTGAAAGAAATTTAGACAACTTGATCAAATACATAATGCTATTCGATTGACCTATTTTTTTTTTTTGGATGACTCAAAAAATTAATTTTGGAACTAACGGACGGCTTGGATCATTTGTATGGGTCTTTGAAGTGGACCCCACGGACCCGTCTCGCACAAGATATGCGGTATAGTATAATTTCTACAAATCGGGATATGGCAAGTCTGCCACGTGGGTCCCAGTCGAAAAAGTGATAACCAGTTTTGAAGAACTCTTCCGAACATGTGCGTTAACTCTATCTCTCTTCGGGATGAAGTAACTCTCTCTCTCTCTCTCTCTCTCTCTCTCTCTCTCTCTCTCTCTCTCTCTCTCTCTCTCTCTCTTCGGGACCAAGTATCTTTCTCTCTCTCTCTAGCCTCTCTTTCTCTCTCTGTGTGTACTTGGTGGGCGGTTGTTGGACGGCTACCGGCATGACATGATTAAAAAAATCACGGCACGACATACCGTAAACAGGCCGGCATGGCACGACATGACACGATAAAAAAGGCACGACACGACACAACAAAAAAAAAAAACGGCTAGACAGAACACGATTAAGTCAACGGCACGGCAAGACATGGCACGATTGATTAATCGGGCACGGCACAGCACATCAGGACTTAAAAAAGGCACGACTCGACACGGCACGGTAAAGTAAATTGGCACGGCACGACACGATACAAGCATTGTATGTCACGGCACGGCGCGACACGATGAAGTAAACGAGCATGACACGAAGCACGGTCATCACAGAAGTTGAGTGGCACGGCACGACACGCACGTTTGACACCTCTATCGATGAACTTTTGTTTCCTTTTTTGGTTTCAATGAAATGATTCCTAAAATTAATTTTTTGAGTCATCCAAAAAAAAAAAAAAAAAAGGTCAATTGTATAACTTTATGTATTTGATCAAGTTGTCCAAATTTCTTTTAAACTTGTGAAGAGTTTGAAAGAAATTTCGACAACTTGATCAAATACATAAAGTTATTCGATTGACCTATTTTTTTTTGGATGACTCAAAAAATTAATTTTAGAACTAACGGACGGCTTGGATCATTTGTATGGGTTTTTGAAGTGGATCACACGGACCCGTCTCGCACAAGATATGCGGTATAGTATAATTTCTACAAATTGGGATATGGCAAGTCTGCCACGTGGGTCCCAGTCGAAAAAGTGATAACCAGTTTTGAAGAACTCTTCCGAACATGTGCGTTAACTCTCTCTCTCTCCCTCTCTTCGGGACCAAGTATCTCTCTCTCTCTCTCTCTCTCTCTCTCTCCAGTAATTTTATGGAACCAAAAACACAGAAACAAGAACACTAAGTCAACTAGGAGGAGCCACCCCTAGCCAACATGGGAAACAAAACGGAACCAAAAACACAGAAACAAGAACACTAAGTCAACTAGGAGCAGCCTCCCCTACCCAAGAAGGGAAACAAAACCAAGTCCCACTCAACCCCTAATGACTGAAAGAAACAACAAAAAAAGAGCACCGTCATCTGCCGAATTAACAAGGCAGGGAACTAGAAATAGAAAACAGAAAACAGATTACCAAGGCAAGGCGCTACTAGCAGAACATCTGCAGACCTACCTACACCACTACAACACAAAACCATATAAAGCAATGCCAGTGGCGGACCGAGAAATTTAGCACAGTGGGAGCACATTTTGTTCGTATCAGTAATAGTTATGTAATCTCGGGTGCCTCAGATAGTTTGCAAAGTTTAAAAAGGGGGAACTTGTTTCTCGCTAGCAAAGAGTTGTTTTCACTGTGTGTGTGAAAGAGGACTACATGTATGGTTTATCTTTTTTTGCTTACCAGTTAGGAAAATCAAGCTACTGGGGCAAGTAAGAAATCGGAATCACATAACTATAATGCATTAAGTAAGAAATCAGTCACATAAAATTTTTGGCTCAATTGGATTTAAAAAGCCTCCTCCTCCGGATGCAAAATTCCCCACATCTTAGGCTTTTAGCGACCAAAATTTGGATTGCCTTGTAAAAACCAACTTATTGCAGTAAATGAATTAATTTCCTCGCAAAATGTTTATTCCCTATTAGGGGGGAAAAAAATTTCCCGCCCCCACCAAAATCTGGCGCCTTATTTTGGAGGGAAACAATTAGTGAGGAATTCCGGAATTTCCTTGCAGATACTCTTAGCCCAAAAAACACTATTTCCTTTTAGCGACAAAGTTTTAATTGCCTCACAAATAACTAATTTCTTTTGCTGCAACCAAAATTCCTCGCAAATTGTTTTGAACATTAGCGTCCAAAAAATTGGCACAAGAAATCACTATTGTCGTTTAGCGACAAAATTTTTTATTGCCTTGCAAATAACCAACTTGTTGCAGCAACAAAAATTCCTCACAAATTGTTTACAACTTTAGCGTCCAATTAATTTAACACAAAAAATCATTAATGCCTTTTAGTGACAAAAATTTCTATTTCCTTGCAAATTGTTGGCAACAATTAGCGAGGAATTTTTTTAATTCCTCGCAAATACTTGCATGGCGGGAGAAATTGTTGGCGCCAAAGTTTTAGCGACAAGTTTTAGCGAGGAAAATATGCATTCCTCGCAAGAAAGGTGTTTTTAGCGAGGAAATTAAATTCCTCGTTGAAACTTTGTCCCATTACCAAGGGAACGTTTTATGGCTTTATGGCTTCTGTCCCTTGGGTTCATCAGTTTGGTATATGTCTTTAGGGATCGCTATTTGTGGACTTTAGACTAATTTGCCATAATAGATAAACGTCTAACTAGTAAAAACATCTCGTCTAAATTCCATAAGCCATAGACGAGTTTTTTTATGAAAAACTGTCGGGTGGATTTTTCCTTCTCAAGTTGATGTATGTCCACATCAATTTCGGAATCACAATAACACTTTGTTAACTTATATGTTATATAGATAGAGATGTTGATAGTGGACTCTATTTTGTGGATAAAGTAGCGCTTTGCCCGTGTCTAAAGGCACTTGAGTGAAGTTTGATAACTTTAACCAACCATAGAGTACTACTACTTGTCGTGCTCTCGTCATCGAGTATTCCGGCTAATGCTATATATGCCGCCACCCCTGTCATGATTGTGCAAGTTCAGTAAGTGAAACTAAAAAGAAAACCAAATTACCAACATTTAATAAAACTCAGTGTTTCGTACACGACAAAAATTATGTAATTTTGAACATCGCTAAGAAATTCTTTCTTATTTTTTTGTTATGATTTACCAAATTTGTTATATCCATTTTACAACCAAAATCATTAGAGAGAGAGAGAGAAAATTCAAAAATTATTTTTTCCTGGGAGGGTTGGATGTCAAAGAGAAAGGGAGGATTTTTGAAATTTAAAATTCGTGTATGAATTAAAAGATGGTGTTTTTTTTTTTTTTCCGAATTGAGTTTTTTTCATCTGATTTTTTCTATCCGCTTTCTTCATCTTCTTCTTTTTTTTTTTTTTGATAATTTAGATAGAGAGAATATTCTAAAATTAAAATTTTCCTATAATGGGTTGTATGCCATAGAGAGAGAAAGAGGATTTTGAAATTTGAAATTCCCAGATGAAAATATTGGTCTTTTTACAAAGTTTTCTTTTACGTGGTAGTTTTTGTTGATCCGCTTTTTTTTTTTTTTTGTTGTGATTAACCAAAAGGTAATTTGGAAAGGTAAATTTTCTTAGTTACGGAAACACAACTTGAACCGTAAGATAAGATTTGGGTCTTATTATAGATATTGTTAGAAGAGAAATGAGATATATTTGAAATATGGAAATGCCACATAGGATATTTTGAAAAAACCGTTGTGTAGTGTAATATAGATAGGACGCGGGGGAAGTGCTCCTCGCAAGCTGCTGTGCATCAAAACGACGCAATTTTGATGCTTTTCTGGGTCACCCAAATTTGTTGAAAAGATCTCTGTTTGGATCCCTGAAAACCCATTACTTTTCCGTTCTCAATCGTCTTAGAAATTGTTCAGAAGATCATTAACAGTGAAGGAGAAGATGAAATGAAAAAAGAAAAGCATTTGTTGTTGGCAGCTGATTCAACTGCCTCTTCCATGTTGTAAACAAAGGAACAAAGTAATACAGGAAGACAAAGTTCCATGCTTAGGTATGCATGGCATTTTCAGCAGATTCAGGAAAAAAAAACTCTATGGGAAACACGAATGAATTACTGGTAAAGGAAGTTGCAGATTCAGATTCCATTCGTGTTCATTCCTAGAAGAAGTTGCACTTCTGTTGGGGGATGTTGTGTCCCAAAAATGGAAAACAAGAATGGAAAAACAATGAGTTTTTAGGGGTCCAAACAGAGCCCTTTTCAGCAGATTTGGGTGACCCAGAAAAGCATCAAAACTGCGTCGGATGCAGTACAGCAGCTTGCGCGCAGCACCTCCTCCGCGTCCAGATAGATATTACACAATTTTATTGTTATTTAATCTCCACGAGGAAGACAAAGTAGAAGCTTGCATGAAAAAGGTTTGTTTGGTTGGCCTACGTGACATAATATGGGTGGCTTGAATTTTTATTTTTATTTTTTGATTGGCCTGTGTGACTTTGAGGTTTTATCTCCGTGGCGAGAATTTATGGCGTAAATTTGCGGTTTCACTTCCGCTTCAAACCCGCACGTTTTTCCCTAGGTGTATTTTGATAACGGCTTTGCCAGTTTGCCTCACTGTTTTGTCCGCCGGCGGTTCTTGGCGCGCGGTGAAATATCAGATAGCATAGAGAGGTCAATTTATATTTATCAGAAATCTCAGGGGAGATTAGTGAAATTAACCCTTCAATTTTTTACCCGAGGACCAATTGTCAGTAAGTTAGTGAAATCAACGGGTACTTGTATTCTTAATGTGGAGAGATTAATAAATATTTAATAACATGAAGCTCGAAATATAATTGAGATAAGGACGGAGTGCAATTATAATTATTTAGTGGTATGAATTATAATATGTGACATAAGAAATAGAATCCTGGTAGGATTAGGGTTTCCTATTTACAAAAGGAACTCAGATTTATTTTTCCTCGGTCCCTGCCCTATTCCTATAAATATACCGCATTGTTCTCTAGGTTTCACACGTTTTTTAAGAGAACAAAAAAGTGGGTTGTGAGAAGGAGAAAAGAAAGAGATCTCATAGGAGTTCACGATTAGGTACGAGATTCAAGATATATTGAATACAGAAATCGGTTTCGATCAAAAATAACCAGTCGGTTTCGATCAGAAATAAAATAACCAGTCCTCCATGCCTTTGTGTCTACGAAGGAGAGGTAAACCCTAATTCCCAATTGTAGGGTAAATATTTTAATTTTTTGATTGATTATGCGTTAAAGTTGTTGAAATTGCTCCTCTTTTTTCTTTCTGTCTTTTTTCACTTACACAATTTTAGTTTGTCGTCCAGGGTTTGAAATTGGTCCTCTTTTCCTTCCAGATTAGATTACTGACGCCAAAACAAATTCTATGTGAATCATACGTATAAGACATATTTTTAGGCCTCTACTGGGTTAGAGGGGTAGTCATTGGTAGGACGTGTGTTTACTGGAAGTGACTTTAAGCACGCCGTAATCTATATTACAAGGAAGGAGCCACCAGGATTATTAATTGTAATTGCGAATAACTCTAATCACCACATTGGTTAATGGTTACCTTAGACTGCCTGATTGGAAGATTGATGAATCAAAATATCAGGGCTTGGTAATATATGGGGGCGGTTCCGTTAACACATCGAATATACATTTGACACCATTTTTTTTTTGAACCCCACGCGAATGATCGGAGCCGCTCAATTTATTTAAAATATGTTTTTAAGATTATTTGTAAAAAAATAACTCATTCTGATATCGGTAAGGGCTTGATCAGTTCATTTAGTTGATTTCTGTCAAATTTTATATGATAGATTTGAATGAACCGATCAAACTTTTATCGATATCCAAATGAGTTGATATTTTACAGGTAATCTTAAAAACATATTTTAAACAACTTGAATGGGTCCGATTATAAGCGTGGGACTCCGATTATTGTTGTGTCAAATGTTATGTTATTCGTTGTGTCCATGGAACCGCCCGTATATAGATTGGTAATGATATTTGGACCTATCAAACTTGCTCACTTCCCAAACGACACTCAGATAGTAGTTTTTTGTTTCAGTTATTTTGGAAACGAAGCAACTTTTGCTATTCTTTTTATATGTCTTCTGTAGTTCTCATTCAGTCATTTGAAGTTTCTTACGTCTGAATTCAACGACTAATATCCCCCAATTATGAATGCTGATGTGTCTCTTTTCGTATATGTGCAGATTGTATCAAAGCCTAGTTGTGGTTGCTACATGGCGGACCTCGTGGATGCTGAAGTTGGAAAGGTCCGCTTGCGTTTTGCACCAGAACCGAGTGGTTACCTTCACCTTGGACACGCTAAAGCAGCATTGTTAAATCAGTATTTTGCTCTAAGGTACAAAGGTCAGGTTATTGTGCGCTTTGACGACACCAATCCTTCTAAAGAGAACAGCGAATTTGTTGATAATATCTTGAAGGACATAGGAACTTTGGGTATCGAGTGTGAGAAAGTAACCTATACTTCAGATTACTTCCCGCAACTAATGGACATGGCTAACAATTTGATTATTCAAAGGAAGGCTTATGTTGATGATACGCCCCGTGAGCAAATGCAAAAAGAGAGAATGGATGGCATTGAGTCAAGGTGTAGGAATAATAGCATTCAGGAAAATATGAAATTGTGGAAGGAAATGATTGCTGGATCTGAAAGGGGATTGCAGTGCTGTCTACGTGGTAAGTTGGATATGCAGTATCCAAACAAGTCACTACGGGATCCGGTATATTACCGCTGTAATCCAATTCCTCACCACCGTGTTGGGTCAAGTTACAAGATATATCCAACTTATGATTTTGCATGCCCATTTGTGGATTCTATAGAAGGTATCACACATGCATTGCGATCTAGTGAGTATCATGACCGCAATGCTCAGTATCATAGGATTCAGGAAGATATGGGACTTGGAAAGGTTCAAATATACTCTTTTAGCAGGCTGAATATGGTTTTTACGCTTCTGAGCAAGCGGAAGCTCTCGTGGTTTGTTAAGAATGGAAAGGTTGACGGTTGGGATGATCCTCGTTTCCCAACCATTCAAGGAGTAGTAAGAAGAGGTCTCCAAATAAAGGCGCTGACAGACTTCGTTAAAGAACAAGTAAGCACATACATCCCTGCAATATTCATTAAAGTTGTAGCATGCTTTACATATGATTTTCTTTCCCTTAATTATGTAGTGTAGCATGCCTTACAGAAGACTATCTTAGCTTATTTGTTCCCCTGATGCTAAATCCATTTGTAATTTTTTTCTTTTATTGTGCGTGTCTCAGGGAGCTTCAAAGAAGCTGAATCTCATGGAATGGGATAAACTCTGGACCATGAATAAAAAAATTATCGATCCTGTTTGTCCCAGACATACTGCTGTGATTGAAGCCGGGCGTGTCATGTTAACCCTAGCCAATGGGCCGGAGAAACCATATGTCAGCATCATACCCGCGCATAAGAAGTTCAATGGTGCTGGACAGAAGGCCATTACATTCTCAAAACGATTATGGATTGAGCGTGTTGATGCCGAATCCATCTCAGTTGACGAGGAAATAACTTTAATGGATTGGGGCAATGTGATAGTGAAAGAAATCGTCAAGGAGAAGAATGGAAAGGTTGTGCAGTTAACTGGGGTTTTGCATCTTGAAGGATCTGTCAAGTCCACAAAGTTGAAGCTTACATGGTTACCTGAAACAAGTGAGCTGGTGAATCTCACGTTGGTGGAGTTTGACTATCTAATTACCAAAAAGAAGGTGTGTATAATTCCCTCATATTCCTGTGCTCTTTTATTTCCTTGCCAATCTAATTACCAAAAAGGAGTTTTGACTATCTAAATGAGCAGAAAAACCTCAGTGTATTTTTTTTTTGTTTGGCGAAAGTAAGTAGTGTTGGTCATAGTTAGTGAGGTTTGAAGCATTGTATCCTTGCCAATCTGTGCATCATAATATAGAGGATGAAAGTAAAATGGTCATGACTCTTATGTGACAAACATGCCACAATACTTGCCTTTTAAATCTTTTTCTGAGTGAACGCTGACTAAAAACTGTGGCATGAGCAGCGTAGAAAAAAGTATCGTGTCAACATTCATCTAGTGCACCAAATCTGTCGATCTTTCTGCTTGCTATCAACCATAGGATGCATATGTTCTTGTTCCAGATGATATTACTGTAGGTGATGAACTTTAGTTTTAATTGTTTTAAACCATGTGTGCTTGCAGCTCGACGAAGGCGAGGATTTTCTTGACGTGATTAATGAAAATACGAAAAAGGAGACTGCAGCTCTTGGGGATTCAAACATGAGGAATTTGAAGAAGGGAAAAATATTGCAGCTGCAGAGAATAGGCTATTTTAGATGTGATATGCCATTTGTTAGCCCTTCTAAGCCCATTGTCCTATTTGCTATTCCAGACGGTAGGCAACAGACGGTATTGAAGTAAGACCTATTTCGGTTTTGAAGTCTCTCGGTCTGACTTGAAGAAGTTCTAGATGTAAATACTGATCAACATTTCCAAACTATACAAAACTTGATGATCAGCTTTTTCTATTTCTGTTTTCAATATTTGAATTGTTGTTGAAAACTCGAGCCCACTGCAAGTAAACTAGAGCCTGGCCTCTTTGTTTTTTTATATGTATGCATGCTCGATGCTTGTATCCTCGTTACCTGGTGATGTAGAATAGATTGCTACAGATTTAACCGAAAGATTTGACAAGCATAAATCAAGAAAGAATTATTGATAAGATCTTTCGTTATGACAACTTTGGTTAGGAGATTTTAATTTATAGAAACATTTGATATTCTAGAATTTTCCTTTCAACTTATGCCGCTTGTTTTGGCAACTTTTATGAGGAAATAATGTTAGTAAAATATCTTATTTAGTGCTGCTTGTTTAGCACGATTTAGTTTCCTATTTTCTAGCTTTCTACATTTTTTTTTTTCCTTCGTACTTTATTTTCTAGAGGAGTTCACCGACCGTGGTGGGAGTAAGTGAATACAGTTCTCCAAGTGTAGATGTGATCACCAGCCACAACCTGGCTTCTTTCAATTTTTTGGGATAGGAAACCCATCTTAGGAAACTCTTCCTTTCTGAATCTGCAATGTAACCAGATACCAGTACAATCATGTTTGACAGATATGAAAATGTGGGGTTAAATCTTAAAACCTCACCCCACGAGTCAAGAGGTCAATTTACCCAGGAAAAGTTTAAAAGCCACAAAAATTGGATACACGTTCATGTAACTCTTTGATACACGAATCAAGTACTCAATTTCCCCAAGTCAAAGTTGAAAGATCCATCCAATCGATATCCCTTCATTAACAGTTTTGATTGGAAACTAAATATGTCCCCTCAGTTTCCAACATTCTGTATTCATATCCCATTATTAGCCTATCAAGATAGATGGAAAATTCTACAAGGGATGGCAGCCAACATTAATAACCATGACATTATGGGCACAAAAGGAGGTAAACCTATAAATCACAGAACGATTTCATTCTAAATGAAACCAAAAAGAACAAAAAGAGGTGGTCTCATGAAAAGAGGTGGACCACCACACGCTCCACCGAGGAAGCAATCCAGGCAAGAGAGGATACTCCGCTCTCACGCTTTCGAAAACCACAATCAAGAAAATTTGAACAAGTTGATGGCACCCCTGTACTTGAGGAAACAAGTGATACCCAAGAAAGGATCTGCAGTGGGACCAGAGAAGCGGAGAAAGGAAACTCCACTTGAACCAGAATTTGGTTCTCGCGTAAAATGGACAACTTTGCCTCCACCAACATAGATTCCTGCAAAATGTTTTATCCAAGTTTGATTACTCAGAATACAAATGACTAATAACAAACACCAGGTATTGGGTGCCAAAATGTTATTTCAGTGTACCGTAGAATTGCTATATAAATGATTGACATACAAGCAAATAGGATCTTGCGCGCCCATGGAAACGCCTAATACAAAACGAGTTGAACACATAAATCAAGTATAGAGTGAAGCAGCAGTAAAACAGGCAGCGGTTTTGGGAGCATTGTGCAAGAAAACAGATACGTGCTCAAAACTCGTTAATTTCTACATAAGTGAGTTTCTGTGTCAATGGACACGGGTATGTGAACGTGCTCATATTTAAAATATTACCATATATTTAAATTTTATTTAAATCAAGCACAAAGGGTGAAAATAGCACTAAATATTAGAAAGTAGCACGTCTCTATGCCGGCCGAATAATTGAAAATGTAAAACCTTCATGTGCTTTGGTCCACGGACTATACAATAAAAATGCTTGCACAAGCCCATTCAAATGGCCCAATGCATTAAAAAGAGAAAAAGGGTGTGGAGCCTTAAAATTAAAACCCTAACAAATAGATCTGAGCAGATCTCACTCTCAGCCTTCAAATCTCGCCGCAACTGCTGCTTCATTGGACGAAAGGTCAGTGCCTCTCTCTCTCTCTCCGGTCTTTTTCCCACGCTTCAGGTATACTTCCCGCACCTGCACCCGTGTCGTGTCGTGTCGACACGGGTAATAAGCCCAAAATCACAGATCCATGTATAGTGAGTGGTCTGCAATGTGACACCAGACCTCGCCAATAGTTTCTCTGGTTCCAGTATTAATAGCCCTAAGGTTGTTGGTGGTTGGCAATTGGCAGGACCACCACAAGTCAATATCAGAATGCCATACGGATTCCAGCAATCCACGAAAAGCCCAGCATCCAGGCAAGTCAACGTGTAAAAATTCCTTCCACAAAGCTGAAAAATAAGCTTAGTTGGCATAATGATGCATTATGCACATTATTCATCTCTTAGCAACTTCTATACCAAGTAATTTTGAGGAGACAGCTTCTCTAAAGGGTCCAAGTCCAACTAGGCATGTGGAGCAGGTACTTATTCGAAAAGGAAAAGATAGTGGATTCCGTTACTTATAAATGCATTAGAACTGGATATGTATTGTGAAGATTTGGGGTGCCCAAGATAACACTCCTTGGTTCCAAAATTGCTCTTTTGATTCAAAACCAAATTAATGCTAAAAGAAGGAAGCAGAATCATACACTAACGCTAATGCTGTTTTAATAGATGCACTACGAGAAGGAAAATGCACGGGTAAAGTTGATAACCACCAAAATGGAAGTACAAAGTTCCTATTTCAGGGAACATTGATCGGTTATTTCACACAAACTTTCTTTAGGCTATATTTGAATCCTAGATTTGTCGTGAAAAACCTAAAGGGAAAAAAATGTGAACTAGAAAATGTAGCAGAAACCTAAGCTGTTTTTGTCTTTCAAGGCTCCATGAAGCAAACGAGAAGCAAAAGAACACATTTTTGTCAAAAAACACAGTGTTCACTTCACATTTCTAAAAAAAATTTCAAAAATATTCTTTCCCCATCTCTCATCTACCAATCATTAATCACATTTCTCTCTCTACTCATACCCCTTTCTCCAATCATTAATTCTCATTTCTCTCTCTATCTCTCTTCAATTATTACACCTCTATCTAATTATTACTTTTTCCAAAAACTCATCCAAACACTATCTCAAAAATATTTCTCAAAATATTCTTCTCAAAACTCTCAACCAAACAGAGCGCTGATTCTATTTTCAGGAAAAAAAAATGACCACAGCAAGGTACTGTATAACTAATTCGCTTTCCCTTTCCCTTTCCCTTACGTTTTTCCTTGACAAATCCAAGTTCAAGCAAGTAATCCAACACAAAACATCTAACCAGGCAAAAATCAAGCACTGCACAAAGACAAATCAAGAGAGCAACAACACAATGAAACTTAAAATTCCAATTGAGATGGCGGGAAATGCGCATTCCGATTCAGGTAAACGTGGATCATATAAGTGATGTGATTAAAACAACGACATTTTTTTTTTTTGATCAATAAAAGAAGATTTATAAAAGAAACTCGATAAGGGTACATCGAGAAGGGAGAGGGGGAGGGACATTCAACCGAGGTTGAAAGAAGGAAAGAGAAGAAAAAGAAAACAGCCAAAACAAGAAACTACAGAATAGCAACCAAAATGGAAACTCCCAAAGAAGCCAAAACCAAAACAAGCACTGCCAAACCGCAAAAGCCCCACTAAGAACAGTCCCTAAAAGCCAACTATCCGACTGACTTCAACCCTTACCACACCCTGTTGGAGATATGCCTTGAATTCAAGACGTTTGAAGAAAAATGCAAAATTTGGTGCGAAAAGCCGTTTGCTGGACCTATGGTCCGGACCAAGGGAAATTTGGTCCGGACCAGCAGGTTTGGGGTGATTTTTGGACATTCTGCCTCCGTAGTCCGGACCAGCGATTCTTGGTCCGGACTACTGATGCGTGATTTTGTGTGGCTGGCATTTTTGAGGGAGCCCCCGTGGGGTTCCCCGTAGTGTGTTAGGGTTTCTCTAGTTGTTCCATTGGTGTAGTCTTGAGTTGGGATTTGAGATATCTAGGGTTTGTGCATGTGTGTCTCTTTCGAGTGTGAGACGTTTGATGCTTTATAGGTCGCGCCACAAAGATTTGTCCCTAGATATTGTGTGGATGCTTCAAGTGAGAGTTACAGGTATAGCCGGCTCTATGTATTTCTCCCCGTTTTTAGTGAATCCTCTTGCTCTTTCCCCGTGGACGTACCTCTAGAGCTCCGTGCTTGGGGGAAACCACGTAAATCATTGTCTCTTGTTTTCTTGTTGGTTTTGCTATATTATCTACTTTGGGTTTCGGCACAACAAATTAGTATCAGAGCTCTGGGTTCAAACCGAGGCTTGTGTTTTCCGCTACGTTTGTATATTTGGGGTCGTTTTCAATGGCGGCTCGCTTCGGAGTTGAGAAGTTGGTGCAACAAGAAACAAGCAAGGCTTTGTTGGGGGAAAGTTGAAGAAGCCTATGGGTACGTAGGATGGTGTTTTTCGTGGATCTCCGTGTGAAGGTATTTTTGGGGAGAATTTTGTATTTGAAGCAGTGCCTTTATACGATTCGTATGAAGGAGGTACGCCCGAAAAAGACTATTGATGAGTTGTTTCGGATTAACTTGGTTATACTCTTGTTGTGAGTCTATTAAGGGAGTTTGGTTTTGAGGTTGTTTTAGGCTTTATCATTTGTTTTGGGTTGCTGTTCCGGGTCTCTGTTGTTATGCTCATGGTTTCTTTTTGGGTCCAGAGGCTGTGCTTTGAGGATTGGTGTTTGTCGGGTGTTAATCTGTGCTGTGTTTTGAGGATAGGTGTTGTTGGGTTTTCTGTTTGTTGGGTGTTGTTTGTCTTTTTCTCTCCCTATCTAGCATTTCGCTGGATGGGGTCTCTTTGCCAGTTCCTTGCTTTGTGACTTTTCTCGATGTACCCCTTGTCGAGTTTTTAATAAAATTTTGTTGCCGATAAAAAATAAAACTTGGTTATACTCCTGTTGGATACCATTGTGGAGGCCGTTTGTGGTGCTTCATGTTGGGTATTGCCGTGGAGATTCGGGTCCATATGTAATCCGGGTTCAACTATTGGGAGTATGCGTGAGAGCATACTAGGCTCCGTGGTGGGGTCATGGGGCTCTACGGTAGAGTCGGTAACTCCATGAGGAGTTTGAGCACATCTTTTTTGGCATCAGTAATGGGTCATGTGGTCGACGTCGACATTCGGTGGAAGATGGTTGCTCGATGGTGATTAACTTCGTGAGTGGAGTTGTGGTGTTTAGCTCCGGGTGGAGCTTGAGCAGATCTTAGTACGCAATCAGTCATGCGTGCATTGGGTGGGAGGTGCTCGTTTGAAGATGGAATGCTCGATTTGGTGATCGTTCCGGTGAGGGGCGTGAGAGGGGGAAGAGCGAGTGTTGAGAGGATTGCACTATGTTGTTGGCTTGGAAGGGAATTCAAGTCAAGGTGGAGATTGTTGAAGATATGCCTTGAATTCAAGACGTTTGAAGAAAAGTGCAAAATTTGGTGCGAAAAGCCGTTTCCTGGACCAATGGTCCGAACCAAGGGAAGTCTGGTCCGGACAAGGGGGTTTGGGGTGATTTTTGAACATTCTGCCTCCGTAGTTCGGACCAGCGATTCTTGGTCCAGACTACCGATGCGCGATTTTGTGCGGCTGCGCGTTTTTAAGAGGGTTTTGACCTAATTTTTTGTACTTTCTTATAAGAGAGCTTTTTCAAGAAGGACATAGTATATGAGTTATTCATGGAACAAGGACATCAACTTTTTCAATAAGGCCAACAGGACATTTGGGCAATAGGGGACAAAAATACCCTGCAAGGGCCTTGTTTGGCTAACACAAATAATGAATTTTTCATTTTTTTTCATATCTGATGGCACAGATAATGTTATCTATTGACCATCCGGGAAGGGCTTTGTTTGGCTAACACAGAAAATGAATTTTTCATTTTTTTCAATCCTAGTTGCGCAGATAACGTTATCTGTTAACACAAAATATTTCTTTTTTGTACTTTTTTGCCCGATTAACACAAAATATGTCATTTTGTTCTTTTCAAGCGAAAAAAAAAAAGTCATGCAAAATAATTTTTCTGTCCCGAAATGTTGCTCCTTCTTTCTCTTTTTAATTGTTCCAAAAAAAAGTATTATACCTATTCAAAAATAATGGGTAAAAGTTGATTAGTTTACTTTTTTGGCCTTTCACTTTTGAAATTCACTTTAACAAGTTGAATTCCCAAAATAGAACAATAAATTGGGACGGAGGGCGTACTTGAGTTCAAATTTGTGTTCCTATACTAAAAATTTGATAAGCAAGTTAATTTGGACATTTCGTTTTATTAAAATCGAGAAGTTTTTAAATCATGCATGTTATTTGATTTTTTTATTTTATTTTGGAGATAAAGTGTGTATTTTATTGTTTCACATAATGGTTTCAAGACTATCTTTCATATTCTGATGGACAATTTTTATTCGTTTCTCATTCTCTAGTATTATCCATTAGTAGTTTCTTCCAAAATATAGTATCAAATAAGATACTGCTTCTATTTGTGTTGAATAGTGTTGTTTTCGCTTTATTTTTTTTTCTTCTGTCCCGAAATGTTGCCCTTTCATTCATTTTTTTTTAATTGTTCCAAAATAAATGGATGTTATAAATAGTTAACAAATAAAATTTGGTACTTCTTATTTTTTTTAGATTTTTGAAATGAAAAAAATTGAACTTCTTGAATTTTAATTCTTCTATTTATTTTTAACAAATAACAGCAACAAATTACCAAATATGTGTATATCTATACTCTGTATCATACAAGCAAATCAGACATATATGGTAGTCTGTTGCAATCTGGCATTTGCTTCATGCAACTAGCAACAGATTACCAAATATGCGTATATATGTACTCTATATCATGCCAACATGGCAGACATATATGATAGTCTGTTGCAATCTGACATCTGTTTCCTGCTAATAACAGCAACAGATTACCAAATATGTGTAGATCTGTAATCTGTATCACGCCAATAAAGCAGACATATATGGTAGTCTATTGCAATCTGGCCTCTATTTCATGCCAATAATAGTAACAGATTATATACTCTATATCATGCCATCAAAACAGACACATATGGTAGTCTGTTATAATTTGACCTCTCCTTCTGTTATTAGCAGAAACAGATTACCAAATATGTCTACATTTTTACTTCTTCTCGTGCCAGCAAAACTAATATGGTAATCGGTACTTTGTATATTCCAAAAAAACAAATAAAAAAAGTTATTTTTACACGTTACATCAAGCTACCAGAGTAGACATATATGGTAGTCTGTTACAATCTAGCCTCTGTTTCATGCCAACAATAGCAACATATTACCAAACATGTATATATTTGTACTTTGTATTAAGCCAGCAAAGCAGACATATATAATAGTCTCTTGCAATCTAGTCTTTGTTTCATGCCAATAACAGCAACAGATTACCAAATATGTGAAAAAATATGCTCTCTATCATGCTAGCAAAGTAGACATATTTGGTAATCTGTTGCAACCTGACCTCTGTTTCATGTCAATAACAACAGCAGATTATCATATATGTGAAGATATGTACTTTGATTCATGCCAGCTGAGCAGACATATATGGTACTATGTAGCAGGCATATCGAACGATACGTAGTTGGAATCGGCTATCGTAGTCTTGAATTTTTTAAAATCATTAGCAACTCATGAAAAATTGTGCTCCCTCTATCCCATTTTAAGTGTCCACTATGGGAATTTGTGCATTTTCAAATCCAAAAAAATATGTCTCTTTATAATGTTTTATATTTTTTACACCGAATTAAAGTGCTTAATGAGCACTTTAATGTGGTGCGAATTTTTTTTAAAACAATACTGTGAAACTACATTTTTTTACCTCTAAAAAAATACACGTTTTCCCAAGGGGACACTTAAATTGGGACAGAGGGAGTATGTTACATGCTTTTTCCCCTCATTGACTTAATTTATCACACTTTAGACAATCTTAGGACATATAGTAACACAATTTCTTTCAGTGGAAAGTATCCTTAGAATTTCTTTTTTCATATTTAGTATGAATGTCAAGATATTTTAATGATGCTGCCTAATGCCTGGAAGAAAGATATTACAACTACACTGGATAACTTTTCTACTACCAACTTTAACAAGCAGTAGCAACTTGCGTGTTTTAACAAAAATTAATGATTAGTACTATCATGTAATATTTTATTTTCAATGTCTAAAAAAAAAATCAATAGAGAAACATTTATTTGCAATTTTTTCGGAAAAAAAGAAGAAAGAAGGCCTACGACTTTGTATAATTTTAATAAAAATCAACAAATACATTTAAGGAGTACTTATCTATTATGTGTTCAAAAAAAAAAAAAGAATTAAGTGTGAGGGCAAGGACAGGGACCCACTTGCCACTATCACATGCCTCATGCAGTAGCCTAGGAGATAGACCACTGTTTTTTTCTTTGAAATGGAAAGGAAATCGTACATGTAGTCATAAAATTGAATGTAATCTATCACATGTGGGGTTCAATCAGTGAAATTTAGGAAGGATCAGCAAACCCCAGTTGTATGCCCCGGGGGAGAGCAAAGAAAAAAGGGGCGCACACGCGAGAGGGCATTTTTGTCCCTTTATGGACTTCTTGCATAACATTTTCACATCAATAGACTGTATAAAAATGTAGCTTGGACTAAGAGCTCATTAGACTACTAATGTTGGCCTCTAGACCAATTTTTTGTTCGTATGAATAGGCCTTAGGAGCTATTAGGGTTTGGACTTCTTGAGTGAATCCTTTTGAGGGAGCCTCCATGGGGTTCCCCGTAGTGTGTTAGGGTTTCTTTGGTTGTTCCATTGGTGTAGTCTTGAGTTGGGATTTGAGATATCTAGGGTTTGTGTGTCTCTTTCGTGTGTGTGAGACGTTTGATGCTCTGTAGGTCGCGCCATAGAGATTTGTCTCTAGGTATTGTGTGGATGCTTCAAGTGAAAGTTACGGGTATAGCCGGCTCTGTGTATTTCTCCCCGTTTTTAGTGAATCCTCTTGCTCTTTCCCCGTGGAACCACGTAAATCCTTGTCTGTTGTTTTTTTGTTGGTTTTGATATATTCTCTACTTTGGGTTTCGGCACAACACACCCAAATGCCGCTGCGACCGTCCATCAAAATTCAAAAGATCATTTACGTCTCAATAGAATCCTCCCCCTTTTCTAGCCATTTGAGAGTATGCTTGCAATTCATCTTCAATCAATCTTTAACAGCAACATTTCGAAAACCTAAGATTTATTCGACGGCTCCAAAAGATAACCCATTTCATAGAACCCAAATGAATAGACAATTGGCATTGAATCAGGACCCAAATCAGCATAAGTGTGAAATTGGATAAGCAATGAGAGAATCGAAAAGGGTATTACTACTGACCATGATGAGAGTAAGCAAAAACCGAACTCCATGTTTAGATATGGTCGCCTGCTACGATCTTAACTTCTTTCAACTCTATGCAAATCTGATTCTCACCATGTATGAGTAATCAGTAACGTGCGCATAACAAAACAAGAAACGGGAGTATCGGCGACTCGGCGGCACTCAGATATGGGAGTATCGGGTTTTTCTAGTTTACTGAGTTTGTCATTCAGTTGTTTAGTCAGTTTCTTTCTTTCTTTTTTTTAATCTAGATTTTCTTAGTTTTGTTGTCTTGTGGTGGTGTTTTCCTTTGCCTATCGTGGTTGTGCGCAGGGACGGACACACACAGGGGGATGGGGGTTTTTTATTTTTTATTTTTTTATACAAATAAGGGAAAACAAATAAGGAAGTACCTCCTTCGGCATTTCCAGAATTTTGATATTCCAATCTTATCAAAATCTCATCCCCCCACTTTTAGTACAAAGGCGAAAAACGACACGTTTTTCTCCGAAGAAAAGAGGCAAAAGACAACCTTCCCATACTTGAAAAGATCATCCGATTATACCATTATGCTTAGAAAATCCAAGGAACAAATACCGGGACTTTTTATCGGCCAAATTGAAACTTTCCGAAAAAATATACTTTTCCATACTTAACCAGATTTTCGAGTGACAGACAGGGGTGCCTCGATCAAGAGGCGACCCGATGGTGACACAACCGATACCATTCGAGTCTTGGATGAGAGATGATGATGAATGAATCGATTATGATTCCCCAAGATATTGGAAGACGACGAAGATAGACGTCGGCCCTTTGAAAAAGGGAGTCCCAAAATTAGCTTCCTAAATTTTGGAGTATCATTTAGTTTACTTGCTCTTGACTTTAGCATTGGTGCCCCCGCTGTGGAGAATTCCTAGATCCGTCCCTGGTTGTGCGGGGTTGTCGAGTTGTCGCCATTGCTTACCTGCGCCCAGACTTCCACGTGTCAGCTGGGACTCACCTCGGACTGAGCACCCATTGGCTGCTAAGGCTTACTAGTTTTCTGGTTTGCATTCGTAGTCGGCTGGCGTTAGGCTGATGGATTGTACTCAGGACCGGCCCTGACATTTAGGTTGCCCTAGCCGAACCCCGAGCTTGGTTGCCCTCATACTAGTAAGTCAAAAAAAAAAAACATACAAGGAACAAAATAAAATCGAGGTTATTATGTTTTTAGCTTGAATAACATTAAAAAAAAAATTAATAGTTATAAATTCCAATAGTTAATGAGGAGGAGCAGAACATTGCCCCTTCAAAGGTCCAAACATTAAAAATGGTTGAACTTTGGTGCCCACAAAACCCACCGAATTATGGGTGGGAAACCAATATTTAGAGGGAGAGAGAGAGAGAGAGATAGAGGGAGAGAGAGTAGGATTTTGAAACACCCTTGATTTTTGTGAATAGGGAGAGTTCCAGAGAGATGCTTCGGAAACCCTCGAAAGATGCCGATCTCTATAAGAGAGAATGGATGAATGTGTTTTTTTCATTTTGGGCTTTGGATGAAATGTGTTTTGTCATTTTGGGTCTTTTATATTTTAAACTCTATTGGCTTAAACACAAACAGTTCAATCACAAACTAATCTTTTTTTATTTTTATTTACAAGCTTATCTTTTTTTTTTTTTTTTTGTTGAACAAAAAGGGGGAGAAAAAAAAAGGGAACCGGTTGTTAACATAATGGAAACTTTTTTTATATTTATATATAACGTACGTTTTTTTTTTTTTTGTTTCCCTAGCCCAAGGTCTTGCCAGGCTTGGGTCAAGGCCTGCCCTGATTGTACTACCCACCGAGATTTCATCTTGTGCTTAGTATTGTATTTGAGCTTTTATCCCTCGGATTTCTACTTCCAGATCGTGGACGGGTTCTTAGCCCATCAATGGAATTGTCTTGAATAAAAAAAAAAACAACGATGCTCGAATTCGTTTTGGTGGAGGTTTGGGTAGAATTATTCTTTATTAGCGTAATTATTTTTTACACTTACTTATTTCAAAATTTTCATCAATTTTGTGTGAGAAATTATTTGTTTGGTGCTTTGGCAAAAATAATTTTTTGCATTTGTTAGTTTTGAGTCGATTTTTTTGTGGATTATTGGTTTGTCTCGATCTCGACGAGAGGAATCTAACGAGTAAAATTTTATTAATTACACTCAATTTTTGTGAATAAAGAAAATAAATAATCCACAAAAATTTAGATTATCTTTGTCTTGAACTTTTTAAATATTTTTATAATAATTTTTTACTTTTTAGATTCCTCTCTTCCTAAGAAACCAACAATCTACAAAAAAAAAATAAGTAAAGGAGAAATTTTCCAATATTTTCAGAAAATGTAGAGTCTGTATTTTATTCTTTTTCCATTTGAGTTTTGGAGGTCTTTTTAGTGTATTGAGTCTAGATGCTCCGCCTGAGGGATCAAAAATTGTTTAAAATCCATTGCCATGAAGATTGCTCGAATTTCGATAACAAGAGGTATATGCATTTCATTCGCATTTCATGTTCAACTTTTTCCATGCATCATATTGGTTAATTTGATTATATGTCTCATTGGAAAATCGTGTTTTATATGTCATTGGAATTCTTTGTTTGCCTTTAGGTTTGATAGATAAATTTTTTTAAGGCTTGTACCTCTTTTATATGAGTTTCAGAGCTTAGTGCTTGATGTGCGCCCCTGTTGGCGCTTACTGTCTATCAAGCGCTTCATTCAAAATAGTTTCAGAGATCAATGTTTTATGAGCGCTTGTCGCGGCACTCGTTCTGCTACCGAGCGCCACGCGTTTTGGCCTTGCATTCTCCGCTGCGCTCGATAGTTCTCGTTAGCTATTTCGCAAGCGTAGTACAAGCGCAATGCGTTTTGCTTGTGTATATGGCGTTTTCTCATTGGCCCTCTTTAGGGCTCCGACCTTGGCACTATATAAACATATTTTTCACTCTTCTAGGTTAGATTTTCAGAGCATTAGCCCACCTTAGAGAGATAAACACTTCATTTGTTCATGGGGTTCTATACTTTAGCGGTGATTTTTATTTATTGATTTGATCATCTTTTAATTCATTCGAGTGCTATATTCTAATATCTATGTGTATGCTCTAGATTGATTCTTCTCAAAATCTTCATTGCATCATCAAGAAACAATCTTTTCTTATATTCATGTGTTTAGATGCTTTAAGTATGATTTAAACTTAGTGTTTGATCATATTTTATGTCAATCTAGTGCAATACTTTTCTCCACCAAGTATTTGCTCTAAATTGATTGTTTTTTATAAAAAAATTATATTTTTATCATCATGCATTGTTGCCTATGTTCCTATGTGAGCCGGTTGGGTCTGATGCCGAGTTGACTCAGAGATCAAGACGTGTGTGCTTGTGGAGTCCATGGAATCAAAGAGGAGTATGGGGTAGCTAGGTGTCACAAGGGGTTTGTTGGGTAATTCCTAGCTAGTCTTGTTAATTCTTGTAAACCTTTTGATTTATGAAATTATAAGTAGGATTAGACCGTGATTTTATGCTTAGGGTATTTAGACCCTAAGTAGTTTCCACGTATATCCCCTTGTCTTGTCTCTTTACTTTGATTGCTTTACATTTCACATATTAGATTGTGGCAATTTGAATGAAGCATGAATGATTGTATATTTCTTAATTAGACTTAATTTTTAAATTGTCATCCTTGTCTTGTCTCTTTACTTTGATTGCTTTACATTTCACGTAACTATTTTTATTGCGGCACTCACGTAACTACTTTAGGGGTTTTACCTACTAGAATCATCTATCTTAAGTTATCTTATTATTGATTTTGATCTCATAGATATGTGTCCATCTATAAATCAATTATACCAACAGAATTGACGCCAAACATGATTTAGGAATACCAAGGTGATAAAACATGATTTCCACGCAACCGATCTCTACTCTTTTGTACACCTATCATTCCATCTCTGTAATGTTTTCTCCTAATAAACACACCTATAATGTTTTCTCCTTTGCTTGAAGAGCAACCGTAAATCTCAACTCTCTGCAAAAATAAAAAAAAACATAACCCTTATCATGCAAAATTGCCCCTAATCAAAAAGCATAGATCAAACAAGATTAAAATTATGGCACCAAACTTTGTTAGTGGAGAATTAGAGCCAAAGATAGTAAGAGAAATGAAATTAAGGAAGTTCTCCTAAAATTGTAATAGAATCTACAGCCTAAAGGTGTAATATATTACCAGATTCGCAGAGAGTGAAAGAAAATAGATTGTTGTGGAAGATGATGGAGAGAGAGATAACCGCTTCTAACCCTAGAGATCCATAGGGAGGGAAATGAAATTGGAGTGAAAATAAGTGAGAGAAAAGCGCGCGAACGAAGAGCCTTTGCCTCTACATCCCATCGTGGTTTAATTCTTTAACAGAAGCAATTACGTGGGGGTAGGTTTTGCTTTGGGAAGACTTCTTCACATAAAAGACCTTGGCATTGTGGGTTCTTTGCCTTATCCTTATGTTAAAAAGGAATCTGGGAGTTAAATTAATAGGATTTCAATATTCTCCATATATAATGCATACCGACTAGTATGAAGGTACGAAAATCCTAACGGAACCGATCGGTTGGTACCGATGATGCACAGATGGGCACACAGAGCTCACTTTGGGTTTCGCACGAATGATCCGAGCCGCTCAATAATTTTAAAATAAGAAACCAATTGGGCCCGCAATAAATAAGCTCAATCCGATATGTGTAGATGCTCGATCCAAATTTCCATTTTTCCATTCAGATTACAGATCTGAATGGAAAAGTAGAAGTGTAATATGACGGGAAAAATGGAAGTTTGGATCGAGCATCTACGCATATCAGATTGAGTTGATTTTCCACAACCCACTCGATTTTTTTTTTTAAAAATATTGCGTGGCTCGGATCATCCCTGCGGGGCCCGCAGCGGACCCCGCGTGCCCATCTGTGCATAATCGGTACTAACCCGTCGGTCCCTATAGACCCACTTTGGGGTGTCACACAAATAAACCAAGCTATTTATTAACTTTACAATAAGTTTTTGAGTGGCCATACATTAAAAAATTCGCACAATTGAATAATTGTAAGTGCTTGGTTGAATTATCTAACTTTTCTTCAAGCTTTATTCATAATTCAAGATCATAATTTCTAAATGAAAAATTGAAAGATTAGATCAAGCAGTTATGGTCATTCGATTGAGCTAATTTTTTACAAAGCTCGTTGTACACTTATTATAAAATTAATGAACGGCTTAGATTATTTGTGTGGGATTCCGAAGTAGCCCCCACGCATCCATCGGTACAGTATAATCCCAAGTTCGATACATATTGTCGTTTAACATATGGATTAACTTCTGATTGCAAAAGAAAAAGAACTCAGGCGGGACTCGGGTGGTGCAATTTAAGACTTTAAGCGTAATAACGCATTAATGTTCTTCCGATCATGTGGTTATCAATATCCGACGATTTTCAATTTTAGTGAAACTGATGGAATAAATAAAATATGAAAGCTTAACGGTTCAGATCGATCATTATAAAAATAGTTTCGGTATACGTTCACTTTACTTGGTAATAAACTAATTCTTGTGTTGTAGTTGAATGTACACTAGTCACATGACCCCGACACAATCACAACGATCCACATCGTTGATTTCATTATGCTTAGCGCGATTAAATCATTCTCGTAAAATTTTGGCTTGATCAGGTTCAGAAATCCCCTTCATCGAGACACAAATTCATTAGGAAAATAATATTTTTTTGTCCAACCAAGTGTTAGCCACATTACTGGACACAATCATGATGATCAAGAATGTTGATTTCGTTGTGTTTATTGATAAAATCCTTCAAATTTTTTTGCTAGATCAGGTTCACAAATCCCCTTCATCGAGATGCAAATTCATTTGGAAAATGATATTTTATGTCCCAATCAAGTTTTAGCCACATGACTGCAATACAATCATGATGATCGAGATCGTTGACTTCGTTGTGCTTATTGATTAAATCATTCACGTAAATTCTTTGCCCAGTCGGGTTTAGTAAACCACTTCATCGGGATGTAAATCCATTAGGAAAGTGATATTTTCCCTCCGACAAAGTATCTAACAACTATGCAATTAACTTAATTTCTGGTATAAATAATCTAATCCATGTTCCGTAAAAGCCCCATCGAAGTTCCGTAAAATGCAATATTATTAAGAGAAAGTTAGTAAGAATTTTTTAATAAAGTGATTACAAATTAAGATAATGACATTTATTGGTAGGAAATAATGGTTTAAGATAAGAAATTTTGAAAACGGTGACAAAATAATTTGTATCTCTATGTAATACTTTATTGTGACAATATTTTGTAGCCTTGTGTCTGTAATTAAACGTTAATGCTACAAATGAATAGTGACAATTTTATTTTGTAGTAAGAGACATTTTCCGTCATAGTTGTTGTGACTAACTATTGTGTTGAAATTAATGTCGTCACCATATCTCTCCCTTGTAATCTTGTTGTCACACATGAGATTTTGTAACAATAACTAATTCTATTGTGACAAATAATTTTGTTGCAAGTTGGTACACCAAATTTATTTTCGTCCCTATAAGTAAAGTCCCACTCTTTTGCCACAAGATAAATTGTAGTGATAAAAATAATTGCTTGTGGCAAACTAGTTCATCAGGATATATCTAAAATGGACCTTTATTATGACAAACCTATTGTGACAAAAATATTCACTTTGTTTCGTTGAGAGTTTTGAGAAGAATATTTTGAGAAATATTTTTGAGATAGTGTTTGGATGAGTTTTTGGAAAAAATAATAATTAGAGAGAAGTGTAATAATTGGAGAGAGATAGAGACAGAAATGAGAATAATGATTGGAGAGATGGGTATGAGCAGAGAGAGAAATGTGATTAATGATTGGAGAGATGAGAGATGAGAAAAGAATCTTTTTGGAAATTTTATTTGCAATATCCAAGTCCCGCTGGCGGGAAAGTTTCCCACCATACTTGTTGCGACAAAACATTGCAACAAAAAAGATTTTGTCACAATAACTCCACCTTATATGGTTTGATGCCACAAGTTAAATTTTGTCACGACAAGTGAACATGTAGTGACAAAATTTATTTTGTTGGAATTATTTTCGTCACAAGAAGGAGAATTTGTTGTAGTATTTTTTTTTTGCCAATCGATATGAAGAATTTATTGATCAAATCAAAACAGAAACATCTAAGGCGGCTTCTCTACAAATCCAACCTGGGAAAGTCCCCTGCCAGGTTGTAGGTAAAGCCAAAGATAGGGCATACTTGGCTATAACATTAGCCACCCCACACCCCATTACAGTTACGCGGAACGAAATTAAAAGAACAAGAATTAAGACGAGTTGCTAAAGAAATAGAATCTCTGATGACAACTTCTAAATTAGCCTTGACATTGGAAGTCCCTTGCAGCATCTGAATTACCGATTGAGCATCCCCCTCCACAATGTAGGCTCTATCCACATCATTTACTGCTAGATACAAAGCAAATCTGACACCCAAAGCCTCAACTAATTCTGCCGAAAAACTGAATGGAATTGGTATGGCTTTCGCTTCCACAATGTTGCCCAGACTATCCCGAACCACTAGCCCTACTCCCCCTTTACCAGACTGTGCATCGAAGGCCCCATCAACATTAATTTTAAACACTCCCTCTATAGGCGGCTTCCAACAAGTATTAACACCTTCTGTTCGTGGTACCTTCTCGGCTTTAGTGTTGCTTAATTCTAAAGCATACGTGGAGAAATCTTCCATAGCCTTTGCATGAATTCTTGTTTCAACTACTCTCTCCCCCTTAAATATCAATTCGTTACGGGCCAGCCAAATATGCCAACAGTAGGTAGCAAATAAACCCAATGCATTCCACTTTTCTTCCCCTTGAGCGCTCACTCCAATTGCCTTCCAAACATCTCCCAATTGTACCGTACCCATAAATTCTGGCCGAAAGCTAAACGGAGACAACAACCAAACTCTACGGGCTCGATCGCAATTGAAAAGCATATGAGATATTGTTTCCTGCTCCAACCCACACACCAAGCACGTTGTATCCACTTGGATGTGTCTCTAGGATAAAGTTGTGTTTACTGGCACAATATTTTGAAGACACCGCCACATAAAAAACTTGATTTTCCTCTGAGCCTTTATATGCCAAATCCTTGTCCATTTGCCTTCATCTTCACAACTTCCACTTGTTTGCCCCCTCACTTCAGGACAATTTCTCTTTCTCTGAACCAATTCCTTCGCAATAGCGTAAGCAGACTTAACCGTAAACTTCCCACTTGGCGTATTCTTCCAAATTCGCTTGTCGGCAACTCCGGTTCTACTCAATGGGATACTCAAAATTTGCTTCGCATCTTGACAGCTGAAGACCTCATTGATTTCTGCCACCTTCCACTCCATACTATCCGGGTCAATCAAGTCAAACACTTTTATCCATCTGCTATCTCTCGGGTTTGGAGTTAAAATCTTCTGGGACTGGGAGTCATTCAACCATGGTTCACCCCATATCAACGCCTTTTGCCCATTAGCAATCCTCCATCTCCATCCTTCTTCTATTACACTCTTGCTAGCCATAATGCTCTGCCAAGCCCAGGACGACGCCTGCTTTGATTGAGCTTCCAGGAACGTTGTATTAGGAAAGTACTTAGCTTTAAACAGTTTCTAAAAAAGAGAGTCATCTCCTGCCAACAATCTCCATCCTTGTTTAGCTAGCATAGCCAAATTAAACGCTTCCAAATCCCTAAAACCAAGCCCCCCTTTCCCTTTCACCTCCGTCGTTTTAGCCCAACTAATCCAATGGACCTTCTTCTTGTCATCTACACCACTCCAGAAAAACTTTGATATCATAGAGTTCAACTCTTTACAAACCCCATGTGGTATTTTGACACAAGCCATGGCATAAATAGGCACAGTAAGCAACACCGATTTGATTAGAACCTCTCTCCCTGCTGGATTTATAAAGCTACCCTTCCATCTCTTGAGTTTGTTAGCCACATTTTCCTTGATGTATGCTACAGCTGCTCGCTTTGATTTTCCAATGATGTACGGTAACCCCAAGTACTTGCCATCCGATGAACTACTATTAAATCCCAAAATACCTTTGCATTCAATCTTCTTCGCTTCTGGAGTATTGTTACTAAAAAGAATGGAGGATTTTTGAACATTCACTAACTGGCCTGAGGCTTTCCTGTACGTATCCAGCACATCTTTGATCTCCTCCGACTCTTCTTTTGCAGCTTTACAGAAAACCAAGGAATCATCTGCGAAGAGAAGGTGTGAAACTGATGGAGCGTTCCGGCAAATTCTAATACCTCTGATTCTTCCTTGACTCTCCCTCTCCTTCAACAAACTCGAGAAACCTTCAGCGCACAACAAAAATAAGTACGGGGAAAGTGGATCACCTTGGCGTAGCCCCCGCTGTGGTTTAATAAATCCATATTGCTGCCCATTAACCTTAACCGCATAAGACACCGTAGTTACACAATTCATTATCCATTGGATCCATTTCATATCAAATCCCATATGCACCATCACCTTCTCTAAATATGTCCATTCAACTCTATCATAAGCCTTAGCAATGTCTAACTTGAGAGCCATATAGCCATCCTTCCCAGTCCGTTTGTTTTTTAAAAAATGAACAATCTCATGAGCAACCAAGATATTATCAGAAATTTGTCGGTCTTTCACAAAAGCACTTTGGTTTAAGCTTATGAGATTTGGGAGAACTTTCCGTAAACGGTTGGCCATTGCTTTGGCTATAATTTTGTAAAGGACAGTACACAATGAGATGGGTCTGTATTGTGATACCTGAGTGGGTGTTTTGACCTTTGGAATTAAAACAATTTGAGTGTGGTTAAAGCTCCTCAGTATATGCCCATTCCGGAAAAAGCTTTGCACCGCAGCAACTATATCTTGCCCAATCACGTCCCAATACTGTTGGTAGAAAGCCGCTGTCATACCATCTGCTCCTGGTGCCTTAGATGGATCCATATCAAAAAGTGCTTGCTTAATTTCCAAAGAACTGAAAGCACGAACGAGTTGCGTGTTCATTTGCTCCGTTACTCTGGACTGGATAGTAGACACCACCATTTCTTCTGCATCAGTCCCCTCCGACATGAACAATTGTTGAAAATAATTAACAAACTCATTTGCAATCACATCCGGCTCCTCACTCCATTCCCCATCTGCCTTTTGGATTCCAGAAATTTTATTCCTCCTCCTTCGCTGTGTAACTTTGGCATGGAAAAAGGATGTGTTGCGGTCCCCTTTAACCATCCAAGTGGCCCTTGCTTTCTGTTTCCAAAATACCTCTTCGTGTTCCCATGCCGCCCCAAGATCCCTTTCCAAAGCACGAATTTCTTTATTGTTGTAGTATACTCGTACACTTTCGAAGCATGTCACTCGTCTTTCTTTATTTTGTCTTCTCTTTACCTCAAGACAGTCATAGAGGCACCAACAACATCTCCATTTTTTTATGCCAATAAAAAAACAATATCCCCATTGTTTTTATGCCGATTAAAAAAAGAAATAAGTCCATTTTTGTATACTCGTACACTTTCGAAGCATGTCACTCGTCTTTCTTTATTTTGTCTTCTCTTTACCTCAAGACAGTCATAGAGGCACCAACAACATCTCCATTTTTTTATGCCAATAAAAAAACAATATCCCCATTGTTTTTATGCCGATTAAAAAAAGAAATAATTCCATTTTTGTATATATGATATCGTCATCCTGCTTCCTTTGGTCTCTCTCTCTCTCGGATCATTTGTATAATCCTAACTAAAATCCATGCATGCCAAGAAAAAAGGAAGGAAATAATTGTGAATGCTACCTTCTCGGTATTCGAATATAGCACAAAGTGAAATATAATTCAAGTTATTGTTACCACCATTCCTTCGATGAGATGTTAAAAGTTTTGTTTTACGGTAGACGGGAACTTGGCCTTAGTGATAACCATTGGACAATCTCACCCACCAAAATATGTCACTTCAGTTTTAATTCAAACCCTCATAGAGAGGTATATTCTTAACTGATTGCTTTACTTCTAGTTACTCGCTTGTTGTATTGCCTTGCAATTTCCTGCTTTGTACTTGGTTGGGTCATCTCGATGTATCTTTTATCGAGTTTTTTATAAAATTTTGTTGCCGATCAAATAAAAATGATTGATATGACAATTACACTATTTTCACGAACAGCTTTGTAGTGTTATAAACTTATCTACAGCAATTTAAGTTATAGTTTGGGTAACACACATCGATCATTTCAAGTAAACTTTGATTCCACTTTGTTCACTTCACATTTCCAAAAAAATTTCCAAAAAGATTCTTTCCCCATCTCTCATCTCTCTAATCATTAATCATATTTCTCTCTCTACTCACACCCCTCTATCTAATCATTATTCTTATTTCTCTCTCTATCTCTTTCCAATTATTACACATCTTTCTAAGTATTACTTTTTTCAAAAACTCATCCAAACACTATCTTAAAAATATTTCTCAAAATATTTTTCTCAAAACTCTCAACCAAACACAGCCGATATTATTTTACATAACCTCAATGGGATGGATACATTACAACACACCGATATACCAAAAGGTTTTCGAATGGAAAAGAGAATAAATAGAGGAAATGGTATGAGTTTGTTTTTGAGATTGGATAAATATCTCCCAGATCATGTCATAGGATAAGATTTTTAATTTGAATTTAAATGAACGGATCCTTGAAATTGTACCTATCATATCTTTTCCTTGAATGATGCAGTCAATTTTTCCTTTTTTCACCCTTAACTCTCAATGTGAAAGGATTTGGAGGAGACATTAGCCAATAGGTCCTTTGAAATGCCAATAATTTAAAATCTTACATTGCTGATGTGGGGCCCTCAGAACCCTCTAGAGTAAAAGTTTCGTTTGACTTATATTATATAGTACGAGTGTGATTTGATGCGAAAATAGTTCGTTGGAGTAAAGAATTGATTTTTCTAAAGTAACCTATGCCTAAACATGCACAAATACGGGATAATTGTACCTTTTAGTAAAGCAATACACCACATTAACAAAAGTAACCTATAGCTTATTCCACCTTTAAATAAACATGAAATTTAAGCTTCAAGGTCTAGGTAATTGATCTGGATTTACGAACAACTCTATAGTTCGTTGAATCAACGCGTGTTCTCTGTCTGCCTAACATAAAATGTACTATGTCTGCCTAACATAAAATGGGAGGTAGATTTCTATTGCTGATTTTTTCTAGTGATAATATTAGAGATGAAGTGATTAAAGAGAAATGGCTGGGAATTTGGTTTGAGGAGCTAAGACCGTGGAATGGAGAACCAGCTCAAGTTGAAAGATTTGTATGGCTATCATGTTATGGGACGCCCTTGAATGCTTGGAATGTCTCTACCTTCAGAATTCTTGGAAGTGTGTGGGGTCATTTTTTGGAGGTTGATAGGCCTACTCTCAGTCAGGATTCTTTTGAAAAAGGTAGATTACTGATAGCCACAGAAGAAGATAGAAGAATTCAGGGTCAGGTTCAGTTGGAAGTTAATGGAAAAGTATACTTGGTTAAAGTAGAGGAGGAAGAAACCTTTAGGGTGGTGATCTTTGATGTTGAAGATGATGGTGACGTGGGTACCAACAGGAAGGATAAAGAGGACAGAGTGGCAAAGAAAAACCAATTAGAGAATGACAGGAATTTGGGAGAAAGGATAAGCGATGACAAGGAAGCCAGCAAGGATCCTGAGTTTGAAAAATCTAAAGAAGGTATTTATAAGGGGAGTCAGCTAGTGATTAATGTTTCTGAAAAGGTAGCTATTCCCATTGCACAACTTGAAGATAATCAAAATTCGTCAGTCCCAATGCAAATCAATTTACAAGACTTGGTGGTGGCTGATACATTTAATGAGGAGAGTTCAAATTCTACTTATGAATTGGACTCAATAGTTGAGGATTCCGAAGGGTCTCTTGAGCTTTCTCATCAGCACAACCCAATTGAGTATTTACAATGCCCAAGTTATTGATGAGTATGTGACTGAAAAAGCTGATGCGATATTTCCTCTTACAGCAGACAGAGAAGATCTAGTACACTTGAATGAACCTATTGTCATTTGCTCTGAAAATAACATTCGAAGATCTCAATTATTGGGTCTGAACCTTGAAGTGGAGCTCAAGTTAGGAGTGGATAACAGAGCAACAATGGAGGAGTGTAGTGATGAAAGTTTGAGCTCTGATGCAAGTGAATATGTGGAGAATACTGTTACTTCTGTTATGCAGGGCAATGGTCAGAGTTTGATTATGAGAGAACTTCAAGCTACGAAAGAGGTGGGTAATAAGGTGGGAATTAAATTTTCACACAAAGATACATTGGCGGTGACAAAGAGGATTGAGGAGGAACAACTGCTGTTGACTAACAGATTTGCTCCTTTAAGGAGGAGTAAGCCGTAACACTGAAACTCTCTCAAGTCTCAAGTTTATCCTTAAAGGAATCCTGTGTTGCATGTGTTTGGATCAAGAGTCTATAATGGAGAATATAGATTCTCTCATTGTTCAGAAAATTTGGGGCTATACTGAGGTTGTATTTGCAGATTGTGAGGCTGTTGGTAGGTCAGGGGTATTCAATTAATGTTGGGTTAGGAGTTTTGTTTTAGTTTCTGGATCTTTCTTGGGGTGGAAGAAGAATAGTAGTGAATTAAAATCTGTACTTTGGATATACTCAAAGATGGTGGAAAGCGTGTGGAGGCAGTTATCTAGTGTCAACTCGCGTAAATAGGGGGTCAGAAATGATGTCTTCTTGGGGTGCGTCTGCTGGCTTTACTTGGTTAGCTCTAGTGCTTGGAGTTTAGTGTTCACCTCCAGTGCTATCCATTGCTATTATCCTCTGAGACTATTTGTATTTTTCTCCTTTTCTTTCCCAGCCTATACTTTTCTCTGTGCTTAGTTTTTGGCTTTTCCTCGATGTACCCTTGTCGAATTCTAATAAAATTTTATTGCCAATCTAAAAAAAAAAACATAAAATGTACTATGACTAGGGCAGTAATATTTGATCAATATTGATGTACAATCAGATCTTTCGATGCTTGTATTATCGAACATTTTAACGTAATTGCGTAATTATGCAAAGGTGGAGCAGCTATGAGTTGCAGAAGCTGAGAAAGTTTTTGAGACGATGAAAAACAATGCCAAGATACAGTAGTATAACAAACAAATAGTTTCCAAGGAATATGAAGCAAGTTAGACCATGTCCCTTTTGCTTCAAACTTCTGAAGCTCTATACTTTGTCTTGTAATTGTGTTCTTGTTGATTTACTCCTTGATGGTCGTTCGTTTTGTGTGTTTTTGGCTTAAAAAGTCAATCTAACTTCTTCTTTTTTTGTCTTTATTTGATTATTATTCGTTTGTTAGTTTTGCATCGATATTTTGTGTAATATTGGTTCGTCTCGACAAAAAAATCCAAAAAGGTAAAAGATTATGATTAGGGCTCTCAATTTTTTTGAATAAGATCGAAAAAAGTGTAAAAATTTGTCTTTTTGACTTATTTTTGTTTTTATTAAAAAAATTTAAGCTTCGATCATAATTTTTTACTTTTTTGATTCATCTCACCGAGACGAACCAATAATACACAAAAAGTTAATGCAAATCTAAAAAAAAAAAAATAAAATCAAATAAAGACGAAAAAATAAGCTAGATGTGACTTTTTAGGCCAAACACATAGTGGATCTTTAGAGAATCATTACCCGTAGACAATGCCTCGAGTCGAGGTTATTGCATTAGAGCATATGGAATCTTAATGAAATTTCTCTTAATTTCAAGAAATAAAAAAATGGCACTTTTATTTATTTATTTTTATGGTATCATTTTCTATATGAATACCTTGTCAAAGTATCATTTGGACAAGATAACAATTAATCCAATATAATTGCATATGAAATATGCCATAGATTTTGTCTATAATTGTTGCATAAAATGTTGGGGGGACTATTAATTAACAACTCCTAATGCACATAAAAGCTCATTGGGACACGTTCAATATTAATCAACATGATCTGCATTTACTTGTATTATTAGGGCTATAAAACATGCACTTCCTACTTTATATTGGGGCTAAGTCATGCAAAATGTGTTTTTTTTTAATCATGAGTCAAACTTCCTAGTCTTATTGTAATATGCCTAAGTCGATGAGTGTTAACCAAGTAATCAGTGATGGAAGGAGGATTTCATCGATGTTGGGTAAGTAGATTAAACTTTTTTTGTCATATATGGCAGGTGATGTCAATTTAATTTTTTGACAAGTCGATCAGAGTGAACGGATCAACATACGTGCACATCGACAAATTTTTGCGATACAAATTCTACTATCTAACAACAGTGGAACTAATTAAAGTCGTAGTAAAGCTAGCAAAACTCAGTACAGTCTGGCTCCATTAGAGTCAATGACCCCTAGACAGTTTTTGAATTGATTAATAAAGTTTGATTTTAGAGACAGTCTCTCCAAATTTCCTATATGCTTCCCTGCCTCGCCATCTTCTGCGTTCATATTCATTTGAACATGAATATTGAACCAAGTGTCAACTTTTTTTTCCGAATGCATACATTATATATTGGACGATTAATGAAATTTTTAGAAGAAAATTTGGCCGGTGAGTGCTTGATTTTCAATAAGAAATGGTCGGCGGGGAGTCTTGAGTGAAAAGAAAACTACTATGATTCGAGTAGGAGTATAAAACTTTGAAAACTTGGGCACGGGTTGCCTAAGCTCATTTGTCCCTTGGTCTGTCTTTTCAAGTGATTGACAGTCAACAGAGTAATTAATGGCACTAGTTCAACCCATGATTTTGACTCAGCATCCAGTATTTATTTTTGTGTTTCACACTTTATCATCATTGTTTGAGTGAAGCTTTAAATACCATCAAAGGATTTGACTTATTGTGAAGTTGCCGAACCGTAATGTTAAATTCCAGAGTTGTTGAGCTCTGCATAAGACCAAAGACTTGGGTAGTTGGATTAAAATGGCAAATGACAACGCTTGACTGCTTCAATGGCTCAACAACACAACGAATTCCAGCAAAAAGCAAAATGTGTTCATATGCATTTGTAGCCTTTTCCGCTAAAATTCACAGCAACTTGTTTAGCACAATTTATGTTCATTCATGTGGGAAACCTTAAGTTGACAGCATTTGGCAACTCCAAAGCTTCAATTTTGATAATTTTGACTTTCGTTCTTGTTTCAACCAGAGTTAGTTATTGTACATAATTTGCATCAAAACATCCATGTAGCTTCTCGGTTCTTGGAGGTTTAGGCCTTTAGGGTGGTCACTGTCTCAGTCGTATTTTGAGAGCAGCACTTTATGCATATTGCTAAAGGTTAGGTTTGTCTCCAATTAGCCCCCGCCCATACCCCCAATGATTGGAGACTAAATAGGTTATGTTGTTGAACGTCGTACTAATAAAAACTCACAACCGTTCCTTCACAAATTCGAAATTCTAAACCTTACCGTAATTGCATATATATTCTCCACGTCCCGAACTATTCTCTCTCTTTCCAAAGTCGTGCCATTAGTCGGATCAAGTGATAATGTACTTCCATGACTATTTTATTTTCACCAAATTAACAACATAATTTTTTGAAAATGAAAATCCATACGAGATGTAGAGAATAGTACGCACCGAGATGAATTTGTCTTCTGAAGCCCTACACTATAGCTTGAAACCTTCAAAGCATCTCTCTGTTTCTCCCCTTCATTTAATGTCGTTTTGATTTGATCTTTCTTTCTTTTGATTTGTTCATACACTTGACTTTTTTTACCATAAAACATGGTGGCCATGTTCGGTTGGGAGCTTTGCTCCGGTTTTGGTAAGTTCTGTTTTGGCTGACATCATTATTTTTCTCACTTTTCTCTCTCCACTTATTACACCTGCTTACATCATTAAAACTAAACTAAACTCCCTCAAAACTCCCAACCGAACAAGGCCGGTGTGTCCAAATGAAACGTTTTTGTCCTCAAAACTTTAGTTTCTCGGTTGACTAACAGTCCCCACCATTATATATTGCCCTGTTTTTGTGCTTTTATCAGTTTCTGGAAGCAAATGAATCCTAAAATACTGTGAACTACTCCTTCGAATTGGTCACTTCTACTTTTATTCTCACCTGTTGTTACCACTATTGGTCTTGAAATTGAAATATCAACTATTTCTATTACTAATTTATGGCAGGTTAAGATAATGTGAAGAAACTTGAAACATGATTAACGTTTCTTTTTAGATGTTCAATCTCTTTTTCTGTTTTTCGCTAACATAGACACTGACAATAACCGCCACTAAAACCCGTTTGTATGTACACTCTACCTTTCGATGTTTTTCATCTACGTCTACTCTCTATAATACTTTTTCTCTCACCCATCATCCATTTTTATGCATGTCACAAACTTGAGTACCAATTTCCAGGCTCAAAAGTTATAACCTCAATCGACATATTTTGTTCGTAGGTTCCCTCCAATCCTCTATTTTCTTGAACATCCACCAATTTAACTCCTACTACGTGTGCATATGATTATATATATACTTGTACACTTTCGAAGTATGTCACTCGTCTTTCTTTATTTTGTCTTCTCTTCACCTAAAGCATGTCACCCGTCTTTCTTTATTTTGTCTTCTCTTCACCTCAAGGCAGTCATAGAGGCACCAACAACATCTCCATTTTTTTATGCCAATAAAAAAACAATATCCCCATTGTTTTTATGCCGATTAAAAAAAAGAAATAACTCCATTTTTATATATATGATATCATCATCATGTTTCTTTTGGACTATTTGTAAAATCCTAACTAAAATAAAGTCCATGCCAAGAAATAGGAAGGAAGTAACTATGAATGCTACCTTCTCGGTATTCAAATATAGCACAAAGTGAAATATAATTCAAGTTTTCTTAAAAAGTAAAAAATATAGTGGATGCGTTGTTACCATCCTTTCCTTTGATGATACGCTGTTACATCTTTTATTTTTTCAGTTTACCAAAAAAGAGATGATATTGTTACCACCATTCCTTCGATGATATAAGTAATAGACACTGCCATGCCAATAGGATAGATATATGGAAAATGATTTAACAAAACCTAAACTGATGCATATTAATATTCTGTGTAGTCAAACTTAGCGTTGTAGTTTAATTTCTCTGTATATGCTTCGTTATTCTTCCTATTTATTCGACTCAAGAATATTAAAGATAAACTGAGCTAACGTGTCTATTAAGTAAAAGATAAGGAGAAGAATGACTACTTTTTATTATGGGGAAGATGATTCTATACAATCCCTCATCGTGTAAGATACACAATCTTTTCTTGTTTGTTTTTTAATTGAGTAAGATACACAATCTTTAAAAAGCGATTTTGTGATGTAAACAATTAATTCCAATCGAGCAATTTCGTCGATTATGTTATCTGTCTATCGTACAATTATCAATCAACTAATCTTGAAAAGATATGGATAGTGTTTTGGAAAAAAAAAAACTCCCGTAATCATGGTTTAAAGGATCTAAAAAAAGAGAGATAATAAATGTTAGTAGAATTTAAGAATATAACTCCAAGTAACAAGGGGGATAAACTAAAATTGAATGGAAATACCATGAAACTCCAACAAACTGATCACTTATACTATTAGTCTTGAACTTGAAATATCAAGTATTTCTACTCCTAATTTATGGTAAGTTAAGATAATGCCAAGAAACTTGAAGCATGATTAACGTTTCTTTTTAGATTTTCAATCTCTTTTTCTGTCTTTCGCAAAATATAGATACTGACGATACGGCCACTACCGCCACTAAAACCCATTTGTATTTACACTCTTACCTTCGATGTCTTTCATCGATCCATGTCAACTCTCTAGAATACTTTTTCTCTCGCCAATCATCCATTTTTATTCATGCATACACAAACTTGAGAGTACCAATCTCCATGCTCAAAGGTTATAACCTCAATCGACGTATCTTGTTCGCGGGTTCCCTCCAATCCTCCATTTGATTGCACATCCACTAGTTTGACTCCAACGTGTGTATACGATTATACATATTCTTGTAAGCTACTAATATATAATACATAATATCGTCATTTTTGTAAACCTAGTTGGGATGCCTTTTTGCGTTGAGATGCCGTTCTCTAGGATCCTTTTAATCTTTGTAATTTGTTTCCAAAAATTAAAAAATCTTTTTTGTTGTTCAAAAAAAATAAATCGTCATCTTGTTTCCTTGGGACTATTTATTTTGTTCCTCTCTCTCTCTCTCTCTCTCTCTCTCTCTCTCTCTCTCACACACACACACACACATTTGTATAATCCTAACTACGATAAAGTCTATGCCGAGAAACAGGAAGGAAATAAGTATGAATGCAACACTGTTGGTACTCAAATATATCACAAAGTGAGAATATAGTAATTCAAGTTTTTTTAAAAAGTTGAAAATAATAGTAGATGCATTCTTACCATCCTTTCCTTTGATGATACGTACGTTGTTACATCTTTTATTTTTCCGGTGTACCAAAAAAAAAAAATTATATGTTTTTACCACCATTCCTTCAATGATATAAGTAATGACTGTCACGCCGGTAGGATAGATGGAAAATGATTTCACAAAACCTAAAGTTTATATGCATCTGTTGCATATTAGCATTCTTTGTAGTCAAACTTAACGTTGTAGGTTAATTTCTGTATATATGGTTCGTTATTTTTCGTATTTCTTCGACTCAATACTAAAAATAGACTCAGCTAGCATGTCTGTTAAGTTAAAGATAAGGGGAAGAATAATTAACTCGGTGCGTAATGACTAAAACGTGTTCAAACAAAATAAAATACAAACTTCTTTTTAGTATAGTATGGGGAAGATGATTCTACGATCCCTCATCGTGTAAGATACACAATCTTTTTTTTGGTTTGTTCTTAAAAAGCAATTTTGTTATGTAAACAATTATTTTAATTCCAATCGAGCAATTTCGTCGTCGATTACAGTGTGCATCTATTGTACGAATATCACTTAATTAATATTGACAAGCTAGATATGGATGTTGTTTTGAAAAAGAAAATTCCCCTAGTCATGGTTCAACATGGAACATATCAAATTTGATCAGCCTGCCTTGAGGAACGTTAAAAGTAAAAATATATAGCTAACAATGGTAAAAGTAGAGCGTGCATGTGACTGCGATAATTTGGTCTCCTCGAGAGAAATATATAGTCCTAGTCAAGTATAATTTAAAAGTTTTGTTGCGAAGACTTGTTCGTTTTGGATTTTGAGACTGATTTTTCTCAATTATTACTCACATTTTCCTCCAATTATTATCCCTATTTGCAAAAATATTATTCCCATTTTTTTCTATCTCTCTCCAATCACAACCCCATATTTTTAATCATTACCCTCACTTCTTCCTCTAATTATTTCTTCCTCTAATTATTTCTTCCTCTAATTATTACCCAAAAACCAAAACCAAACAAGGTGTTGTGTTGGCTGGTTCGAGTATTGGATTGAAATTTGACACAACCTTAATTTTCTTGTGAAAGTGTTGGATAGCTCATGATTATTAGAAATCAAAATGGATTTTTTTTTTTCCAGACAATATACATCACAAGAGTTAATGGGATGTTAGTTAGTAGGTTAAACAACCAAAGAAATCTAAGAGTCACAAATTTAATCAAAGGTGGTTTTGGTTGATTGTCGGTTGCGAGGGTGCCAACCTAGTTGAGATGCTCGTTTTCCGTTGTGATGCCCTTTTTTCCTTAGGTTCCCTTTAATCTTTGTAATGCGTTTCTAAATATTAATAAATTTTCTTTCGTGGATCAAAACAAAAATTTAAATCATGAGTATGTGTTTTGGTTTGTGGGCGATAAATATTGGGAGATCTAATTTCAAAATAAAATAATATATTCATATTTGAGTTCCGCAAAATTGACTTATTGTTTTTTGCGAGACAAGTCACTCCCTAAAAATACATCAATCCAAAAAATTGACGTAAGCCAATTTCTGTATTAACCCCTAGATATCCCATGTAGTTATGATAGTTTTTCAAATACAATGGCTGTGTTCGGTCAGATAGTTTAGTTTAGTTTTGATGATGTCATCAGGTGTAATGACTGGAGAGAGATAGAGAGAAAATAAGGGAAATGATGATGTCATCAAAACTAAAACTAAAACTAAACTGGGAAACGAACAGGGCCAATATGTTTTGGTTCATAAAGACTCAAAAAAGAATTCCAAGTATAATTTTTTTTCTGTGTTTTTTTTAAAATCATAATTCATGTCATTATTGTTCTAAAACGTTAGTCATTATCCATGGAAATTGCCCTCGATAAATTAAAAAAAATAATAATCTAAAAGTACTCTTTTTTATGCAGTGGAAAGCAGTTTATATAATCATCACTAGGTACAATGCTACGTGCGTTGCACGAGTTTCATGCCCGTGTTATTGTTGATTTGTTGTAATATAGTATTAGAGTTTGTTTTGATAATTTGAAGGAATGAAAAGTGGGTAGTTTATTTGTGTTTGTTTAACTATGAAACCCAATTTATAATGAGTCTATTTGCTGCCTCTATCAGCTCTAATACAAGAATATTATACCACAAACTTCACATCCACGTATTCATTAGCTTCAATTCCAAGCTATAAAACAATAATACTCCATAACCCAAAAAAACATTAGAAACCACCAACGCGGTACACCTAATAAAACAATTAACAAGCAATGACAAGAAAACAAAAATACAATTAATCAAAAAAATTAGGAATTTGAAGCTTAAATGTTTAAAATCTGCAATAAATATTTTGCAACTTACAAAAATATATTTTAAAATATATAATACCTCCAATGCTAGTTCGCAAAAATGAATAGTAGATGACTGATTCAATCCACCTAACGAAATCCCTTTTCACATCCCATTCATTACCAACACCGAATGGATATCGCTCACCATAATCACGCACAAAGTTGTAGTCTCGCCTATACACAAGGTGCCCTGTTCCTCGATCAATTGACCTACCAATGTTTTCTCTTGCTGCATCACGAGTAAATACATAGCAGAAAGCTCCATGCTGAGTTAAATGACGTGGATAGTTTTCATAGTCCCAGCGAAGAAATGGACCTTGCAATGCCATTAGATCAGTCCCTACAAATTTTTACATTTTTATCACCATCAAAACTTAGACAAATGCAGAAGCTATATATATAAGAGTAAAATCGACTATAATTAGACAATTGACATTTAAGCACTTGAATTCATAACCATAATTATAAAGTAAATGATATTATGGCATGACTTGAATTCATAACTATAATTATAAAGTAAATGATATTATGGCATCATTTTGGCATGTATGCTTTTACGTAGTTTTTTAGCAAGATTTCACATAATTTCATTTTAAATAATATAACTCCATGATTTGGTGCTGCTTTTATCTATTTTTTTTTACCATAACTATTCTCTAGTGGTTATAAAATGTAACACTTAGTTATAGGTGACACATTTGTTTCCATTATTTTTGCGAAGTAAAGAATCATTAGTAATAAACCAATTTTACAATGCCTTGCTATTGTATAACTACAATCTCAAATTAATCAAGTATTTCAATTCAAAAGCCTTTCTTTTATTAGCCTTTCACCGACAGATATATGTGTAGCAAATAAAATCATGACACTTTGTGCATTTATTGTCAAAGGTTAGGTCTGTCTCCTATCCATCCCGCGCCCATACTCCCGATTATTGGGGACTAAATGGGTTATGTTATTGTTGTTGTTGTTGTTGTAAATAAAATCATGACAAATGGATGTATGCTTAATACTTGATCGACTGACCTACCAACATTCTCGCTTGCTCCTCCACGGATAACTAAATAGTAGAAAGCTCCATGCCAAGTTAAATGGCGTGGGTGGTGTTCATATTGTAAACGAACAAATGGACCTTGCAATACCATTAGGACAGTTCCTACTAACATTTTTACCAGTATCAAAATTTATACAAATGTAGAAGGTATATAAATAAGCAAAGTGCATTACTAATACGCAATGCAAATTTAGGGTGTTCAATGCTAACTATGATTATAAAGTAAATGATGTTATTGTATCATTTTGCCATCTCTGTTTTTACACACTGTTTTACAAAATTTCAGATAAATGTTTTTTCAATGATCTAAGTCCATCATTTCCTGCTCTATATTTTTATCTATTTGTTTGCCACAAGTATTCTATGTTGATTATAACATGTTGCACTTATTTATAGTTAACACATTTGTTTTCGATTATTTTTCTAAACTAAACAATCATTACTAACAACCTCATTTGAAAAGCCTTTTTTTGTTGGCCCTTCACTCATCAAGCATGCCAGAACTAAAATTGTAGCAAATGCATCTTATTATGTTTAAAATAACCAATCCTCATGAAAATATCTAAAAAACATAATACTTTCACACAAACTTATATAATCAATTCATTGAAATTCACTACCTCTGGACTTATTTCATTCGTAAAAAATTTAACATATTACATGCTATAGCCATTTTTATTGTTATGTAATAAAATTATTTTACAATTCCTTACACAAAGAAACAAACAGACACACACACACACACACACACACATATATATATCCTCAGAAATACTTTCTCTTGGCAAAATATTTTGTCAAAACTGTTTTTTTCCTATAAAACAACAAATATACCCAATATATATACACATAAACATTTGTATACCCTTTTGTCCCTTATATTAAATAAAAAATACAGACCAAAATCTCATACATAATCTGACTATATACGCGGTTTATAATAACGATTAGTAGTTGATAACTGCCAAAAACCATAAATTTTACTACATAATTTTCAGAAACAACACTAAACTGACAATTTCACTACTGAAATAAAACACAAAACTCCAACTCCGAAACTTATTTCGGAACTTATTCAAAACAGAAATCATATAAAGAACTAATTACAAGATCTTTATGTGCATGCAAATCATAAACATATACATAAAAAAGTTCAATAGCCAAGCAAAAATCAGTACCTTTAAACGGAGAAGTTCCCGACAACAACACAAACATAAAGCGGAAACACTTACCTGAACTCTCCGTCGATTTGTTGCAGACAAGAATCCTCAAGCGAAAGCTCCACTCTTCATCGATTTCTTTTCGGTTTTTCTAGCAAAGAGTAAAGATGAAGATGAAGTTACTCTCTCAAAACTTTTTCTCTGACAGATTGCATCACCTCAACCAAATACAGTGAATAGTCTCGAAAATATTTACTTTTGCGCACTGTATATAGCACGAAAACCCAACCGAAGAATAGATGGCCTAGCCCTCTCACGCAACACGTGTCCAACAATACAGCAGTTCTCCTGGCCATGGAAAAGTAGGCACCAATGGCACATAAATTACCGAAAAACCAACAACTTTATAAGAAGACAGAACTGCCCATCCACCAGCGCCTAAATAACAAGAAAACCAACAGGCCCAATCTGAAATTGAGGGGTAAATTCGACCCAAATTGGCAAATGACCAAACAACTTCAAAATTGAAGCCTCGCTTATATAAGTCCCTTCGGGTGTGGATAATTATACACAATACGCGTTATCCAAACGTTCAACACGTGCAGGTAAGAATTAGTAATAAGAACAGCAAACTCAAACGTGACAGAATCAACGTACTTCAAAAATATTAACGGTCGATTACCCATTTGACTTCCTACTTTTTCAAAGCTGCAAAAGGATCCAACGATCAGAATTCTTCAAAGGACGACCAGAAGCTTCGTGTTTACTATCGTAGAAATAACACCTGAAGGTCGCTTTTGGGGAAGACATTTCCCCTCTCTATATAAATCCTTTCCACTAATTCTTCCACTCCCATCATCCCTTTCCCCATTTTCAATCTCCTCTCTCTTTCTCTCTCTGGAAAAACTCTTCGAGCGTTGAAAGCATTTTACGCGCAACGCTATTAATCTCAGCTTGATATTTCTAAAATTGGTTAATTTTCGATTTCATAGAAATGGCGACAGCAGACGAAGTTTCAGTTCTTGAGCTCATTCGTCTCCACCTACTTGGCGACTTCTCTCCTGTTGACAACAGCTTCTTCTCAGATCTACCTGACCTCTCCACCTCTGAATCTGAATCTCTCTCCTCACAAACCTCCAGTAACTACGACTCTCCGCTTTTACTCCCCGACTACCTAAATTTTAACGAAGTTAACAACACAGATTTCTTCGATTCCGTCCCCAATCCAATCCAATACGGACAAATCCAAACCGATTTCATGCAATTCGAAACAATATCTCACACAATCGATATCACGACAGTAGTCAATTCGAGTAGTAAGTTGAACCGCAGGTTGTCGCTAAAAGTCGATCTGCCTCCGGTGAAGAAATTCGAGGTGCTGGAGTTTGGCCAGCAAGAGAAATCGGTATTCGTAGAGAAAGCGTCGAGTGCGGTGGAGGAGAAGCACTACAGAGGGGTGCGGCGTCGGCCGTGGGGGAAGTTCGCGGCGGAGATCCGAGATCCAAAACGCCGTGGATCTAGGGTTTGGCTTGGGACTTACGACACCGCCAGAGAAGCGGCCAAGGCGTACGACAGGGCCGCGTTCAAGATGCGCGGTAGCAAGGCGATTCTCAATTTCCCTCTCGAGGCTGGAAAATGCCGAGAGACGGCGGCGGCGGTCGACGTCGCCGCTGTACACGGCGGAGGAAGGAAGAGGGAGAGAGAAGTTGAGGAAGAAAAGGCGGTGGTGAAGAAGGAGAAGGTGTCGGAATGTGATGGATACGGGAGTAGTAGTCCGTTGACGCCGTCCGGTTGGACGGCGGTGTGGGATCAAAGCCGGAATGGGAATGATATCTTTAATGTTCCGGTGTTATCGCCGTTATCTTCCCCCGTACTGTTAGGATTTCCACCACTCATTTTCACATGAGAAGTCTAAAAACCGTGAATACACTAATTTTTCGGTGCATATATTCCTTTTTTCGGTGCATATACAACACTCACACGAGTAGTAGTTACTACTATTTTTGGAGTATTTGGTTCTTTAGGAAAAAGACAGAACTGCCTGTATAAGGTTGTGACTGTAAGATGGAGCCAGGGACTTTGTAAAAATGAGAGTTGGACTTGGAGTATGTTTTTTCAAATTTCGTGCAAATATTTCTTCACAATTTTTGTTCATTTTAGAATATTTAATTATATGTCATATTTGGATTAATAACTTTTTAAAAGTGAAGAAGTGAAGTAAAATCAAAATCAATTTCTCAATTTAAATGGGTAAAAATTGGATATATCCTCCAAATCTCAGGGTAAGATTTTAATATTCCAATTGAAGGATTCTTTGGAATTTTACCTATCACATCTTTGCTTCAAATGATGCAGTCAATTTTCTTTAATAGAAAGTTTCAATTTGAATTAATGGATTTTAGGAATAGAAGTATTTTGAAATGTCCAAAAAAAAAAATCAAATGATTCAATATTTTAATTTGCTGATGTGGCACTCTCATGATTCTCTAAAGCAAAAGTGTCCTTAATTTATGTTTAGGCATATGTCACCGTATAAAACCAATTCTCACTTACAAGTTTTGCTGCGGAAAATGGGGTATTTCCTTAGCGTAAAGAATTGATTTTATACGGTAACATATGCCAAAACATGAACATATATAAAATATTAACTAATACTAGTATGCTCTTTCCTTTTAACATTTCTTGTCAGTGCGGAGAATCCAACGTTTTAAGAGTGATATACAATTAATTAATGCATGTCTTTTGAGAAAATTTAATTTGATTATCAATAATACCCTTGATATTCTCTATTAAAAGCTAGTACTTTTAATTACTTTTATGGGATGATTTGTGAAAGTTCACAACACTTTTCATTTTGATCAAAATCTAATTTCTACTTACGGATCCACACAGTTATTCAAATATTTTAGCAATTTATTTAATTCCTTGAAATTTTTGGGGATGCCAATATTTTAGCTTTAAATATTAGGCTTGGATTTCGAATTTCAAAGAAAGGGATAGGGATGGCAACGGGTAGGGTATGGATCGGGGGACTGTATTCCATACCCGACCTCCGATTGGAGTATCTTTCACTATCCCCGCTCTCATCCCCATTGAGGATATAAGATGAAGAACCAAATCCACCTCCCGATAGGCATTGGGGTTTCTCCGAATATACCCTTATCCAAACAGAAAATAAAAATTAAAGAAGTCAAGAATGAAATAAATTGATATTTATATTTAGAAATATAATCTTAAATGATATTCTATGAATATTAAGTAGTCTAGGCTAGGTAGTAGTTGATAAAATTTTCTAATTAAAGAGGTAATTGTTTACATATGTAACTATACTCAAGATTTATACGTATTTTTCTATTTATGTGTATATATAATATGGTATATGTAGTATGTATAACCGGGTACGGAGAGGGTATGTGGCGGGTACGGGTAATTGGGGGTGGGGATTACAAAATCATACCTGCTTCATACCCGAGCGGGTTTTCTTCATATCCTACCATACCCACTACTATTGGGGAAAATTCTGAGTTATCTCCGCCTCCATATGGGCGGGGATAGGGCGGGTATTCACTGGATATGGGAAAGTTGCCATCCCTAGAAAGGGATGGGACGACAGAAAAAAATCAATTCGTTAGTTTCAACCAGTGTTGAACCCGTGCTATGCACGGGCGAGATTACATGAATGCACATTGTATACATGGCATATTATGTAGCAAGTGGACTCAAATCATGCACACATAGGATAATGGCAGCATGTGAAGATTAAGCACAATTTATAATATCCTGATTCCTGATGGTAAACCATTAAGTATACCAAGAGGTAAGTATAAACAATAAATTTGAATGAAAAAACAACTCAAACCGTATGCTAACAATCACTGAAAATGAGTTATGATGACAGTGTCACACTCATGTAAACCAATAACCTAAAAAACAATAACCTAATTACAAAATTGATAGCATGGAACTCCAAATGCAGTACAGTTAAGGTTCATCAAATTGCAATTTTCGCTTCACTCCCTACAAAAGCAAGACGCAAAAAAAAAAAATAAAAAAAATAATCGTTTTGTAAGTTTAGTATTAAATTGATGAAAAAAACTGAATTGGTATGTATGAATAGTAGAAATCCATACACGAAATGACACGGACCCATAACCGATTGGAAGTGTATGGGCAAATGCTACTGAAGAATTTTCTGGAAATAGCCAGTGAGTTACAAACAATCATAACCGATTGGAAAATGATTGTGTTCAAGCTCTCCTAGTATTTTTTATAGTGGCATAGTTTTGTTCTAGACGTGGGTGATTGATTTTGTGTTTTTTTTTTCCTTTTAAAAAAATCAAAATTCTAAGAAATTGATTTTTTTTTTATTCATGTGAATCGAATGGGCACAACGCTAGTTATTCTACGTATATGAATATGGATTGCTATTAAAAAAAAAAAACATACAGAGGTGTTAAAAACAAAAATCCGAAGTTCTATTGGCGCAAAAAAAAAAAAAATTCACAAACAAATATTGAAATAGATACAGATAATTAAAATTTGCCGGAGAGAAAAAAAAAACGTAGGTAGTTTGAGGATGGAAATTACCTTTGAGAAGATTTATGAAGTCTGTGAGCAAATTCTCGTGACAAATAGAAATGAACTTGGTATAAAAAAATCCTCGAACGAATTCTCATAACATAGCCAAAATCGATCCTCAATAATCTGTGAACGAATTCTCAAAAAATCCTTAAGCGAATTACAAACATAGCCGAAATCGATTCTCAATAATCTGTGAACAAATAGCCGAAATTGATCCTCAATAATCTGTGAATTGAATTCTCGTAGTAAATGGAGCCAAACTTCCCTATTTTTCTGTTTTCTTTTTCCAACCCGCAACGAAGCCGAACTTGATGCTTAAAATACCGCAACGAAGAGGGTTTGGAGTGGCTGTGTTGGTGCTGTTGCAGCGGGCTGGGGTGGCCGTATTGGTGTAATTGCAGGTTGGGAAATGGGGAGTGCATGCATATGTACGTCATATATATGGCATGGTGAGTGGAAGCAAATTAAAGTAAAGTTGGGAGTAGTTTTACATATGGGTTGTGGGCAGTTTCTTTTTTAAAAAAGTGAGAAAGTGGGGACGGCCACCCCATGTTTTTGTGGAGAAGGAAGGAAGGAAGGAAGGGGTGGTTAAGTGCAACGTGGGACTTTGTCCGGATCAAAGGGGAAAAACATGGGCAGTGACATGGGCTATGTTTGGTAACACTTCTGTTTTCTGTTTTCTGTTTTCTGTTTCTGTTTTCTAATTTCTGTTTTTCGTAAAAAGGAAGTGAAAACAAAAAATATGTTTGTGTGAAATTATTTTCAAAAAAAAAAAAGTAAAAACATAATTATGAGTCGGTTGGAGGTGTGCCAGCGGGAGGTGGTGCGTGGTGGTGGGGTGGTGGCGGAGGTGGTGGTGGGTGGCGGCGGTGATGGTGGGTGGTGGTGGCGGTGATGGTGGGTGGTGGCGGTGATGGTGGGTGGTGGTGGCGGTGGTGGTGGGTGGGCGGTGGTGGCGGTGGTGGTGGGTGGTGGCGGTGATGGTGGGTGGTGGTGGCGGTGGTGGTGGGTGGGCGGTGGTGGCGGTGGTGGTGGGTGGTGGTGGCTGGTGGCTGGTGGTGGCGGTGGTGGCGGGTGGTGGCGGTGATGGTGGGTGGTGGTGGTGGTGGTGGAGGTGGTGGTGGGGTGGTGGGTGGTGGTGGTGGGTGGTGGCGGTGATGGTGGGTGGTGGTTGGGGTGGTGGCTGTGAGTGAGAAAACAAAAACAGAAAGTGAAAATTGAGATTTTCAACTTCTCCAAATTTCATAAATAGTGGAAGTAAGAAGTAGAATTTGAAAGTGAAAGTGGCACACAAACAACATTCTGTTTTTAAATTGTCAAAATTCTGAAAACAAAAACAGAAAACAAAAAACAGAAGTGCCACCAAACAAGGCCATGGTATTTTGGGGTAAAAAATAATTGAAAATTGTAGAAAATTAGGATTGGCGTATTGAAGGCTTTTGAGGCTCCAACTACATTCCTATAGTATAACTACATTCCTATAGTATATTTAAAGATGGCAAGTTAAACCAGAGGAAAAAAAATCAATTTTTCATTTCTCATTTCTCAATTCCCGTAGTCAAACCAAACCAAAGGATATTAATTTTTTATGTCTCCTTCACTTTGACAACTTCTTGGTAATTGTTAAAAAACAGGTTTTGAATGTGGGTGTTATTCTTATTTTACTTGAGAGTCCAAATTTGGAGATAAGATCGGAAACTGAAGAATGCCCTTGCCATCCAAAGTCTTGTTGATAGTGTTACAGGATACAACTTGTGATTATCGAGTTAATCAAAATCTAATTTCTACTTACGATCCACACATTTGTTCACATTTCTTTAGCAATCTATTTTCTTCCTTGAAATTGTTGTGGATGCCAATACCCCATTAGGCTTGGATTTCGAATTTCAAAGAAAGGGATGGGGGAAACAAAAAGAAATCAATTCTTTATTTTACTAATTCTTTTTATGTATTTCCAAAGAAGTATCAGAATTCTTCAAAGGACAACGGAAGATTCGTGTCTGGTATCGTACGGTAGAATCAACACGGTCGTCGCTTTTGGGGAAGACATTTCCTCTCTCTATATAAGTAAATCCTTTCCACTCCCTCTTCCAACTGCCATCACCCCTTTTCCCAAATTTAGTCTCCTCCCCCTCTAGCTTTGTTCGAATTTCGCTCTCACCAAAAAGTTCTCTCTTAAATTCTTTTCAAAAAATTTGTTTATCCAGACCAGTTTATGCGTCTAGCTTATGCACAACTTGACTAATCTCAGCTTAATACTTCTCAAATAGCAATTCAATTATTTTTCCAAAAAAATTGAGCTCAATACTTCTCAAATAGCAATTCAACTATTTTTCAAAAAAAATCGCGAGTATTGGAACCAACTTACTGGCACCTCGAAGAAATGGCGACAGCAGACGAAGTTTCAGCACTAGAGCTCATTAGTCTCCAACTACTTGGCGAGTTCTCTCCTGTTGACAACAACTTCTTCTCAGATCTACTTGACCTCTCCACCTTTGAATCTGAATCTCTCTCCTCGCAAACCTCCAGTAACTACGACTCTCTGCTTTTACTCTTTGAGTGCCTAAACTTTAACGAAGTTAACAACACAGATTTCTTCAATATGTAAAGAGGAGTGGTTTAACTATCGTCACTCGTCTCTCCGACACGTGATAGAGTGTTGCTTTGGTGTGTTGAATGTGTGATTTCTTATTTTGAGCCATATGCCTAAGGGTTTTAAGGTGAAAACTCAAAAATATATTCCAACAGCTTTGGTGTTTTATGGTTTAATATAATTAAGAAACAAAACCGTAAACTTACTTTATGATATGCGCTAGTTTATCAGAGTCTTCTATTCCCTCTTAAGTAGACTTCATCATCCTGAGAGAGAGAGAGAGAGAAGAGTTTTCATTAGTAGAATCAAGAAAAGAGACAGAGAGAATGTTAATACAATCAAGAAACGAAATGAAACTATTAACTTACTCAGTATCATACATGAGGCCATCAAAATCTTCAATTCCCTCTTCATTAGCCTTGATATTCTTTGACCAGAGAGAGAGAGAGAAGGGGGTGAGTTTTGATTTTCTTCTTCATCCTGGCAGAATGAAAAAACCAACGAGAGAGAGAGAGAGACAAAAATGCTAAATCTTTAGATTATCCGTCGAAGTCTTCACCATTAACTTTCCTATTCATACTGAGAGAGGGAGTGTTTCGAAAACTAGAATCAAGAAAAGAATTGAGAGAGAGAGAGAGAGAGAGAAAAGAAACTAATGCTGACTTTGTTTTTTCGCAATTCGTTATACCACTCAAAAAAAATATTAATATATTCAAGCAAAGAAAGGGGAAAGGGAATGGGATTTCAGAAGAGATGGAGGAAGATGGGATAAGGGGGAGAAGAAAGGGATGGAGCAAGAAAATCTGGAGGAGAGAAGGGGAGAAGGGCGATCAGAAATGGTTTCATGGGGATTTCATAGAGGAAGTTTACGGTTTTGTTTCTTGAATGTATTAAATCATAAAACACCAAAGCTGTTGGATTATTTTTTTGAGTGGTATAACGAATTGTGAAAAAACAAAGTCAGCATTAATTTCTCTCTCTCTCTCTCTCTCTCTCTCTCTCTCTCTCTCTCTCTCTCTCTCTCTCTCTCTCTCTCTTTCTCTCTCACACACAATTCTTTTCTTGATTCTGGTTTTCGAAACACTCCCTTTCTCAGTATGAATAGGAAAATTAGTGGTGAAGACTTCGACGGATAATCTAAAGATTCAGCATTTTTGTCTCTCTCTCTCTCTCGCTGGTTTTTTCATTCTGCTAGGATGAAGAAGAAAATCAAAACTCACCCCCTCTTTTATCTCTCTCTGGTCAATGAATACCAAGGCTAATGAAAAGGGAATTGATACTGAGTAAGTTAATGGTTTTGTTTCGTTTCTTGATTGTATTAACATTCTCTCTGTCTCTTTTCTTGATTCTACTAATCAAAACTTCTCTCTCTCTCTCTCTCGATGAAGTCTACTTAAGGATGACATGGACACCTGTGGCACGTTGTATCTCCGAGTATGCAGGACAATGCTTCGTAGTGTGGGAATCCTTGTCTTCTGGATTTCTTGGCCTTAATATTAACCTAATGAAAAAATGGTGACCTATATTAGCAGGGAAATAGAACATCGTTCGAAGATTAAAAGAAAAAATCCAATTATTTTTTCTAACCTTTGTATAGTCTTTCCCAAGTCTCCTCTTCAGTAGTCACAATTCTAGGTACTGCATCCCAACCCACGCCAGTTTCGCAAGTGGGTAATGAGTATGATATGCAGATTCAAGTCGGAGAGTAGATATTTGTTATATTTCAAGAAAAAAATTTCCATTTTTTTAGTTCCGCTCCGCTCGGCATCAAGCCTTTCATCAGAACTCCTTGGTACCTTTCCATATGAGACACAAGTCCCAACACCTCTCATGTGCACTCCATGTGAGCTTATGTGAGCTTATTCCAAATGATCCCATCCTTCCTTTATATAGCCATCCACCTCCTCAATGGACGGCCAAAATCATTCTCATCCAACGGTTCATATTCTTTATCTAGAATCCAACTAGAAAATATCTTCTCCTCTTCACACCTCCACAACATTCTAGAACTCCACACAAGTCTAGCATGTAGTGGAGTCTTCCATACTCTTCTTGAATATTCTAGAACTTGTAGGTTCCTCTCTACGTTCCTCCACTTCTAGAATCTTCCAGAAATATCTATAACATTCTAGACCATTCTAGATTATTCTTCGACCTTCTAGAGAGTTCTCTATTATTCTAGAATTCTCTAGAATACTCTCAAACCTTCCGGACTATTCTAGAATTCTCTATTCTATTATGGAGGATTCTAGATCCATGGAGAGTTAGGTGTTGACTCTCAACATGTGTGGTGATTTCTCTAACACTATATTATTTTTGGATATATGTTCAATACATACATTGGTTGGGCTTATAGTGTTTATTCGACATAATAAGCTGTTTATACCAGCATCAACTACCAGCTAATATAACCATAGCCTATAAGCTAATATAACCATAGCCAGTGTCCAAACAAAGGTAGCCCACATATTTAAGTACCGTACATCGAAGTATTCAATGAGCGGTGATATCGAATAGTTCAGTAGTGAAATCCACAATTAGCCAATCACAAGGATAAACAACTTCATATAAGATTGTGGATTGCTTATCAAATATGCCTATTTCTTCAGATAGGCTCGCTAAGTTATAGAAATGATCCAGTAGCTTTTTAATAGGGTATTGATTTTCACACTCCCCAACCAAGTACACTCAATTGTTGTCTTTATCGACAAAAAATTAAAAAAATACCCTTCATTTGAATCTGTTCCATCCATTGCGGCAATATGCGAAGGCAATTGCGTCTTAGAGCATCCACACCAGTGTTTGTCATTTCATCCTTGACATTCTCATTGTTTAGCAATGAAAAGTGTCATTTGCCAAAAAAAAAAAAAAAATTGGCAAGTGTTCTTCACCTATGTGCATTTTGCCAAAAAAATGTCAACATTGCCATAAATTTTGCCATTTTTATGAAAAGAATTACTCAAGCATTTGCTAAATTTGAGAATCTTTTGCAGTTGGGGACGTGACACAAAATTTGCCAATTTTTTTTTTTTTTAAAATTTTTAGAATGATAGTAATTTCTCTTAAGTATAGGAACCGTTATGGATGCTCTTTTGGTCGAAATCGACGAGCGTGGAGGAGGGTGAGCCAGTGGTCGATGATTAGACGAGTGAAGAGTGTAACTGACAAAAAAATCTTCATAACATTCTTTATTAAATTAATTCAAGCACCAAATTATGAGCACAACATAAATTGGTCTCTAATGGAAACCATGTACTCTAGACAAGCTCAAGCATTAATAAGATACCATGTATTTAATCAATTTTTTATTTGTGAAACCTTAAGCCGCAAATAGGTTTCTACTTTTTCCACGGGCACATAAGTTTGAAATCCTTATGCTAGACTCCACTATCCTGTGCTTTCCAAAAATATTCGGCTCATGTAGAATGCGAAGAAAAGCAAGAGGACAATGTCTTGCAATGGCGGCTCCAAGAATTTTTGTTAAGGTGTTTAAGAATTACTGTAATTTTACTAGCTATATTAACAAACAAAATATACAACATCCAAAAAATAAGTATAAATTGTGGTAAAAAAACATAACCGCTATTTGAAAAGACTAGGATTTGCTCGTGCCTAAAGACACGAACCAAGACATTTTGGTCACAATTTAATTTAATTATGCTTGTCTAGCCAACCAATCCGACTTCTCCTAGTAGTAATGTTTTTTTAAAGAAGCTATAAATAGAGTTCATCTTATAAACGAATTTAATTAATTAAGGAACATATCAAATTAATGCAGTATTAAAAATTTCCCAAATATTGCAAATTTGTTGTAATACCTTGAAATAACTAAAACATGAACAAAAACCTCATGCGGAATACTAAAACATAAAACAAAAAAAAAGGGATACCGGAAGAGGAGTGTAACAACAAAAATATCTTCATTGACCAGGAGGCCAATTTTACCTTGTGGACCTGGAGAGTGTTTGCGGTTTACAGAAAAACCCGAGGAAAGTTTTTCCTCGATGGTTATAAAGGAATTATTAGATTAGTTGGATCCTCTATACGAGCTTTCGGCGAATTTTGTGGTTGTAGATCGGCCTTGAGTTAATGCATGACTTATTTCTTTGGCCTTTTACTTGTAAGATTCACACAGTTGTTTCCATTTTATCCTTGCTAATACCAAATGTGATGCAACTCTAATCTCTGCCCATATATGTCAGAGTTATTACATTTCCCTTACCCTGAGAATTCCATTTGTTCGACCTATTTGATGCCCTTCCCGGTCAAATTCAAAGCTCCGGCTCAAACGGATGTCCTTGTTTCACCCAAACAAGGGGCATCTGGGGGAGTGATCCATTGTCCTATTCATAGTGCTTTTCTATGAATTATGCTTTCTCTTTTTTAGGTAGCTGAATGGTCATATATATTGGTGACTTTATAATTTAAAAGTCTTAGTACATTATGGTATCATCCGGTACCTGCTATGATCCGTAATTGTCTTCTTTAGTCTACAATTTTGTTTCCTATGCATATTAAATGCAATACTGAAAATTTAATTGAATGTCATTCATGTCTATATTTACAAATAAAGTTGCAACTTGAAAATTTTGGTCCACCTCTCCTTTTTGGGATGTCTCAAATTTTGAATGGTCAAGTATAAATTCGGAACATTTCAATATTCATCTCCTAATTCAAATTTCAAGTGGAGGGAAAAAATCATTTGATTTCAAATTTGGCACCACATAGCTTATGAGTAGTTTTGGGATTTCACAGGTTTGGAAGAGTAATGATGGTGTCCTCTTGAAAAGTTTGATTCCTAATATGGGACCAAAATTTTGGGATGTTGGGAGTAACAATTGATTTGTATGCACTTATGCAAATTTGACTATGGTCTTGAGTCTCTTGACACTGGTTTTGCTAGAATCACCAAACCTATACTAAAAGATTGAGGCAAGGTATGGCGCGGTCAGTTCGCCGAAGGGTAAAACGGGTATTTCATGTCAAAGGACCAAGGGCAGTTTGGGTAAAACGGGTATTTCTCGGCAGCCAAGTTTCTTTCATTAAAGTTTCTTTGCAGCGGCTACTTTTAGCTGCCTTCCTCTTTCTTTCCTGTTTCAAGAATGATGAGTGTTTCTGTTCAAAAAAAAAAAAAAAGAATGATGAGTGTTTAGATTTGCTCAAAGAAAGGGTGAGATTATTTGAACTAATGATTTGTTGTGCTTAGTGCTAAGGTACTAATTGTAGTTCCATTGTGTTTTGGTTTTAGATGATCTATTTTGCCTTTCTATTTTCAGTTAGAAATCTACATTTAAAGGGGAGCTTTCTTTCCTAACCGTGTTTGTAGAAAAGTAGAGGTGTGTGATGCTTAAAAAAAGAATAGCTCTCTTTCCTTTTCGTTACGTTGGCCAGCATCATATATATATCTTTCCTTTTGGTACATGGTTGCTTTCTGTCACGGTGCCTCTCTATTCTTGGTTCTAATCATCAACTATCACACTGACGGATCACCAATTGACATATCGATTCAATCAATAACTCGCTCGTTTTAAGTTTTGGCACCATGGACCACGAAGCAAATTAAGTTCACTAATCATATTACGTGGTTCGATCAGATGGTATGCCTAAAAATATTTTAGATTTGTCCGTCAATTTGGAGAATTTAGTACAGACTAGTTTAATATGCAACTATTATATATGTGTATCTATATATGAAGAAGTGTTAGATCAGATGATCACGTGTGTGGTTTCCCAAACTTGGGGCTCTCAACTATCTATTTGTCTATGTGTGGGGCTGCTCGAGGAAAAAAAAAAAAAAAACTGGAAAAAATTGTGTAAGGCGTTTGATGAAATGCCTTCTCAATTTTGAATTTTAGTGGCTTTGGCTTACAATCTTCTCCTATATGTGCATGTGCACGTGTTTCTGAAAAAAGTAGTCCTACTTAATTTGAGGAGGATTTTATTTCTAATAGGTGTCCTACTTACTACATTAAACCACAACGCATATGAACCTGCCACAACATAAACTTTTTACCGAGACAAAATATGGCGTAGAATTATAGATGTGTAATTTATATGCGTTTATGTACTGGCTTTTGATCTTACTAAAGTTCCAAGATTTTTTGATGAATCCATGTTTCTACTTGTGCGGTTGACATGATTATCATTCATTGCCATATTGTAGAGGTATAATTCGAATTTAATTTCTCCGTAGAAGATATAGCTCCAAATGGAAACATCAACTTTGATGTTCAGAAGAAAATGGAAAGAATAGAAGGTCTGGATTGGTTAATATTACTGAGTGTTTCTTACATTAAGTGTTGTGCTACAGGAATGGCGGACACAATTTTTAAGATGTGTTCTACAATTTTTCAATTCAAAGTTCTAATAGATTTTTTTGAACGATGTAACAAGATCTAAAAAATCGTGTTCGATGTTGACATTATTTCAAGAATAGAAGATTTTTATTGTGTAGATTTTTTTAGTGCTTGTAGACACCCCAATTTGAGCCTATGAAAATCCATAGTGTTCCCGATGATGAAAACAGACTTTCAAACATGTTTTAGAGCTTAAAAGGGATGATTGAAATTTATCCAAAACCCTACCAAAGCACTTCCAAACCAAAAACCAAAAGAAACCATTGAACCCATTCCATGCACCTGAAGCGTATTTGCATGTTTCTGAAGCAAATTCCTTCAAGTGCCTGAACATTTCTCATGCACCAGAACCATTCTCCATTAGGCGCCTGAACCTTCCCCATGCACCTGAAGCATCTCCTTTAGGCGCTTGAACCCTCCCCATGCACCTGAAGGGCTTCTTTAGGCGCCTGAAGCTCTTTTTCTAGAATTTTTAAATTTTAAGCGGGAATATCTGGGTGTAATGATTATGATGCAATCTTGCAGATTACCTTCAGGGGAGGAGCGTCTTAGCCTAAATAAACCTCTAAAATGGCCCCTAGGGGACCTAAACCACCCTTTGGAGCATTATGAAAACCCTCACACCCCTCATTTGAAGGGGTTCCATGATATTTCTGAAAAAATCAGCCAAGCTAGTCATTTCTCTCTCAAGAAAACACCCAAAACCAGTGCATAACCTCATTCAAACCTATCCACCCAAAAACCCATTCCCATTGTTCAATCATCCATTTCAAGCTCTAAAAAGGTAGTGAATCTACATAATCAGTGTGGCAAAGTTCTTGTTGAGGGAAGTCAGTAGGTCCATGTTGGTTCTTGATACCAATAATGGGCTTACAATGACTTAAATATATCGAAAGAGCATTTTTGCTCGACACCTGAAGCAGCGGCTTCAGGCTCTATTCATTTTCGTCTCATTTTGTTCTAAAATACTTTGTCTTGGTCTATAGTCATGCTCGTGGTGATTTAAACTCCAAAAACAAACTGCTTACTTCCTGTTTTCCGCTCCAAAAGGTGAAAATTCATACTTTTTAAGGAGGAAAATAACCATCAATGTAGTCAAAACCATCTATTTATCACAACATATACATCTCTATTGGAGGTCATTTTCTTTGCATGCAAGAGTGGAAAGTCTCTGTTTTGCTATTTGAATGGGTGAAAAACAAGTTTTTTATGAGATATTAATGGTGTTTTATGGTGTGAATGAGTTGTTAGATGAAGCTTTCAAGTTTGTTTACTTCCCAATAGAGTGTTAACGCCATTATTCTACCATTATCAAAAGCAAAACAGAGGTGAAAATGAGTTCGAGAAAGCACCTGAAGCAGTAGCTTCAGGCGCCTGGTCCTCTTAACTTCATGCGTTTAAAGCACTCATTTAGGTGCTTGAAAGAAAACCGAAGGGTTGGTCTGATTTTGCAAAAAAAGTTCCAAAAAGTCTGTTGTTACACTGCTTTTACAGTTTGCAATTATGGTTACCATTATTTATGCTATCCTATCATCATGTTCTATCATCTACACGGATATATCATTTACACGATCACAAGCATACACTTTCATATGATAAATTGTGATGATCCTTGCACACTTGCTTCCTCTATTTTGCTTACGTGGTTTGAGTTTATGAAATAAATGTTTTCCTAAAATCCCTTAAGTACTTAGTAGAGACTGGTTTCCATAACCGGGCGAGGGGGGTGCCTTAAAAACCTTCCCCCCTCATAACTTAGCTCCCGAACCCGAGAAATCTTGGTAACATGCCGGTGAAAGCTTTTTCCCCAAAACAAGGGCAAAAGAGTCATTTTTCTTAAAACCGGTTTCTCGGGTATGGTCCTTAAACCCGAGTGGCGACTCCAAAATCATATTTTCCAAACCATTTTTGAAACTCGGTGAATTTTTCCGGGGTGTCCACAGTGCTTTAAGAATACAATGGGTTGACGATTTATTGGTTTTATCTTCTCTATAATAGGTTAGGTAGCAATGATGAGAAGATATTGTAGATGTGGGAGATCAAAATGTTGAATTGTAGCTATTAAGCTTATTATTTTTTAGACCCTTTGATTGAAGGTGGGACTGGGATTAGGCACCATCATCATGTTTTGCTAAGATATTTTGTAGAGAAATAGGTAACTGGCTGACGAATTTTAAAGACTTCATAGTCTGCCAACTCAAAAGGAAAGTTTTCCAAGAAGAGGCCTATCAAAAGGAAAGAGAATTGAAGTTTATAATCCACATTTTAGAGGACCATTTTGGATGTTGTTTAGTGGGTTGAATAAATGTGCTTTCCGAGATGGGTAAGAGGATATGTGTGGACGCTGGTGCTTCGCACGGGCGAAGGTATCCACGGAGTTTTTGGTTGTGTTTGTGAAAAAGGGCGATCCAGGAAAAAGGAAAAATTTAGAGTCGCCACCGGGGTTTATTTCTGGAAAATATTAGGTACCCGAGGAACCGTTTAGAAAAATAATGACTTGTGCCGCTGAAAAAAGGTTTGATCTGCGAAAAATAGAGATTTGGGTTCGGGAGCCAGGTTACCCGCGGGGAAGGTTTTGATTGAAAAAATGCACCCCGCGTGCCCGGAATTTCCCGGTCTTTACTAAACATTGTGGGATTATTCTTTTGAAAAGATTTTATGAAAAACTTTATAACACATAAACAGTATATCGAATAATAACATGCTTAAAAAAGAAATAAATATCAATAACAAATCAAACAATGCACAATCAAGTATATAAATGCAAGAAAACCGACCAAGAAGAGACATAAATGCAACGGTGTCTCCGTGCGCTATAAATTCAAAAAAATTCGTTTTTGTTTTGTTTAAACCGGTCCATGTTTTTGGGATGAAAAACACAATATTCAGTAATCAAAACAGATTCGGAAAATGATTTTGATGGAATAATGTACCTCATTTTAGGGCTCATTTTAGGGATGGCATCCCGCGACAATCGATAATGTCGTGCGATACTTACCCAAGAGGCTCGAATCTTATTGAAACTTTTCCATTTGAGCTCGAGGAAGAGCTACGGAGCTCCCCTCGAGCCTAATGGAGACCCCCCCCCCCCCCCCCCCCCCCCCCCCCAAGTAGCTTGTTGTGGTTAAAAAACGAATGTTATACCTTGGAACAGAACTGGATGGAAGGAATTGGTTGATTACAAGAACAGGCACTGGACTTTTGGGTTCTCACGGAACGGGATTTTCGAAGGATGGGTATAACGATGGGATTTTTCGAGGGAGAAATATTATCACTGGAATATTTCAAAACGATGTGCACGAAAGCAATTTGAGTTTTTCTTTTAAATACGATCTGGTCGATCTCTCTCCTCCGATCTCCCTTTTCTCTTGCCCGGCGTCCTTTTTTATAGGCGAGGATGAACCGCTGGAGGAATATCATCATTGAACGAATATCATCATCGCTTCTGAGCTGCTGGAGCTTCCCGGGAATCCTGTTGATGGGACAAGGGACGCCATACGGCATCAATGTTGTGTCGTACGGTGCACAAAGCAACACCACACGGTTCAAATGGAATTTTAAGCCGTACGGTTCAGGGTTTTGGGCCATACGGTTCAGGTGATTGGGGTTTTTGGTTTGTTTGACACATCCGACTCAAGTAACCGTTCCAAGGTATATTTCGCGCTTTCTTTTCATCATCGGGGATGCACAAGTCCTTAAAATTGGGGTGTTTACAATATGCCACCTTGGAAATGGGATTAAAAGGAGTGTGTTTTTTTTTTTTTTGAAATCCTTTGTGTGAGAAGTACGGAGCTTCTATAGACTATCCAAATCCACGAGTTCCTTCATTGGAATGGTATGATCCATTGGTGATCTATTGGTGTTATGCCAACATGCAATGAGGAATAGAATTGCACATATTTGACCCCTCTCCATTTTCTCCATCCTTCAATTTATTGCACATTGAAGTGTAGGAATCTTGCTTCAATTGATCAATTTCCTCATTGTTCTTTATGGTTTATGGTTCTCTATTATTTTTTTCTTCTAGCACTATTTCAACTACTATGCAGAGAGTTTCCAGTAAAGCCACTGGTTAGGGGCCACTAGGTTAATCTCTGCGTGATTTTTTCTCCCCCCACCCCAGCCCCATTTTTTGCCACATTGAGCTACTACTTGAGTTCAGATAGAAATGGGCTTGTTTGAGAATTTTCTGAGACAAGTTGTGAGATTAATTAAGAATTTATGTATTTTTGTTGATTTCCAATTCATTTTGGAATGAAATTCGATATGCATTCCCACAACTTAAATTTCATTAACTTCATACTTTTTCCCAAGTTTTTCCTTAGTGAATGGCCATAGGTACTGATTCGTAGCTTGTAATCTTTTCTTTTTATTGCATTGTGATGCTTAAAAAAGTTTGACATTTTTGAAACTCTGTTTTGTGATGCTTTCTTTACCTAATCGAGTATTTCCTGCAAAGAAATTTTGTAGATGGGAGGGTGGTGATATTGCAAGCATTAATGAGTCTGCACAAAACGACTCTTAACTTCAAAACCGGGTACCAACTAAACTAAGAAAAGGATTCCTCTCTCTTTGAGAAAAACATTCCTAGACTCTTCAAGGTTGTATCGTGAATGACTAAACAAGGAGTTAATGGGTAAAAGTGGAGGATAATTTTGGAAAGTAGGTAAAATTGATGTAAAAAGTATAAAGTAGAGGTAAAAGTTGATGTGAAAGGTGATGATGTTTTTTTAATAAGTTGGATTTACGAAGTAACACACTTAAAAGGGTTGGAGGGAGTAAATTTCTTGTGCATACAATTCAGTACGGTGTCACAAACTATCCCATTTGCTAATCATAGTATCAATGACAATAAAATAGGGAATTCAGGTTTGAGTACAGAAAACCAAAGAAAAGTTGGAAATAAGTAAGTTGCGGATCCTGCAGTAAGTGTGTTTGATTTCAGTTGGTGCGTTGTTTTCCCATGAACAATGTCTATGTGGTTTTACCAAATGCAAGGAACTTCCACAACTACATTCAGCGCCGGCCCCGAGGTCTAGGTTGCCCAAGCCCGACCGCAGGCTTGGTTGTCCACTTATTATAGTCATACAAAATAAAAAGACATAAAAGTATAAAATAAAATAAAAATCATGATTACATTGTGCATTTAGCGTGAATTATATCAAAATGTTACCACAATTATAGTGTTTATGATTCCGATTAAAAGAAACCAAGTTCGCATTTCCGAAGTATCAAAAAAAAAAAAAACCAACTTCTCCATACATTTTTTTGAATCTGGATTAGATTTGGATCCATTCTGGTCCATTAACTGGCCTAGAACGAAGGTAATTTTTTTTTTTTATCAATTTCAACTTAGATAAACTTAAAAGATATGATTGTAAGAATTTAAAAAAAAAAAAACAATAAAAAATGTTTGCTTCATAATTGAACATGTGTGAAAAATAATACTAATAAACCCGGTCATTTTTTTTAATCAAAATTTAATGGTAGACTTGTTAAATGCAAATTTCTAACAAAAGTAATTTAGTAATGTGATTTTTGAAATATTATGGACCGAAAGAAAAACCAAAAGAGCCAAAACTAATAAAAATGGAGAAATAAAGAAAAATAATAATACTAATAAACCTGATCAAATTTTTTTTTATTCGAAATTTAATTGTAGACTTGTTAAATGCAAATTTCTAACAAAAGTAATTTAGTAATGTGATTTTTGAAATATTATGGATCGAAAGAAAAACCAAAAGAGCCAAAACTAATAAAAATGGAGAAATAAAGGAAAAAATAAAGTCAAAACTTATAATGGTAGACTTGTTAAATGCAAATTTCTAACAAAAGTAATTTAGTAATGTGAATTTTGAAATATTATGGATCGAAAGAAAAACCAAAAGAGCCAAAACTAATAAAAATGGAGAAATAAAAGAAGAAAAAAAAAAAGTCAAGACTTAGAATGGAGAGGTGAGGGTATGGGGAGTTGAACCTACGTTTATGCATGAGGCGGTATCAGCCAGTTGCCACTCTACCAAGTGCAAGCCTTGTTGCTGTTTGTGGAAACTATTTTAAATTTATATATACTTTCAAGAAATTTTTTTTTTTTGGTTGCCCCAGCCCGGGGGGTTGCCCAAGCCCGGGGGCTTGCGGGGCTTACCCCTGGGCCGGCCCTGACTACATTCAGCCAGGTTTGGCCTAATGTCAATTAGTAGGTCAAACCAAATACATTAGCTGAAACGGCAGCCTCTCTTGTTTTTCATTGCTGAAAGTGGTTAATTCATTCTTGGAACTGCTAAAACTGGTTTTTGAGCTGCTGAAATTAGTTTTGAAGTTGTTAAAATCAGTTTTGCAATTGCTGAAATTGGGATTTAAATTGCTGGACCCTCTAAAACTGATGTTCTGTCTGCATAAACCCAAGCATTATAGCTGCTGAAATTGCTTCTTAAATTGCTAAAACCAGTTTTCCAACCTCTGAAACCCTGTTTTGAACTGCTAGACCATCTGAAACCGGTATTCTAACCGCAGAAACTGATTTTTAATTGCTAAACGAGGCTTAATCGACCGAAATTTAATTCCTGACTTGTTCCGAGTTTGTGTCCACCTTTTGTATTCCTGAACTGCAGTTAAATGATTTGAAAATGAGTGCACCGTATGCAACAGGACCCCTGTGACACTGACAATAACAATCACTACCCTGACCATGATGACCGCTTTACATATGACCACCATGATGACAACCTTTACGACGAGGAAGGGAAATATGGTTTATGTTTTGCATATACGAGGTACAATAATGTTCAAGCTATCATTAGCATGATACCAATGGCGATTCTGCTTAAGGAGATTGACGTTTTGGATCATAATTTTGGGTGTTGTGTGCACATTCGAGACAAAAAGCAGAGAAAAAAAATGAGATTAGTGAAGAATCTATTTTTCAATTGGTGTTGTCGATGGAGTTGCACACGAGGTATCTATTCAAGGACTTGCGGGGATGGATGTTAGGTTTGGGTTTCTACTCCCTATTTCAGTGCAAACATCTTGATCTCCGCAAGCACTATATTTTGAAGAGCCTGTCATCTCAAAGCCTTCTCATCATGTCTCAATCTTTTGTTTTTTTTTTTTAGCTAAGCACCAAGTCTCAACCCCTCCTTCCATTTTAAACCCTTATTTTTATTGAATTATTGTTCAGTGACCAAAATATACCCACTCTTTGCTTATTGTAATTGTATGATGTAAAAATCTACAATACACACCCCCTTTTAGGGTGTACGATATGCACCCATTGTGTGGTCCATATTGCGCCACCTCATAAAAAATGACCTGGAGAACCAGTCATTCATAACATTTTTGTTTGTTTCATAACTTTTATACTAAGAATTCGTAACTTTTAGATAATATGATTCGTAATATTTTCTTTCATTTCATAACTTTTCGTGTGTTTCGTAACTTTTCGTGGGTTTCATAACTTTGAGATAAAAAAATTATAACTTTTCACAAATATGATTCATAACATTTTTTTATGTTTCATAACTTTTATACTAAGCATTCGTAACTTTTGGATAATATGATTCGTAACATTTTCTTTTGTTTCGTGACTTTTCTTTTGTTTCGTAACTTTTTGTGTGTTTCGTAACTTTTCATGGAACTCGTAACTTCGAGATAAAAAATTATAACTTTTCTCAAATATGATTCGTAACATTTTTGTACGTTTTGTAACTTTTCACAAATATGATTCGTAACTAACCTGTTGCTCAAGTTACCAATTCGTAACTTTTTATAATTGATTCATAACTTTTAGCGATCCAATAGTAGATAGCAAGGGTGCATATGATACACAACCTAATAGGGGTGTGTATTGTATGCGATTTTGTATATTCCGTTAGGTCTTGCTAAAAACATTCAATTTTTCTCAATTTCAACCTTACCAATTGTCACTTGGAAGCAGGGCCGGGTCTGAGTTTCTTGAGGCTTAAAGCGAACTTTTTAAAGGAAAAAAAAAAATGGGCCTTCAATCTTTTTTGCATAGTGAATGATACTTGAGAAAGAAAAAAACATTCATACGGAAGGCAATGCAATAATTTGAGACCATAAGTACCCATAATCAATAGCCATTACAATACATTAAAAATTGTCATTTAAAGATTACTCTTCTCGCGTTTTTAGCAGCAAAAGTACTAATTAAACTTGCATAATTAAGTTTCTCCACCATAGCCTTTTCAATAGACAACATAGCCAATCCGTTCGGTCTCACTTGTGACATCGTCGACCTAAGATAAGTTTTGATCAACTTTAACTTCAAAAAACCTCTTTCACCAGAGGCAACTGTAAATCGGAATAGTCAACAATATTCTGCATGCAATCCACACATTCAGAAAAACAAACTATCCATTGTCTTCAAGTAATTGAGAATATCAATGGGCTTTCTCAACTCTTTTGGTAAAATTTCTCTCAAGACTTTCAATTCCGAACATAGTCCTTCCCATCAATATCTGAAAGCTCATCTCTTTTCAAAATATCTTCAAGATTACATTTGGGCCCTTTCACTTGGACCTTATTTTAAATTAGGCCCTCAAATTTTTTAGACAAATTAAACTTAATTTTTTTATTGATACCTAGTAACTATATGTGAAGTTATGCGGAAGCGTTCAATTTACTCCTAGAGGGGGGGGTGAATAGGAGTTTTGATAAAAAAAAAATTACCAGTTTATAAAAATAATGACCGATTAAAAATTATTAAATTAGAACTGGTTGATTATCTTGACAATTTTAACAAAACCACAAGTAGCAGAGTGAAATAAAATGGAGACAAGAAACGCATGATTTACGTGGAAAAACTTAGGGTCCTAAATAACCCTAAGCCAAAACCACGGCCTAACACTACTGCTTTATTCTATTAATAAAAAAGAAGTACAGATTGCGAAATAGTAAAAACTTTACCCCAAGCCTTTACCTATTCTCGCCAATCTCCGATGCTCCCAGAGCTTTCTTCAAGATTCAATAGATGAACCACAAGCTTCACGCCCGATCTCCGGATTCAACCGGCTCCGAATCAATCTCCAAAAGATTCGGCCACAGCAGTTCACGGCACCACGAAACACGAACACCAAATGATATGATATGAAAAGTGTTTGCTTAAAAGAACTAAAAGCACAATAAAAATATATATAATCTCTCTCGTTTTTTATGTCAAAATGTGCTATGAAAAGTATTCTTTCAAAAAACTAAAACTAAAGCACAATGGAAATATATAGTTTCCCTCCTTTTAGTCGTCCAAAAAATGTGCATACATTTTCAATGGCAAGTGCACCCATATATAGGCAAGAGAAGAAATGCCTATACATGTGGCAAACAAAATCTCTTTGATCTCTTCTCCAAATAAAACAAAAGAAAATCTTTCAAGAACACCAATATTATTTAGTCTCTTTTTTTGGCCGTTTAAAACATGTGCCTATACTTACCAAGATTGTGATCCCTTATGTAGGAAAGGGAAATGCCGCCCCTCACAAAAAAAAAAATCTCGGCGAAGCTTTCCAAAGAAAAATTAATACTAATCTTTTAATAATACCCATATGGAAAGACATAAAAGGAAAACCATTTGTTGATATAAATATATGTATTATATGGACAACAAAATTTTCAGAGATTTAAAAGAAAATCGTTTTCTTGATATCAATATTTTTGTGAGTATGGAAAGCGAATTTCCGGTGAGTTAAAAGAAAATTATTTGATTGATATCAGCACATATATGGAACACAAAATCTTCGGAGAGTTTTATAGAAAAAGCAAATGTGCAGAAATATAATCTATTTAAAAAAAATATGCCTGATATGTTGTGCAATGCATTTACCTCTCACACAAATAGCTTGACTTTGCAGCGGTCAAATTGGTGCAGACAACGGGAGAAGCATCGAGCGAGCAATTACCCCCCAAAAAAAATCTACCCAATTTAATCGAAACAAATACACGAATGATGGTTTTGGACAACCCCGGAAAGTGCAAAAAATATCTAACAATCTCCCCCTTTGGCATTTCCGGGACAAAACCAACTATACGAACACAAAACCGAAAATAACAACTGAAGAAAACAAACACTAGCCTAAACTAGGTCTATCCAATGAAGCTTGAGTTGATTTTTCAATACCTGCAAAGACAGCTCAACAAAAACTATGCGACCAAGTATATGTTACGAAAAATAGAAATGGGTCAGCATATATAATAAACTCTTCCCTTATAAATATCTCCCCAAAGAAACATAGCATAAAAATTCTCCCCCTTTTTGTCATGGAAAAACAAAGGAACTGACGGTGCCAAGGTGAGACACGTGCAACTAGAAAGCAAATGAGAGACTTATATGATATGCAAAAACAAGAATTACATAGGCAATATGGCTATACGAGAAATGCATCGATTGGAATTTAAGACCATAATGACCAAAAATATCCCTTTCTTTTTTAAATAAAATAAAGCGGCAAGGCAACATAAAATCTAAAGAACAAGTATTCAAAGATGAGGCTCAGACAATATGACAAAATTCAAAAGTGCATGAACAAATTCGTATTACACCAATCCAATGGGTGAATTCGAAGATAAGTTGTAACACACAAGATGAATCTATCACAAAGTGAGTGTGTGACACGTCATAAGAAATTAAGATCACTATCCAAATATTCATCAATTCTCATGTACCATTGGACCGTCAAGCACTCTCCCCCTAACGAAGTCAAACTAAGCACCCATCTATACTAAATATGCCCCAAATATATATATATATATATATATATATATATATATATATATATATATAGGATAAATTTCTAGTGAGGGTTCCCTCACAAATAAAATGAGGGAAAAACGTTGGTGGCCGTCGGATGGCGCACAGTGCACGAACGGCTGAGATTAAAAATTCCAGGCGCGGGTCATATGGGCTGAGATTAAACAACTCGCGGGTCAGGATCCGGGTTAAGCCCCCATCCCGGATCCCTCCCCTTCCATTTGCTTCCATTCGACAGAGAGAGAAGAGAGAGAGAGAGAGAGAGAGGAAAAAACGTGATCGAGCCCCACCATCTCCCCCATGAATATTCCGACCTCGATCCGGCTATAATCGAAGGTATTCACCTCTTCTCTCTCTTACCTCGTGAGATTCTCCTTCTTCTCTGTTCGTTTTCGAACTCCCTCACAAATGAAATCGATTTTGCTTTATTTTTAGGGTTTGCACGAACAAAAATCGAAGAACGAAGAACAAGAGGTCGAACACCAAGAAATTTGAGGTATATCTCCCTTCCTTCGCTCTTTCTCGTTCGTCACCTCGAATTTTGTACTCGGTTCTTCAAATTTTTCTAGGGTTTCCGTGAATTTCAAATTTGAAATTTTAAACCCTTTTTTTTTTTCAAATTTCAAATTTCAAATTTGTAAACCCTAAATCGTTCATAATCATCCCTTCACTAAGACATACCTAATTTTGTTAGGTTTTTTTTCTTTCAATTTAGGGTTTTTTTTTTTGGGTTAAATTTGGGGTAATATTGTTAGGGTTCCACCATAAATTTGGGGCTGGGAATGCTACAGCATTGTTAATACTATAAATTTGAGAGAAAAATGGAAATAACTTGCGTGCCTTAAGCCAAAAAAAATGTTGTGCTCTGAGGACAAATCCAGGTAACCTCCAAATGTGTCCCCTGGAAGTTATTGTTAACTCTTTAATAAAATTCAATGATTTGGGAGCAACGTAAATATATGGTGTACATTTTATGGTAAACATCTGGTTACCCACTTATACTCCAATTGAGATTAAGTAATTGCACACTTTGTTGGTGTCAACAAGTAAGTGGTCTGTTTTTAAATAATTGTTAAGTTGTTCAGGAGAGAAAGCAACATTATGAAACGTTTTTGTTTCTGCCTTTTGCGTTGTTGTAATAGTTTGGTTTAATTGTTCAATTGTTCATAGATTTAGCACTTGTAATGCTCTATTCTCTCCCTGTCTCTCTCCATATTCATGACACATGTATTCTTCTCTCCATATTCATTATATCAAAGGGACTGAGCATGGGCGACAACCAAGCACCCCCCCCCCCCCCCCTTGTTGGCTTACCCCCTGTTGGCTTCCCCCCTACACAAGGTAAGCTCAGATCCTGCCTTCAATTGTTTCGCTCTTTTATTAAGATGAGTTGCATTCTATTTAGATAATATCGGGTTTTCAAACATTGTTTGTCATTTTTTTGTGTGCAGTTTATCCTCCGCAAGGCTATCCTCCTCAACCACAAGGCTATCCCCCTCCTCATCCGCAACTGCAAGGGTATGCTCCTAATCCGCAACTGCAAGGGTATGCTTCTCCTCCTCTACAAGGGTATGCTCCTCCTCCGCAAGGGTATCCCCAAGGGTATCCTCCTCCTCCACAGGGGTATCCTCAAGGATATCCTCCTCCTCCACAAGGCTATCCGCCACAAGGGTATCCATCACAATGATATCCGCTACAAGGGTACTCTCCCCAATATGTCCCTCCACAGTCACAGTCACACTCACAGTCACACTCACCATCACCATCTCAACCATCTCTCTCATCCGCTAATTCTTCTAAAAAACGTTACACGCCCCAAGTCAATAACGACTTGATACCAAAAATTGGACAAGTGTTTGAAAATTTAGATGATGTGCATAAATTTTACAACAATTATGGTAGAGAGGGTGGATTTGGTACGCGACTCCATTCTAGCAAGAAGAATAGGGAAGGTCAAGTTGTTAGAAAGGAGTATGTTTGTTTCAAAGAAGGGCTGAGGGCCATCAAAAATTTACCACAAACTTCTCAAAACACGGTTCGTAGACGGGGCTTAACTAGGGAGGGTTGTGGTGCAAAATTATGTGTTGCAAAAAACCGGGAGGGTGCGGGATTTGTTGTAAAGGTATTTGTCGAGGGTCATAACCACCCTCTTACGACGCCAACGAGGGTGCATTTGTTGCGATCTCATCGTGACATCTCAATGGCAAGAAGGAACTTATCGCAACAACTATCCGATGCAAATGTGTCTGCCTCCCAACAAATGAGTTTTTTTGAGGTCCAATCTGGAGGTCTTGATAAGGTGGGGTTTTTACAACGTGATTTTTATAATGCAGAAAGGGATAGGAGGAAGGAGTTGAAGGGACATGATGCTAATCTTATGTACGAACATTTTTTTAGTCAACAAAAAAGGCATCCAGGTTTTACATTTAAATTTCAAGATGATGGTACGGGATTCATGAGTCATTGTTTTTGGGCCGATGCAACTTGTAAGAAGGCGCACGAACATTTTGGTGATGTGGTGGTGTTCGATACAACTTACCAAACCAACCGATATGATTTGATCTTTGCACCGATTTTAGGGTCTAACCACCAAGGCCAAACAACTCTATTTGGGTGTGCATTCTTAAATCATGAAAATGTGTCCTCTTTTCATTGGCTTTTGGAGGAATGGTTGAAGGCGATGCCGATTGGGCCTCCCAAAATGATTATTACTGATCAGGATCCAGCAATGAAACAAGTTGTTGCTAGTCTTCTTCCAAATACGCTTCATAGGTTTTGCATTTGGCACATTGTCAGTAAATTCTCTGAAAAAGTAGGTGCAATAGCCTATAAGCAATATTATGACGAGTTTAGTAGTTGTATATGGAATTTCGAGTCCCTGGAGGAGTTTGAAAGTAGATGGATGGAGATTGCATCGAAAGCCAACTTGATAGGGAATGACTGGTTAGATTCGTTGTACCAAATTCGTGACCAATGGATTCCTGCATATACGAGACACATTTTTTCGGCTCAGATGACTAGTAGTCAAAGAGCTGAAGGTGCTCATTCATTCTTCAAGAAATACGTGTCGAGACAAAATTCTTTGTTGGATTTTGTGACACAGTTTGATAGGGCACTTGCAAAGATACGCCATAATGAACTTGATCTCGATCATAAGGATATCAATGAGAAGCCACTTCTTTCAACCAAACGGGTCATGGAGTTGAAATTGAGTGAAGTGTATACACGGAATATTTTCTATAAGTTTCAAGAGAAACTCTTGCAAAGTGGTGCGTATTTGGTTAAGAGTACATTTAAAGATGACCACCGGTGTTTGTACAAAGTTCAGAGGGAAACACAGAGTGATTCCAAGGGTCGTGAAGTTTCATTAGACAAGTCATCAAGCTATGTAAAATGTACTTGTATGAAGTTTGAGTGTGATGGGATTCCATGTCGGCACATGTTGGCATACTTCACTAAGAAACTTATTACGGAAGTACCTGATCAGTACATCTTGCGGAGGTGGACCAAAGCAGCAACAGTACGTTCAGTTGTGGGTGATTTGGATGAGACAAGGAAGGAAGTGTGTGACACTTCTTTGGTAGTGAGGCACAATAGGCTCTGCACACTATCTTCTTCAGTTGTTGAGGAAGCTGTATTAAGTGAACATGAGAGTCAAATTTTTGAAGACTATTTGTTATCCACTCTCAAAAGGTTTGCTGACATGAGGTTAGCGAGTGGAGATGGTGAAGGGAGTGGTAGTAAAACACGCATTCCTCTTCCAACCGAACATCATTTTAACGAACCACCTAAGGTTAGGTCAAAGGGTTGTGGTAAGTGATTGAAGGGAGGGAAAGAGAAGGCGATCAAGAAAGCTAGGCGTTGTACTGGATGCGGGTTAACGGGACAGTCCCATGACAAAAGGAATTGTCCTAAACTTCGAAATGTGTATGTGCATTTATGTAATTATCATTGTGGTCATTTAAAATAAATGTTTTCAATGTCTATGTTAACTGTTCTGTTCATTTTCTTTGGTCTTCGCAAGATGTTATCTTCTCTGATGGTGATGATGATGACGACGACGATGGAAACGACGAATTTTACTCTGATGATGATTGTAAGTGTTTTATATAGTTGTGAACCGATTTGTTGCTGCTGTTAATGACAGTGTGTGCTATATATAAGTTATTTGTGCTATATTTACGACTGTCTGGTTTGTTTTTCTGTAATGTTAAAGTTGTAGAACAGTGATGTTTTTGTATTGTTGCTGCTTGTGTATTAGGAATTGTGTGGATGAACTTTCGAGCTGGATGAACAGGAAGTTTGAATCTAGAATGGTGTATGGGATGGTGTATCTGAAATTGCTGGATGAACTGGAAGTTTGGATCTGGAATGCTGTTTGGGATGCTGTATCTGAAACTGGAAGTTTCAATCTGGATGTTAGAAACTGACTTTTTTTTATGTTTGGTGTAACTGAATCTGTTTCTGAAGTTTGAATCTGGAATCTGTAACTGAATTTGAAAACTGGATTTTGGTTGTGTCTTCTTTTAGTAAACTGGAATTTCTGTAAGTGTTTATTATGGTCAGCGAGTCTGAAATTTCTGTAAACTAGAATTTCTGGATTTTCTATAAACTGGAATTTCTGTAAATTGGAATTTTTGGATTTTGGTTGTCGGGCTGGATTGGATTTGGACGCCTAGCTGTTCAAAAATCATTAATGCGAATGCATTTTGTTGATTATCCCGGTGTACTAACGGCTACCAAAAGTGAGATATTGAATATTAGGATTTCAAATTTTCAATATTTACGATTTCAATTTTTCAATTTTTACGATTTCAAAAGTGAGATATTGAATATTAGGGTGTGTGATTATGAATCAAATCCCTATTAATCTACAGAAATATATTCATTCACTAGCCAAATATAGTTTGCCCAAATGCTACCTAGCAATAACAATGTTACTCAAACTCTTTGCTACACAAAATATTGTAGCCCAAATGCTACCTACCAATATCAACATTGTTCATACAAAAGAAGGCATCACTTCGATGGACAAATACAACTTGGGCAGTACATTTTTTTTCTTTCCCGGGACAAGTTCAACTTAATTACATACGAAGATTTAGGAATAGTTTTTTTTTTTTTTTTGGGTAATTGATTTAGGAATAGTTGGAGCACACAAATTACAAGGATGACTTGGAGTACACAAATTACAATCCCAATAACAATCATGACACGGCCTCCATTTTCTATGGCTAAAATGCGTTCTATTAAACTGTGGAGGTCAACTTGCAAGTCGCCGCAAGGCCCAGTCGATTTGCGCGACCGATTATCTCCCGAATGTGCAACATTGTCAATGTGCTCATCGCACCAACCAATCCACCGCTTGCAGCGCTAATCATGAACAACAAATGTGATTTTGCAATACAATTAAATATGTAAGGAAAAATGCAATAAAGGGGGACTGTGTGAGAGGCTTACAGGGTTACCAGGGCATTTATAATAGTATCGGTTGGGGTGTGTGGCACCGGGGCCAGCCTTGGTGGGGATGCACAGACCACATCCTGATACACAAGGCATCCTCGGCCATCCAGATGTGGAATTTGAAGAAGCAGCAGCCATTATACAGACAAAAGGAGCAAGGACTATATACAAGAAAACATAAACAAACAAGAGGTATAGCAAACATGACTGGGACAAGTGCAATAAAGGGGGACTGGGAAGCATCTTTGTATGCTACTCTTTGGTCAATTTGATAGCACACAAGTGAGACCTTGGAGTATAAAACATTAATGACCTCGGGTTGCAAAAGTGTACCTCATGGCCTATAGATGACTTAGACCATGGGGAGAAAACATATAGATGTGCATCTCATGAGATGAGGATATTTGGTGCCAAGCAGTATTGTCCAGAGAGCTATTCATATACCTACTCATCGAATTCTTGCCTTGAAGAAGATTAATATTTTTTAGAAGGTTTGCATAATTATTCCGTGTTGGTACTTGTGCTACTGCTTCTGTTCATTGCATCAGTTTGTGCAATGTATTTGTTGAATTAGTTTATGTTTGAAAGGATCAACTTGTTGGCATATTGCATGAAAAGCCAAACGCGCTATTGAGACAACATTGTTTTTTTGTCTTGGTATAAATTAATTTTAGTTACTCCATTTAACCCCAAATTTAACCCCCCAAAAAAAAACCCTAAATTGAAAGAAAAAAACCTAACAAAATTAGGTATGTCTTAGTGAAGGGATGATTATGAATGATTTAGGGTTTTGAAATTTGAAATTTGAAAAAAAAAAAATAAGGGTTTAAATTTTCAAATTTGAAATTCACGGAAACCCTAGAAAAATTTGAAGAACCGAGTACAAAATTCGAGGTGACGAACGAGAAAGAGCGAAGGAAGGGAGATATACCTCAGATTTCTTGGTGTTCGACCTCTTGTTCTTCGTTCTTCGATTTGTGTTCGTGCAAACCCTAAAAATAAAGCAAAATCGATTTCATTTGTGAGGGAGTTTGAAAACGAACAGAGAAGGAGAATCTCACGAGGTAAGAGAGAGAAGAGGTGAATACCTTCGATTATAGCCGGATCGAGGTCGGAATATTCACGGGGGAGATGGTGGGGCTCGATCGCGTTTTTTCCTCTCTCTATCTCTCTCTCTATCTCTCTCTCTCTCTCTCTCTCTCTCTCTCTCTCTCTCTCTCTCTCTCTCTCTCTCTCTCTCTCTCTCTCTCTCTCTCTCTCTCTCTGTCGAATGGAAGCAAATGGAAGGGGAGGGATCCGGGATGGGGGGCTTAACCCGGATCCTGACCCGCGAGTTGTTTAATCTCAGCCCATATGACCCGCGCCTGGAATTTTTAATCTCAGCCGTTCGTGCACTGTGCGCCATCCGACGGCCACCAACGTTTTTCCCTCATTTTATTTGTGAGGGAACCCTCACTAGAAATTTATCCATATATATATAGGAAGAACTTCCAATAAGGGACCCTTATATAAAAATACCATGCGGACCTAGCCTTTTTTTTTGTGTTTCCGGACCAAATTTTGACGATCCGAACCGTTCAATGTTTTTAAAATGCATTTTTAAGGGCCTCCCCGAGGATTCGTCCAAAAAAAATACCCGGAAGGGCTTCATCCGATCAGTTTTGGTTTAAAACGCTATATATAATTTGGCTCGGAAAGGTGAGGTCCGCATTTTAACTTATATAAGGGTCCCTTATTGGAAGTTCTTCCTATATATATATATAAATTCCCCCTCAACTAAGGAACCTTTTTTTTGATATATTATTCTCTTTTACCCTATTGCCGTTTGACGCGAACGTCCGGACTGGATAGAGCCGAAGCGATCCGGTTACTAGGCAAGTGGTCCAATACAAATATCTTCACAAGATCTATCCATCTTTTTACGCGAACATTCGGACTGGATAGAGCCGAATGATCTGCTTACTCAGTGAATGTTCGGATAGACATTTTATCTCAACCACAACAAACGTATTTTCTTTGTCTTCTCTCCTTTTTTTTTTCGTTATTTTGTGGAGCATGACATATAAAACTTTGTATCCAACTATGAGGCCAAAATAGTCAATCGCCTAGGGCAAAGACAAGACAAACCGAGGTGCATGAGAATCAACTTTCTTCTTTAAGGAATCTCTCTAACCCAAACGTGTAAAAGTGGCAATCATAGAGTCATAAAACATGTTACACCAAATGTCTGAATGCATCTCATGAGTGGAGTTAATAAGAACCGTGCATGCATTCCCAAAGAAGTACATCTGCGTGAGATTCATGAATGACTACTCATCCTCAAAAAAAATATGCGAAGCCCAAATTGTTCTATATAAGAATGTTTATGAATTTTTTATTTGGAGCAAATAAAAGTATCAACATGTAAGATCATGACCCTAAAACTCACATACATGAAAATACTAGAAGGAAAACAAAAATAAAATTGAAAGGAGGTTTTGTTTTTTTTAAAAAAGGAAAACAAATACTAGAAAGACATGTTCACTCTAGACTAGTATAAGCAATGCAACACACTAGGGTTACCAAACTTAATCAATTGAAGTTAATCGTTGGTGCCAAATTTCAACATCATCAAGCAAGACACGATGACACACTAGGACTTGCAGTTTCAACACAATAACAATTATCCGATGATCGAATACCTTTAACCACACACACACCCGATGCATCAATAATAGAGCAATTATTTTTGAAAAATTTTAGTTCATGCAAGTTATCACAAAATTGTCCTACACTTAGCAAATTAGCCTTTAAACCCTTAACATATAAGACGTTACCTAACGGAGGGATACCGGGCGTGTTTATAGTTCCTCGTCCTACAATTTCACCAATATTACCATCACTAAAGGTGACACGACCACCATCATATTTTTCAATAATAGCAAATAAGGATTTATCTCCGGTCATGTGTTTAGAACAACCAGTGTCTAAGTACCAAGCACAAGCATCATGTGCTCTAAAAGCAGTGTGTGCTACATGACAAACGACGTCGACTCTCTTCCAAATTTGTTTTGTTTTAGTGTTCGCATGTGAGAAGTGACCGTGTGGTTCGTTTTTCAACAAAATTATCAGTCCCTCCATTATTTTTAGCCAAAGTTGATAAATTTTTTATTTCCTCGACGAGGTGAGAAGTTTGATTTGCCAACTGGCTCAATTCCTTTTGAAAATTCTCATTCTTAATGTTTGTGGGAGACTGGCGCACAAATTGAGGTCTTCCCACATTGGGTTGACCATACCGAACACTTTTATTAACTGGAGCAACAAACAAATTCCCTTTGGTTCTTTGATTTTCTTTTCTAAGAATATAGCAATAAGGTCGAATGTGACCTTGAACACCACAGTAGTGACAAATGAAAGGAGTTTTCTTATCATGTGCATGATTACTGTTGTAGACCTTTTTAATGGTGATGGGAGATTTAGTAGAAGATTCGGGTTTATCGCACACCACCTCTTTCGTTACAGTTTCAGATTTCACAAACTTAATTTCTTTCTCATTAGCCTTAGGTGTCAGTGAAGGTGGATCAACAAACCCTAAGCCGCTTCTATTTCTAAAAGTACGTGTCATCTCGGCAATACGGGTTGCACCACACTCATTACGCTTTATGGCCTCAGTGGCCTCCCTAAGGTCACGTTCCAATTCAAAAATTCTATCCTTAGAGCCTTCAAGGGTTTTCAAGGCATCCATACGCTCTCTCTCAATTTTGGCAAACTTATCAGCCAGATTAGCGTTATAGGTTTTTAATTTTTCAAGCTCAATGTCTTTAGATTCGATGTCCTCATTAAGTTTGTTCCTCTCTCCACTAACTCTTTCGATGACACTCATGAGTTCCTTCTTGTTCTTTTCTAATTTGACAGCCTTTTTAAATAATTGATCATAGGCCTCATGAATAGAATCTATATCATCTTCACTATTTTCACAATCTTCGTCAGTCGAAACATATTTACTATCATCGCTAATAGTTGTAAAGAGATCAACTGTTTTAGGGGATGTGGGAGACTTGATATTGGCAACAATCACAGAAAATCTAGGGCTTCACAACCCCCATCACTACTATCATCACTATCGTCATCCCACAAAGCCTTATACCCTTTGGCTTCTTTCTTTTTAAGAGTGTTTGCACACTCTGCCTGACATGCCCAAAACCGTGACACTCGTGACATTGTATGCCTTGGGGTTTCTTGGATTTATTAATAGAATATTTCTTTTCATTATCCCCATAATTATAATTCTTACCCCTACTAGTTTTTTTTTTTGTCAAAAGTTGAGAGATAGTATTCATCAAAGATTCCCATGGGAAAGATTGGGAGTCCACAGATCGGACACTCCAACGACAATAGGTCACAGAAATACAGCGAGAAAGCATATGACCAAACCAACGGAACACACCGGACAAAATCCGGCCTAAAGCCGGACATAACCGGCCTAAAGCCGGACAAAACACAAAAGAAACGAGAAAAAAGATACACTCCCCTTCGTCGCTGAGCAGCCCATCTCTAGCCAAACCTCCAACCGGTCACGCGCCTCTACCGGAGGCCTAAGAAGCCGCCGGAACCCGTTAGGTTGCAAAGGAGGAGCAGACGAATCGTAACGCCCAACAGGGCTGCGGAACGCCAAGTTCCAACGATTGGCGAACGGAAGGCGGATATGGTGCAGAAGGGGAAGGGGAAACCAGATCTAGAAAGGGGATTAGTCCCTCCCCTCCCGCCGCCCAAAGGGTGTGCAACCCATGGAGGGGGAGGGGAAGGAGGGGCGGCTAGGGTTTGAGTTTTTTTTTTTTGGAGGGAGAGAGAGAGATTGTTTAGCTTAACTCGTTCAATATAGTGAAATTCTCTTTTACCCCTACTAGTTGAAGATGGAAAATTTCCAGATTTATGGAATTTGACAAATTTTCTGAATTTTTTAGCGAAGGAGGCAAGCTCTTCTTCATCAAGATCATCGTCACTCTCTTATGTCACAGAGGATTCTTCTTTAGAAGTTTTAAAAGCAATGCTTTTATTAGGCTTTAATGTAGGTTTCTTCGAAAGGTGATTCAATTCAAATGTTTGAAGTTTACCAACAAGTTCCTCAAAAAGAATGTCATCAACTTTATCACTCTCTTCGATCGCAACTACCTTAGCTCTAAACCTCTCAGGAAGGGACCTAAGTACTTTTCGACAAACTTTAAGATTTGGGATTGGTTCTCCTAAAGCATGAAATGAATTAACGATGTCACTCAATTTAGAGATAAAACTATCAAAAGTCCCATCTTCTTGCATTCTCAATTCTTCGAAACGTGTTGTAAGCATTTGGAGTTTCGAAGTTTTAACAGTTTTAGTACCCTCATGGGTGACTTGGAGAATATCTCAAGCCTCTTTCGCAGTGGTGCATGCAGAAGTACGACTAAACTCAGTTTTACTTAAAGCACCATAGATGACTCCTAAGGCCTTGGAGTTTGCCTCAAAACTCTCATTGTCAGCAGAAATCCACTCAGTGTTCTCCATAGCCCTCATTTTTTTAGTTGTAGCATCTTCTATGGCTGGGGCCTCATTGCCGTACCTAACAGATCTTCAAACCCTAACTCCTAGGGAACTCAAATGTGTGGTCATACGGGCTTTCCAATACAGATAATCGTTACCGTCGAAAAAGGGTGGCCTCGAGTTTGAGGCATCCTCTCGTGGTGCGTTCATGTCCATTTATACCCAGAAATAAACTCAGGTGGTTAAACCTAAACAGAGCAACCGAGCTCTGATACCAATTGAAATTATGCGGAAGAGTTCAATTTACTCCTGGAGGGGGGGTGAATAGGAGTTTTGATAAAAAAAAATTACCAGTTTATAAAAATAATGACCGATTAAAAATTATTAAATTAGAACTGGTTGATTATTGCTTGACCGACCAGGTGACTAAAAATAAGACGCGTCCCAAGCGTAGGACTCTCGACTGATGTAGCATAATATCCGGAAGTACCGGAGTCGAATCCACAGAGACGGACGAACGTGTGCAGGACTCAAAGATGACGGGTTCACAGTTTATCTTGGCTCTTAGGTAGCCACCCCTTGATTTTATAGAATTTATCAACTAATTTACTAAGCTAATGTAACTGAATGCAAATTAATAAAGAGAGCACAGCTGAGGGAACCCAGCGTCCACGACTAGCCTAACTGATATTTACTCAGGCCACAATTACTCTTTTTACTGATTTTAGAATACGAGAAAGGCTTCCTAACAAATGCGCACCACCTGTCACCAGATTCCGTGCGCATTCGAATTCCGGTAATGCCTGAGTTTGTTTGTTAGAAAAGTTTCTAGTTCCCAAAATTGCTTGAAAATTGAATTAATTCGGCCCCGAGGTGAAACATCGATTAGCATTGACGTAGGCGCCTTCGCCCCGCAGCCGCACTCAAGGCGACTACTCACTCATGATTCTATTGAACGCATCAACAATATTAAACCTAGATCTAAACATGGTTTGAACAATTGAAATAAAAGCAAAAGAATGATACCACAGATTACGGAAGAGAACGGATGCAAACACCAAGGAAAGCAAGAATCCAAAGCTGGAAAACCGAAGAACTTGAATTAAACTTGAATCCAAAAATAATCCTGAAATCAGCAGCAGAAGTTAAGAAAAATAAAGCGTAAGTTATGAAGTGTGGAACCATGTCTATCTAACCCTAAATCGAGTTAAGAGGGTATTTATATGGAATCCCTTGCTAATCCGGAAAAACGAAATAACTTCACGCGAGACCCAAAACGCCATCGTTCCATAGCTGAGATAAGCTCTCGGTAGTGCTACACCAAAAATGGTGTAGCCCTACCTAACCCATTAAGGCTGCCTGTAACACCCTCGGTAGCGCTACACCACTTTTGGTGTACCGCTACCTAGCCCTTATCTCCTATTTTGACCGTTGACCCCCTTGTTCCGTTGACCTCTTAACCAACCGGTAGCGCTACACCATTTTAGGTGTAGCGCTCGTAGACCTTCTGTTTCGTCTTGCGCCTTTTTGTGCCATTCTTGAGCGCTCCTTCAAAATCATGTAGCGCTCCCGGCGGTACCAATTGCTTCCCTTGAGCAATTAACTTCACCACTTAGTCTTCACAGCCTTGCTTGCTCTCACGTTCCGTCACGGCCTTTCCAAGTACCTCTCATTAGCGCCAAAATATCTCAATTTCCTGCAAATTAAGCACAAACACAAAATCCAACCACGTGCACGCATTAAACGGAAAATGAGAATTAAACACACGTCTAACGCGCTAACTTCCCCTACTTAGGTGCCTAAATTCACGAATTTTGCGCGCCTATCAATTATCTTGACAATTTTAACAAAACCACAAGTAGTAGAGTGAAATAAAATGGAGACAAGAAACGCACGATTTACGTGGAAAAACTTAGGGTCCTAAATAACCCTAAGCCAAAACCACGGCCTAACACTACTGCTTTATTCTATTAATCAAAAAGAAGTACAGGTTGCGAAATAGTAAAAACCTTACCCTAAGCCTTTACCTATTCTCACCAATCTCCGATGCTCCCAGAGCTTCTTCAAGATTCAATAGATGAACCACAAGCTTCACGCCCGATCTCCGGATTCAACCGGCTCCGAATCAATCTCCCAAAGATTCGGCCACAGCAGTTCACGGCACCACGAAACACGAACACCAAATGATATGATATGAAAAGTGTTTGCTTAAAAGAACTAAAAGCACAATAAAAATATATATAATCTCTCTCGTTTTTTATCTCAAAATGTGCTATGAAAAGTGTTCTTTCAGAAAACTAAAACTAAAGCACAATGGAAATATATAGTTTCCCTCCTTTTAGTCGGGCGAGGTGTGGAATTTGTAAGGGTAGTCTGGGATTGAGGGATTTATCAATTCAAAAAACAAGATATGTATTAGTTAAAAAACAAGTTCATTAAGAAACTGATCCAACAAAACCAACCAGATACCGAAAAACAGAGACCAAAAGTTCTTCCAATACCTTTCATTCATGAGAAGAAGCCAGGAAGTTTCTAATTTACCCAAAAAAGAAGGCACCGGGTTTGGGTGCAATGGAACAGTCGCTTCTTCAATCTATGAGTGCCTTTCACATATTTGAAGTCAAACTGCTTCGCCACATAAGGTTCAAACTGCTTCACCACATAAGGTTTAGAGAGATAAAATTTGACCAGATCTCCCACCTGCGGTCGGTAAGAGTGGAAAAATATTTCTTCGAATATAACAATGATCTTGTCTCCAATTTCAATCTTCATATCATACTCATTACCCACTTGTTCGATGATGCTTATGACCTTTCACGAATAGTTATACCTATTCATCTAAACCCAACAATCACACTATTTAAATCTAATAGTCATGTCTATTCATTTATCCTGAATAGACACACCTTTTGGTTTAAACCATTTAAATCCAATGGTCGCATCTATTCATTTAGCCCGAATAGTCACAACTTTTAGTATAGTCATGTCTATTCATTTAACCTGAATAGACACACCATTTACACTAAAATCTAATAATCATGTCTATTTATTTACCTGAATAGGCACACCTATTGGATTAAAACCGTTTGCCAATTACAACATTTAATATTCATTAAATATTTTGGAAATGTTCCAACACTCCGTTTGTCAAAGTAATGTGTCAAGGAGAACAAATTGGTTACATGCAGGTCTGCAGCCCAGGTCAGTGATCTCTTCCACATGCCCGTGGAGGAGAACAATGTGGTGGTTCACATCATCGATCAAGTGGGTAATGAGTACAACATGAAGATTGAAATTGGGGACAAGGTCACTGTTATATTCGAAGAAAGATTTTTCCACTCTTACCGACCGCAAGTGGGAGATCTAGTCAAATTTTATCGCTCTAAACCTTATGTGGCGAAGTAGTTTGAACCTTATGTGGCGAAGCAGTTCGGCTTCAAATATGTGAAAGGCACTCCTAGATCGAAGAAGCGGTTGTTCCATTGAACCAAACCCGATGCCTTCTTCTTCTTTTTTGGGTAAATCGGAAACTTCCTGGCGTCTTCTCATGAATGAAAGGTATTGGAAGAACTTTTGGTCCCTGTTTTTCAGTATCTGGTTGGTTTTGTTGGATCAGCTTCTCAATGAACTTGTTTTTTAACTGATACATATCTTATTTTTTGAATTGATAAATCCCTCAATCCCAGACCACCCTTACAAATTCCATACCTCACCCGACTCGTTGCATCCAAATTGTTGGACAGAGGAGGATTATTAGGGTGTTTGTATTGGAAGGATTTTGGAAGAGGGACAAGTACTAAGACAAGAGTTGGGAAGTTAGCACTTTGTATTATACTTGGACACAAATTTTTTTTTGGCATAGTACAAAATGACTAGGGCCCATCCATATTTATACTACTCATCGAAGGTCCTTGATTTTTTTTACATGATAATATCTAGGTAGGTTCTAGATTTACACATGTGATAAATACATACAACCAATATCTAGGATAATTCTTAAGACTTTTCTAGACATCTTCTAGACTCTAAGTATTCTAGAACTCTTCTAGAAACTACATACATCTTCCTCCAAAATATCTTCTATTTTGAGCTTTTTGTATATTGGATCTGTATTGGGTTTCATCTATTATTTTTTCTTGGGCTTTTTTTTTTTTTTTTTTTTTTGAACCAAATTAATCAAGTTTATACTTCAACACAAACCACAAAAAACTTGGTCATGATGCTCCTGACATTATTTCGAAAATATCTAGGAGCACAGAACACTAAAAGAAGATAGATTGGGATTATAAGAACATGCTTGGCCAGAACTACTCTCACAGAAAAGGGCAGGAAGAGCTTTCTAGCAAGGGCGGAGTTAAGCTTGGGCTGAGGTGGACTTGCAAAAAACCAAAAAATAAAAATTATAGTGTAAAATTTAGACCCAACACGTTTTAGCCCACCCCAAAATTTTCAGCCCAGGTCCAAACTAACAGCCCAGCCCAACCCAAGAACCCACAACCCGGTCCAACTTGTAATTAATAAAAAATCAAACCCAAAAAAAAAACAAAGGAAACGAAATAGGATCTGTATCTGATGGGTTTTGCACTCTCTGGTTGAGTCTAGTGATCAGTTAAACTGTGAGGATCCGAAAGCGTTTTTTGCTCTCTTCTCTCTGAGATCCCCAACTGGTCAACTGATCATCACCAATGAAAAACTTATAAAAATACAAACAAGAAGCCGTCAAGTGCAAAACTTACAAAAATACAGAAGAAAATGCAGACAAGAAGAAGACTGGAGCAACCTTTGATTCTTCTCTCTCTTTCCTAGTAGCTCGTGAACTGAAGTGAAGAAGAAGAAAGGTTTGGTTCAGATCAGATCTGGGGGTTTTCTAGAAGTGGTGGATCTACCTTCTATCTTTACACGCCAGTTTAACTTCTGTTGTTGTTCTACAACTTTTCCCCTTGAATAAAAAAATGCTGGTTTTGGGAATATGACTATTGAAACAAAGAAAGGGAAGATAAACTTTACCGCGGGAATTGAATAGTTGCACTGGAATGTGTACTAATCTTTGGAAGATAAGTTAGGGTGTAACAAGAGCACATCATTATTCTACTCCTAGTCTTTTTAAGTCTTATTTTCATGTTTCTTTTACTACAAATCAATTTTTTAATCATTCAGCGTTAATAGTGTTGGGTTATAAAAGAAAATAGGTCACGTTTCTACCTACATATAATATATTTGTTAATAGCGGTTAATAGAGGTAAATCCAAAACGGTATCCGATATTGGCCGATATAGTACCCATTGTCGATACGGGATTCAGAACCTTAACTATCACTAGTGCAGCAACAACACCGACATAGCAACAATCGTTCTCAGCCATCCAATCCGAAAGCGTTTTGTTTTTGCTGTAAGTTTATTCGACATTAGTTCCCACGTCTTCTCCCTCAAAAACTGAACCCTCTCTGTCCCTCTCTCTCCCTCTCCCCCAAACTGTGACCTCATTGTTCTCTCCCTCCATGACTGGCCTCTCTCACCCTCAAGGACAACGAGCCGCCGCCGCCAACCAGAATCAAAAAATAAAAAAACCATCACGAAAATGATTTTAACCAATATTAAATCCATGATTTCTGACAAGGACGACAAATCAAGTATGAAATCTCAAGTTTCTAAGACAACTTATAAAATTCAATACTAGAATAATTGATAAAGATCACACTAAGAAAATTTCAAAGATTTCGGTTTTGATGAAACCGTGATAAAGAAATGCAATGTGAGTTTTTAATGTCATTTTGCTAATAAAACCGTAGTGATTAATCATATTTATCACAGGTTTAAAAGAACTGTGATTATAATTGCTTAATTTAATCACATTTTCCTATAAGTGTGATAAAATGTGTTTATTCTTACCACGCTTTGTTGCAAGTGTGATAAAAATTTGTTACTTTTTACCACGCTTTGTTACAAGTGTGATAAAAATGTGTTTATGTTTGCCACATTTTGTTACAACCGTGATAAAATGTATTTATATTTACCACACTTTGTTACAACTGTGATAAAAAAAAAAAATTATCACATTTTCCCCAATCGTGATAAAATGTGTTTCCCATATTTTAACCACGCTTTGCTTTTCTATGAATTATGCTCTCTCTTTTTGTTGTGTATGGTTCTATAAAATGCAAATTTTTTTTTCCGGATTATTTGCCCAATGCAAAACGGGCTTTACCGTCACTGTTGTCTTTCAGATGCTGGTTTATAGTTCCATGTCCATATTTGCTCCTGAGAGGATTGGGAATTTGTGATAAATTCAAGATACCTGTAAGGAAAAATCTACAATACACACCCCCTTTTAGGGTGTACGATATGCACCCATTGTGTGGTCCATATTGCGCCACCTCATAAAAAATGACCTGGAGTACCGGTCATTCGTAACATTTTCTTGGGTTTAGTAACTTTTATACTAATAATTCGTAACTTTTGGATAATATGATTCGTAACATTTTCTTTCATTTCATAACTTTTCGTGTGTTTCGTAACTTTTCGTGGGTTTCGTAACTTTTCTCAAATATGATTCGTAACATTTTTGTATGTTTCGTAACTTTTATACTAAGCATTCGTAACTTTTGGACAATATGATTCGTAACATTTTATTTTGTTTCGTAACTTTTTGTGTGTTTCATAACTTTTCGTAGAACTCGTAACTTCGAGATAAAAAATTATAACTTTTCTCAAATATGATTCGTAACATTTTTGTACATTTTGTAACTTTTCACAAATAAGATTCGTAACTTTTCGCAGATATGATTCGTAACATTTTTGTTGGTCTCGTAACTTTAATAAAAAATCATAACTTTTCAACTATGTATAATCGATTGCGTAAGCGATTAAAGTGGTCTTCAAAATTGAGTTATAAAAAAATAGTTGGGAATAATCAAATACGTAATCAATTCCATAATCGATTACACAACACAACACAATCAATTGGGTAATCGATCAAAGTGGTCTTCAAAATTGAGTTATAAAAAACGGTTGGGAACAATCGAATACGTAATCAATTATGAAATCAATTCCACCATCGATTACACAACACAACACAACAAGTTGGGTAGGTAATCGATCAAAGTGGTCTTCAAAATTGAGTTAAAAAAATAGTTGGGAACAATCGAATACATAATCAATTATGTAATCAATTCCATAATCGATTACTCAACACAACACAATCAATTGGGTAATCGATCAAAGTGGTCTTCAAATTTGAGTTATCAAAAACGGTTGGGAACAATTGAATAATTATCACTTCTACAATCAATGTTATAATCTATTATGCGACACAATCAATTATGCAATGCAATAAAAATGGGTAAACATTGCAACATCGATTGTTCAATCAAATTGGGTGAGTAGAGTATTTGATTTGGCAATCAATCATTTTCAATAACCTTTCTAATAGATTGTGGAATCGGTTAATGTGAAATTCCTCAATTGATTGGTCTTGATAACACATGTGACTGGCCATCTTATAAAATCAGAGTGATCAATTATTTTTAATTGTGTTACGAGCATTAATTTATAAGGCACTAGTAGTGCGTCCTCAATGTTATCTTATTGCAGTTAATGTTATTTTGGTAATCTCGTGTCAATACCTTTGTAGCTTGCCCATTACCTTCATTGTTGGTGTTCCATATTTGTTTAACTTGCATGATCGACTTCACTGTTGTTTAATTAAACTATTATTTCCTGGAGAACTAATTAGGTAAAAAGTTATGTTATCATTTTCTCTGTAATTAAAAGTGTTGTGCAATATATTGAAAATATGCATTTTTTTTAAAAATACGAAAAAGAAAAAAAATTGACCTTACATGGTTCAAACAGTCTTCAAAATAGTTTAAAAAGAATATTTAGGTTTGATTTTTTATTACCTTTTGATATTAAATGGCCTTTGTAATTGCTGAGGCCGATGTGTTTCAAAGAAGTAAATGAATTTTTTTTTAAATTAATTTTAGTTTCAATCTTCCAAAAAAAAAAAGGAAAAAGAAGAAGAAGATATTTTTATTCTATACTAATTTTAGATATTAATTTGGGCATTTTTTCCCTTCAAATTTGAAAACACTTTTACTATAACTATTGCTCAACATATTTAAAAATTTAAACTCATAATTTTTTTTCCAAACTATACTTAGGGCGCAACTTGTTGAGCCTATGGCGTAATTTAAAGGAGGATGCTAGGCATACAGAAAGACAACATACAAATAATGTACAGAGCTATTCAGGGACCCACATTTGGGTTCCACACGGATGATCCGAACCGTTCATTCATCTTAGAATAATTCTCTGAGGGGCCCTGGGAGAAATCACCTTGATCCAACATTTGTAAGTGGTTGATCCAAAATCTCCCCGTTTCATTCAAACTTAGGTTTTCCATAATTTAAGCCCTTATATTCGGGCGTTGCTACCCGTATAGAAAGATAGGCACAGAAAATGTACAGAGCACATTCGGGGATGCAATTTTGGGTCCCACACGAATAATCCAAACCGTTCATTATTCTTAAAACATTTTTCAAAGGGGGCCCACAAAAATTCAACTCAATCGGACGGTTATAAGTGCTTGAACCAAAATCCCACCGTTTCAAGCAAAAATCTTTTGATTGAAACGGTGGGACTTTGGTTCAAGCACTTCTAACCGTCCGATTGACCTAAATTTTTTTGGGCCCCCTCGGAAAAATGTTTTAAGAATAATGAACGGTTTGGATTATTCGTATGGGACCCAAAAGTGCATCCCCGAATGTGCTCTGTGCATATAACCTACATTAATGTTCATCAAGATATGATTGCGGGATGTTTGTCATAAAGCATATGCAGGGCATCCCATTGGCAAATGGTGTACAGAGGGTGAGATATTTGTAAAAACTTGCTCCTTTTCTTGAATGCATAACCATGTAAATAGTTAATCCTTATTCTGTCAAAACTAACTACTTTGTGTTTTGATTGTTTAATAGTTTGATTCTCTGGAAAGGCTTAGGTTGGTAGTTGACTTGGTGAGAGATCCAAATAACTCAAGTTGGACAGAGATTACTGGAAGAATTGAAAAATATAAGCAGGTGAATATTCTCTCATTTATATTTGTTAGTCATGATAAAGTAAATAAACTAATGACATCTCATTTGGGGCAGGAACATCGTACTTTTGGAGTGAATGAATAAGGAGAAGACCATGGTGAAGAAAGAGGATTATCCATATTATTGAAGAAAATTTCAGTGAAGAGCATTATCCATATTATTGGCCAAATGACAACATCTTTTTTTCTTTTAGGTTTTTCTTACATTTTTGTTTACCAATGAGAGATGAGGAATGAATAAGCATTATTTTAGTAATGTTTTTTTACATTTCTGTGTATGCCAAAGCACAAGCCAGTTCCCCCAATGACAAAGTGGACCGCCGATCAAAAGTACATATTATGGGTTAAATTGACAATTTTTTTAGTTTACCAAAACTTCTAAGTGAGAAAAAAAGATGAAAGCAGGGATGGAATTTAAGCATAAATGGCATTTACGGTTCACCACCCTTTTGTCTTCTCTTTGAAGTCCATTTCACACACGTGCATGTATCTTATCTTCTGAATTACCTGGGGTTGGATTTTCTGTCTAGAACATGAAGAGGGTTTAAAGACCCTGACTTTTCCCTTTTCTGGTTACTAGTTTTAGGCCGCCGTGCTACGCACGTCGTTTAGTACTCATTGACGTGCTTAATTTCTTTTGCAACACTATTTTTAGCAATGACCATTAAAACACTTAATCACCAAACCGGCACAATTTGGTGCACGAAATCTCAATATATTGGGTTGGGGAGAAATTTCGATGAGCAAAATTGAAGTGAAGACAAATTTTGTAAGATTTTGGAAGATACTTATTAAGGTGCCTACAAAGCAAAAAAGTTACAATGAAGAAATAGGAACTAAAATCCTAAGAGAGCATAAGAAAACAACCACAAGAAATCCAACTATCGACAAATCAACCCGTACTTTGGCATTTCTAATAACTAAATCAGAAGATACAAAAAAATGGTAAAACCATTTAGCATAGAGACAAGTTACAACAACAAAGCTAAAGAATTATGATAGCTGAACCTTTACATTCCATTTGGAAAAATAATACCGAAGCATTTTCGGTTCCTATGTTGTCATCGAACTTCCACCAATTATGGGGCAAATTAGGTTGAGCCCACCTAGTAAAGTTACTTCGCTACGGATATGAGATTCAAGCAATCAAATAATGCACTCCCATTTGATTACGTGCGACAAGCTAGAGTTCAAATTGCTCAGCCCATAATTCCCCGTATGGGGCTGTGGTGGAGGAGAGAAGAGGAGGTGGTGGAAATCTCTATCATTATCTCCAGGAAAACATCTTTGTTGGTAGTCAAATTAGAGCTCAACCAATTCTCTAGGTCCACAAATTCTTGTCGGGAACCAAGGCCAGCAAGTCGAATACCAAAATATGAAGGCACCATATCCAATACTTGTAAGAGTATCTGCAACACACAAGTGAAACAAAGGCACGTCCATTAAATCCGCAATATTGGAGATAAGAGTATAAATGGAAGAGACACATGAAGAATCACAGCTGAAGAATCACACCACTTCCAGATCTATTTCTAAGTATGATGGGAAAAATCTCATACTGGAGGAGGTTATAAGTAGTCTGCAGTATTATCTATACAATCTAACATGATCTTTTACTAAATGAGGGTTCAGTTGACCAATAGAAGTAATGGTGCTTGAGATGGTGGTGAACTAAAAACAGAATTCAAAAATATATCCATTAATGAATATGCTGAATTTCTTGCAGTCCTAACATATCCAAAACGAAGTTTTCCTATGCTTTGTTCAACCATAGATACACTTAAGTCCTAGAAAACAAGTAAGTGCAATACAAAGATCACTAAATACATACAGGTTGTTGTGAAAATAAAGGCAGTGTCACGAGTATCAACAAAGATGTTCTATGGAGGAAAACTATACAGAGTGTGCAGGCAATCAATTATTTCAGAAAGTCATGCCTAGCAACAAACCTGACATGCATGTCTATAAACTAACATAAAAAAGGAAAATGCCGCCTCATCAGGGAAGTAGAACCCATCATGATCGAGGTTTTCAACAGTAGTCCAATTGGTTTCATGAGCCTGAAAGTTCACACATTTAGAATCCCAAACCCAAAAAAAAAAAGACAGAAAGAAAGAAAGAAGAAAGCTCATTGAACTTACATATGAGGAAAGGTAAAAATACACAAATCAAGATAAAAAAAAAAGATGAAACAGATAGAACCCACGAGTTGCTTGATTGAATTGATAAGAACGTCAATATTCCATGAGCTCAACAATGGCATATCTGATGAACTGCTGGTGCTAAGAGCAAAACATAAAGTTGAAAATGAGTTCTGATTCTCCTCTAACTATACTCCACCAATCCAAGTAAAGAAATCCACAATGAATTGACATCACATATACACCTACAATCTATAATAATCAATTTTCAGATAGCAACCAAACTAACAAAATATCACTTGTCCATCATTTTATAAGCAACCAAACTAACAAAATTGAGTGACAAATTTAAGAAAGTGATATTCATATCCACTTCTCCACCTGTAGGTGATGGTTCTTGCTTACGTGATGAGCTGGAGAGGTATGGATAGTCAACAGTAAAGACACGGTGAAAGAAGGGAATGAGGTGGTCTAGAGAAAGGGTGAAGAACGGAGCAGGTGTGCACAGAAGGGACTAAGGCAGTGGATTGCTCTGAGTCTAATCCGTGATACCCTTGGTGACCTAGGAGATGGGACAAGAATCCACTAGAGAGAATGTTCTTCTCTCACTCAGTGTTTGCCCTTTTCTCTCTCTAGAATGGCGTGTGTCTCTGCCAAGATCTCACCAACCTCTGGGCATGAAAGGGAATGTCCCATATTTATAGGCACCATGGACCAATCATGAGGTGTCAGGCTGTCGTCCTATAATATGATAACACGTGTCCTTTCCGTACAACCTGACCGCACGGGTGACGTCATCACCGCGCGGCTGACCCGCGCGGTGACGAGCCATTCGCCCGCACAGCGATCCTCCTATTCCAAGCCACCAAGCCACTAGATCTCCCTTATTCCCGTAAGGGCAAGGTCGTGACCTGTTCGGTCTCGCCTATACCGCAACCAAGCCTCAGGGGGCCCCCAGGGTCCTGCCTTTAGACCGCAGCAGGTATCATTACCTGGGCTAGTTTGGACTGGCCCCTCGCGTTTTCGCCCGTGTTTTGGGCCGCGCCAGTCATTTGGGTCATGAGCTTTTCTCCTTGTCTGGATGGCTCATGGTCGTTTAAGCACCGCCCTTATGGGGGCTTGGGGTGCGCGCCCCTGGGGTGCGCGCCCCTGGGGCGCCTTGCGCAAGGGGATCCCGCTTCAGTGGCCCCCTTACGCGGAGACCTGGGCCCGCTCCAGTGGAACCCTACACGCGGAGGCTTCCGCGGAGAGCACCACGTGTCAAGCGGGCATTCTGCCACCTGGGTGACATTTGTCATGATTTTATTGGCGGGTCAACGTTGACTCTGGTCAACCGAGGGTTCTACGCTGACCTCCCCTACAATGGCCCCCACGCGCGTGTGGAACACGCAGGCGCGTGGCGTGATATTCACGCGCGCGTGATGTCAGCGAGTTATCCGTTTTCTGACAACTTTTCGGCTGATTGATGCGACGGTTTGGGGGCGTCTTTTCAGCCATCCGAGGTCATTATTATTGCCGACGTTTTGTTTCGGACATGATGGTTGATTGCGACCGTTTGAGGGGTTCTTTCTTTCTTATAAATAGCACAAGAACTCTCTCCTTCACTTCTTCTTCTTCTGAAAACCGAAGCTCTCGACTTTCTTCGTTTTTCTTTCTGCAACTCCTCTTTGCCTCCAAACCTCTTCCTTCGCGACTCTTACTCTCTCTTTTCCTTCATCGTCTCTAAACTCCTTCTTCATATTCAAAAAAAAAATGACTCGTGGCGAGCAAGTTGCAGGGGGGAGGCCCACTGTTCAAGGAGGTCCGGTGCCCCCGTCGGATCAATGGCGCAGGGCTCCTTATTTTCACGGCAAGAGTGACCCATTCTGGAAGAAGGTAGAGTCTTACAGCCCAGTGGGCAGCGAGCCGGACGATGTCTTGTGCATTCGCCCAGAGGCCTCGCTTGAGGATGGGGATATGGTGCCTCCCTCTTCTGTCCTTCGCCTTCGACTAGAGAGGGGGGACTTCCCTCTCTCCTCAGTACAGTATTCCTCCCTTTCCGCCCCTCCTGCTGGCTGGAGCGAGTGGGTGGACGATGTAATTGGGGATGCTACTCTCAAGAAGGTCTTGGAGCGTTCTCACATACTGGAGCCTGTCAAGATTTCCCAGGTTCTGACTTTGAACAGGAGGAATGAGAATGTCGACTTCTTGGTGTCGCGGTGGAGCACGGATACTCACACCTTTGTATTCCCGTGGGGGGAGTTCGGCCCCACTCTTCAGGACACCAGCGCGCTCTTTCACCTTTCTCTCCGCGGCAGACAGGAATTTGAACCTACCAAGTCTGGGCGTGTTGATCAGGAGTCAGTGGCTAGACTGAAATTGGCCTATAAGCTTGCGGGCCATAGGGGGTCCCAATGGGACAGGAGCGGTCATAGGAGGCCCATGACAGACCCAAAGAAGACTTCATGGGGTTCATGGATAAGGTATTTCTTCAAGGATCTCCAGCCCGCGCCGCCCGCAGGACGTCAGACTATCGACGGTCCGGAGTACAAAGGTGATCTGTATCTTCCTGCCTTCATCGCCTTCTTTCTTTCGTTCTTTGTATTCCCAGATTTCCCCATTGATGCGCCCAGCGAGTTCGTTTTCTATCTTGCGGTGAGGATCGCACAAGGGGACAGATTCCCGCTGGGCCCCCTGTTTCTGGGGCATTTATACCAGCAGCTGGACCGCCTGTCCGCAGATTTCGAGCGGTCTGTGGGTCGCTTTGATATCACTTCCATGGTGCATACTCAGTTCTTAACTGCACTGGTGTACGAGCATTTCCCTGTTGTTGCTCCCAAGGCTAGGAAATTCCCCGCGCAAGTGTCCACGCCAGTCCTGGACAGCAGGGGTCGTCCAGTGAGGGAGGACGACGGCCGCCAGAGGTACATTGTTGAAGGCCCTTTATGGCCCATCATTCTCCGCTGGAACAGCACGGCCACAACAAAGCTATGGGAGGAGTATTTGGATGAGGAGTCCCACTTCTATCCGCGCCCATATACTCAGACTTTGGACGGTGTTTGCAACTATACCCCAAGTATCCCAGGGGAAGTCGACTTCTCCAACCCTAGCCTGCCGAAGCGCAATCTCCTCGTTGGTGTATACTGCATGAGTCGCCCGGCTTACTTGCCCGCGATTGGAGTTGAGAACTGGCAGACGATGGTGTATAGACCAGACAGGATGGCGCGTCAGCTGGGGTATGACTTGGTGGTACCTGCGGCGGGGCCTGAGCCCCTGGAGTTTCAAGCCGCGTTTAATCAGTTTCTTGTCTCTTATACAGACGTTTTTATGGACGGGGTGAGCCATTGGCGTTTTCCGCAGTCTCTCGGTCCTCCCCTTGTATCTACTCGGTTTCGTCTGCACTGGCGCAGAAATTTAGACTCTTTCTTCGCCTTTGTACAAGGTGAGGCCATCAGGGCCCCTCCGCGTGTTGTATACAAACCAGATTTCACACTCCATACACCTAAGCCCCAATCTGAAGAGTGGCGCGGCGTGCGAAGCCGCTGGGCCTTGAAAGAGGGTACTACTGTGGACGCTTTGGAGCCCAGAGTTGTGGCGCCGCTATCTGCCGTGCGCGTCACCCGATCCCGGGCGCGGGTCCAGACTTCTGTGGATGAGGAAGAGGCGGCGCGGCCACCCACGCGTCGTAGGCTTCATAGGGTATGTGTTTCACTTGTGCTCAATTTATTCACTACGTTTATTGTATTGTTATCATTTGCTCATCTCTTCGTTTTCCCTACTTTCAGGCAGCGACTGGTGAGCGTGTCAGAACCTCGCCAGAACGTGCAGCGTCTCCACAGCCTGGCGGATCAGACCAAGACTCTGGAGAAGTTTTGGCTCAGGCTCATACCGCAGGTCCCTCTGTCCCAGCACAGCCGCGGGAAGGGGACAGTGACAGTAATGGGGACCATCTTCCCATCAGTACCGCCCTTGGCAGAAGGCGAGGAAGTGTTGTAGCTGGTGGGCAAGAGCCTAGTCAGCCCGCGCAGGCTACTCGTGCGCCCTCTCCACCCGCTCAGCCCGCGGAGTTTAACGAGGAATCCCTCCCGCATCCGCAGTCGGTAGCAAGACACGGGTTCTTGGAGATGCTACGCTCAGGGGAGCGGGTTAGCCCTCCGATCACTGATTTACTTGAATCGCGCGGCGCGAGTGGTTCCAGAGAAAAGGAAGTAAGAGAGATTCATTCCGGGGGACGCCGCGAGCCGGAGCCACAGGGGGAAGACAGTTCAGAAACTAGCTCCGAGGGTTTTGGCAGGGGTTTTGAGCGGGGTTTCATGCACCCTTATATTGACAGCGACGAGGATCAGAGCCCCCGCGTTGCTGCTGAAACGGGTCAGCCTTCAGCCCGCTCCCCACAGCGCACGTCGTCTATTGAGAAAGGTAACCACCCTGATTCTTCCAGCACTTTCCGGAACATAGGGGACGACCTTAATGTGGGGCCGAGCTCTAGGCCACGCACTACCCATAGTATAGGTGAGTTTGTGCCAACTTCAATTGATCCCATTATTCATGAACTGTTCAAAGATGATTTTTCAGAGTTGGAAGCTGCTGTGGACCCCCGGGGAAGCATACGGGGGATGCAAGATGCCCTTCATCGAGAGCCTCCGCCGGAGCAACAGGAGCCGGGCCCTGAACAGCAAGGGCCTCTGGCCGGGCCGCAGGGGGAAGCTCAACAGGGACATTTGGCTGGCATTTCTGAGGGAGGAGTGCCCGATAGGGAGGGTGAAAATGAAGCGGAGTCAAGTGCTCCGCAACAGCGTACCAGGCAGTTAGTTATTTATGAAAAGAGGGACAGATGTTGATAATAGCCCAGAAGCTTTAGGGGAAGCAGGGTCCACTGCGCCGCAACAGCCTGATATGCCACAGGGGGCTGACATGCAGCAGAGGTCCCCTTCCCAGTACAGCGATTCGCAGTGCCAGGAGCAGGTCCCTCCTGCCATTCCCGCATCCGCGCAAATGTTCCTGTCGTTCCGCGTCGCGGGTACTAGCCTCCCCGCCCTTCAGGCTGTTCTCCGGACACACCCTGAGACTTTTGCCAACTTCCGGGCACAGAGCGCCCTAGGAGGTGGTATGTTCTTGAACAGCTTGGCCACAATCATTGATTCCTTGCACAACATTCCTCTGAGGAAATTTGGTGACGCGTCGCTGCAAGATGCAAAGGGGGCTCTCGAGGACCTTCAAGATTTGGGAGGTTTGGAGATTAAATGGCTCATAGCCCACATGGAGCGTATGCATAGCTCGCGCCGGGCTTTCAAGCTCTCATCTCGGGTAGAGGCGAAGCAGAGAGAGGTTCAGCGGGCGCAGGAGAGGGTGGACCTTACTCGCGCCGCCCTTGTACAAAGGGAAACGGAATTGAGAGATAAACGGGCCGAGCTGGAGGCCGCTCTGCGCGAGAAGACTGAATATGAAGCCGCTGGCGGGGAAATACTCGAGAAAGATGACCCGATTACCAAGGGGTTGTTCCCTCCGCCTTGACCGCACACATTTTTTTTTTTTTGTTTTTGTAATGAAATTGCAACATCATGGATAATAAAGACTATTTTGTTTATGTTTTTTTTTTTTGTACTCACAGCGATTTACGTCAAACTGAATATTTCATTAACTTGGCAGTAACATTAGAGAAGGAATTACAAAGAAGAATAAAAACAGATAAAAGAGCCCCAAATAAAACACCTTTTCGTTCAAGGATAAAATTTCTTCATAAACTTAATATTGATAGGTCCTGTCAGAAATCCGTCGGAGACTCTGGAAAGCCTATAGTGACCGCTTGTCCCCGCGTTGATGACTTGGTATGGTCCTTCCCATCTCGGGGTGAATTTGGGGAGCTTGACATTTCTCATCACATCCGTGGTTGACTTCCAGACCAAATCTCCGACTTTAAACTCTCCCGGGACCACGCTTTTGTTGTAGAATCTTGACACTGACTCCCAATACTTGGCTTGATGCTCTGCGGCGAGCTCTCGCCTTTCCTCCACAGCTTCTAAGTCCGCACGCCGCTCCGCGGCGGTGACCTCTGTCGACAGAGTCAACCGCGCGGAGGGAACGCTTAACTCGACGGGGAGTATTGTTTCTGCGCCATAGACTAAGTTGAAAGGGCTGGTGCGCGTGGCTTTTCTCTTAGCTGTGCGATAGGCCTAGAGTGCGGTAATCAAGTGATCTGACCACGTTCCTCCTTTCTCATCCAGTAACTTGCTTAGGATTCGTACCAACGACTTGTTCGTGGCTTCAGCCTGGCCATTCCCTTGGGGGTAGTACGGAGTTGAAGTCTGGTGCTCAATAGAGTATGATTGGAGTAGCTCGCCCACATCCCTGTTGATGAACGGGGTTCCGTTATCTGACAGGACCACCTTTGGTATGCCGAATCTGCATATAATATTTTCTTTAATGAACTGGGCCACCGCCGCGCCGGTCGCGTTCCTCAGTGGTACTGCTTCTACCCACTTAGTACTGACCTCCGTTGCTGCTAAAATCCATTGGTGCTTGCGCGAGTGAGGCGAGATGGGCCCGACCAGATCCATTGCCCAGGTATGGAAGGGGTATGGCGCGCGGATCGCATGAAGCTCCACCGCGGGCGCATGGACCAGGTTTCCAAACTTTTGGCACGCGTGGCACCGACGCACATGCGCTTTGGCATCAGACTCCATCCGTGGCCAGTAGTATCCCAAGTGGATGATGTGCTCATATAATTTTCGTCCGCCTTGATGCTCTAGTTCGTGAGCCTTGTATAGTACCTCCTCAGCCTCTTCATTGGACAAACACCGTAAAGGGATGCTGTCCAATGCTCTTCTGTATAGGCTTCCGTCCTTGATGAAGAACCGTCCAGCTGACATCTTGATCTGTCTCCTGTATTCCCTCTCCACGGGTAGCGCGCCTTCCTGTAGGAAGTCAATATACTTTTGTCTCCAGTCCTGCTCTACCGAGAAACAGCATTCTTGCGCTGGGATGGCTAGGGCACATCTTTCGCAATTCCTCAGTACCTCTGCGGCGTCAGTTTTCATGCTAGGCCAATAATAGCCTTGCCTCTGAACCCTCCGGTAGAGAGAGATGTCGTTTTCTCCACAAGTTGCATCATGGATCTGACGCAACCTGGCCTTGGCCTCCTGAAGCCCGATGCACCGTGCGAGCCACCCCTGAGCGCCGCGGAAGTATAACTTCTTCCCAATCACGGTGAACTGCGCCAATTCTGCTAAGGGGACATCCCCCTGCCCGGTTGCCAACTGCTTCATCAACTTTTCTTGCCATTCTTCTAAAACTTGTTCCTGGCCCACTTCGTCAATGATTGATGGCTCTGTCCTCTTGACAATTTCTATGGCTACCTTTTCTTCATTAAATTCGACCTTCGCTCCTAGTGTGGCCAGTGCGTCGGGGAATCTGTTATCCGATCTGGGCTTGTGAATAATTTCCACCTTATCGAAACGCTGCATCAGCTTCTGTACCGTGGGCCCGTGGCCCTATATGGAGCGAGAGTAGGCTCTTTGAGTGCGTAGACACCTTCAGTCTGAAGGATGACAAGTTTTGAATCCCCCACAATTTTGAGGATCTTAATATCCTTTGTGATAGCTGCTAGGAGTCCCAGGATTAAAGCCTCATATTCTGCTTCATTGTTTGAGCATTGGAAAGATAATTTGTATGCGAGGTATTCGCGCTGGCCATCCGTGCTTGTAAGGACTATTCCGGCACCGCCCGCGCCACCTCCTGCGGCCCCATCGAAGCTTAACGTCCAAGTGACAGACGCGGCCGCTAATGCTTCGAAACCATCGCCTGGCAACTCCTCTTGAACTGGCTCGCAATGTCCGCTAGGGAATTGTGCAAGTAAATCTGCGAGTGCCTGACATTTAATCGCCTTGGGAGTGACACATGATATTTCGAACTCGGCCAAAGCCAAAAGCCAGCGGGCCACTCTTCCCGTGAGGGCTGGCCGGGATAACAAGTAGCGTACTGGATCACTTTTCGTGACAAGGTGGATTTTGAAAGACAAGAAGTAGTGGCGTAGCTTTTGCGCGGTAAAAACCAACGCTAGACAATGTCGTTCCACCGGCGTGTACCGCTCTTCTGCTCCCTGCACTTTCCTACTGATATAGTACACCGGTCTCTCCGTGCCATCGACTTCCTGCACAAGTAGGGCCCCAATGGATCTCGGGGTGGACGTCAAGTATAGAATTAAAGGTTTGCCTTTCTGCGGTGCGATCATCGTCTGCGGTGAGGTCAGGACAATCTTAATCCTTTCAAATGCATGCTGGTGCTCCGCGCACCATTCGAACTTCGCCCCTCCCTTGAGCAGGTCGCCAAAGGGTGCTGAGATTTCCGCGAGAGCGGGGATAAATCTGCGCAGATACGAAACCCGACCTAGGAATTTCTTGAGTGTCCGTTGAAAATGCGGAGGGGGCATTTCTATTATGGATCTTATCTTTGCATCGTCTGCCTCGATTCCATGTCTATGGACCAGGAATCCTAAGAACTTCCCGGACGCGACGCCGAATGCGCACTTTAGTGGGTTCATCCTCATGCTGAACTTCCGACACCTTTTAAACACCATTTCCAAATGATCCAAGTGGTCAAACTTCTCTTTCGATTTCACAACCAGGTCGTCGACGAATCTTCTACAATGTGATGCAGCATATCGTGAAAGATTGCCGTCATCGCGCGCTGGTATGTCGCGCCAGCATTTTTGAGACCAAAGGGCATAACAGTGTAGTAAAAGTTACCCAACGGTGTTCTGAAAGCAGTCTTCTCCGCGTCCTCAGCTCCCATTTTGATCTGGTTATAACCGCTGAAGCCGTCCATAAAGGAGAACATCTGGTGACCCGAAGTGGAATCAACCAGTGTGTCAATGTGCGGCAAGGGGAATTCATCCTTTGGGCAAGCTTTGTTGAGGTCGCGGAAATCGACGCACACGCGTATCTGTCCGTTCTTCTTTTTCACGGGCACAATATTGGCAAGCCAGAGCGGGTATTGTATAGGCTGAATAAATCCAGCCTTCCTCAATTTTTCGATTTCTTCTTTGATTTTCTCTTTCAGCTCCGGTTGGTATTTGCGCGCACCCTGTTTGACAGGCTTGGAATTTGGAAATATGTTTAGATGGTGCGTCACCAACTCGGTATCTAGCCCTGGCATTTCTTCGTAGTGCCAAGCGAACACATCGCTGTATCGCCGCAACAACTGGATAAGCCTTTCCTTCATGCCGCTTTCGAGTGCCGCGCTTATAAAGACAGGCCGCGGAGTGCCCTCTCCTTCTCTGAGGTTGACCTCTTGCAACACTTCTGGTTGCGGCTTTGGGCCATCCTGCATACATTCCGGGGCCGGTTCTGGTTTGACCATCTCGTCTTCCTCTGTTCCTTCTGCCTCTAGGCACCGCGGGTCAGAAGCCTCCATGGAAGTATCTGGCCCGCCACCCCGTCATAAGCAGTACACCGTCTTCCCTCCTTCTTTGAGTTTAGTAATTTTCCTCGGACCTGAAACGCTTTCTGTAGCTGGTTCCCGCTTGCTCGCAGAAGCTTCTCCCTCATCTTTGATATCTTCCCATTTAGGCAATTTTACTCCGGATGGCTTTGCGACCGCCGCGCTCAGCGTTTCCTCCATCTCGGTGAAGTATACCGAGTCAGACAGGTGGGCTTCGTTCACTTCGAATGGCCTCTCGGATGCTGCGACAGTGACTTTCTTCCCAGCCCAAATGGCCTTTAAACACTGATGATAACTGGAGGGGATAACTGCGAAGCGATGCATCCAACTGCGGCCCAATATTATGTGGTAGTTCGTCTGAGCATCGATGATGTGGAATTTGGTAGCAGTGCGGATGGGCCCGACCGCCAGATCAACAATGACATATCCCAGGGACTCCTTCTTATCTCCTTGGAATCCAGTGATTCCTATCAAAGACTTCACAATTCGCTCTTCCGGGATTCCCACTTTTTGCAGCGTAGACATCGGCATGATATTGATGGAGGCTCCCCCATCCATGAACGCTCGCTTTAGTTTTACGCCGTTGACGCGCGCAGTGACGTATAAGGGTCTGTTGTGTGGGTGCGGAACCCTTCTATCAGCGTCGGAGAATGAGATAGCATTTGACTCGTCTTTAATGGTTCTAGGAAGGGACCCTCCTTGCGCGATGCATGCCTCGTGGCTTTCTTGCGCGATGGTCATGATAGCCTTCGTCATTAAAAATCTTGCATTGGGTGTGAACCCCATTCCGTCGTAGAACTGTTTGAACTTTGTGCTGTTCTGCAGGATTTTGACTCCACTCTCTGGATCTGGAGGGGCTACTGTCGGGGTACCATACCCTGCAATGTCATCAAGCTCGTCGTAAAAAGACATCATGTATACTTCCTCATAGTCATAGTCGTAATCATAATCATAATCACAGCCGTAATCCTCCTCCTCGGTTTCGCGCACGAACTCAAAACATTCGGCCATGTTGGCCGTCCCATGCTCCGGGTAGGGATGCGTGCACACGTCCTGAGCTTTGGTGGTGATCCTCAGCTCATTGTTATCCAACTTTCTCTTGAAAATCCTTTTTAGGGTCCAGCAGTCACTAGTAGGGTGCTTGGTGTGTCTGTGGAACATGCAATAATTTGGGCTTTCTCGGTCTGCGCGCGAAGGCGCGACTTCAATATCTGGTAGCGTGAGACCACCATCTGCTATCCACTCCTTGACCAATGCTTTTACCTCCTCGATGCTGCAGGGATAATCCGGAGCCCCTGTACCTTCTTTATACACCTTCTGTTTCTTCCAATCGTCGCGTCCATTATTGTTTCCGCTCCATCCACCACGTCCGCCGCCATTTCCGCCGCTGCCTCTTCCCCCCTGCGACTTGCGCGAAGAGAGAGTGGAAGTTGCAGCTGCGGCGACGGAGTGAGATTTTCTAGACTTCCAACCGTCCCGCGCGGGTGGTTGTACAGTATGGCGTAACTTGTATGCTGCTTCTAATAAGGCGGCGAATGTCTGAATCTTGACATTAACCAAGAATGGCTGATACTCGCGCAAGAGTCCAGATGTGCAGATTTCTACCAAGTACTCTTCCCCAACAGGCTCGAGGCAATCAACCGCGCGGTCCTGGAATCGCCTGATGTAGTCGATGATGTCTTCACTGGGGCCCTGGGACTCCTTCACGAGGGACAGGCTCGTTATCTTCTCTCGTGTTTGGAAGAATTTCGCGTAGAAGCGGCTAACCATGTCTTCCCATGATGACACGGAATAAGGAGTGAGGTTGACATACCAGGTATACGCCCTATTGGTCAGAGATTTGGAAAACTCTCTTAATCTGAGATTTGTGTCTCCAGAAAAGGCCCCAAGTGTTTCGATAAACCGCACCACGTGTTCCTGTGCGTTGCCTTCTTTGCCATCGAACTTAGTGAACTTTGGTGGGGTGTACCCCTCTGGATACGGCATCTGGAGGACGGCCATGGGGTATGGTGGTTGAATGTCTGGGCTAGGGAGGGAGGGGAAAGTTGTTTTCGTTTTTTCTCTTTGCAAGAGAGCCTGTACCTCTGCCAGGGTTACTGCCTGTGGCCCGGCATGCTCTCCCAGCGCGCCTCTCTGGTGTACAGAACCAGTTCCTGTGGTTTGCAGGCCAGGGTTTTCTGGCAAGGCAGGGTGAACAGGAACCACTGGCTGTACGATGACTTGAGCGCCAAGGCCACCAGCTAAGGGTGCCACCCCCTGAGTCCCATGGGCCTGTTCAGCCCGTGGAAGCACAGGTGGCTGGACTCCCCCCCCCCCCCCCCAGCATGGATCTGCAGGGTCACCATCGCTAGTTGGGCCCTTGGTAGGGCGGCCGTGATGACCTCCGTGAGGCCAGCTATGGCGGCGAGCAGCTGCGTCTGAGTGGTTTGCATCTGGGTGATGCCAGCCTGCATGGCGTGGATGATCTCCATGGGTGGAGCACTCTGGTTTCCTTCTTCATTCCCTCCATGGCTGGAGGTAGCATCCTCTATCAGCGGTAGACCATCGAGGACAAGGTTGTTGGGATTCGTTGGCGCTGCCATGCCTGAAGTTTGTAGACCACTTCTCGTGTTTACCATCAACTAAGCAACCTCCCCAGCAGAGTCGCCTGAATGTAGGTGATGGTTCTTGCTTACGTGATGAGCTGGAGAGGTATGGATAGTCAACAGTAAAGACACGGTGAAAGAAGGGAATGAGGTGGTCTAGAGAAAGGGTGAAGAACGGAGCAGGTGTGCACAGAAGGGACTAAGGCAGTGGATTGCTCTGAGTCTAATCCGTGATACCCTTGGTGACCTAGGAGATGGGACAAGAATCCACTAGAGAGAATGTTCTTCTCTCACTCAGTGTTTGCCCTTTTCTCTCTCTAGAATGGCGTGTGTCTCTGCCAAGATCTCACCAACCTCTGGGCATGAAAGGGAATGTCCCATATTTATAGGCACCCTGGACCAATCATGAGGTGCCAGGCTGTCGTCCTATAATATGATAACACGTGTCCTTTCCGTACAACCTGACCGCACGGGTGACGTCATCACCGCGCGGCTGACCCGCGCGGTGACGAGCCATTCGCCCGCACAGCGATCCTCCTATTCCAAGCCACCAAGCCACTAGATCTCCCTTATTCCCGTAAGGGCAAGGTCGTGACCTGTTCGGTCTCGCCTATACCGCAGCCAAGCCTCAGGGGGCCCCCGGGGTCCTGCCTTTAGACCGCAGCAGGTATCATTACCTGGGCTAGTTTGGACTGGCCCCTCGCGTTTTTGCCCGTGTTTTGGGCCGCGCCAGTCATTTGGGTCATGAGCTTTTCTCCTTGTCTGGATGGCTCATGGTCGTTTAAGCACCGCCCTTATGGGGGCTTGGGGTGCGCGCCCCTGGGGCGCCTTGCGCAAGGGGATCCCGCTTCAGTGGCCCCCTTACGCGGAGACCTGGGCCCGCTCCAGTGGAACCCTACACGCGGAGGCTTCCGCGGAGAGCACCACGTGTCAAGCGGGCATTCTGCCACCTGGGTGACATTTGTCATGATTTTATTGGCGGGTCAACGTTGACTCTGGTCAACCGAGGGTTCTACGCTGACCTCCCCTACACCACCAAAAGGTCCTCTTTTGCTTGTAGCCCATAAATTTAAACACACGAGCAGCAAACAAGATGTAGTTAAGAATCGAGCATCAAACAAGTTGCAGCAGCTCATACAGCAAAGGACAACTTATAACAGCAGCAGGACATCCCAGCACTAGCAGATCACAACAGAAACTATCCACGGTAGCAGGTCACAACAGAAAATGTACAATCTGGGTGCTCCAAAACAAAGAACTTCTACCTAACCAACGAACGTGGAAGCCAAAAAATGAATCTGCAAAACTGGTGGAAAAGATTTCTCACCGCTGCTCCAAAACAATTTCCTCTTAGACTTTGAAGGTACTCAATAACTTCATTCGTCCTGTTCTTGAAAACCATCGTTGGTTGGTTGTATCGGAGACAATATCGCTTGAGCACTTTTCTCGGCTACCAACCTATTGTTAGCACCAGTTGACACTCTACTTTCATTCCCTTAACCATCGATGCACATAAAGAAGAGTTTTTTTTATTATCAGAGCCCTCTTCCTCCTCTTTGTTTGATGCACACCAAAACATGTCAAATTAATTGGTGCTCACAATTGGCTAGTAGCTGAGGAAAGTGCTCAAGCGATACTGTCTTCTACACAACCAAAGATGGTTTTCGAGAACCGGAGGAATGAAATTATTGATTACCTTCGAAGTCTAATAGGAACTTGTTTTGGAACAGAGGTGAGAAATCTTTTCCAACATATTTAATTGAGTGACTTGTTCACAATCTTTGGTGCAGAGCGAAAAAACGGAAGGCATATCTCGTCGTAAAATTAGAGAAATGTAAAGAAAAAACAAAGACAAGAGATCTGCAAGGAAATGAATTGAAGAAGTTAGGAGATCCATTTGAGGTTGTAAAGGATAAATGGTAAGACGCAGATTCATGCAATCTAAGATCAGATTTGACCTTGGAGTCAAGTCCAATAGTTTGACCACCAAAGATGGTAGAAAACTATTAGACTTCTCTAACAAACAAGATATGCAGTTACTACACTCTAAATTTTACAATGGAGGGGAAAATTTGTTGCTTTAAATGTAAATGCCTAACCTGGCTGGATTTAATGACTACCAATGCTACCTATTACTCCCTCCGCCCCTTTTTAAGCGTTCAACTTCGTAATTTCAATAAGGAGACATCTTCATTACACATCAACTTTTACCTTCGCTTTCGAATATTATCCTCCACTTTTACCCATTATTTAACTTTTCCAAGAGACAAAATAGTAATTGTACAACCTTTTGCAATAGTAACTTTTCAAAATGGGAGACTTGTTAAAGGATAACAAAAAATGAAATACTGGACTATTATTTGGGAATGGAGGGAGTATATTTAAGTCTTTAAAGAGGAAGGTCTTGAGCAACTTTGACCAGTTTAAAGGCTTTCCTTTTTTCGCACGAGACTTCACTCACTTGAAGGTTGAACATACGTAAACTAAGGTTATATATTTCCTGAATCTCTACCTGATTCTAGTCTCACGTTTCAAAAATGATAAGTGTACAACAATTAGTCTCCAATATGGCTCTAACACACTCACATGGTGTGTGGAGCCCACAAACACCATGTGAGTATTCCCGCAATCCCTTCCTGATTCTACTCTAAAAATATCAAATTTTTAGGCAATATCTGAAACTGATACTACAATTAATTCTAGTAGATTTGACCATTGCAGAGCCGAAGTTAAAGTGTTACTTGTAGGATTGCACCAAAATTACATGGAAAATTTCTGGAAAATATATAAACAAATATTTACATGGAAAATTTCTGGAAAATTTCGAACAGAGATGAGCCTAATAAGATCTCTTCAAAACTGGGTTTGTAAGAAGTGGAACTACAAAACAATGAAAATCAAATATCAAATCAGAAGTCGATTCTGTAAACTTACTTGGTGTGTCTTTAACCTCCTGTATCTTCGTTGCTTCTGCTCCTTTGCTACAACCACAGACGTAGAGGCGAGCAGCGTTGCTGGGTCTAGACTCTAGGGTTTGTGGGAAGGAGATGGCGGAGATGGCGGAGATGACGATAGGAGATGGCGATAGGAGACGGCGGAGATGATGATGACGATAAGAGAGTTTGATACACCGTTGTTCCTCTGCTGTAGTTTTTTTCCCCTTTTCCTAGGTTTTTGTTTTCATTTTTTTTTCTTTAATTTATTACGTAACTTGTTGCTCAGGTTAACAAGTTACCAATTCGTAACTTTTTATAATTGATTCGTAACTTTTAGCGATCCAACGGTGGATAGTAAGGGTGCATATAATACACAACGTAAGAGGGGTGTGTATTGTAGCCGCTTCCTACTTGTAAATGTTGTTGTAGTGGATGTTGTCTTGTCCTTTCATTCATCCACTATCATCACCTGACTTTTCTACAATGATTTCATCTGCCTCGAAAAGTAGTTTTCACAAAGTACGTAGAAAAGGAGGAGATCCATTTATGCTGAGTAAATATTACTTATGGTCCACTCCAAATAAAATCATGCTACTTCGGCAATATATTCAGTCGCGTCCAAACGTTTACTTCCAACGCGTGAAATGTTGCCTGGGGGTGGTCTGCCTTCTCGCTTCTTCCTCCGACAGTTGCGTGCATATAGGGAGAGAGAGAGAGAGTCTTTTTGGCGTCTGTCATAATTGCTGATGGGATTCTAGATGGCGTGTTCTTCTGCTCTGCTGTATGAAATCTTCTTCTCGATCTGGGTTCTGCTGCATGTCCGGCAGTATCTAGGGTTGCTTTTCTTGTGTAATTTCCATTTTCTGGGGATGGAAAAGTGGGCGGCGTCCTCCTCTTTCCTTTTCTGGGGAGACTTAAGCTATCTTTTCTGTCTCTAGCCCAGGTATTTGCTTGTTCGTTTGCCGTTGTGGTCCCCGTTCTGCTTCCTTGTTTGTTTTGGTAGTTCCATCAAAGGTTGTGCGCTTTTGCTGTTTGGGACTCTGCAGTTTTGCATGCACCTGCATTTGTAGTGTCGCTTCTCTATTTGTTTGGGTATTTGTTTCGAATGGTGATTTCGGGTTATTACTTGTTTCGAATGGCATTATTTGTTTCATGTTTATGCTATGACTCTCTGTGCATTCCACAAAGTTTTGGAAATCTTTGGATGGTTCAGGATTTTGTCTGCATTTGTGAGTGTGAAGGAGATGGCCATTTTGTTTATCGGTAGTGTTGGGGTCATTTTGAGGGGCTGGAGAGTCATGCCTCTAGGTTTTGGTACCCAAGCTTCATTATGTGTTTATCTTCTAATATGGCTTCTCATGATCCGTCTTAGAAATCTACCTTGAAACTGTTATTCAGGACTTTGTGGGTTTCGGGTTGTGGCGCATATAGGTTACAAGGATTGTTTGTGACTTTTTCTTCGAATTTGGTACCCCTTGATCCGTCTAAGTGAAACTTACTCAGACATCCTTGCTAATGTACCTATTCACGTTACCTCATTTGAAAGGTTGACTTTCTTTCTTTCTGTTGTTCTTGACAAATAAATTCTTCCACCTGCAGGGGCCCACTTTTTCACAATTGATCCTTTGGTTTGCTTATTTGAGCAATTGGTTTAGTGTTGTTGTATTTTAAGAAAAGCAAAAATCAAAAAAAAAATCTTAGTGCTCTTATTTATACAATTAATGAATCCTCTTTTCCTAATCTCATTAAACCCCCAGTAAAAAAGTTAAGACTCAAATTTTCATGATATGGTGATCTCATTTAGTGTTACTCAATTACGACTAGCTATACGGATATCTTTGATTTTGTTCCATCACCTGTTTCTCCATTCTCATCTCACATTTCATTGTTAGTTTATGAATTGACCAAGTTGAATGTAAATAGACCCTTATTTTTTACTCCGAAAGGGTTAATCAATGTCTTTTTGTTTTCAGTTAGAAATCTACATTTAAAGGGGAGCTTTCTTTCTTGACCGTGTTTGTAGAAAAATAGAGGTGTGTGATGCTTCAAAAAAGAATAGCTCTCTTTCCTTTTCGTTACGTTGGTCAACATCATACATCTTTCCTTTTTGTTATGGTTGCTTTCTGTCACGGTGCCTCTCTATTTTAGTATTTTTGGTTCTAATCATCGACTATCACACTCACGAATCACCGATTGACAGATCGATTGGATCAATAACTCGCTCTTTTTCATTTTTGGAGCCGTGGACCACGAAGCAAAGTTCACTAATCATATTACGTGGTTCGATCAGATGGTATTCCAAAAAATATTTCAGATTTGTCTGTCAATTTAGAGAATTTAGTTCAGGCTATTTTAATATGCAACTATTAACACATGTATATATGTGTATCTCTATATGAAGAAGTGTTAGATCAGATGATCACGTGTGTGGTTTCCCAAACTTGGGGCTCTCAACTATCTATTTGTCTGTGTGTGTGGCTGCCCGAGGAAAAAAAAAAAAAAAAACTGGAAAATGACATCAGGCTTCCCCTTCATCGCTGTACCTAATCTACTAAAAAAAATATGAAGGCCTTCAAATGTTTCCCACACTTTTTTCTTCCAAAAATATCGTGCAAAGCATTTGGAATAACTAACCCACCCCAATTTACAAAATACTCTGCTTGCCCCAACATCTTCTTCCATGGTGCACCGTTTCGTTGTGTGTAGTTTCCAAATGACACCCGTGTGTTCTAAAAGGAAGCAACCCCCAATTTCCGCACCTCCAAACGCAAGCAGTGAATACATCTCCCATTTGTACCAAAAATATACTAAAAAAGAGAAAAGAATACATCTCCAACCCCAACGCCTCTAGAGTCACTTCCACTGGACCCTTGCAATGATTTGAATTTCTTCGTCTACCATTGCCATTGCGTGGAATCTTCTCTGATCGCAGCTTTTACCTTCTACACACGGTACTTTATTGCACTTAAGATGTTCTTAGATTAGATTCGAGAGTACCCCTCATCTCACTTCCCCTGAGTTTCAATCAGCCCAAAAGCATATTGCTTAGTGTCCGAAACTCATTGACTCATGTATCATCATCAGTCCATGATACTGCTACATTTCAGAATTGATAATTATTTCTTTTTTTGTGCAAGAACAATTTTTTCAAGACATTATCATATTCTGATGAAGGGGAAAAAACTGTGTAAGGCGTTTGACGAAATGCCTTCTCAATTTTGAGTTTTAGTGGTTTTGGCTTACAATCTTCTCTTATATGTGCATGTGCACGTGTTTCTGAAAAAAGTAGTCCTACTTAATTTGAGGAGGACTTTATTTCTAATAGGTGTCCGACTTACTACATTGAATCACAACGCATATGAGCCTGCCACAACATAAACTTTTTACCAAGACAAAATATGGCGTAGAATTAGAGATGTGTAATTTATATTCGTTTAGGTACTGGCTTTTGATCTTACTAAAGTTCCAAGGTTTTTGGATGAATCCATGTTTCTACTTGTGCGGTTGACATGATTATCGTTCATTGCCATATTGTAGAGTTATAATTCGAATTGAATTTCTCCTTAGAAGATATAGCACCAAAAGGAAACATCAACTTTGATGTTCAGAAGAAAATGGAAAGAATAGAAGGTCTGGATTGGTTAATCATTACTTAGTGTTTCTTACATTCAGTGTTGTGCTACAGGAATAGGTGACACATTTTTTAAGGTGTGTTCTACAATTTTTCAATTCAAAAAGATTTTTTTAAACGATGTAACAAGATCTAAAAAATCGTGTTTGATGTTGACATTATTTCAAGAATAGAAGATTTTTATTGTGTAGATTTTTTCTTTATGGTTTATGGTTCTCTATTATTTTTTACTTCTAGCACTATTTCAACTACTATGCAGAGAGTTTCCAGTAAAGCCACTGGTTAGGGGCCACTAGGTTAATCTCTGCGTGATTTTTTCTCCCCCCACCCTAGCCCCATTTTTTGCCACATTGAGCTACTACTTGAGTTCAGATAGAAATGGGCTGGTTTGAGAATTTTCCGAGACAACTTGTGAGATTAATTAAGAATTTATATTTTTTTGTTGATTTCCAATTCATTTTGGAATGAAATTCGATATGTATTCCCACAGCTTAAATTTCATTAACTTCATACTTTTTCCCCAGTTTTTCCTTAGTGAATGGCCATAGGTACTGATTTGTAGCTTGTAATCTTTTCTTTTTATTGCATTGTGATGCTTAAAAAAGTTTGACATTTTTGAAACTCTGTTTTGTGATGCTTTCTTTACCTAATCGAGTATTTCCTGCAGAGAAATTTTGCAGAAAACGACGCTTGACTTCAAAAGCGGCCGGGTACCAGCTAAACTAAGAAAAGGATTCCTCTCTCTTTGAGAAAAAACATTCCTAGACTCCTCAAGGTTGTATCGTGAATGACTAAACAAGGCTACTTCTTTTGAGTTATAAATCATTTTAGTAGCAGCTTAGCAATGAGCACAAGCTAGCTTCTTTATCTACACAATTAATTGCCTTTTACAGATTGAGATGACTCTGGTCATCAGATAAATAAAATGGCGATAAAATGAACCGTTTAATCAAGACAAGTAATCTTGCAATTTATCAGGGTTAAACTCTGGCCTTCGGGATATTATTAATGCTACTCGCCCCTTCTACCTACAGGTTGTATCGAGATATTTTCGGCCACTGTCAAGCTTTGAAAATTTGTCGAAGAAAGCATTGCGTACTACAAGCTTTAGCGAAAAGGGTTTTAAGTGGGACTGTGTATGACCCCTCCTTTTCACTGGGAGTTTCCATTGCCTGACAAGAACCTTGATTTCAAAACCGAACATTAGTTCCAACTACATTTGACCTGATTCCCCTTTAGCGCCCGGGGATACATAAGTGGGGGCCCAGTCATAACTTTCCAAATCTATCACATCTTTCAACTAAATTATCATGAACTCTCTAAACTTGAAATCATTTTTCGGGCACCATTTTACACTACCCAAATTCTCACGGGGGATCTGGACAGCGAATTTAACTTGCATTCAATATAGCTCATATTGTATGTTGCATTCATCCGAGTCGTCCATCCGAGCCAAACATGTTCATCTGCGACTCTGAGCCTTTGATTGCTCGGATGGGCGAGACACAGAGTTGGGACAGGGTTTTCGGGACAGCAGATCCGCAACCGACTATGGAAGCGGATCTGGTGTCCCGAATTCCCTGTCCCAACTCCCTGTCTCGTCCATCCGAGCCGTTCATCCGTGCAATCAACGGCTTGGATTCCATTTCACCCCAAACAAATTTGAGCCAAACATGTTCATCTGCGACTCTGAGCCTTTGATTGCTCGGATGGACAACTCGGATGGACGGGACACAGAGTTGAGACAGGGTTTTCGGGACAGCAGATCCGCAACCTCGTCGGTTGCCCTCAGCCCCAGACCGATATTTTCCAAATCTTCTAGTAGGTTGCCCTCAGCCCTAGGTTGCCCTTAGGTTGCCCTCAGCCCCAGATCGATATTTTCCAAATCTTCTAGTAGGTTGCCCTTAGGTTGCCCTCAGCCCCAGACCGATATTTTCCAAATCTTCTAGTAATACCCCTCCAAATCTTCCTAATCCGGAAGTGTAGCGTGTCCGCCAATAGCCGTTTTCCGACCTGAAGTCAACTCGACCCAAAAATTACCAAAATGACCCTCAATGTCACCAAAAAAAAATTTCGCCTACGAAGCCGATCCGGAAGCATCCTAGGGCCTGCCGACAGACGTTTTCGGCCTGAAACCAATTTTTTCAACTTTTTACCAAAATACCCTTGGACTCCTCGAAATCCTATTTCCAGTCTCAAAATCGAGAAAATTTTGGGTGCAAATAGGGTAGGGTACACGTGGTACCCTTGCACAGCATCCGAGCCGTCCATTGCATTTTTGGACGGCTCGGATGTTGTGCAAGGGTACCACGTGGTACCCCATTTGCACCCAAAATTTTCTCCTCAAAATCATACCGGATCTATCCTGGGATCTGCAAGTAGTCATTTTTTGGCTCCTAGAGGGAAAATTCATCTTTTTACCAAAAGATTCGTAGAATCCTCTGTACTCATTTATATTCTCTAAAATTGTACCGCAAGCATCCTGGGGCTCGCCGGCAGCCAGTTTTCAGCTCTGAACCAAAGTTTTTCAACTTTCTCCAAAAACGAACCTTGTAATCTTTTGAACTCATTTTTAGCGTTGAAACTCTCCGAAAACGTCCCTGAGTTCATTCATTGATTAATAAAATTCTCTTCCAAGAAATAAAAAATAGCCCACATGACTTCCACTACACTATAATATTGTTTCACATTACCAGATTGAAGGATAGATTACAACACGCATACTTAAAGATACATATAAATTTTCGAATGGAAGAGAGAATAAAGGGAGGAAAAGGTATGACTTTCCTTTGGAAAATTGCATATATCTCCCAGATCACAGGAGAATATTTTAATTTTCAAATTAACGGAATCTTTGAAATTGTAACAATCATCCATACGCCTTGAATGATGCCTTCAATTTAAATTTTAGTCGTAGCTTTCAATTTGAATGATCAATTTCTAAGATATAAAGAACAGGTATTTTGAACCATCAATAAAACCAAAGGATTTGAATTTTTTTTTTTTTTTTTTGGTAAAAGACGATATTATAGAAAATAAAACATAAACAGTCCTGGGGTATTTAACCCCTACAGAATCATCGGCTAATTGACGAGCCAGAAACAACGGAGGTTCCACTAAAAAACATAATTAAAATTACATAAACTAAAGGAGTTCTTGGCAAGGATGTCCGCACTCCGGTTTACTTCTCTCCGAACATGATGCAAACTAGGTTGTCGATTGGGCGCTCCCAGAACTCTCCTGAGCAAAAGGGTCATTTGACTTATTCTCTAATAGATGTGCTGTTATCGAATTTAGTGCAAAAATATTTTCAAAAGAAATACTACATATTTACGAAAAGGTGGACTACCTATGAGTTGCACTGTTGCCCAAGATGCGATTGTTTCTCATACACTTTTGAAAACCTATTCAAAGAATGTATAACAAACAACCGGTTCCCATTGAATATGATGCTGCTTACCATGTCCCTTGTGCTTAATTAGACCATAGCTGAAACTTCTGAAGTTTTATTTTTTATATTCTATTCGGAATCTAAAATACCTGTATATATTTTTATTTTAGTTTTAGTCTTGATATTTTACTCCTCGATGATCGAACACCACGGCTAATGTGACGGATTCGAATCTTCATGGAGGAGGTGTTCAACAATACCATTTGACTAAAAATGAACTCAATAACTTAACTATTTCGAGTGTGGAAAATATCCGGTATTGCCTATTTCCGTGGGGGTTTAGCCTAACTTTTTTTTTTGTGTGTGTGTGTTGTTTTTCGTAAAGTTTACGAACTTTTTGCATCAAATTTTGAAATATTATTGGCTAGTTATAAATTAAAAGTTATGGTGAACTTATTATTGTTCGCTAAATAGAAAAATAATTCAACTTGAGTAACCTTTTGTATTTAGCGATTTTTGAAAATGTTTTTATCGTAAATTTTGTAATTATTAAAAGAACGATAATTTTATTAGAAGTACTCTAAAAAAATTAGGCCAAACCTAGCTGTATACTCTACTTTATGTATGATTGCTCAATAGTTTAGTTTATGAATAGGTGACCAATAACGGATAATTGATTTGGAGGCTCAGAACAACTTCTTTCTTGTTTATCTCTTGTCTTCATTTGTTTCATGTTCGGGGTCCCCGTAGTGACCTCAATTGTGGGTCCTCTAAAGTCTTTATTTGGGATTGAAACCATTCGTGTTTTTAGGAATATTGCACACATTATACTTGCAAAAAATTATGGTCATCGGAGATTGGTAGACACACATTTGGGACAAATTTGTCTTACATTGTATTCTCTAAATGATATTGGTCATCAATTTTTGTAGAATAAATGGTATCCAACCATACGGCTATCAATATCCAATTAATTTAATTTTTTACATGAATGATCTAGTTAACAATCCCGACAAATTAAACAGTTTTGATCTCAAATACGAATTATAGAGGGCCTACAATTAAGATCTATTTAACTAGATCCATGTTGTCTATAAAATTTTGGTACCATTTAGAAAATATGACAATTTTTTTCTGGTTTGAGGACCCGTTGGTCAGAGGAAGGGGGATCCATATTTCGGGATGGAGCGGTAACCATTTAATTAGCGAGGGACCATTAAATTGAGACGGGGGAGTATGTGAATATATCTTGCTATGTTATATTTATGGTAACATAATAATTGAAATTGGTATAATTATTTTTTGTCGGAAACAGATTGTGGGAGCTATTTCTATCTAAACTTTACGGGATAGTTTTTTCATAATATTTTTGCGTGTGGAAATGGAATATTCATTGAAATGATCTCTTCCAAGAAATTTTAAAAAAAAAATTGTCATACAAAAAAATATTTATAGGAATTAGCCCAGGACAAATTAGATTCCTGGTTCTGTCATTGTATGAAATATTCATTGCAACTCTCTCCCAAGAAATTAAAAATCAATAATCATTTGTTACATAAATGCCTTGTCAACGTATCTTTTGAACAAGCCGAACCAATATAATTACATATGTAATGTGTCCTAGATTTTGTCCATAATTGGCGTATAAAACGTCAACTATAACAACTCCTTATGGTCACGATACCTCATTGGTACACGTTCATTAGTCTACATTCTGCCTTTACTTGTATTAGGAGTTTAGGACTATAAAATATGTAATGTCTAATTTATTTATAATTGGCCTTAGTCCAAATGTATTTTCTTTAATCATGAGTCACATTAACTTTCTGGTCGTATTATAATATGCGTAACTCGAGTGAGTATTAAGCACTGATCAGTGACGAAAGTAGGATTAATTTCAACGACCCTGGGTACGTAGATATTAAACTTTTTATTTGTCGTAAATGGCAGGTGATAACCATTTCATTTTTTGACAATTCAAAGCGTTCCCCTCAGCTTACGTGCATCTTAACTAATCTTTGAGGGAACCAATTTTACCATCTAATAGCGGTGGACCCAATTAAAATTGGAGCTAAGCTTCGTACGAAAAATGTCACATTAGACTTTTTTTACGAAAGTAGTGTAAAAAAACTAATCATAGACGTATTGATTCAACCAATACAATAATTAATATGTAGTCATACTTGTAGATGCATACAATCTTGTGCATTCAAATACATCTCAACATGAATATTTCACTTAGCGTTAAATTTTTATTTCTTTAACAGATGCATACAATTATTGGACGATTACTAACACTCAATTTTTTCCAAATAAAATTCGGTGACTAGGTGCTTAGGGATGACAATTCAACCCGCCCCGCTCCGAATTTGCCCCATCCCACCCTGCCCCGACCGAGGCGGGTGTTCGTTAAATTTTTTGGGAAAAGGTCAGGGCCGGGAGAGATTTGAAAAACTCGACCGGGTTAGGGTAAGATTAGGGTAGATCTGTAGATATTAACCCCTCTCCAATATACCCGTCCTGAACCTGCTTTGAAATTTTTTCTATGCACAAAATTTTACTCCTCTCCGATATACCCGTCCTGTATTGTGTTTGAAATCTTATGAAATGAATGAATGAATTCCTGATCAATATATATATATATATATATATATATATATATATATATATATATATATATATATACGGGGATTTTCCTATCCGGACCCCCGGATTGAAGGAAAATTCCATTTTTTTTTGTGTTGCAAAATTTTTTGGGAAAATCCGAGCCGTCCAATGTGTTCAAAAGGTGTTTTCCAAGGTCCACGCGAGAAATCTTCAAAAAAAAATACCGGGAAGGGCTTGATCCAAGCAGTTTTCGCAAAAACTGTAAATATAAAGTTTTTGCAAAAACTGCTTGGATCAAGCCCTTCCCGATATTTTTTTTTGAAGATTTTCCGCATGGACCCTTGAAAACACCTTCTGAACACATTGGACGGATCGGATCATCAAAAAAATGCTCGGATTACGGAGGTCCGGACTAGAAGTGGAACCTATATATATATATATATATATATATATATATATATATGTCCACACCTTATGTCCAAATCTTCATTTTCGGATCGAATTCTTATTATCCAAACCGTCCAATGTGTTTAGAAGGTGTTTTTAAGAATTCACGAGAGAAATCAGCAAAAAAAATGACCAGGAAGGGCTTAATCCGAGAAATTTTTTATAAAAACTACATATTGGACGGTTTCTCGTGTAAAAACACCTTCTAAACCCCTTGGACGGTTCGGATCCCGGACATTTGGCCGGAAAATGAAGGTTTGGACGTAAGATGTGGACATAAAGGTGTGGACTGGATCCTGACTACTATAAGGCCAATTAATTTTCATTTTCCTTATAGATGGTTAAGTTGTAATACTCCCCCAATCACTTTTTAAGTGTGTTGCTTCGTAAATCCAACTTATTATAGAAATATCATAATGACACATTTCACATCAACTTTTACATTCACTTTCCAAAATTATCCTTCACTTTTACCCACTAATTTTTCAAAAGGGCAAAATAATTGTACAAATTTTATATATTAACTTTTCAAAACACATACTTATGAAGGGACAGCCCAAAATGAAATTTGTTGACAATAAAAAAAGAGATGGAGGGAGTAGTTGTTTTGTGAACTTTTATTATTTGTGTTGGAATCCAAAACATATTTTTTTAATATGTAATAAAAAAAAAAAAAAAGAAGCGGAGCGAAGCAGGGTCGGGAGGGACTGGTATACCCGTTACCTGATTTCATCTTATAATTTATAATGTTTAATGTAATTTTAAAAACATTGTCGTATAGAATTAATCAAGATCTATCAAACAAGATTGATATTACATATAATTACTGCCTCCGTCCCAAAAATATAGCCCATTTTAGGAGTTCGTGCCTCTTTTCAATATAATATATCTTATAATCTATAATGTTTTAGGTGATTTTAAAAACTTTGTATTCTAGATTTAATTGAGATCTATTAAACAAGATTCATATTGCATATGAAATGTATTACCGATTGAAAGATATAATCGATTTTTTATCCGGTTAGAATGGGACGAGAGATTATATTTTTTGGGCGGAGGAAGTACTTACCAATTTAAAAATATCTTTAATTTTTTATACAGTTGCAATAGAACGACACAAACAAATTCAAACGGAAGAAGTATTTAATCATGACATTCTTGAGGGAGAAGAAAACTACGACTCCTTTTTTTTTTAAAAACTTTGAAGACTAGGTCACCGCGTCAGGGCTCATACATCTTTCGGGGACGCGGGGATGCTGCTGTGCAAGGGGTGCACAGCAGCTGCTGTGCAAGTTAAAAACGACGCCGTTTTAATACCAAAACGCAGAAAGAATTCGGACTTCTGTTTGTGGCCGTTGGATTAGATCCAACGGCTGGGAAAGGAAAGTCACTTAAATAAGTTCGCGGGTCATGATTTCCGGGTAAGAAGTTCGCGGGTCACTGACCCGGGTAACACCCCCTTCCCCTCTTTCATTTTTTGCTTTCACGCTTAAGCAACAGGAGGAGAGAGAAAGAGAGAACAGAAGAAAAGAGAAGACAATCGAAGGAGAAGAAGAACAGATCGATCAAAGTAGAAGAAATCGACAACCAAGGTTTCTCTCTCTCTGGTTCGATTTCTCTGAAAAGCCTAGTTTTTTTTTTTTTTTTTTTTGTGCGAGAACAGAAGAGATCGAAGAAGAAAATCGAAGACCAAATCGACAACCAAGCTCTCTCTCTCTCTCTCTGGTTTGATACGTAATAAACTAGGGTTCGATTATAAAATAGCTTGTGGTTATTGAATGTTTATTTTTTGATACATATGGGGAATAGAATGAGATGTGTTGTCAGTAAGCAAATTCGTTCATTTTGCTGATGGTGTCAATTTTGTTTCATTGGAACAACATATGCATATGTTTGCTTTTCTGATTCATTGTCTTTCGTTAAAAGACTATTGTGAATGCTTTGAATTATCTATATTGTGTTCTTATTAATTTTTCTAATTGATTCATTTCCTTTTTCATTCCACTTTCTTGTAGTATTGGGACTACCAAGTATGACCAACTCTTTAATGCTTAGATCATGATAAGGTAGAATTTTTTTGTCCATAAATTGGTTTAGGTCTCTTAATTTGTTGCAAAAGGGTGAGGATTGTTTCAATGAGTGCATAGTACCAAGTTTTTTTTCTTTTTCTGAGGGTCTTGTTAAGAACATTGTTATTAGCTTGAATAGACAGAAGTAAGAAAATTTTGAGCTATTGAACTTGAACAATTTCAATGACAGGTTACCAACTTTTGTAATATGCAGGTTCTCCAGGGTAATCAGAATAGCCCACGGTTTGATTGGTGTGTGAACAGTTTCAATGACAACTCAAAATCTCATGATAATACTCCTGGGAACATTTTGTTTACTGCCATCATCTGGCATATTCAAAAATCAAGGTGAAGCCGGGTTAGGGGAGTTTTCAGAGATATGCGTGACAGGCTACTAATGAAGTCCCAGAACTGCACAAGTCGACATGGTTTAAGGGAGCCTAATTAGAAATGGTGCCAATGACCGACCAAGATGAAGCTATTTCAAATGGTGCCAATGACCGACCCCTGAGCTGAAGCTATGGAATTACCAATGGATGATGCAATTGGAATAGAATTCGAAAGACTCTAAAGTTTAGTTTTTTGTTTTCCCATTTTGTTTGTTTCGATTTCAATGGTAGCAAAAGAAGATTTATAAGGAGGCCCAATTGCAATTTGCAAATATAGTCCATCATGGTGTGTTTATATCATGACCGTCTATTATACATGTTCAAAAAGTAGGTAGTTCTGCAAAAAAATTGACAGCATCTTCCCTATTTTATTGCCTAGACCGACGTCTCAGCTTCTCATCAGACAATCAACAAGAACAACCACAAACACAATTCATATAGAATCACATTGAAAATAGACTGAACTGGTACATAATTTCCATAACATCGGTTCGTTACAAAAGTGCATTACATTTCCATTGAAACTGCATTACATCATTAATAAGGAAGAGCTAAGGTTTTGCCTCATTCCATTGAAGAGTACAAGTACAATATTAACCAAAAAAACAAATCAATCTTGATTGCATTAATCTTCATTTGCTTCAATCTTGGTGGATAGAGGTCATGTTGTTTTGAGAAGACCAGACTTTTGCCAAAGCTGCTTCTAGCCTCTCTAACTTAGTGTGCAGCTTGATCACCCCTCCTGTGTCCATGGCTGGGCTTTTAGGATCTTGTTATAGAGCACATTTTCAGCAAGTTACTGCCACATTTCACCACTTCAAGAGCTTTTCTCATAATAAGTAGACTTACACATGCATGTCAGCATGTGTAAGGGAAAAACAAACAAAAGTAAGTGTCAGTATCCAAGCAATTGGTTGAGGTAACTTTAAGGACTCAATCATAAGAACAAACTCACAACAATTAAAAATGCAAAATCTACGGTATCTACCAACAAAGCTCAAGAAACATCCAATTAATCAGTACTAAAGCTAGATATGAATGAACATATATAAACAGGCTGCATTGCATATGCACAAGTTACTCATGCCAAAGTGCAAGATCTTTTCTATCATTTTAATTCTCGATGCACACAGAGAATAAGCATTTTACTTCTCGACTGCCGGGATGTGCAATTAGATGCTCTTTTGGATCACAAGTAGTATGCACAGTCTAAAGTAATGGGCTGCAAACTTACTCTTTTTGTACAAGGCCGCTTGGACATTGAAGGAGCTATTCACACACCAAGCAACTTCAATGTTCTTTCCCCCACTCTTCAACGATGTGCCATATGTCTACTTATTGGTTAGTTTATCACTTACATGATCAAAGTACTAATGCAAAAAATCAATCTCATCATCATTCATCAGTGTATTTGTTAGGATTCATCTACAGAGCTTTTACAGAATCCGTTTGTTAGCAAAAATTGTCCACTTTTCCAAAAAAAAAAAATGACACCCAAATATATCGCAAATAAGATGTAATAAGATACACATTTGATTTGTTAGGGTCTGTTGGACCAAACAAACCCAATAGAACAATGAATTTCAGCCAAACATAAACCCAACATGTGAACCGTAACCCTAATTTGTCAAAGGATGAAAATCAGCAAAATCAAGCATATACCCAAACAGAATCACGTCAAAAATGAAGAAAAAAACAAAGATTGGGTAAATGCATGAAAAAAACCAAAGAAATAAAAAACGTAACCCTAGTTTAACAAAAATATCGAACGAGAGAGAGATACCTTCGATTTCGGTTCCAGAGATCTTCGTCTTCGTCTTCGATTTCTTCTTTGATCGATCTGTTCTTCTCTTCTCCTTCGATATTCTTCTATTTTCTTCTGTTCTCTCTTTCTCTCTTCTCCTGTTGCTAAGCGTGAAAGCAAAAAATGAAAGAGGGGAAGGGGGTGTTACCCGGGTCAGTGACCCGCGAACTTTATACCCGGAAATCGTGACCCGCGAACTGATTTGAGTGACTTTCCTTTCCCAGCCGTTGGATTTAATCCAACGGCCACAAACAGAAGTCCGAATTTTTTCTCCATTTTGGCATTAAAACGGCGTCGTTTTTAACTTGCACAGCAGCTGCTGTGCACCCCTTGCACAGCAGCATCCCCGCGTCCATCTTTCGGTATGTCCTTTCAAGTGATTAATAGTCACCACAATAATTAATCGTTGTTGTTGAACCTAAGATTTTGACATGGCATCCAATACCATGTGTGTTACACACTTTAATTGATTGTTTTTTGTGTGATTGCTTCAATACACATCTAATGATTTGACTTGGTAAGGTGTATTTCTCTGAGGTTGCAAACCTATCCGTAGGTTGAGCTAAGCATAAGACCAAAGACTTGGATGGCTTAATAATCAATCAAAGTAACGCTTGACTGCTTCAATGGCTCAATAACACATAACACAAGGAAAAACCTACGGGTATAGAACGAAATGCACAAAAAATGTACAGAGCATGTTCGGAGACTCATTTTTATCATTTGATTGAAACGATGGGGTTTTCGTTGAACCACTTCTAACCGTCCGATTGAGCCGAAATTTTTTGGGGCCTCTCGGAAAAATGTTCTAAGAATAATGAACGGTTCGGATCACTCGTGTGGGACCCAAAAGTGGGTCCCCAAACACGCTTTGTACATTTTTTGTGCATTTCGTTATGTACGGGTAGCAACCTCCCATAACACAATATTCCAGCCAAAAGCAAATGCGTTCATAACCATTTTATCCTTATGGCAACTCAGAAAGCTCCATTTTGATACTTTTGAATTTTGTTTAGCTTTTATCATAATCTGTGTTGTACTAATAAAACTCACAACCGGCCATTCGCAAATTTAGTAATGCTATTCGCATTTGGATTTCATTAGTTGCGTAAATTCTACCCGTCCCATACTATTTTGTTCGATTTTTCGAAGTCATATCATTGGTCGGATCAAGTGATACTGTCTTTCCGCGAATAATTATTTAGAATTTTTTTCACTAATTTAACGACATAATTTTTTTATAAAGAACAAAAACAGTATACCTGCAGATGAAATAGTCTCCTGAAGCCCTTGCTCTGTTTATGAACTTGAAGCCTTCAAAGCATCTCTCTGTTTCTCTCATTTAATTTCGTTTTGATTTGTTCCTACACTTGACCCCGTGACTTTGTTTACTTGTTAAAGTACCTCTGGCGTGTCCAAATATAATGTTATTCCTCAATAACTTATCATATTACTTCCTCTGTTGACTAAGACTGTGCCCTGTTCTCGTCCTTCATCTTTGGGCTCTATTTTTGTCTTGTTCCAAAGGTACTTATGGCAACTCTTAGGCCTTATTTGATTTGGGTCTCAAGACCCAAATTTAAATTTTTTATCCCTATTTCATTTCGATTATTATCTTTATTTCTAATCATTATCTCATATTTTTAATCATTTCTCTCTCTATCTATCTCCAATCATTTCCCCCTATATCCAATCATTATACCTACTTCTCTCTCCATTCAAAGCCCAAAACCTAAAACCCAAACCCAAACCCAAACCCAAATCGAACAAGATCTTAATTTGTACAAGTTTAGCTTAAATACAAGCATAAGAAGACATAATAAAGGATCTGAAAAAACAGATAGTAAATGTTACAATTAAACAATATAACTTATTAACTTATAGAACAAGCTTCAATGGAAAGTACTGTGAATCAACTTCTACTCAATTCTCAAACCTATCTTTCGTTACTATTATCCTATGTAGCACGGACACAGATACAGACATGGACACGGAAACTCTAAACAAATGGACACCGACACGACGAGGGACACGGCAAAAATAAATGTATAAATAAATAATTATATATATAAATATATTATAAATGCATGCAATAACAGTTTATATACATAAATATATACACTTTTCTTTTTTGATATGTAAGATATTTACATTGTTATGCACTACATATATACATGTAAGATATACACACATGCACATCTTCGGAGATATACATATCGAATATATACCAATACATACATATATATACACAAATAGGATCCCCTTCCAATAAAGGATCCCTCATTTTATATAAAATGCAGACCTAGCCATTTTTCCACTTTCCAAATTGAATTTCGACAATCCGAACCGTTATATATAGCGTTTTTAACAAAAATTGATCGGATGAAGCCCTTCCGGGTATTTTTTTTTAGACGAATCCTCGCGGTAGACCTTAAAAACACATTTTAAACACATCTAACGGTTCGGATTGTCGAAATTTGGTCGGAAAGCATGAGGTCCTCACTTTGGTCCTCATATAAGGGTCCTTATTAGAAGTTTCTTGCACACAAATATACGTATATACATCGAGAGAGAGGGAGGGAGAGCGAGTGAGATCGTGAGAGTCAAAGTGTGTAGATATGGGACACGCGTGTCCCCCTTCAAAAAATAAATTAATTTAAGGGACACGCCACGTGGCGTGTCCACTAAACCTAAACTGACAAAATATGCTAAAAATACAAAGTACAATACAAAGTACAATATATGCTAAAAATTATTCAAAAAAAAATTGACAAAATAAACGTAGATTCGTTGTTACCATTCTTCAATACTCCAGCATATGGAACAGATACTGTTGTCGGTAGGCCAATGATTCCACTAAACCTAAACTGAATATGCTTATATTGTATATTTCATACTGTTTCATATCTACATTCAGTATATATGGTCAAACTTTTAACGTCGAATTTAATTTTTCTTAATATGGTTTGTAATTTTCTTACGTATTTGGATAAAGACAGAATCAACGTGTTTGTTTGAGTAAAAGATGAGGGGCAGAATGAGAAACTCGGTTCATAATCACTGAAACGTAATCTAGCAAAATAAACTAAGTTATCAATAAGTAGTTTACTAAGTACTTTTTAATCTGTTGAAGACGATTTTATACGATCCCTCATTGTGAAAGATACGCGATCTTAAGCAGCGATTTTGTAAGAGATTTTATAGTAAAAGGTCATCGTAATAACTTCATTGTAATGTAATTAAGCAATTCCCCCCCTAATTGAGCAATTTCGTCAATAATCTCTTGAATCTAGCCTGTAAAATAATGCACCGAATCTTGAAAAGACATGGATATTGCGTTAAAAAAAATCCATCTATCATGGTTCAACATTGAACATTTAATATACAAACTATTATATTAAATTTACACATGACACTACCACATCAATGCATTATTCAATACGTGGATAGACTCGTCTACTATTAGTGGCACGTGCACATTTAATACGTCATTTAGTACCTTATTTAGTGTTTCTAAATTTTTCCTTTAAAAAATAATCAGCCTACCTTGAGGAGCATTAAAGAAAAATTAGCTTCGAATAATAAAGGTAGAGTGTGAAAGCATTAGCAATATACAACGTAGAGACAATTTGCTCTTTATTAGGTATGAGAAGAAGTCCTGTTTTGAAAATTGACACAATCTATTCGTGTGAAAGTAATTATAGCTCATGATTAGAAGAAATCTAATAGAGTTAGTATATTATTTCAAGCATAATGTATTTCTGTTTATTTTATTTCTTTTCATTAATAAATATTTTTATTTGATTTGGTTAGTCGACGATAAATCTTGAGAAGTGGAATTTTAAAGGACGAATATATATATCTATAATTAGCTAAACAACCGATAGAGTTGGGAGATAGTTTTTTAAGTACAACATGTTTTGATTTAAAAAGACTCGCTATATTTGATTATTAAAAAATCATAATCCATGCTATTTGTGTTCTAAAACGTTAACTATCATTACCGATTGAAATTGTGCTCAATAAATTCAAGTGAATAAAAAATGACTCACTACATTTTTTTATTGATTTAGACATAAAATACTTACTTCATTCGGGACCTCGGAACATCAATGGAGCTCTGATTTTATTCCCATGCATGGCAGCCTGATAAATAAGAGTGCACTCTGTCATTCATAATTTATAATTTATTAAGCTCTCTTTACAATTCTTAAAAGTACTTCTTTTATTATATTATTAATATATACCGTTTAGATTAATTTGTTATATTATAATATAAACCACTTTATCCAAACGCTGCACATTTTTAAGGCACTCACACTAGGGAATAAGAATTAACCGGAAACTACAACGTGACAGAATTAACTTACTTTAAATCTCTACCGTCAATTCCCCACTTGATTCCCTCGTTTTCAAAGCTGTAACAGGATCCAACGATCAGAATTCTTCAACGGCTAACAGAAGCTTCTTCGTGTCTGGTACCGTAGAACCCCGCCCGAAGGTCGCTTTTGGGGAACAACCGAACAAGGCATTTCCTGCCTCTATATAAATCCTCTCCACTCCCTCTCCCACTACCATCGCCCCTTTCCCCAATACCAGTCTCCTCTCCAGGTTTCTCCGAATTTCCCTCTCACCAAAAACTTCTCTCTTAATTCTTTTCGAAAAATTTTCTTTTCTGGACCAGTTTACGCACAATTCGACTGGTCGAGTTTACGCATAGCTCGACGAGTCTCGGCTTAGTACTTCTCAAATAGCAATTCAATTCTTTTTCTACAAATTTCGCTAGTACTCGAACCAGCTTGCTTGGACGTCGACTAAATTTGAGCTTGCTACTACTAAAATACCTTAATTGTTCCACATCGAAGAAATGGCTACAGCAGACGAAGTTTCAGCACTTGAGCTCATTAGTCAACACCTACTTGGCGAGTTCTCTCCTGTTGACGACAGCTTCTTCTCAGATCTAGCTGACCTCTCAAGCTCTGAATCTGAATCTCTCTCCTCACAAACCTCCAGTAACTACGACTCTCCGCTTTTACTCCCCGAGTGCCTAAATTTTAACGAAGTTAACAACACAGATTTCTTCAATTGTGTCCCCAATCCAATTCAATACGGACAATTGCAGACCGATTTCATCCAATTTGAAACCAAGCCTCAAACAATCGATCTCACGACAGTAGTCAATTCGAGCAGTAAGACGAACCGTAGGCCGTCGCTAAAACTCGATCTGCCTCCGGTGAAGAAATTCGAGTTGCTGGAGTTCGGCCAGCAGGAAAATTCGGTATTCGCGGAGAAATCGTTTAGTGCGGCTGAGGAGAAGCACTACAGAGGCGTGCGGCGGCGGCCGTGGGGGAAGTTCGCGGCGGAAATCCGAGATCCGAAGCGCCGTGGATCTAGGGTTTGGCTGGGGACTTACGACACCGCCAGAGAGGCGGCCAAGGCTTACGACAGGGCCGCGTTCAAGATGCGAGGCAGTAAGGCGATTCTGAACTTTCCTCTCGAGGCCGGAAAATGGCGGGCGCCGGCAGTGTTGGAGGCCGTCTCCGCCGTGGACGCCGGGAAGAAGAGGGAGAGAGAAGTTGAGGAGGAGAGGGTTGATGAGGAAAAGCCGGTGGTGAAGAAGGAGAAGGTGTTGGAATATGATGGATATGGGATTAGAAGTCCGTTGACGCCGTCGAGTTGGACGGCGGTGTGGGATCAGAGCGGGAATGGGAATGGGATATTTAACGTGCCGTTGTTTTCGCCGTTATCTTCCCACGCAATGTTGGGGTTTTCCCAACTCATCGAGATATGAATGACAAGCTCGCAAACGGTCCTATGAGAGGTAGTAGTTGTTCATAGTTTCATTTTAGGTTCAAGAAGAAAGTTCACATACGAGGATGAAATAAAATTTACAGGAAAAAAAATAATAATAATTTGCATCGGAAAATGTGCCGTGTATATTTTTTTGGTTCGACGATGGCTATTCAAGCTAGCTTACTCATATTTTGAGTAATTTTCTTTCTGGTCCGATCAAAGACAGGCAAATCAACACCAAGTCTAGAGGATTTCAAGAAATTGTATGTTTGCTGCTTAACCCCAAAAATCAAACCGTGTATTTGTTTCGTGCTCGCTTAGTTTGGTTTTCAGATTTCATTCAAGGCTGATGAATCTGGCTCCCGGAGATGTATGTGCAAGGACTAAAAGGTTGTGACAATGAGTCCAAACCTTGTAGATTGTAAAAATGACAGTTATGTAATTTATCATCTGTTACAAATTTCAGCAATGTAATTAATTCCTCAACAATTTATTATGTTTTTATTCCTGTGCATGCTTCTAGATCAACTTTGGATAAGAGTGGAGGAATAAAAATGGATAATATGAGAGGGTATTTGGTTGCTCTAATTAAATTGAGAATACAAAAAAAAAAAAAAAAATTGAGATAAAATTCAATCTTTCACCAGTCCGGATTAACTTATCCTAGGGTGGAGGGGGTATTAACTTATCTGGTTCCATTCTTTATCCCACTCTTTTCCTTCTCCTCTTAACCAACGGACCCCTTGTATGTTTCGGATTCATTTTCCTTATTTTAACAAATCTTGTACCAAACATACGTATAACTTGTCGAAAATTTTTGCATAGACATGAAACTAAGCAAAAGCAGATCTGATACTATGTATTTTTTGCCTTAGGAAAAGAAAATTAGTTTTTTTTAATCGGCCAAAATGATTTATTGTAACAGAATAACAGGACTTACTTCTTGTTTTTGTCCTTCAAAAATTCTAATTGATCCACACATTTGTTAAAACTTTTTTGCAGTCTAATTAATCCCATGAAAATAATTTTTGGCCTGCCAATTTTGTTGCTTCAAATATCATGCTTGGATTTCGAATTTCAGAGAAAGGCATGGGAAGACAGAAAGAAAGAAATTCTTCATTTTTAATAACTAGAGAAAACAAGTCAATTTTTGACTTTTTATTTCCCTGGTCAAACCAAAGCAAGGGATATATTTATTTTTGTCTCTATCACTTTCAATTTATTTTTACTATTTTGAATTTCTTTTTCATATTGATCCACAGACATTTTAATACAAATCATCTTTTGGGGTTTCAATATCAAATTGTTTACTTATTTTTACTCTCTCCATCCCAAAATGTTTGTCTGGTCCGCAAAACGAGGATATAAAAATTAAGTCTTTTAAACGAAAATTTTCAAACTTTTTTCATTAATTAAAATACTCGTTGATGTATATAGTAAATTGTTAAAGAAATATAGAATGTTTCTTGAAAATTTTGTGTTATTTCAAGTTATCATTTTGCAGACAAGACAAACAATTTGGGACGAAGGGAATAGTAAACATGACAGTAGATCAAAATAAAGGGAAAAAAGTCAATTTTCGACTTTTCATTTCCCTAGTCCAACCAAAATAAAGGTTTTTTTTTTTGGTCTCTTTCACTTTCATTTTTTTTACACTTTGGAACTTCTTTTTGTATTTCGCACGCATTTCAGTACCAATCATCTTTTGGTTTCTTAGTATCAAATTGTTTAAAATTTCTAAATAAACATGAAATTAGACAATTTTTTTGAATTATTAAACATGATGGAAAACAAAACCTTTGATAATAGGTGTTTCATTTGTTCAATTCTTTCATTTACATGTCGAAGTTTTCACCCATAGTATCCAAAATTCTAGTTGATAATCTTAATAGATACTTCTGATCATCAAGTTGTTCAAATTCTGATTTCTACTTATTGATCCACACATTTCGTAAAACGTTTTCGCAGTCTATTTAATTCATTGAAATTTTTGGGGATGCCAATTTTTTTTTCTTTTTATGCGTGGATTTCGTACTTCATAGAAAGGGATGGGAAGATAGAAAGACAGCAAATCTTTATTTTCAATGGCAAGTAAAACCAGAGTAAAAAAAAGTCAATTTTCACTTCCCCTACTCAAACCAAGGCAAACAATATTTATTTTTGTGTTTCAGGGGGCTGTTTTTATTTTACCTCATGTTTTTGAATTAGCCCCTCTGGATGGACCGGAATGAAAATGATAATAGTAAAGGGTACACCATTTCGGTGCCTTGCATACTTGACTGCTAGCCGTCTTAGGCTGAGTTTCTTGGTAAAATCTTTTGAAAAACTAGGCCTTAGTTAATATTATGGGGGGACGAGGATTCTAATAGCACTATATGTGCCCCACTGAATCGTCTGAATGGAATGTATTTATTAGGAAAGCGGCTGTTCACCCAGCTCAACAAAGTAATCTCTCTGAACGGAACCCTAAAATGCCTTCACTGATATAATTAATATAAGAAACAATATAGAGTTGATTGTTTAGCACTTAATCCGGTTAACGGAATTTTTTTCCCGTTGCATTACAATCGGATTTCGCTTGATTGTATATGATTGTATTTAATTGTATTCAAATCAAAATCGGGTGTATGAATATTATTTCTTCATTGTAGCCAGCTTCTTCAAAAAAAGATAATGAGTGATAGCTAGCAGAAATGACTAATTTTCTTATGGCACATATCTTGATATTTACATCGATCTACAATGGCCCATTTTTCTTACTACTTGGAATTTCTTTTTCATAGTCTGAACACATTTTCGTAACAATCATCTTTTGGGTTTTTTTTTTTTTTTGTATCAAATTGTTCAAAAAATTTCACAAACATGACGGTAGATGAAACTTATTTTTGAATAAACAATACGAAAATCAAAACATCTGATAATATATGTTTTCTGCTTTAAGTTCTTTCATTTACTTGTCGTAACTAAGACGGTTCCACTCTTATCATCCGAAATTCTGTTTGATGTCGTATTCGAATTCTTTTGATAATCCATATTTCCTCCACCTAATGGAGTATTAATTATTTAATCCCTCACAATACTAATTATTTCTCTTCTTATAATGTATAGGATCTCGTCAGTTAGGCGGGGCTAACCAAATTGGTTTTGAGATTAATATAATGTTTCCACATGATCCAGAGCGGGATTCATTTTATCCCATATTTAAAAAAAAAATTACAATCCACACCTTGTGATAATAGACCAGCAAAAAAGTTGCACGATGATAGACCCAAAAAATGGCTACAACTACAAGTGACAGACTAGATCAATTCTGATCGCATGCATACCATGTTCTATTCTTATATTACCGAATTCTTAAAAACAAACGATAAAAAAGAAAATTTTCTCATTGTTGACAAATTAATATAATCGTATATCATCATCAAATAAAAAACTGTAACATATATTGTGAACCCCATTATGCAAACAGACAATCATTGGAATAGTGTGAATCAATCAATTAATTAATTACATACAGATATGACGGCATCAACGGACTCAGGGTATCTGATAAAAAAAAATGGGCCCAGGGAGCTGGGAGTGTGGTCCTGGTGTTTATTACTAAACAAAGAAAAAAAAATCAAAAAATAAAACTAGATCAATTCAGAAGGACTTTTCTTTTTTTTTATTAGTAAATATTAAAAAGATAGCAGATAGAATTCCATTGGTCAAATTCGGGTCCTTAAATTTATTTGGGACCTACGAGGAGCCCTATGATTATCTAATAGTTCAAGTCCCGTTGATATTGTGTAAACGCAATCGAAATATGATTTTTGGGAATGGAATTTGTGGCGTCTAACCTATAAGGTTTATCATTTTTCTAATTTCTTCTTTAGTAGAGTGTGGGAGATTACCTTTTGATTTACCAAAAGCAAAGGAAGAATTAGTAACAGGTTAGAAAAATAAAAAATTGTTTGTATTCACAATTTTTAAAAAAATAGTTTTCTATTGCAAAAACGGAAAACTCTAATGAACATCATTTTATTTAAGTTGGTGCATGAAATAAGGAATAGAATACTTGTGCAATAAGATCTAAATATGAACCACCAGCGACTCTAAACTTATTGGTCGATGTTCACACAACACATTAGACTACTTTCAAAAAGCAATGAACTAATACATTTTTTTTTTTTAAGATAGACTAATTCACATTGACAACCACTTTTTACGATTACATTTCTTGTTAATCCCATCATATAAATATTTTTGAAAAGCATTAATTCAATTCTTTTTTACCACAATTGAATGCCCATTACCCTCACTATATTGATCCTAACGCCAACAAAATATTTTCTTAATTTACCTGCAGCACATTTATGAACGTATCAACTGGGAATTTCAATTTTAGAAATGATATATCGTTCATTTACGTAATGAAATGATGTAAAATTCATCCGTATTGATAACGGGATAATTATGCAACTACTCAAAATTCTAAAACTCATCAAACGAACTCACATACTGTTATACACTTTGAGTATGTTGTCGCAGAACAATCTTGCTCTATTAAAAGTCCATGCACCCAAAAGTCTCAACTCCGGTCTCTCCAATGCACTAGGAGTTGACATCACTAAACTACATAATTTTAGGTGCTGGGAATGAAAATAGTTGTTCAAGTCAAAGAAAAAAAAAAAAAAAAGACATATCAGCCTTGATATTCGGCTGTAAACACGCGTCTGAATCTTTTGAATACGTTAAATTCGGTTTTATAAATACAGTTTCACATCTACTGAGAAAAAATTTAAATCTCCTAACCCTAAATCGCAAAGACTTAAAGTGATATAGAATTCCCTTTAGTGTCAAGACTCGCAACTACCAGGCCTCTTACCTATAAGTTATTCATCTCTCTGTGTGTACGTATTCGTCCTTGTGTGAGTGTTCTAATATTGTTATAGCTTCAAAAGTAATGTCGAATCTGAATTGATTTAGTATCTCTCAGTTTACGTCAATTTGGGCGTACTTGTCGAATTTGTTTAATTTTTGCTTGAAATTGACCAATTGAGAATAAAACTTTGTAAGTAGTATATATTTGACAATTTCAAGTTTGAAGCCATGTAACTGTAGAATACTTTTGAATATGGTCAATTATGTATCCGGCCAGAACTGTATAACATTGCACCTAATGACATAGAATCTACTTGATATGTACGCGGGCTAGATACATTAATTTCCTTTTTAGTTTTTACTCGGCGACAGTAAAGTATTGTTAGTTGTAATCAGTGAAGTTTGAACCCGATTAAGTACCTCGAAATACATATAGACAGTAGCTTCCACTGGGCTACCTAGCAGTACTCCATCCAGATACAATAGCCTTGGTAAAGAAAGAGAGAATTGAGGGTCGTTCAAAGCCATTGAATTGGGAGTATGTTTTTTCTTTTTTTTCTTCCAAAACAAAATGAGTTTGACTGTTTGAGGATCATCCTTCTAACAAGTTCCAAATTTCCATTACTTCATTATTTTTCCGTTGGTAGCTTTTTTTATGGAAATTACTTGGGCATGGTTTCAATTTTTGGCTTATTTTCAAAACTAACTTAGGGGGTGTTCCGCTAAAGATGTTTTTAGAATAAATTTCTTTTTTACGGTTTTTTATATGATGTATTGTGAGAGAATAGCATGGCTTGATTTTTAGAAAAAATTATTTTTTGTTAGTGGACCACCCCCTATTTTATTTTACGAGACAAATCAAACTCTCACAATTCATAATTCAAAAAGACAACTTAAATCAGTTTTTTACTTGAATCAATAATTAATTGAAACAGGACCTTAGAAGATAAGTAGCTGGTTAGACTTTTCGAATATTTGAAGATTCGGTTCTTGCATAATCAAACCTATTAATATGCCTGGTTTTGTCGGTAGCAGCAGACTAGCTAGCAAAACTTCTCTGGAAGAAGAAAAACATGCATGCTGGACGCATACCATGTGACAGTAACCGTCGCACATCTCGGTCTTCTAAACATGTTTTGAACGGTCTAAATTTTCCCTCCCTCTCTCCTGTGTCTCTCTCATATTTCTCTCCTTAGAATTTGCGCCATGAAAAACATTTTTAGAAGCTTGAAATTGACACTCAACACCACATGCATGTGCCCCTGACCAGTCGACTGCCAACAAATTTTCAAAGGAGAAAATTCCAACTGAATCCCAATTTGCCACTAGTACTTTTGACTTCTGATTTGAATTGTAGTAGTACTTGGATCAAATACAGGACAAAACATAATTGCTAGGACTTTTACACAATCACTAGGGTTTGATGAGGGAGAGTCGACCGTAAGTTTTGACTTCTGACAGTGAGTGTGTTGCTCGTCAAAAAAGGAGATCATTTTTGTCTGTAGTCCATAAGTTGACTCTTGGGCAAAAAAAAAAAACTAATTTTTTAGTTTTTTTTGTTGTCTTTAATCAAAAAAAAATTTGCATTTGTTAGTTTCACGTCAAATTTTCGTGATTTATAGATTCGTCTCGTAGTATAAACTTATGGTCAAAACTATTTTTTTTTTTAATAAAGCCAAAATTAAACCAATAAACTGGTTTATTTTGGTTTATTTTCGGCTTTATTCAAAAAAATATTAGTTTTGACCATAATTTTATACTTGTTGGATTCATCTCGTCGAGACGAATCCATAAACCACGAAAACTTGACACGAAACTAACAAATGAAAACAAATTGAATAAAGACAAAACCAAAAAACTACTTCTACACTTTTTTGCCAAAGGAGCCCTGAACGATAGTGACCAAAATCTTATTTCTAGCTTTTTTTATTTTATTTTAGTACAATATCAACGGTACTCTCCTATCCTTATCTCTTTTTGGATTCTTTCATCTTATTCCATCCCTATTATTACCCTACTTCTATATGCTTTATTTTTTGGATTTTCTTATTTTATCATGTTTTTGGATTTTTCTGAATAAAAGATGCAATTTACGGGTGACTGATAATTTCAAGTGCATTGTTCGTTTCCCTGTTTAGTTTTAGTTTTGATGATATCATCATTTCCCTCATTTCTCTCTCTATCTCTCTCTACTCATTACACCTGCTGACATCATCAAAACTAAACTAAACTGTCTAACCAAACACAGCCAAAATGTTGCAGAGATTTTTCATCCACTTAACCTAACCGTTTCGAAGACCCTACCGTGATTTCGCGATATTCCCTGGCCTGATTTGGCCAAATTGAAAAAATTGGTTTTTTGGTTTTTTTTCGTTTTGTCCTTATTCAAAAAAAAATTGCATTTGTTAGTTTTGCGTCAAGATTTTGTGGTTTCTAAATTTATCTCGTCGAGACGAATCCAAAGAGTATAAAATTATGGTCAAAAGTAATAGTTTTTTTAATAAAGCCGAAAATAAACCAAAATAAACTAGTTTTTCAGATTATTTTTCGTCTTTATTCACAAAATTTTAAGTTTGGCTAACAATTTTATACTTTTTAGATTCCTCTCGTCGAGACAAGCCAAGAAACCATAAAAAAATCGACCGAAAACTAACAAATGCAAAAAAAATTTGAATAAAGACAAAACCAAAAAAACCAAAAAATCAGTTTTTTCAATTTAGGCAAATCAAAATATGCATGCACACTAGCTATCTCACTGATCAACTGACATGGCCCTACTTGTGACTTCCCCTAAACGCCTTCATCATCATCAACGGCTAAAACAGGTACTACGCCACTCATGCCAACCCCAATCTCATAGCCTTCGTGTATGACACACTAGAGAGCATCTATAACCCAATATTTTATTTTTAACTCCATTTCTTAATTTAGGAGTATTAAAATTAATGTGCTCTATTTTTTATCTGTATTTTTTTAAAAAAACTTATTTCAAATTAACCTCAAACTTCACCACTTTCCTTCCACAATTCAAATTCTCATTTTTTTTTTAACTTTATAAAAGAAATATTCAATCTTGGTCTTATTTTGAAGATTTTGCGTGGTACTTAGTTTTGAAAAATAAATGTATCAAAACAAATTGGGGAATAAAATGGGATTTGGAGAGGGTTAATCGTGAAATGGAAGCTAGGTGATCCTTCATTTTGTTTTTTCATCCTCTAAATTTGTAGTAGTTCCAAATTTGATCCTCTCGAATGGCATGAGGAATGGAGAATGTGTTGGAGCTGCATCTTTCCATAAAATAGTCCTCTCAAATGGAGAAATGAAGAGTGGGTTGGAGATGTTTTTCGGGGGGGAATTTTAAGAAAAAAAACTAGCTAGTTTTCCATATTGTCCTTTGTGTTGCAGATTTGACTCAGTAGTTCCAATTTTCCATTCTATGAAGAAGAAATGTCAGCTGACCAAGTCAAGCTAGTGGAAAGGGTGTAAATATTAGTATCTCGTGGGTCAGACCCATAAGCGTCATGTGTCGTTGACCATCTCTTTCGGTCTCCTGTTTGGCACACAATAGTTGTTAGGAAAAATGCCTGTGTCCTAGTCAGTGATTGGAACAGTTTGCATGAGACAGGAGAGAAAGGGAGAGGACAAAAAATGGTTACCACTGGAAGGGGCGGAGTCACGGAGCTCGTCGCCGGAGATGTTGACGGACGGCGGTGGTAACGGCGGGATGATACGCCTCGATGGTGGAGTTAGAAATTGAAGTCGGAGGGCGCGGGATTTTGAAAGAAATCTTCGTGCGATAATTTTTTCAAGACTAAATCCAATCATTCGAGTTTTAATGAGATGGTTTTGATAAATTAAAAAATTAATCATGAGTATTTTTGTTATCATATCACTCGACGAATGTAATATAATTATCGCACAGTATCATTCACCATAATTTAATATTCTCGAAATAAAAATTGATCTTACTTTTTGATTGTTTTCGAAATTGTATAATTTTTTTTACGAATATATGCAACCAAAAAAAAACATATATGTAAAATATACTCCAAATAGGAAATCATGAGGCCAAGGCCACCTTCGGCCCCAATTTAGCTCCGCCACTGGAGTGCCTCCTTTCCCTTCTCGTCAATGGGAGTGAGTGTTCCTATGGTGGGAACAAGGAAGAAGTGACGGAGGATGGGATGGAGAGGGTGCCCTATGCCCACTGCGTCTGCTTGCAAATCAGACGGGGGAAGCGTCGAAGTTGAAGTCTGGGAACTACTAGGGTAAATCTTAATGAGTCATACTTTTAAATTGAGCCTTTTTATTTCATTGTGGAACTTATATTGAGCCTTTAGGCCTAATGGATCAGTTGTAAAAGTTAATTTGTTGTGTGTTTTATGTTGAGCCTTTAGGCCGAATAGACTTTTTTTGTTTTGTCCTTTTTTAAATCAAATTGAGCCTTTTTTGTTTTTCCTATTGGGCTATAAAGACTCCTACTTAAGCCTAATAGTAAAACTTATGAGGGTGCCCCCTATTTTTTCAGATTTATTGGATGCCCAAGGCCGCCTCTTGGACCTTAGGGTTGGGCCGGCCCTGTTTGCAACTCTCATAAACCTTTTTTTTTTTCTTTTTCTTTCTCTTCTTTTTTTTTTTTTTTTGGTACTATATACGGAATTTTCTTTTTCTTCTTTTGCTCAGCCATAAACCTATTTTTCCTAACGTTTCTTACCATTTATGACTCGATATTCTGAAAATCGCTTGCAAATAATAACACAAATGCCTTATTTCAGTAGTTTCGGGAGTACTAAAAAAGCTTTATAGTTTGTTTGGAGGATCTTGTCACCTTAATTATTTTTCAAGATTACAGCACAGCAAATGAAGTTGGTAGCAATCTGCACAACAGCCAACCGGATACCTTGATTCAAAAGACTCGGGAAAAGCAATTGGTCATTAGACTTTAGAAAAATACAGTAAGTAGATGAACTGTCCTCCTCCAACCTGCCCATTAAAGAAAATAACTGCAACTAAAAGTCTAAAACAATTGAAAACAAAACTATGACTTCTTTTTAGGGGAGTGATTTCTACACCCCCAAATTTTTTTTTTTTTTTTTTTTGGGAACTAGAAAAGGGTGAGAAGGGCCGACCAGCGTAGCAACTCCCAATGGGCGTGACCATTGAGGTTCCCGACTCACTATAGAATGTCCGGTTGAGCCATAGCTACTGTCTGAATAAGACAAGCCGTCACCACAGCACCACCTTGGCGACTAATTGGCTAAAGGCTCCCCCTACAAATCCATACAAGCCCCAAATTATTATCCACACCCTCTTTTTTGTTTTCTAGTGAAATTTCATGTGTAAAAATTTCACTAAAAGACAAAAAAAAAGAGTGTAGGTATCAATTTGGGAGTATGAATATCAATTACCTCTTTTTATACCAACTACGTGTAATAATTAGTTATAAATGTATTTTTCCAACAATAAAAATGTAGGAGTGCTTTTTCTATGAATAATGATTTCTCCGGTTGGAGATATAGAAGAGAGAAATCATGGGCTTGTAGCCGTGGACCCGACTGGATGATTCCTCGCGAAAATGGCTGGGCCTATGAAATGTCCCTTGTAAGTGGGCCTAGTTTTAACTATTGATTAGGCCATTCGGCCCGTGTTTAAAATAAGAATTATTTGTGTCCTAGAGAAACTTTATAGTTATGTTTATATCTGGGATGAATAATACTCTCTATGGTTGGAGATACAGAAGAGAGAATTCATTGGCTTGTGGCCGTGGACCCGATTGGATGATTCATACTGTTTTCCAAGACCCGATTGTATGATTCATAGTACTGTTTTAGAAGAGTAGATTATACATGTGTTTATCGCCAAATTTGGCACAAAATTACAATGGGCCAAAAAGTACTGTTTTTTTTTTGACAAAATTGGGTTTATGCCCACGCTAAACTGCTCACATCTCTGCGGTAGTTTTCCTGAAAAATAACATAAAAGAAATTCAGAACAAAATTTGTTCACCCTCACTAAATGATGATGAACACAACATTCACCCTGATTGGTTGAAAGTCACATATTCACTTTAATTCAACAAAAATAAAAACATACTTTCAGGGGGTGTTCCACTAACAAAAAAACAGTTTTTTCTCACAATATATCACATAAAAAACCGTGAAAAGCTAGTTTATTATAAAAAGACCCTTAACGGAATACCACCTCAATATATTTCGTAATGATTTTTTATTTCTGAAGGAGATGTGGTGAATCTTGATTTTTTTTTATTATCGAATTACTATCACTGTGTTCACTTCACATTTCCAAAAAAAATTTCTTTCCCCATCTTTCATCTCTCCAAACACTATATCAAAAATATTTCTCAAAATATTATTTTCAAAACTCTCAACCAAACAAAGCGTATATTTTTTTCCAATTGCATATTTTAACCTTAAAAAAATGGGGTCGGACTGCGTAGCTTATCAGTACTCCATTCATCCCAATCAAGGCCGAATGTGGCTAATGGGCTTTCTTTTTTTCACCTATTAACCGGTCTGATTGACAGACCCTCGCGAAAAAGGCTGGGCCTAGTCTGTTCAAGAACCTCAGTGGGCCTAGTTTAAACTATTGATTAGGCCATTCAGCCCGTGCTTAAAATAAGATTTAAATGATACATGTACAACAAAAGTCCTATAGAAACTTTAAAGTTATGTTTATATCTGGAATTTGTTAAGAACAATGAATAATTCATGAAGAATCGGGGCTCTGATAAGTCTTGTAGTCTCTTGGATGAAAAGGAAAAGATTAAGGTCCCGTGGTGAAGACTTTATAGGATAATTGGTGTTGCCAATGAAATTTTATGGGGAACTTAATTTCTTAGTATAAACACTGGTAATACTTATAATTTAGTCCTTCTCCTAGTTGGTTTAAATACTTAAATTGTAACTCTCCTTTTGAAGTAATTCATAAATTAACCTCTCGTTTATTACTTACCGTTTATTAAGCCACATTAATTACCTTATCTACCAATTTCCGCATATGAAAAATTTATCGTAAGAAACAAGCGTATATGATAAATTTATTATATTTTTTTTGTATGAAAAATTTATCGTAAGCGACGTGTTGTCATGTATGATAATTTAGAATATTTTTGTTTGGCTTATACGAGTATATTTTTTGGTAAAAGAGAGAATTTCATATAAAGGTTTGGCTTTTGGTAAAAAAAAAAATTTAAAAACATTTAAAAATACTGTAATAATTTTAAAAATATTTTTTGAGAATAATTCCAATATTATCCAGATATTTTCAAAAACAATCTCATTTTTTATGGTAACTGTTCAATTTTCAAGATTCCATTATCAATTGAGTGAAATTTATGGTAACTCCAGAACCAACTCAATTGAGTGAAATTTATGGTAACTCCAGAACCAACTCAATTGAGTGAAATTTATGGTAACTCCAGAACCAACTCAATTGAGTGAAATTTTGTACTGATATCTCAGGAGGTAATCAAGATTGAAAAAAAAAAAGTAGGGGTGTCATCCACTTTGTGTGCAGCTTATACCGTATTTCACTTTTGATGGGTTTTTTTCTTTTTTTTTCTTTTCTTTCCTTTTGGAGTTGCACTATTTTGATGATCAACATCATTGATTTTGTGGGGCTTGATTTTTTTATCAATAGAAAAATCAGCTCAAACCACATCGATTACTGCTGATCAAAAAATACTCTGTGTTATTTTAAAATTTTAGTCCAAAATTGTTGATACCACCTTCATCAGCCTCCCTATACAAACTAATTTAATTATCGAACGAAAATCGGTGCAAATTGATGTTCACACTCTTTCAAAAACGCTCGCCCAAAGCTGTGATCCACCTAATCTTCCCACCATAATACGAGAGGCATCCTCGAAATCCTTGTTTTGCACTTTAGTACTTGTAGCAAAAATGAGAAACCAATAAAAAGTGACAAAAGGACAACATGCTACTACCTTCCTCACATAAAAAATTAGGAATTGCCCGTGCCTGAAGGCACGACGCAACACATTTTGAACACGCAACGTAAAATGAATTATCCGTCTCTAGTACTGTTGACCTGCCCTGCCAACGAAGCCGACTTCTCCGATAAGTATTCTTTTCAAATAAGATTCAAGGAGAGTTTATATAATCAAGTGCCAGTAACTGTATTTACACAGACTACAAATAAGAAAATGAGGGTGCTTCGATTGGGTAACCAGAAGGGAGAAACTTAACGCAACAATATCTCCAATAAATAAGAAAAAAGCGAATTGCTTGTGCCTAAAGGCACTATGTGACATAACTGAAAGCAATCTTGACGAATTTCCCTTTGCTGCTACTTATCCCTTGCCAATGAACCCATCTCCTTCCATTTTTTCATTTTTAAAATTAGTTTCAATAGAGCTCATTAAAGCAATTTTGAGAACTAAATTTGTAGAAAAATACAGCGATTCACAACAGTGAAACTACAGTGTACAGTACTAAAGAAGCAAATATAGTAAGTAGGAGCTATTGTAAAAAATATGAACGTATAAACGATCAAACCCTTATTAGGCGCACTTATGTACAATATGGTCTGCCCAATAACAAAACAAACAGAAGATAAAAGAGAAAACTTTTATTGATTTAACATAAGAGAGTTACATTAGAGTAACATAATTTGCCGGTATAAACCAAGAATCCTCGCTTTCTCGACTCTATAGCCTTCCCAATAAATAACCAAGAAAGCAAAGAGTTGAAATAGTGAGAGGGAGTGACCACGGCCCTAATTTGTGCTCCTAATTGCTTACACCTGAAAAGACAAACCAAATAAAAATTTGTTCACGATATTAAGATGCAACGCAAGCCAAAGAGAAGGCCCTGTGACAATAATTCAAGCCAACAAACCTTCAATATTAAGACTGAAAAAAGAGAAAAGAGAAGAAAAGAAAATGTTTTAAGTTAAAACTTCTCAAGTTGAAAAATCTAGTAACACAGAGAGTTTATTGGGGGAAATCTCTTACATTATTTACCCTTTTTTGCCAATCCATATGGTCCCAAGAATACCTACAACTCGAAAGCGGGGACCCTGTACTCAAAAGGGGACAAGTGTTAGGCTCAGCTGCAGTTAGGGTTTGGATACTGTGGTGGGATAAATCCGCACAAGATTACGGGTCGGATCGATGAGAGGAGACCCAGAGTAGGCTGAGCCCTCATGGGCTTAATATTGGGCTGATGGTCCAATATCAGTGTGAAAGATAAGACCGGAAGGCCCACATGGTGGCCTTGGGCCGAGAGCTATGTGGGTTGAGTCGTGTGATTCACTGAGGGCCACGGGCCCAGTTTAATAAGGGATGATGTCCCTTGTGTGTGTGAGCATGTGCACGTGTGTGAACATACTTAGCTTGGAGAGCAAGTACATTAGAGGCTATAAATACAAGGGTGGTTAGACCCAAGAGGTATACACACACTCATATAGATCTAAATTACTCTTTATTTTGGCTTTCTCTCTGTAGTGGCTGACTTGATCGTCGGAGTGCCCGCCGGCAAGAGGCTGGTGGGGCTCTAACGGGATGTTACGCGTGCAGGTCATCCGAGGAGGAAGCCGGCTCACCCGAGGAGCATCCATTGCTGAATACACCCCCCACAGATACCAGTTCATCATTGTTAAATTTACCATCTTATCAACAGAAAAACGATTATACTTCTTGTGGCTCCCCCTTGTCACTGGCCAACAAATGAAAGTTAGTGGAGAAGCCTAAGCACAGGAATAAAATAAAGACCAGACTCCCTACAATGCGCATGCTAAAAGTATTGATAAAATGCATTTCAAAAAAACTTGGCAACATTAAAGGAAAGCCAAAAAAACTACGAAGCTAGACTAAAGAAATTTATGTGTTAAAGGGGTTTGGCCGTATCATGACTACATCCCTACAATGCATATGTGCCAGTTAGGAGTGCTTCGTGACAATGCATGCCAAAGCAAATTAAACAATAATAGAAAGAAATCTTCGTCTAAAGGTAATGGGATAGCATAAAAACCTAGAATAGAAAGATTGCAAACATTTTTTAAAACCACATAGTTATCTAACGGAACGAAAAAACATTTCTGATGTAAATACAATTGATGCTATCAGACTGAATTCTTAACAATACACAACAAAGTCTTATCGACGACATTAGTAAGAATCATGAAACGTGATGAGAAAATAAAATTAGACAGTGGAACAAATAGCTTTCACACCTTCAGGCTTTTTTTTATATACCACAGTTTATTTAGCACAATACGACCATGCCTAAAGGCACGAAGCAAACCTACATCAAGCAACCACATCTTCACGTATCGCGCCTACATCAAGAATTACGATTAATATGTTTACCCAAATAAAAATGCACAACAAATAGAGCTTTTCAAACTCACATAGTACACTGTAAAAAAAAACCCACCTTGTGGTATCACCATGCTTCTGCAAATCCAATCCAAAACTGAGTCTCCTTTCAAAAAATTCAGAGCAGTGAAAGAAGAACCGAGAGAACCGACAGTAAAACAGGGTTTTTTTTAAACTGAACCCTTTTTTTATCCTAAAAAGTTAACAGGAAAAAAGAGAGGCAAAGTCTTTTTCCCAACACCATTGACAACTTGAAATAGAGCTCACATGGGCAAAGATCATGAGTTAATGAGCAGTGACACAAAATCAGAGAGAGAGAGAGAGACAAACCTTCAAAATCAGAGTCGACGTACACACATCACATCTGTACAAAGAAAATTTCAACGAAATATCGGAAGTTAATGCTTGGAAATCTAATAAAAAAAACCAAGAAACCTGTTTGATTGGGTATTCTACATACCAATTGGAATTTTCAGAAGACATCTTTATGGACTCCTTGCGCAAAGAAATTCCCTCGTCTTGTTTGTCACTTATTATTTCCAGATCTGCATGTTCCCGTGCTCCGCGTTGATGGGTCTTGGAGAAGGCAAGGGCATCGGTGAGAGGGAGAGAGAGACAATGCAACCCTACACTTCCTTTTTTTTTTTTTTTTGAGATTCAAATTTTGAATTATGAGCACTTCTCTATGCTCCTCCTCTGTGTAACCCAGATGATGCCAAGATGGTGTGGTCGAGATGGATTGGACCTTAGCCCTTAAACATTCGAAGCATTTACGATAATGCCATCAAAAAGTTAGTTTGTGAGAGGGATATTTTTAGGCCGTTAGATTTGGAGGAATGGATGCTTGAGATTTGTTTGTTGATAAATATTTTATTTTATTGAAAAGAATCCTTGTTTTGTTATATAGATGATAAAAAATAAAAAAATAAAAAACGAGTTAACTCCTAATGTTTAAACTCGGACACTTAACCTCCTTAGAGCGTCTCCAATGGTAGGGTAGCTACTTGGATAGCTATTGTTATAGGGGACGGTTCCGTTAACACAACATTTGACACAATTTTTTTTTGTGAACCCCACGCGAATGATCGGAACTGTTCAATTTATTTAAAATATGTTTTTAAGATTACTTGCAAAAAACCAACTCATTTGAATATCGGTAAGGGCTTGATCAGTTCATTTAGTTGATTCCTGTCAGATTTTACAGGATAAAATTGAATGAACCGATCAAGCCCTTACCAATATCCAAATGAGTTGATTTTTTGCAGATAATCTTAAAAGCATATTTTAAACAACTTGAACGGATCCGATTGTAAGCGTGGGACTCTGATTATTGTTGTGTTATTCGTTGTGTCCATGGAACCGCCCCGATTGTTATGATATACCAATGAATTGTGGTATTAAATTGCAATAATATAGCAATGTTGCTCCAATGGTGCAAATGCTATTTCTTTTTCTTTCTTTTTTTAAATATCAATTTGAATTGCTATTCTTATGGGTCCCATGATGAGAGAGATACAATGGGCATGTTAAATAATAACCATAGCAATATCTTGTGCTATATAGAACGCAATATATAGCTATAGATAAATATAGCATATTTTTTACCTCGCCATTGGAGAAGGGAATTTAGAGCTCCATGCTATAATATAGATATATCAATACATATAACATGCCATTGGAGGTGCTCTTAATCAACCTAGGTATAGCCCTAACCCCCTCTGTTAGTAATGTGTAGTGATTTTGGAATTTGGATGGAAAAGACTATATGTTAATCACATGATATGATTAATGAAGTTTGAAGACAACAATGCCCCTAAATTCCAATGATAAATTGAAACATGGCATTCAATCCCTCTCCTCCAGTCTCTCTCTCTCTCTCTCTCTCTCTCTCTCTCTCTCTCTCTCTCTCTCTCTCTCTCTCTCTCTCTTGTTTCCCTCTCGGGTCTACCCATTCCTATACCAAAAATGAAAACCCATGTCAACCACCATCACTAATGTAAGAATTGAACCCTTGTCGTTGACGCCACTTCCCAATTTCCAATATTTATCTTTAGTCCTAACTCGCACGTGCGAACCTAACCCTTGCCCCTTCATCTTTAGTCCTAATTTTTTTTTATTGAAACGGTGGGACTTTGGTTCAAGCACTTCCAACCGTCCGATTGAGCTGAAAATTTGTGGGGCCCCTCGGAAAAATGTTCTAAGAATAATGAACGGTTCGGATCATTCGTGTGGGACCCAAAAGTGGGTCCCCGAGCACCCTCCGTGCATTTTCTGTACGTGTAGCATCTCCCATTCTAACATAACCCATGTTTTGCGAAATTACAAAACAAAACAAATCAAACAAGAAAATCAATCAAAAAATAAAATAAAAAAGGAAGTTAGCCAAATGGGGTTTTATAAGAGCCCGAAATGCACCATCGTAATTACCTCACCATTTCTCCCTCATGCCTTTATTGAATCCATAAACAATTCATGGTATTGAAGAAAACAAATTATTCATTTATATACGTATCTCCGAATATTGAATTGCCATGGTCAGAGGTAGGGGTGAAATAGGTTCGGTTCGGTTCTGTCTTATTCTTCGGCATATTTGAGCGAATCAGAAAAACTCGGTTTGAGAGAACCGTAGAACTGAAACTGGTTTTTTAGAGATCAGTTCGGTTCCGATTAGGTTCGTCTCGATTTGGTCCGATTTTGAGGTTTGTTCAGATTGCGGAGAGAGAGAGAGAAGAGATGATCGGGACTAATAAAAAACTACCCATTACAGAGAAAGTAGATCTTTCCTCAACAAACAAAAAAATCAACAACCCATTACAGAGAAACTCGTAGATCAAGAGGGAGAGAGAAAGTTGTCGATCTTTCCTTAACAAATAAAAAAATTAGCAGCCCCTAATTGGTCGAGCTGGTCTTATATAGTATACATACAAAAATCAGCAACCCATTACAAAGAGAATTGTCGATCGGGACTAATCAACAAACAAATCATCGAAAAATCAACAAAAAAAAAATCATCTAATCGGACTGGAAAAAAAATCACCTCTCTGTGTCAGCAGCCGGAGATGGGAGATTAAGAGGGAGATTGAGAAACCCGTAGATCGAGAGGGAGAGAGAACGACGGAGCTAGTAGCACCGAAGATGGGATATGGTGGTCGATGGGTGTCTCTCACATTGGTGGTCAGGGTGGGTGCCATAAATATAGAGGTTGTATTTGGTTAGATAGTTTAGTTTAATTTTGATGATATCAGCAGGTGTAATGAGTGGAGAGAGATAGAGAGAGAAATGAGAGAAATGATGATGTCATCAAAACTAAAACACTGGGAAACGAACAGGGCCAGGATGTTTTAGGTAGCAATTGTAGGTGAAATTGGTTACAAGTGGATGGCTGTGCAAATTTTAGGGTTTCAAACAATATGATGTGATAAAATTAAATAGAGAAGATGACGGGGGCAAATTGAAGGATGAACAAGTAATTTTAGATTTTGTTAACACCGTTTGCTCCAAATTGGATCCATAAACTTGGAGGGGTTTAAAAGTGTCCGAGTTTAAACATTAGTGCGGGCAACTCGTTTCCGAGCAATAGTTTAGGAGGGTTTAGTGTAATTTATCCAAAAATGAAAAAACTGAATAAACAAACGATTTCGTATCAAGCAACGTACACGCGTTAAAGTTCCAGGAGAGTGGTGGGACACAAAGCCCTAATTTCTGCAACCTCCATGGCTCCTCATCAGACGTCTTCATCATCAACATCAGTTATTCCCATACTCCTCATCGCCGCCGCCTTCACTTTCGTCCCAATTTCATCCTCCCTCCCTTTCATTGTTCTCCACGGTAAACATTTACTTGTTTCTATTCATCAATATCCATGTTGTTAGCATTTTTATTCAGTCAAAGTAGTTATATATGACACTTCAATTTGATCTGGCCATGAGCTGATAGGTTGGAAGTTCGTGCTGTACATTTCTAATTTAAGTCTATGGTTTGCTATTGTTGGAATTTGTCCATGTAAGAGTATAACGTTTGGTTCATAGTGATGATAGCGCAACCAAAGATACTGGGGGAATATGATGCGAATTGTTGGAATATTATGTGATGGATTGGTGCTCTGGTATAATAAGTAGGCTTAGAATTTGACTTGTGAAAATTAGGTACCTGACGCCAGTATAACCATTTAAGTTAGGGTAGTTTCCCAAAATAAGTCACCTGGCTTTTTGGGTTTTGTCTTTATTCAAAAAAAAAAAAAAAATCGCCTTTGTTAGTTTTGCGTCAAACTTTTGTGGATTATGGTTCGTCTCAACAGGAGGAATCGGAAAATTAAAAATCTGCCCAAATTGTTGGTCCCTTTTCACTATCTGGGACCTCTTAAAAAAATTGTCGATATCTTCTAATTTATACTAATAATTTTTATATTTGATAGATCTTTATTAGTTTTATTGAACAAAATTTTCAAAATCATAAAAAAAATATTATAGATTGTGAGATATAGACAATTGTTTGAGTGGCACGAGTGCCCAAAAGAGGCGAGCAATTTCGGACGGAGGGAGTATGACTTTTACCCAATTTCTAAAAGTGCTAAAAGTCGGATCTTTCTTTAAAAAAAATTGTGAAAAAATGGATAATTTTTTACTTTTTTGATTCCTCTCATCGAGACAAACCGATAATCCACAAAAATTTGGAGCAGTACTAACAACACGAATTTTTTTTGAATGAAGACAAAACCCAAAAGGAACTTTTAGTCGAGTGACTTATTTTGGGAAACTACCCCTTAGGCAGTGCTAGATTTTCTACATGTAGTACGGGGTATTGGGGAATACCGGGGGAAAACATACATTTCGGGCTGACATGGTCTTTACATGTTGATAACATCATGTTATGGTGACTTTTGTTTAATGCTCTGTCATAAAGGCCTGATCCTGAGATCTGTGGTGGGTAAACTCTATTTGAGCAGGTTTTGCTTTAATATCCCTATTGCCTAGTCCCTACAATTTCTTGGGATAGTAGTTTTTAGGATTCCTAAGACTGAATGAGCTGGGTGGGGCCCAAGAAGCAGGATCTTGAGCAAGCTCATCCCTGAACGAATCGTGATGAGTGCTCGAGTAACTGTTTCTTGTCATTTGTGCATCAATATCTGGTCAAGTTCAAATGTTCAATATAGTAATGTATTTGTTCAAGCTTTATCTCATTTACCCCATGACCCATTTTGATCAAACCTGTAACTGACAGTCTGACATGATGACTAGCAAATCTCGTGCTGTTTGATTTTGTCTGATAGTTTAAGAGGTCTTGACTGGAGACACTATATGCATATAACTTTGAGAATAGATGTGAGTCATGTGACTCCATACTTCCCTGCTGCACCTGCCAATTTTGCTGTCTGAAAATGCATCATTGTAGATTTCCCTTGAAAGTCTGATCGTCTTCAGCATTTTCCCTCTGCTCTGCTATATGTTTCAGGCATCGTTTTAGTTTGGGGGGGGGGGGGGGGGTTAGTTGAAGGTGACATGACCTGCTGTTCCTTCTGTTTGGATTGTATATGTTAAGAATGATTGTATTTGATTTCTCTGGTTTGCAGCATCTATTCAGTAGTATTTTAGATTGCAGAATTTCTTCAAATTTTTCCTTTCCAATCCTTTTTACATTAATTTATTTTCTCTGAGCAGGAATCGGAGATCAATGCTCCAATCGAGGAATTAAACACTTCACTGAGCAATTGAGCAACTGGTCAAAATCTGAGGGATATTGCATGTATGGCATGATTCTAGTTCCCTCCATACACAACCCTGGTTGTGGTTTCTCACAATATTGTGTGAAGTTTGCATTTAGAAACTAATTTTAGTGTCTAAACCAGTGGCCATTGCACTGGCCTGTACTCATCCTGTAAAGTTTGCTGAAGCACTGATGTCCTTTGACTTATTCCTCTAATGTAGAGAAATTGGAGATGGCTCATGGGACTCCTGGTTTATGCCCCTACAGGAGCAGGTAGGGCATATTAGTTATTTGGCTCCCACCATCATATTTAGATGCGTTGTTATTCTGAATGTGAATTGTGCTTATGTTTGCAGGCTGAAGAAGTTTGTGACAAGGTTGTGAATCTTCATGGCTACGTTTGGATATTTGATTACCCGGTTTCTCAAGTTTAATTTTTCCTGGTGACTACTTAATGATTATATCCACAGGTGAAGAAAATGAAAGAACTGAGGGATGGCTACAACATAGTTGGTCTTTCCCAGGTGAGATCAATGAAGATTGGATATTTAATATTATCTGAGTTTGTGCAAATGCAATTGTCGTGCAATATGCACCTTGATAATGTTATTTCCAATGCTAGTCAGGAGAATGCTTTAGTGGCTAGTGTACTATATTTTAGGTAGATTAACTGATGAGGATGGCATTGGTGGACTCCTATTTGTGATGAATAGTTTAAACCTAAACCATCGAGGCTATAGCCCTTAATGGTCTGGTGGTTTAAAATGATTCATGAATGTTTGGTAATTTAAATCTTTTAAGTTTTAAGTCCCGCGCTGTGCTTGTGTGCTTATGTTGTGGCTCACTGCAAGGTTTTGGGAGATGTGAGGAATGAAACCAAATAGTATACTTCTATGCAATCATGTCTGTAAATATTGCATTTCTCAATCTGTCATTCCTTTTGTATATATGATTGACCATTGTCTCTCACTTTAGTTATGACTTTAATGTCATGTTGACTAACCTCAGAGATGCTAACATTCTCTACTTTTTTCTCTGGACAGGGTAATGTAATAGGTCGAGGGGTAGTAGAGTTTTGTGAAGGAGGACCCCTTGTAAGAACCCTGTTAAATATTTATCGCAATTTCGCTTCTTGTTTCTTAATAGTAATGTGACTTGGCAGTTCAGATGATTCTCCACGGTGAATTTGAGCTTTTAATTGTATGAGCAATGGTTTCATTGGAAAAGACTGTCGTAGTTGTTACGTGCATGTGGTTGTGTTACATTAGTTGTTCAAGGGGCAACATGAATGTGGTCAAGTTATTTCTGATGATTGGCTGGTGACTTTGACTGGACATGTTAACTAAATGAATTGATGAGCATTTATGGATGCACTTGCAGAAGTTCGTGGCACTTTGTTTAGTATTTCCCCATAACATCTGTCCTATTTTGAGGGCAGATTTTTGTTAAATCCAGTGGGAAACCGGCCATACTGAACAATGAAGACAAAAGTTCTAGTACCATTTCACTACAGGGCTAAGTTTGTGCACTATCAAGGGTTGTGTAATACTACACGGGAGGGTGAAATTCATCTATTGTTGGGTTAATCTTCTTGTAAAAGAAAAATAAATTGCACACACCGCACACATGCGGATGAAGCATCTTTTAGTTTATCTAGGGTGCTATGTTAATGTGTAACGTTCCTATCTGAAGCAGCATTAAAAAGCATTTCAAAATATAGTTCAAGCTGTAAGTTGGCACAAGTGGTTTAAGGTCTTGCACTAAATAGATTTAGCAGCATTGGAAAATAAAAATGGAAGGACAATACTAGAAGTTCACTTCAACCTACAATTTTCGTTGTTATTTCCCTCTGTATCCTGATCCTTTCAGTCAATTAATTATCTCATCCCATCTCTTCTTCACCTGGTCCCTAATGGCTGCACAATTGTGACATTTGTGTGCATAGCCCCTATATTCCTTTTTGAAATGTTGCAATCTAAATTATGCAAGTCCGATAAGCACTAGAAGCCCCTTACTTTTGTTTTTGACCTTTACACAAGCGATTGGCTTATGCTGCCAGTTCACTTAAGGGGGTGCTCTCTTTGGATTTCTGGAGGAAAAAGGAAAAATGAGGGAAACATTAGGCTTATTTGTTGTCTCCCTCCACAAATCCAAGGTCCAAAAGATGAGCCTTGATGTCTTTCTGACTTTAACTTCAATGTTCTGTGTCTCCGTATTTTTGCATAACGTCTTTTCTTTTCTCCAATGAGATTTTGAAATCTGGATGTAACTTTCTTCTTGTTACTTTCAATATTTTCATTATGGTCACTCCAACTTCTCATTCATAGGTAGCGATATATTGTTTGTTATTGTTTGATCATTTGATGTTGCTTATTTCCTGAACTTCAGAGTCTTTGACAGACATTTTTGTGCCTTTTATGGAACAGGTCAAGAATTTTGTCTCATTAGGAGGACCTCATGCTGGAACTGCTTCTGTTCCTCTTTGTGGTGTAAGTTTTGCTATATTCTCTCTACCGTTATAACTCATGCTGAAGGCATTAAAACTTATTTGGGATATGAGGTGCATGTGAGAGATGAGGGACAAGGTGGGAGGGAACTATAAAGTGGCAATGCAAGTAGAGGATGCATTTTGTGATTGTCCCCCTTTTAGTGACAAAAAACGGGTTAAACTGGAGCTTTTAAAACATGTTTGGACGGAACACTTCACTTAGCAATTTAGGTTTAATGGTTGCAAAGGTGTTTACGTTGTTTCGACTTGTGCAGAATGGAGAACAAACTCAATTGCTTCTCACTTTTGTACTTGGGTAATTGATAAATTCAGCATAGCTCCATCCTGGCTTGTGCAATGCTCTATTTTCCATCAACTGAAAAGCTAAAGCTTTTAAGTTTCTTTGTGGACTCCCTGGAGCTAGATTCGCTCTTCAACCAACTATGTTTCCTAGTGCTCTTCTTGTGATTTACTTTTTCTGCGTTCTTACTTGTCAGTATGTCTGACGAGTGTGTGCCTTTGCATGTTAAATACTTAAATCTGTAACACAACACTTGCTACAGTAAAACTGAAGTAAGATGATTCAACAATGAGCAACTCTTCTGCTTGGTCAGTTGCCTGAGCAGCGGGCTCAGCTTTAGCCTAGTCCTATCCACTGGATTTACTTTTTGGTTTTCTCGGTTGCACACCATTCTCTTTAAATTAATTATTGCAGAAGTCGCAAAAATTATTGATTGAACTCTATTTTGTTTGTTTTTGCAGTCTGGCCTCTTTTGCATTTTGGTTGATAACCTAATCAAATCAGAGATCTACAGCGACTATATCCAAGTACAGATCTCTCCTCGAACTTAATAAGAATAATTAGCTCCTTAGAAAGTGTTGGAAGAGAAGATCGTTCATATGTTTCTTTTTGTTTAGTTTAACTCTTATTGTGTTACCTTTATGAGGCTTGACGTACTGGATTTTACTTTATGGATTGCAGGCTCACTTGGCACCCAGTGGTTATCTTAAACTACCAAATGTGAGTGAACTTTATGTGGATGTTACTGTGCACCACCCTCACTTGAGAGGATCCATGCATCTGGCTCATTTCCTTTTAAGCACACTTTTCTCATCAAGCACAATGTTGATATTGAGGAAAAAACATTAGTTCTTGGCAATCGAGTGTTATACACATTTAGTAGCTAGTACTGCCTATGAAGGTTTTGAAGATGTAAAACAGGAATAATGAGCATCGTTTCTGGAAGTATTTTAGCACTTTACATGCTTATAATGCTAATTTGCAAACTGGTTAGCATGGCCCTTTGTGGCTTATATATGCTAATTTGCTTGCTATGATAATTCCTAATGCTTCTTGCCTACTGACAAAATGAAGAAAAAAGGTATAGGCCTTTAAGGTCCTCTTACAGAACATCATAAGCTTAAGCAAAGTTTGAGCATGTAGTTTGCTTTTGAGTTGCCAAAGAACCAAGTCCGTTTTATAAGTGAATGACTCAAGCATGAGTAGTACCTGATCTCATTTAACTTGTTTGGAGCAACTTGTCACATTTCACATGCCTTGTCCCAGATCACATTCCGTGACTCAAGGGTGATATATATTTTTTTAACTTATGAACACGTTTTTTGGTCCCCTCTTTAAGAATCCTTCGTCTGCCACAACTCGTGATGTTATATCTCAATATTCTAGGTGGTAGACGAATCCAATATATGCGTCTCGTTAAAGGGCTTTCTTTGATTAGTTGCTTGGCTTCTGAATCTCCTGCTAATTTTGTAGAATATTCCTGCATATTTAGAGAAATGTAGATTTCTCCCAAAGCTAAACAATGAACTCACTGATGAGAGAAATGCCACTTACAAGGAACGGTTCACTAGCTTACAGAACCTGGTGCTTATTATGGTAAGTTGCCGTAGTTATATCCCTTTTGAGATGTCTTTTTTTTTATTTTTGTGTCTTTATGTTTGTACTTATACTGTATTCAACTTGCATAAGTTGTCTGTTGATACATGCTCTTATTAGTTCACCATCCTGTCTGCATGTGTCAACAGTTTGAACATGACACGGTTTTGATTCCGAAAGAAACTGCATGGTTTGGATATTATCCAGAGGGGGCCTTTGATCCGGTTTTGCCTCCACATCAGGTATGTTCTATACTACAATTACTCGGAAGAAATGAAATGAAGATGGAGAGGATCTTAATCGTATTAGATGTAGGTGAAATGATGCCATGGAAGGTTTTGGTTTCTATTCACATGGATACTAGGACAGACTATTGACAACCATCAACCTTGTATGTTTAGACGGCTAACGGATGTATCCGAAATCCAGCTATGACCGGTGGCTGGGTCCAAGAACATAGTTGTAAGGAGCCATCCCTATAAAACCGTTGGTCAACTTAGCTCTCAGAGCTAGTCATGGCAGAGAGCTAGCCATGGCATATTGCCTACAAATTTATAGTCCGCCCCGATCAACTGCTGGAGCATTGATCCAGGGAGAATCTAGTTTAGGCTTATTGGTAACCCTGATCAACTTCCTTTCGTAGCTAGGTATGAATGGGATATTTGAATGGTTCAAGTCATTATTACTCTTCTTCACCCCTTGAATCTTCCAAAGGAGATGGGGAAGAAATATGACACAAGCTAGTGAGTTGGTTTAAGTTAATGCCTTGGGATGTAGTATGAGCATTCTCAGTCTTGCCCATATTCAGAATAGACGTAAAAAATGTTCAAATCCTGTTTGAGTTTCTACATTCTGTGTTTGTGTTTATTATTTACTTTTTGCTCCATGTAGACTAAGCTGTATGTAGACGACTGGATTGGTTTGAAAAGCTTGGATGATGCCGGGAGGGTCAAGTTTATCAGTGTCCCTGGAAATCACCTTGGAATCTCAAACAGTGATGCCCAAAAGTACATTGTTCCTTACTTGGTCGATAATGCATCCGAGAAGTACAGCCATACAAGGTCTGGTGACTCAGGGGCTTCCGGAGTCTCACGAGGTCACAAGGGAATGCAAGTTATTCATCAGATATATGACAAAGAATCGGCAAAATTGGCACTCGAAGGACCATCTCAAGGCTGGCCAGCAGCAGTTTCGAGTTATTTTGGGGAACTATTTGGGTTTGCCGACGACAAGTGATCTCCACACTCTTGATATAAGCTTTGGCTACAATCAATTCAGAACCCATATGCAGAATATGTTGTATATTATCTTGAAGGTCTTGCAATATAGTATGTGGCGATTTTTGTACTACAGCATTAGATTGCTTTTCTCGGGGTCAGATATTTCAGTCCGGTGTTGATTATACGAAAATTGTCTATATTTAAAGTTGTGAAATACAAGAACTGGGTTGTATTTGGAAGGATCAGGTTTCCAAGTTCGGAACTTGCTGTTGAAATGTTTTTGAAATTTACTACTACCATATTTACATACGTACCATACTGGAACTAAAGACAACTGGTCAACTATTATCATGTATGGAATGTCAGATTTCTTGTCGTAAACGTGAATATTACACACATAAATACATAATTGGGCAACTGCTCCGCCTATGCTGCTATGCATCTTCTCACTGGATAAAATTAATTTTTCTAATGTAAATTTACAAAAGATCATTGTATATTCACACACTTGGGAGGACAACATTGAAAATTTACATCATAAGAAAATAAAAAATAGAGTGCGGTTACCTAAAAAAAAGAGTGCGAAAATCACTGTTGAACAGACAATAGTCATAAAATTGCAGAAGGATACAAAGTGAAAGATTCATCAGTAATCAGAGTAAATTTAGTCAATAGTATAAAATTAAAAATCAATGAAATTAATCAGTCGTAAACAAGTCACTTTACAGCATCCGAAGTCCTTTTACTACCCTTGCGATTTCTTTCCCCCTCTTTATGAAAAACAAAAAAAGTACTGCGATTTAATTAGTGCTAAAGGCTAAAACTAATAAATAATCACCCAAAGAAGATGGGGGAACAAAATCATAGGTACATTTCTTGCAATTAATCCCCTACTATTTCCGTTCCGCAAATGCTAAGATATATTCAAAATGACAATTACACCCTTGGATATTACGATTGAGCGAGGGAATCATCGAACGGCCGGTGTGTCACGGGCCGGAGGCAGCCCACGGGTTTATGGGGACGGAGCCACGGGTGGACGTAGCCCATAGGGTCGGGTGGGGCCGCAAAACGCTCACAGGAAGGGCACATGGTGAGGGTGAGGTTAGTGGGTGGGGGCATTTCCATGTCTAACTGTGAGGCCAGTTTAAGTGCCCTCAGCTCTTCAACTTCCTTCAGTAACCTCCGGTTTTCCTCGGTCAGGTTCTCACAGCATCTCTTGAGGGACTCATAGTCAACCGCAGTCCGCTTCAACTTTGTCCTGCACCATCATAGAATTTACTACACTTGTTATGGAGATGGGTACGTTTGTAATTTCACTACAGTAAATACTCATGACTTCTAAATAAACCCAGTACTACTTGTCTGTTCCTTTTGTAAAAGTAAGGGTCATTTTCAGGGGAACGGAAAGTAAAAGTGATACCTCTCATTTTTAAAGGTTTCAAGAAATAATTCTACGACTGGTTTATGAGAAAAAGCATAAAGTCCCAGAAAAATCTGTCTTTCAATATTGACCTTGAACTTCCAAGTGTAAACATACTTTATTTGGTATGGTTTCTGAGGGAGGTTTTGGGATAAGGAGTGCAGAGGAATAGAGAGAAATGAGAGTAATAATCGGAAAAAAAAAAATTATCGACAATCGTGGTGAACAAGCTGATTTATCAGTAATAAGCGCAAGCTGTCCAAAAATAATAATTAAATTTGATGAGTAAAAAAACTTCATCTATTTTCAGGTGCTTCTTTTTGCATGAAACATAAAATCAATTTATATTGTATGAATTGTGCGTAAATTTTTGCTCTCTTGCAGTCCATAACCCTACGAATTAAATGAGCACCTAAAAAAATTTAAAATTTCCTTTTCCGTTTTCTAGTCAAAGGGACTTGTATGGTTATCGTGGGGTGTGAGGAGGACAGCTTATTTGGGTGTACTCAAAGCTCCGACTATGCATTTGCAAATACTAAAATTACCTTCGATGGCCTTTTGGCTAAGATCAAGTTAAATACCAAAATTACCCTTGCGAAAGGGAACAATTACTAACCTTGCCCTCCTGTTCTGGAACCAAACCTTCACCTGACCCGGTCTTACACCAAGACGTTTAGCCAAAGCCAGCTTTAGCTTCTGCAAAACCAAAAAAAAAACCCCAAATCATGCTCTGGACATGTAAAGTATAGAAGAGCGATACTACGGACACATATAAAGATCTAGTCCAGATACAAATCAATTTGGACCATCCTATATATCTAAGTCTCACATGCATCAGGTGAACGTCACCAACACACCTGTCCATAAACGGATATCGAGACACGAATTCGGGCACACTATAATCCAGAGTTGTTTGGTACTCGATGCACGTGAAACTAAGCACATCTAATAGTAGCTCCGAAGCCATCTGGTTCCAAATCTGTCTCAACATCTGTTTCTCGAGCATTTTCCAATGTAATGTTAAGTCTTTTGACTCTGTTAGGTACTTACAGGGTTGAGAGTGTTGTGCTCTTTGAAACTCTCTTCAAGAATCGCCGACTGGTCATCCGACAGCCTGAGTCTCTTCCGATCGGCGTCACCGTCCTCCTCGTCGCTGATCCCATGCGAACAAGACCTGTCGATCTCGTTCTCGTCACCGTCGCCCCGATCCCTCTCGCTTCTCTTTCCGCTCACGCTCGAGACCGTGCTGATCGGCGATGACACTCCGGCTTCTTCCTCGCCGTCGATGGCAGCCGATTCACGTCGACTCTTCTCAAGAACGACCTCATCTTGCCCCTGCTGCATGCGTCGGTGTTCAGATCTGTCAATAGATTTGCATTTATTAAGATTCTTTTCTGCAAAAAAAAATGAAAAGTCCAATTTTTGGAGTGCGGAATTGAAGCAAGAAATCTGTTAATAGAGGACCCAATTAAGGAAAGCTCAAGAGTTTACTTTGTGATTGAGTATAAACAAGCAAATTTTACGTAGCGTAATATTGGTGTTTGCAATTCTCTATTTACAAGAATAACTTGCTTCCAAAATGACAGAAACCAATCACAATTTATTCAACAATCTTCAAAATCAATACACATACAATTTGCCCCTTCAGAAAAACAATATATTAGCACCTACCATCCAAACCACTTTTTCCCAGTACATATACTATGCAAGCCTCCTTTGTCAATATCCTTACATGAGCAGGGATATAGGACAAACATCTCCAAATTTCGATCATACAGTAAATGAGAAAGAGGTTACAGCTGCATGTAAATTGTATGGTAATCTCCCATCAGGTACAATATCATGTTTGGCAATAAGCCATAGCTAGCCCATACACAGCACAAGACCCATAAATATATGAGCTAAGATAGGAAAACCCATACGAACCCATCTTATATAACACTTAATACTATCTGGAATTTGCCAAATCCTAACACAAATTCAAGAAATACACAAGCAATAAACGGAGAAATTAAACGCTGTTGATTGAATCTCATCTTTGTATTCATAAAAGAAAACCAACCAATATTCATTCAGATGTTCTAATTCCTATCTCCGTTATATCAATGTAAAGTCTCAAAGTTGGGCAAACAAAATGCATGACCTTCAGGCCACTGAGGCAGTAAGAGCAGAAAAAACAGAACGCCTCCACGATATCTCGATGAATTGCAGACATCTAATCCAATAGAAGGATTTCGAACATCAGGCCACTGAGGCAGTAAGAGCAGAAAAAACAGAACGCCTCCACGATATCTCGATGAATTGCAGACATTTAATCCAATAGAACGCCTCCACGATATTGATTTCGAATCAATATCGAAGGGTTTGTTGAAAATCGAAGGGTTTTCTGAAAATCTGAAAAAACCCTAATTTTTTTTTTAATCAAATGCAGATGTACAGAGAGGGAAGTGTAAGAGAGAAACCTGTGAGAGAGAATAGATCGATGGCTGGTGGAATCCGATGGTGGTGGTGGTGGTGGAGTCCGATGGTCCGTCGGTGATGGTTTAGGTGGAGAGATGGACGAGAGAGAGTGTATCGGGGGAGCGTAGAGAGAAATTAGGTCAAGAGAGAGAAGATATGGTGGTGGCGCGTAGGAGGTGGTGGGGGCGGGGGTTTGGGAGGAGATGGAGGGAGTGATTCTCAGATCTGTTTCAGAAGAAGAGAGGATAGAGATATACCCATTACCCACCCATTTGATTCAAATTTCTTGAAATCTTTTGAATTTTGAATTTTTCAGTGGGCCCTCTTTTCCACGTAGATCAGTGTGGGGGTCGGTCATTACGTATAGCAAAAACCAATGGAAAACCATGGGTGTAGGTTATACCAAATGCACACCGCGTTGCTTGGAGCCTATCTCAGGATTTCATACAAATGATTGAAACAGCTCAAGTGCTTAACTTGTTTAAAATATCTTTTTAAGGATCATGTAAAAAATCAGCTTGATCGAATATCGATAGAGGTTTGACATGTTCTGTGCTCAATTTTTTGACAAGAAATTGAGTGAAAATTTCGATCAAGCTAATATAGATATCTGACTGAGCTAATTTTTAACAGGGATCCTTAAAAACGTACTCCCTCCGTCCCAATTTTATAGTCCCTCGTTCTATCCTAACCGGATAAAAAAACGATTATATCTTTCAATCGGTAATACATTTTATATGCAATATGGATCTTGTTTGATAGATCTTGATTTAATCTAATAAACAAAGTGTTCAAAATCACCTAAAACATTGTAGATTATAAGATATAACACTTTGAAAAGTGGCACGAACTCCCAAAAGGGACTATAAAATTGGGACGGAGGGAGTATTTCAAAAAAGTTGAGCGACTCCGATCATTTGGTTGGAATCCCAAAATAGGTCTCACACAATGTGGTGTGCATTTTGTGTACACCAAATGGTGTACCCATAAGCAAGGTTGATCAACGAAAAACCATGGGTAAGAGCATCTCCAACAGCCTCGTTTTCTCTCTGGCGAGGCCATTTTGGCTACTGAATTCTGGAAAAACCAGACCCAGCAACCTCGTCAAGGCCCTCTCCATTTTCTTCGAAGCTACAGTATCTCGCCACAGGCAGCAAGGTTTGGCAAGCTCGCTGCTGGCTTTTCTCTCTCTCCCCTCCCATGCTGGAAAAAACGGGACACCGGAATATTCGTTCTGAAATCAATTTGATACCAGAGGGTTGCAGGTATTGTCGAGGCGATTTCAATGGTGTAAGATTCGTCGGCAGAGAAGTCCGCCGGAGCCCGCACGCTCCGGTCATCGGACGTGCATTTGGGCGAGTCGGATCTACTCTCGGCGCGTGTGTTGCACGCGCCCGTCTGAGGCAAAGGAAGCTGACGTCAATTTTTTTTTCTCCTTCAAATGGCTACACTGATGGGTACTAGTATTGTTTGGAGCTAGCCAAGACACCTTTTTCTTGCCAAAATGGCTAGAAAGATGATTAGGTTGATGGAGATGTGTAGACACTAAAATTTCATCATGGCTTAATTGTAGTCCGATTAATTGAGATGAATAAATAATCTTAATTAATTAAAGTCAAAGTTGGTCAGAAGCCTGCAAATAATTATTGGGCTCGGCAAAGTATGGGTTCAAAAGATGTTGGCTAGACCAAAAGAAGATGGGCCCATTCAATTGGCCAAACGGACCACGGAAATTGGGCCAATCAATGAATGTAGGCCCAACCAAATTATCCTAGGTCCAAATATATATATATTATTTATCTCCATAAGAAAATGTCAATTTACTCTTATGGAAAGAAAATTAATCAAGGACAATTAGGTGAGGTTTGGCTAAAAAAGCTCACTTAACTTTTTGTTTTGTCTTTATTTGATTTTTTTTTTTGCGTTTGTTAGTTTTGCATCGATTTTTTGAGTATTATTGGTTCGTCTCGGCGAGACGAATCCAAAGAGGTAAAATATTATGGCTAGAACTTTCAATTTTTTGAATAAGATCGAAAAAAGTGTAAAAAGCTGACTTTTTGGCTTATTTTTGTCTTTATTCAAAAAAAATTAAGCTTCGGTCATAATTTTATAATTTTTTGATTCCTCTCGCCGAGACTAACCAATAATACACAAAAAGTTGATGAAAAACTAAAAAATGTGAAAAAAAATCAAATAAAGACGAAAAATAAGCCAGCCAACTTATTAGGCCAAACCTTATTTTAATATATATACATGTATATATTTGACCTGATTTATTTCTATAATGACAGGTCAATTTACTTTTATATGGAAAGAAAATCAATCAAAGGAGACTTGCCAAATTAGAGACCCCTCTCCTTGAGCCTATAAATAGAGGCTCTCATTAAGAAAAGAAAAGGAGTTTTCGCTTGGCATTCAACCAGAGCTCTGAAGCACTTTTCAAAAATTCAAGCACTCTTCAACATCTTGCAGAAAAATCATCAAGCACCAAGAACAACGTGCCGATTTCTTCGCAAGTTCAAATCAAATCATCTAACAACTCAAATCGTTCGAGAGATTTTAGTCAAGGAAATTCGAGAGCACTCTCCAGCATTTCTCAAGGCTCTCTCAAAAGCATCCAAGTTACGTGTCGGTTCATCGACAACAATAACAGTCTAAGGGTTAAATCCAGCGAAGATCATTCTCAAATTCGTCGTTTGTTCGAGAAAAAACCGTTCAAGCCCTCAATCAAGCTTCGTTCTTCAAGCTTCTCAACTCGAAGATTTGAAGGAACGACTTACCGTTTCAATCCTACGACAAGCTTTTATAGCCATTGGATTGCTACTTCAACTCCGGAGATCAAATCAGAGGATTATTGTTCTTTTTCTTGTAAAGAGCATTTAATAGAGAATTGTACCCGCATTAAATTCAAATCAATAAAAAATATTATTTTGTGCATCTTTTTCTTGTCGTTATTACAAGACTCGAATTTGTGTGTTACAAGATGTTATAAGAGTTTTGGTGTTCTTCCTTTTTAATCCACTTTTTTCCCTTTTTTTCTTTTAAGGAAAACGCTACGACACAAGGGTGTCCAAGAAAAAACTAAAAAAAAATCCAAAAACCGGACCGGCCTAACCAAACAGGTTTATTTGAATTGGTTTAATAGTTTAACAGATTGGTTTTGGTTCTAAAAATATGAGAACCAAGTATTTTGGTCCGGTCTGTGGTTCCATGACTAGGAACCAAGAAGAATAATTGGGAATCAAATTTTCATCGTAAAAATAAACTCACAGTTACTGTATAACATACTCATCAGTAGAGCATGAACACTCATGAATGCCATTTTTCTATTGTCACTATCACTTTTGAGCGATGAATAGTTTCATTTTGCCGGAAAAAAATAAAGATGTTGCACCCATCTGTATCATTTTACCATTGTTATTCTCTCTCTCTCTCTCTCTCTCTCTCTCTCTCTCTCTCAAAATATCAAATGATAACTTTGCCCTAAATTTTGCCATATATGACAAAGATGGTACTAAAGTATCCCCCTTTTTTATCTTGCTACCTATTTATCACCCCAACTCTGCACCGTTTGATTCATCACAACCATCCATTATTAAATTCCATAATAATTGGTACCGGCACTCAACCCTAGTTTCATTTCTCCTACGACTACGCTCTCTCCTCCCAAAACCCTAGCTTCATTTCTCTCTCCCCCTTTGACTACAACTTGCCCCTCCTAAAATCTACTCCCGAAATTGACTTTTCCTCCGTTTCTCTCTCCTAAAACTAGGGTTTCATTTTTCTCTCTCTCTCTCTCCCACTCTGAAAAAAAGGGATGAAACTTGAAAAATTGTCAATCGCTACTTCTTCTACATTCGATGACGACAAGGTTGAGCCCAGGTGCTTCTATACTCGCCGGAAATCACTGTTGTTTCTGCATTGGAGTTGGTATGTATAATTTCATACCCAAATCGTATATGGATTCACTTGATTTTGCTTGTTTTCTATTGTGGGTGCTCAACTCTCCTTCTAAATCCTCAATACGTATTTGTGTTGGTTCAACTCATGATGAAAAATCTATTTTAGATCAATAGGTAGCAAGATCTAAAATCAACCAAAAAAAAATCAATTTTAAAGCATGAGATGGGTTAGGAACAGTCTTTGAAATGGTAAAGAAATGCAGGAGATTCAACTGAGATTTTCATCTCACCTTCAAAAGAAGAAAACATGGTTTTGAAAAAGTAAACTTCTTCTAACTATGTATTTAAATTGAGGTCCTTTCTGCTCTGCATCAGTCATAGAAATGCATTAGGAATCACTATAGGGAACAAGTATAGGTGCTCGAATTTAAATGAGTTCGGTGTTCAAAGTAGAGTGAATAGGATGTTTAAATAATGAAACGACCTTTGAATTACATGAAATATCATGTAGAAGAAATAAAAAAATGTAGGTGTTCATTTGAATACCCTTGGCTCCTATGGCTGGGCAGCTCTGAGCCTTGTTACATTTAGTAATTTCTTGTAAGACATAGATTCCAACTGTTGGAATGTCTGGCTAGGTACCACATATGGGTGTCGTGTATTTGGAGAAATGACTTTGGAAAAGGAGCAACATAAAGGTTGGCGGCGTGAATCTCTGTAGTCATACAGAAAAAGGGAAAAGGAGTGAAGATTGCAAAATATCCCTTGTTATGAGGGTAGTCAGTACTAGAAGGACCGACTCAGGAGTGATTGCAAAATATCCCTTATCTTGGCTCATGAAGGTTAACTAATCAGATTCCACATTATTATTGGGCCACAAAGTAATTTGATTGCCATCTTTTCTTTGTTGGTGTAATTGTAAACAAACTCATTGGTCATCCCTGGGATGTGGTGCTTGTGTGAAGCAGAAACTAGCCTGCTTTTACACGCATTTTATCTGACACAAGGTGGATGACTTTGCCCTAACACAATGAAGGTTCTTGCATTTATTTTCAGTTCAACTTCTAAAGCCAATGGCTTTAATACATTAGCTACTACAATACTTACGGAACTAAACACTTCTACTGGTTGCAGAACTTGCTCTTTTTTTGTGGTGCAAAGAAGTTTTAGATCAGAAGTTAAAAAGGAGGAACTACGCAAGAAATAACTTGAGGTACTGTACTAATGTTCTCAATTTTTCACATTAATTATCTTGTGTTCCTTTTTAATTTAACATGGATGCTTTCACCTGAATGATCTTTTGATGTACTTTCATTGCTTTCACATGAATTATGTGGATTCATAGAAATAGAGTGCTATACGATCATAAGAAGGTTTATCCAGAGGTCATACTTGGAATGAAAATATTTTCTTGGCGAATTGGCTTAGTCATGAACATGGGTGTTAATGGGCATATTAATCACAGGGGCTAATGTTTTTGTTTCATCCCCAACTTTGAACCTTTTAGCGAATTGGCTAAACCATGAACATGGGTGCTAATGGGCATATTAATCAAAGGGGCTAATGTTTTTGTTTCATGCCCAACTTTGAAACTTTTGGCGAATTGGCTTAGCCGTGAACATGAGTGCTAATGGGCATATTAATCACAGGAGCTAATGTTCTGTTTACAACTTTGAAACTTTTGGTGAATTGGCTTAGTCATGAACATGGGTGCTAATGGGCATATTAATCACAGGGGCTAATGTTTTTGTTTCAGTTGTGATTGGGATCATGGGTACAAACAGTTTGGTTGCTGGGGTTACTTGGGTAGCTCTCTCAATAAAGAACCAACGATGACATCTTCTACACTAAGAAAAATGCCTCTAATGTAAAAACGACATCCTGTTCCTTGGCTTTCTTTCCTTCTCTTTCATCTCTCGATACATTACATAATCAAGGAAGAAAGATCTCTGGAAATTGGTAGAGGTTATAGTAGATGATGATGAGGATTAAAGTATCGATGTTAGCAATCGTGCCACACGGACTCTCAAGGAATCAAACTTTAAGTGCTTTCTTCAGGTATATTACTTTATTATGTAAATTGATATGATTGTTTTGTTTTCATTGCTTTTGGGGGAGTTTGTGGATACTTCTCATCTGTGGTTTGGGATACAATTGGGCCCCTAATGATTTGTGGTTTAAGAGGTTCTGAAAACAAACATGGGATAGACAGATAGAGCTTGTCCATTAGTTACTCCCATGCACAAACAACCATGGGACTAACACAAAATAGTCCTTGGACTCTTAGTCCCTGGATTAATAATCCTTTGGCTGCAATTCCACATAATCATATCCCCCAAACAAACAACCCCTTAGTTTTTTAAAGAAATTATGATCATTTAAAACAAGATTTGGTTTTTGTTTTGGCCGTAGTTTGGTTGTGGGAAAAAGTAGGAGAAAAGAACAACTTGTTTGTTAAAGTTAAATCTTGATTAGTGGATTGGTTTGTTCTATAACAAGTTTTTATAGTTTTTGGCCTGATCTCGTTTGGCCATATTGAGCCTTTTACTTACATTCTTACTCATATTGAATACAAATATATGATTAAAAAAAAAGGGAAAAAAGAGGGAGCTTCATTTGGAGTTGTGTACTCAAAACTAATCAAGCAAGACTCGAATCTTTTTATTAAATTTTGGAATGTTGTTTATGGGTGTCAACTTAAAACTAGGCCATCAATGAAGTATTTGCTCAAACTTATGTTTAAATTTTAGACGTTTACCTATTGAAATGGTGCATTTGAAGATATTAGAATCAGTCTGATGCTTTAACGTCGTGTTGTTTTATAGGTTCTACAGAAGTTATATTGAGCAAGATGGGGTCTAGTGGACGTGGTTGGCAGCATTATAATATCTCGTATAAGAGTTTAGTTACTCAACTTTTCGACGTATTGAAATCTATTGGAAAGCACCACAATTTTAGTGTCGGCCTTCTAATTGGTGGTCGCATAGATGTTGATCATGACATGGAGAAGGAGCATGTAGATGATCTCAATATCTTGGTATGTACTCCTAGCAGGCTTCTTCAGTACATGGATGAGACTCCAAATTTTGATTGTTTTTACGTAGATACCACCACTCAAGTTTGCACTTAAGGAGGGCATTCACTACACAGGATGGCCAATAGCATCGAGGTGCCCGTTGCAACACACCTTATGAATGAGAGTCGCCACTTGGTTTAGGCTAAACCAAGAAAAGTCTTGCTAGATATTCTAGTGGGGAAACAAGGGTTTGGTGAGGGGAAGGTGTTATGCACCCCTCTCTGCCTAGCCACGAAGGCTAGCCTATACTTGCTCGACATAAAGCCATTAGCATATACGGGTGATGTATACTGTAAAATAAAAACACACGGGGATAGGGTACAAGGAAGCATGCACTAAGTACATGAATGCAAATGATGAATGATTACAGGAATAGTCTTTGACAAAAGACATTATTGTTGAACTTTATGAATATGAATACACTTCTCACTTAAGGACTATGTTAAGCCAGTTACAAATGTTGTGGTACATGGAAGGGACTATGCCATTTGAATATACAACCGCTATGACTTGCATTTGTGAATTGTTTAAATTATAGTATAATGATTGTGACCAAATTAAGAAGGGATAGATATGGACTAATAGCGCACCTTATGTTTACCTTGTTAGACCTAACTTAAAGTTTTCATATGGGCCAAGTGGAAGAATGTAAGACTAAATCTTTTATTTAGTTATTATGGCCCACGTATATGGCAATATGAATCGTGGGTTTGGCAAGATCCTTCATATCTTTTAGACCCAAGATATTATGCTATTGGTTAAGGGAAGTAATTTCCTGGATTGATTCTACTTTGATGGAAATTGAATATTATGACATATAAGGAAATTGGTCCCCTCTCTGCCTATAAATGAGCATTAGGTTTCCATCACTTTTATGTAACTTAATTGCTAGAAAGTGAAGCAAGAGAGAGAAACCTTTTCCGTTTATTATTGCATATATTATTGTTCAATTTTTTAATTTCAAAAGCTTATCATGATGGATTTGGGTATGCCTCTCTAATTGTTTAATTTTCGCCTTACATTAATGTTTGTGAGATGATAATAGTTCAGTTCTTGGGATAAAATGAGACTGTTAATTTAGTAGTATATTAAGATTTTACAGTAAGTCTGCACGTTATGTCGTTTAATGGTTTTAGTTATGCCTTTTAATGGGTACTATTATGCCTACTCAATGTTATGTCATGTTATGCTTTAATTTTGTTATGCCCTTTAGTGTTTAGTGTTCACGTTTTTCCAAGTTATACCTTTTTTTTTAGAATGTTATACGTGTTTATGCCTTTATGGTTAATGTTATACCATTGTTATACCCCTTTTTACGGTGTCCCCCATAAATGGCATTGGTATAACATTTTATGAATTGTTGGGATGACCGATTTGACCAGTCATTTTTTGGTCAATAGAGCCTATGTGGCTTTGTTGGGACCGTTGAATAGGAGGATATGGTGTCCCTTTTCGTTTGGGGATACCTTAGGCGTTCCCATATGATAAAGGAATCGTCATTTGTCAAATTTGTGGGTGTGACACCCCATTTGCCATTCTAGAGACATAGCAAAAAAATTCTCCAAAACATGAATACCAGTGGTGAATGCTCCAGCTTCCGTATTAAAAGGACTAAGGGTGCGTGTCACGCCCTCAATTTTTACATAAATAAATAAACACTCATCAATAATATAACTCGATCCATAATTCCATACATAGTCATCCAAAAGTCAACTCACATCGTTCGAAGTTCATAGAATAACAATAAATCTAACTCGGGTAACCATATTCCATGATAAAAGCTAACTCTTCAAAATATGCTTTTCATCCAAACCATACACTCCAAGCAATCAAGTCATGCGCCGTGAGTAGTACCTGAAAATGATAGGGTGAGCTCAAGCCTAGTAAAAAATCTTCAACAAATTCTAAATGAATATGCAATGAAATGAACATGAGAGAGCTAAGGCAATCTAAACCATTCAACAATTTCTACTATATTGTGTCAACTACGAAAAGTCGTTCATTTTTCAAATAAAAAAATTAAGTATTTCCGTTTATCGTGTTTTGAATTTTTTTGCACCGATTGAGTACTTTAATTCAGTGCAAAAAAAAATTCGAAAGTACTTTAATTTGGTGCTAACAAATTCAAAACATGATACACAGAAGTACTTAATTTTTTTATTTGAAAAATGGCAAGAGAGAGAGAGAGAGAGAGAGAGAGAGAGTGGGACACTTATTTTGGAACGGAGGGAGTATAATCTAAGTGAGCGATTCAAGTGTCATCCTTTTCATAGAACGTCATTTTCATTCATGAAATTCTTGTTGAAAAATACCCAAGTGCCCGCATACACTTATAATCCAAGCAAATCTTTCATTTCAAACCATTATAATCCATATTTTGAAAACTGAGAATTTTGGGTCCCATAATTCCTGCTGAGTATTTTAGGCCTCGTAACCTCTGGCAAGATTCTTAATCCTCGTAACCTCTGCTGAGATTCACGGGCCTCATAACCCATGCCTAGGATCACTCAAATGGGATCCTAGTAACCACAACCAATTTCAAGACGTAAAGTTTCCTTTTTCAAGTACCACGTGTCCCTCAAGTGTACACTTTAAAATGTAATCCATTAATTCAAAAACATGTGCATTGTCTATTGTGTTGCGTTGTCGCGTGTCATATTCACGGGGATAGGTACAATTGTCATCGAATTTGAGGAACACTCAATGATATAAACAATGAACAGTGAATGAGTGTCACAACCAAGGAAGGAAGCTTAAACGATAGATGTTCTAAGTTCACGGCAAGATCAAGATTTCAGAACCCCCAAAATGGGATACCTGTACAGTCAACTTGAAAAAAAAAAATAATAATAATAATAATAATAATAATACCAGAAGTTTTTTGTACCTGTACCTCGATTCTAGGGTACGGGTACTTGTAACGGAGTGTTTTGAGCAATTTTTTTTTTACAGATTTGAGGGGATCTCAACCCAAGCAAGAAAACATGAAATTAATCAAAGATGTGCATCAAAACACTACACAAACACTTAGAAAGACTAGAAAATAACCCCTACCTCAAAGATTGAGCTCCAAATCAAAGATCCAAGCAAACCTAAGTTCTTAACTTCAATCCAACCAAAAAACACCCTTGGAGCCAAGAAAAAACAACCAAGACCCGGGCTTTAAATGACTTGTATATGCACATAGTTGAGTCATGAGTGGATCTACGGAGTACTTGAGTGTGGGAGGTGAATTTGAGTGAAGGAAGTGAGAATTTTAGAGAGAGAGGGAGAGGAGGGGCCCGACCATTACAAGAGGGGAGGGGGAAATGATTTCTCCCTGCTCTCACTTGGTATTTATAGTACAAACTCATTACGCATTGAAGTTTTGGCAAAATCAAAAATAGTTTTGGCATTATCACTACCAAAAAAAATCACAATGTCTTCAATGTTTTAAATACTGCCGTGTCATATACAGTAACATCTTAACACGTTCCTTAAATGGGCCCACGTTTAAAAATTCTACAGACAGATTGACAACATATTATATGGTACCCAAATGTGATCCCAATAACTTAATTAGTTGTTTGTATTTTAGGGAAATGATTTTCATTTCCCTTTTATCCTCAAACACTCTATTTTTTTTTTGTCTTTATTCACTTGAAAGTACCAAATTGCTCTTCATATGGAAAAAGTTACTCATGAGGTAAAAGTAAGTAATTTAAAGGTGAATAAAGACAAAAAGAAAGTGTCTGGGAATAAAAAAGGGATGTGTTTAACATCATTTTGCCAAAAAAAAAATGGTGGATTATTGAATAGGTCATTTTGCCAAAATAAAATGATCACAAGCTTAATCATTGTTGTGTGTATACGGGTGTTTTGGCTAAATAATTGAGCCACATTTCCTTCTTCTTTTTTTTCTTATTCAAAAAAAATTAGCATTTGTTAGTTTCGTGTCGATTTTTTTGTGTATTTTTTACTTTTATTCATCTCAATAAGAGATCTAAAAAGTAAAAAATTATGATCAAAATCTGAAAAAAGGTTCACTATAAAGAAAAAAAATACAAAGCAGACGGGCTTTTAGATTAGTTTTGTCTTCTTTCAAAAAATTACTCAATCCATCCCTTTTTTTTAAGTGTGTTGCTTCGAAAATTCAACTCATTAAAGAAACATCATCATAACTTTTTTCACATCGACTTTTATCTCTACTTTTCACCTTTCACATCAATTTTTACCTCCGTTTTCCAAAATTATCTTCTACTTTTACCCATTAACTCTTTTCCCGTTAACTTTTTAAAAATGGCAAAAACGAGAATTATATAAACTTTTATCCATTAATTTTTCAAAATATACACTTATTAAGGGACAGCCAAAATGAAATACTGGACAATTAAAAGGGACGGAGGGAGTAGCTTGGTTAATAATTTCTAATTTTTAGATTCCTTCTGTCGAGACGAACAAATAATCCACAAAAAATAACGCAAAACTAACAAATACTGAAAAAAATTAAATAGGAACAAAAAAGTAATCTGGCTCAATTATTTAGCCACTAATCTATTGGAGTAATATAGAAAGGGAAAACACCAATTGGTGTGAACAAATTTTTGAAGCCCCGTCACAAAAGTGATTTTCAATATTGCCCTTATAAAAAAAATATTTCACACCTGTTTTCACTGCAACATTAATTAACCGTCAGGACAAAATAGTAAAATCACTTGAACTCAATCACCCACCAAAAATAAACTATCCACTCTTACAAAAAAAAAAAAAATTACCCATTTCCTCTCTCCCTCTCCACAGATTTACACTTGCATACAGTTAGGCCTCGTTTGATTCGGGTATTAAGTACCTGGGATTGGACTATTTGCATCCAATCCCGTGTAGTCCCTTGTTTGGTTCCTGAAAAATCGCATGGGATTAACAATCCCAGCACAATTTTAGTCCAATACGTATGGTATTGTGTAATACCATAGGGGGTGTGGGACTATTGTATCCCGGACTAAAAAAACACGGAAGGACCAAATGCAGTAATTTAAAAAATGCCATTGACATAGCTGTTCTTCTTCTTCGTTCGTTTTCCTCCGTCCCTATCCATACCAGGCCACCTCTCCGCCCCTCTCCACACCATACCTCCTCTACGCCTTTCTCTACACCATGTCTCCTGAAGCAATTTCAACAAAAAAAAAAAAACCTCTGATTTTTTTATTTTTTTTTAAATCGATCCTGGTAATGATTTCCTTCTTGAGTTCTTCATCTTCCAGTCTTCGATTTTTTGCGATTTGTTTTTTGTTTTTTGATTCCTTTTTCCGATTTCATTTTGCCCTTCCGTATGTTTTTTTATTTTATTTTTGATTTTTTCCGATTTCGATTTCGATTTTTGTTTCTGCATTACGCACTTGAGAGAAATGAAAAGCAAAAAAAGATAAAATGGTACTCCTGCTGCAAAGTTTCTATATTACGCACTTGAAATGTAGTACTCCTGCAGCAAATTTTCATCCCTAATTTGAAAAATTTTATTGCTTGGAATTGGTTTGAGAGATGGAGAGAGAAAGGGATGGTCCTGAAATTTAATTGAGCCAAACATGGGACTGACCGAAATATGGGATATCCTAATGCTAATCCTACACGAATCAAACAAACAGGGAATTGTGTGAGATTCAGTACTAAATTAGTCTCAGGACAAATAATCTAGGACTATCAATCTCAGGACTATCAATCCTACATATTTTATTCCGCGAATCAAACGAGGCCTTAGTCCGAGCATGTTTGATATGATCATTGAAATTGACATGCGGGTAAAAGGTTGCGTTTTCTATGGAAAGCTGGGGTTCTAGTAGCTGCTATTAAAAGCGGCAAGACAGACAAAATGTCCCTCAAATTAGGGAGTCTAATGAAGCTGTTGAGAGTGACGCATGAGACCTAACCTCCTCCATTTAAGTACTCCCTCCATCGCTATCTAATACAGTAATTTATTTTAGAGATTTTAACCAAATAAGAGAGCACATCAAGGAGAGTGATTTCCACATCCCCTAAATTGTTATCCACACTCTCTTTTTTGTCTTTTAGTAAAATTTTCATGTGTAAAAATGTCACTAAAAGACAAAAAGGGGGTGTGGATAACAATTTAGGGGGTGTGAATATCAATTACCCACATCAATTGCATGTTTAAAAGTACTGTGTTTTTTTTTTATCAAGAATAAAAAAGTATATTTTCTCAATTTACTCTTCAATCCTTGCTTTTTCTTACGTTTTTATTACTATTCATTTAAACATGTAAGAGTAAAAGAGAAAATTCATTTTTATATTAACCATTTTGAAGTAAGACAATCTTTTTGTGATGACAAAAATGCTAATTTGACTGTAAAATGGGGACCGTTGGGAAAAAAAATACTTGGGGCTTATTTGGCCGATTACTTTTCTCATATTCAACTTCTCATTTTTAAGTTTGGTATTTGACCGTTCAAACCTAGAACATATTAAGCCAGAACTCATTCTAAAAAATTTGACGAATTGGGGGATGGTGTTGTCCCAATCTGGGCCGTCCGTGCTTGGCATTGGACGACTCAGATTTGTTTGGTAGTGGACGGTTCAGATTTGTTTGGACAAAATGTGATCCGAGCCGTCCATCGCCAAGCACAACCAGTCCAAATCGGACAACATGCTTTGGGGACAGCATGCACCCCGAGTCATTGGAGAAGTCAAAAGTAGGTTGCGGGAGATTTTTTAACTCCTCATTTTTCACTTTTTCTATTTTGATTAACAAAAAGAACCTACAAAATATATTCTACACTACTTCTCAAACACTACGCTTGTTGTAAATGCATTATGCACGTTTCTCTCAAATACTCTTACTAGATTCAAAATACATTCAGTCTATTCAGACCATAATTCAAAAAGCTAAAAATCCAATAATTAAAAATGAAAAATTGAAAATAAGTCTCTCAAATACCCCCTTAATCAGGGAAACAGGGGATGCTGCGCAGCGTGCTGTGCAAGCCCATTTCGGCGCCGTGCCGACACCGTTCCGACGATCGAAGATGTCCACCGCCTAGAGTTCGTCGAGTACTGTAGGTGTACCAAAAATCAACTTGATCGGATATCGTCAAGTCCCTCATTGGAACACAAATAAGTTGAAAAAAAAAATGATTTCAATGGTTTTCATCCAGTGTTTCAAGACGTGTTCCAATTTTTTTCAACTTATTTTTGTTCCGATGAAGCCCTTAACGATATCCGATCGAGTTGATTTTTGATACGTTCGTAGTACTCGACGAGCTCTACGCGATGGACGTCTCCGATCATCAGAATAGTGCCGGTGCGGCGCCAAAATATATCCGCACAACACGCTGCGCAGCACCTCCCGGTCTGCTTAATCAGATTGCACATACCCGCTTGTCGAATAAAAAAGGCATTTCAACTTTCAAGTGCTCATAAGCCTGCCAGATATCATGGTTCCCATGAAACACACTAGGTAAAATGATTTTCACACTACTATTATTTTGATAATCACACCTTTTTTTCTTCTGATGGAAATTTATACCTTCCAATGTATATTCTTTCACACTTATAGGAGTACAATATTGTAAATTTACACCTATTAAGAAGACAAAAATTTGAGTACGTTTATAAATAAATAAATAAAAAAGAGTGCCAAAATCACTACTGAACAGACAATAGTCATAAAATTGCACAAGGATACAAAGTGAAAGATTCATTGGTACGTAATCAGAGTAGATTTAGTCATTAATATAAAATTAATAATAAAGTTAACTTAACCAGTCATAAACAAGTCACTTTACAACATCCGAAGTCCTTTTCCTACCCTTACGATATTTTTCCCCCTCTCTTCATTGGAAAAAAAAAAAAAAAAAAAAAGAGTACTTGTACGCTTTAATTAGTAGTACTAAATGCTAGACTAAATAGTCATTCAAAGAAGATGGCCAGATGGGTGAACAAACCAAAACATATCGAGACCCACCTAATCACATTCTCCGCGAAATCATATCTTTGACCCCCCCATAGATATACATTTTCTTCCAATTAACCCCCTACTCATTCCTTGCTGTAAATACTAAGATATATTCGAAATGGCCATTATGCCCTTGGGCCGACGAGGTTATTGCGATCGAGAGAGGGAATCATCGAACGGCCGGCGTGCGACGGGCCGGAAGTAGCCCAAGGGTTGATGGAGATGGGCCGCGGGTGGACGTGGCCCATCGGGATGGGCTGTGTTGGTTGGGTCGAGGAGAGTTGTGGGGCCGCGACCCGCTCACAGGATGGGCACATGGTGAGGGTGGTGGGTGGGGTCATTTGCATGTAGAACTGTGGGGACAGTTTCAGGGCCCTCAGCTCTTGAACTTCCTTCTGTAGCCTCCGGTTCTCTTCGGTCAGGTTCTCACAGCATCTCTTGAGGAACTCACAGTCAACCTCAGTTTGCTTCAACTTTGTCCTGCACCATCATTGCATTTACCACACTTGTTAGTCCAGATGCAGATGGGTACGTTTGTAATTTCACTACAATTAAAATTCCTTATTGACTTCTAAATACACCCACTACTACTTGTCTCTTCATTTTGTAAAAGGTGTCATTTTTAGGGGAACGGAAAGTAAAAGTGATACTCCACTTTCATTTTATAAAATGGTTTCAAGAAATTATTAGTATATGATTGGTTTATAAGATAGCGGAAAGTCCCAGAAATACTGATTTTTCAATATTGATAACGAGCAGGGAGAGAAATAAGTATAATAATTGACAGAAAAAAATGGAAACCCTGCTAAGGGAGAAGCGATGTTTTTTTTTTTTTATTTTAAAAATCAGCTGTCTGGACCAGCTTGCACACACCACGACTAATTTTGATGCTCTGAATGTAACGACCAAGTATAACCTCAAGTGACCGCAAAAGTTTGGGGCAAGGAGGAGAAACCGGGAGCAAACCCCGAACTCCCAAGACCGTAAAAAGTACGACTTGTGAGTAAATTTTTGTTCTCTTTGCAGTCCATAGTCCATACCCCTATGAATTAAATGAACAGCTAAAAAATCATAAATTTCTTGTTCTTTGCTAATGGACTTGTATGGATATCGTGGGGTGCGAGGACATCTTATTTGGGTGTACTTTGAAGCTTGAACAATGCATTTGTAAATACCAAAATTACCCTTGAGAGAGAGAACAATAACTAACCTTGCCCTCCTGTTCTGGAACCAAACCTCCACCTGACGCGCTCTTAGTCCAAGACGTTTAGCCAAAGCCAGCTTTTGCTTCTGAAAACAAAAACAAAAAAATTCCCCAAATCATGCTCTGTACATGTGAAGTATTGAAGAGCGATACTGCAGACATATATACAGATCTAGTCCATACACAAATCTGTTTGGAGCCATCCGATACACGTGAGTCTCACATGCATCTGATGAACATCACCAAACACAACTGTCCGTTTATAACAGATATCGAGACACGAATTCGGACACACATGTATCCGGAATCGTTTGATGAACGATGCACGTGAAACTATTTGTCTCGAGCATTTTTCCAATGTACAGTTGATTCTTTTGACTCTGTTATGTACTTACGGGGTTGAGAGTGTTGTGCTCTTTGAAGCTCTCTTCGAGAACCGCCGACTGGTCTTTCGACAGCCGGAGTTTCTTCCGAGCGGCGTCGCCGTCCTCTTCGTCGCTGATCCCACGAGAACAAGACCTCTCGATCTCGTTCTCGTCACCGTTGCCCTGATCCCTCTCGCTCCTCTTTCCGCTCACGCTCGAGACCGTGCTGATCGGCGACGACACTCCGGCTTCTTCCTCGCCGTCGGCCGCCGTCGACGGCAGCCGATTCACGTCGATTCCTCTCAGGAACGACCTCATCTCGCCCCTGCTGCATGCGTCCGCGTTCCGATCTGTCAACAGATTTTGCATTTATTAGGTTCTTTTCTGCAAAAATTGAAAAGTTAAATTTTTGGAGTGTGAAATTAAAAGCAAGAGATCTGTTTATTGAGGACCCAATTAAGGAAAGCTGAAGATTTTACTTTGTGATTGAATATATTAGTCTTTCTAGAGAAAACCCACATGAAAAAACGAAACGAAAAGGGCTGAGAAAATAGGAAAACTTTGGTAAGTTAAAGGAAAATTAGAAAGAAAAAGGAAACCCAAAAAATAAAATAAAAAAAGCTGATCAAGAGGAGATCTTGAAAAGAAACATACCAAATGAAGGGAAGTTGTCGATCCAAGAGGTTTTTTGAGCAGTGAAAGGCGGTGAAGGGGAAGATGAAGAAGGAGGATAAGAAGGGAAAGAAGGCATGAGATTAAGCTGTAGTGAAGACCGATTACTCTGTGGAAAGTTCAAGCTCAGGCTCAGACCCAAGTCTTCCTTCTCAACTGTCATCTTCTCAATTATAATCAAAACTTGAAGAAAATAACAGGCAGTGGGTGGTTTCTAGAGAGAGAAATAAGGTATACTGTATGAAGATATTGGAGATTGGAGAGAGTGTGGGGATGGAGCAATGAATGAGAGGGTTAATATAGAAAAACAGGGAGAGAGGGGGAGGTAGTGAAGTATCAATCATGACATGGGTGTGTCAGGGACACCCCCAATTATCTTCAATCATGCTTTTGCCCCCAGTGTTTTTTAACCTAACTCATGGTTGGTTGGTTTTTTTTCCACCATCTCTTTATTAGTGGCCTTCTTTAACCATGGGTAAAAGTCTTGGTGTTCTTTCTTTTTACTCCACTGTTTTCCTTTTTCTTTTGAGGAAAATGCTCTACACAATGTGTTCAGAATTGTTCCATATTTGCAAGCCATGCCATTGTTGTGTGGGACCGACATGCATTATCAGTTCCGCAAAAATGTGTGCCTAGATATGCGCTCTCATGTGTGTGTGTAACGAGTCTGGCGTTGGTGTTGTGCAGGGATGCACAACACCGTGCTGCGCAGCATTCGAGCCGTTTGTTCAATGATCAAATGGTCCAGTTTTCATCTTGCAATGAACAACTCAAATGACATACGATCGAGATAAAAACTGGACTATTGGATCGCCGAGCGGACGGCTCGAATGCTGCGTAGCACAATGCTGTGCACCCCTTGCACAGCACCAACACCACTCCCGTATGTAACATTGTTCTTTTCATTTATCTTAAGTGAATAAGCCAAAAAAAAAATTTGCATATTCGTTAAATAATAATCCCTTCATTCCAAAAGGTTGAATTTAATTACTAGTACTTTTATGGGAAGGAAAATGCTAAACTCTGTCTTTCGGAAGGAGAATAATGTGTAAAATATGTATCGATATCTGAAAAAATGTATTAATATCCGTGAAAGTTTCTTGTTGTCTGTGCTATGTTTTGAAATCTAAACTCATTTATCTTTATGTTCATGAGGAAAACTTATTAACAGATCATCCTTAAAACAACGACTGGATCATTTCAAATCAAATTTTGATATACCTATTGATGCCAATCAAGCTAATTGTTTACATAGATACACTATTCTGAGGCCCTACAAAATAATCGGTTCAGATTATTGCAATAAGGCATCAATGAGACCCCTTTCAAACTTCCGTAAAGAGCTCATTTTAAGATGCTCCGTGAATAAGGCAATCTCTATGTTCATACTACCCTCCATCTAGTGAGCAGATGTTAACTCTTCTCATAAAAACACATGTGAAAAGTTAAATTAAAGCTGCCCTGTTAGAGATGCTCTGATCATAACACCCAATTGACCCACCTTGGAAGGTGGTGAAGTGTCAATCATGACGAAAAATTATGCAAGCTTCGAACAGAGATGCTGTTTGAGTACTATTGCTCCGAATTCCGATCGAATCATTTCTCCATTCAGGGTAGATGTTAGGGGCCACCCGATTATCTCAATCATGCTTTTGCCCTGAATGTAGTTTAACCTAACTTTCAAGGTTTGGTTTGTTTTCTACCAGACTACCACAGTCCATTCTTAGTGCCTTCTTTAACCATGGGTAAGAACAGTGGTTCTCATCACCTTTCTACTCCACTATATGTTGTGAATGTGAATGAGAATGACATGGAATAATAATTCAATAATTTTGGAGCACAGTCACGTGATGCTTCAGATCATATAAGCACCACATATTTATAGTTGAGGCCCATACACTTAGACCTTGGTCGCCGACTAGGGTTGGCTTTTTCATCCGACCCGTTCGAATTCGATCCGATCTCTGATCCAAATGGATCGGCAATATGGAGATCTGTTTGGAGATTGGATAGGATATGGGAATTTTTTTTTGAAAATGTTTGGGGATCGGGTAGGGGGTGGAGATAGGCATGTCCCTGCCCCGAATCCGCTCCGAATCCGTTCTTCGATCCATCCCCACCCCGCTTCGCCCCGTCCCCGATTCGCCCCGTCCCCGAATCGCTGAATATAGGGGTCTATTCATGAGTTATGAAACTTTTGGATCCCACTAAATTTTCTTCAAACACATAGGGTCACACTAAATTTTCTCCAAACATTTTATTATAATTGAACTTTATAATACAGTAAATGTGATTAGATAAGAAATGAATCACTATAATTTGAATACATCTCAATTAGGTTGACATCTACTCAACTATCAATCATATGCATTCCTTTAAATAAATACAAAAAAATGCAAAATAAAAACAATATTTTTCCAATCGAGTCGTTGATTTTGTTGTTCCTATTGATGAAATCAATTGTGTAAACTTTCTCCTCGATCGAGTTTAGAAAGCTTGTCGATCGGGACCCAATTTGTGTTTTTTCAATGATACTTTTCATCCGATTAAATGCATATTGATACGCGATCCACTTAATTTTTTCTACGACTGATGGATACCATAATATGCTATCTTGCTTGAGATTCCTTTAGTTTTCAAATTAGAAATCTAGTTGACACTTGATACTACTTGAATTGAAGCTGACAAACACTTACGCTTACACATGGATACCGTGCCGTACCATGCCAACGATAAATGTACCGTGCCTGTGCTGGTCCGGCCCATATGACACCTCTACTTGTAACTTGATTTTAGCATCTAATTTGTAACTGGAATTCTAGATTTTGAGTAATATATATATATAGAGGAACTCTCTAGTCCGGGACCCTTCGGTCCGGAACTCATAGTTCCGGATCAAATTTTCATGATCCGAGCCGTCCAATGTGTTCAAAAGGTGTTTTCCAAGGTCCACGCGGGAAATCTTCAAAAAAAAAAATACCGGGAAGGGCTTGATCCACGCAATTTTTTGCAAAAACTGCATATTTACAAAATTGCGTGGATCAAGCCCTTCCCGGTATTTTTTTTTGAAGATTTCCCGCGTGGACCTTGGAAAACACCTTTTGAACACATTGGACGGCTCGGATCATGCAAAAACATCTTTTAAATGCTTCAAAATGCTTCAATCCGGGATTTCCGGGATCCTTGACAGGATACTATGTGTATGTATATATATATATATATATATATATTTTAAAATGATTGAATCCCCGTTGGGACCCCCCGTTCCCCATTTGGAGTGGGGATGGAGGATGAAAATAAAGTCCCGTTGAGGATCGGGTAGGGAATGGCTATGGAGAAGGGATTTGGGGATTGAGAGTGGTTGGAGATAGTACTCTCCGGCCCCGATCCGTCCACATGCTCATCTCTATCGCCGAGCTAACGAAAATGTGTAATGTTGAATCGAGTATCACGTAAATGTACTTCACATAATAATGAGGCATGTATGATAGTAGTAGTTTTGTTACCACATGGCTAGATGAGCTAGGCCATTTATGACTTCCTTTCCTGCCGGAGACTGCCTGTACTAATGTACCCCCTTCATCTTGACCGTTGACTGAGCCTAATCAGACTGCTAAAGTAATACGGTACTATATACTCCTATATATATATGGTAGAATCAAATAGGGTTTCAAAACAATTGAGAAAATTTCCCATGGAGCTACTAATTAGGTAAAATGCTAAAACTATCAATTGCTGTTGCTATAATTAAAATGTGTGTTGTAATGTGTAAAAATTGAAAAAAATTATAAAATTATGTATTAAAAAATGTAAAAAAATATATCAAAATTTACGTGTTGTCATTTTGAGTGCTGTTAATAAAAGAAATTAAACATTAATAAGTAGTTTGGATCAAATTGAGGATACGCAAAGGATGAATCGGAATACATTCTTCAGCGAAATTCAATTGGACAATATTGTCCCCAAATTTCATGAATTTCATAATAATTTTCTTAATATTTTTTCTTAAATATCGAATGTTCGTAATTAGATTACTGTTAGTGCGACCAATATTGTTCTACTAGATCGAATTCAAGGCCTTGCACTACAAAATAATATTGCTTCCGTTCACTTCGTTGTTAATTAGGAATTCCCTTTTTTAATTCATAGATATACTACCATATTAGGAGTTTGGATGTCGTGAGTATTTTGTAAGAGGATTCGGGGTGGGTGCTATGCGGTAGGTGTTGTGCGGCAAAACTACGTTTTTTTGGTTGATTTTTGTGCACACTTCCAAAGCTTCCAAGAGCCTTGTTTGGAGGAAGAAACCATTACAAAGTGCCTAAACCCTAAACGACGTAGTTTTGCCGCACAACATGGCGCACAAGACCTACCGCACAACGCCTCCCCCGAAAAGAAACAAATCGAGACAAGAATGTAAATTTAAATTATCATAAAAAAATCTACACGTTCATTCTAATTCTTGGATTATCACCCCCCCTATGATTAATTCTTGGATTTTATGCCGATCGAAAAAAAATCAGCCCATAATTGAATTTTAAATCAGCCCATGATTGAATTAAAGAAGACGGGGTAAATCATGGGTGGACGGCTAAGATTGAAGCAATAATTTGAGAGGCCAAATGAGGTTAGACAGACATCATATCATGAGTGGGATGCCTATGATTGGATCGGACAGACAACGTAACCCACTTGGGTTAGGTCCCTTATCTTCTGGCAGGAGAAATTATCCAGTGCAATTGAAGCATCACCAAGACACTGTTAATGATTTTAATCACTATCTTCGCTACCCCTTTTGGTGAGGCTCTTTGACTTTGTTTTGATTCTGGTTTTGGTTTTGCATTTTGGTTTTTGGGTAATCATTAAAAATATGAGATAATGAGTGGAGAGATAGGGAGAAATGGAAATACTATTTGAAAATAGGGGTAATAATAATTAGAGAAAAATGAGAGTAATAATTTAAAAAATCAGTCTCAAAACCCAATTTGTTTTGGTTTTAAGACCGCTTTTCTCAATTATCACTCAATCATTACTGACATTTCCCTCTAATTATTAATCCTATTTTCAAATTTCCGTCTCATTTCTTTCTCTATCTCTCTCAAATCATTAACTCTTATTTTCAATCATTATTCTCATTTCTCCCTCTAATTATTACTACTTTTTTTTTTCAAATTTTGTTCTCATTTCTTTCTCTATTTCTCTCCAATCATTACCTTTTATTTCCAATCATTATTCTCATTTCTACCTCCAATCATTACCCAAAAACCAAAACTAAAAATGGTCTAAACGCCCTAAAAAAGGTGGTGATTAACCTACAAGAAGGATTAACTTAAATCCAACTGTGGGGAAAGAAAATACTTTGAACCATAATTAACCTCTGAAAAAAAACAAAAAATACTACCAACTAAATCTCCCTGGTGAACCTGACGGCAACGAGGCTAACCTATTTCAACCCAAAACCCTCCATCTAAATTTACAAATCTAATCCACTCCAATCTTCCAACCAAATTTATAAAACAAAACCCTCCAGATCGATCTTATCCTCTGCCCATCAACCATTCGACCAAATCACCCAACCAAATTCCTAATCTTATCAGCTATATCTTAATTTCCCTAAAGAAATCAAACCTTCAAATCAAAAGCCCAAATCCATCTCTGCCCACCACCCTTTCAACGAAGTCCCCCACCCAATACCCCACCATGCATAATCCATTTGTACACAGACATAGCCCAAATGTAACGTTGTATCAACCTTCAGCAACCCGTTTTTTAGTTTGAAACCCTCAATTTCGATTCGAAACAATTGGGTTCCAATTCAAAACCCTAGATTTTTTCCTTGTTTCCGTTCAAATAAGTATTCCCAAACTTACAATTCATTGTTCCAGAGCGTAAACTCGATTTGACCTCTGTTTGGTTGTTTTGGGTCCCGTCAGCCAGCCCCTTTCTTTCTGTCTCCGTCGTTCCTTGGGTTCAATTGATATGGGGCAGTCGGCGTCATCAGTTTAGCCACCTATACTGAATCGGTTCAGCCCATATCAGGCCTGCTGTGGTAGGGTTCTATTGTCTTTTGGGTCATTTGGCAATTTGGTTTAGCCTCCATACCTGTCAGCTCAACCAGCTCCTTTCCTTGGGTCGGTTATTCTCCAATCAACACATATCCTCCAGTTCGTACCTCTGTCGTGTCAGGTTTTAGATCTTCGTTGGATCTACCACATTCAACAGCTACGCCTTCTGCTCGTACCTCTACTGTATCAGGGCTTTCCGTTTCATCATTTGCATGATCGGGCATCCTGTTTAAAAAAAAAAAAAATGTTTTTGTTAACCACTTCTCTCCTTGGCCAAGTCTGCGAATGCTTGTTTTTTTGCGTTTTTCAGGTTTGAGCAGTCGACAGGAGTAATGTAAAAGTTATGTTTGTGTGAGCAGTGGACCCCCGTCGTGTTTGTGGTGGTTATGGGACTTGTTGTGGTGGTGGGAGTTTTCAGTAGAGGCAGTTCCGTTTATTTTCGTTTTTTTAATCTGTTGATTGTTCTTGATTATTTCTGTTTCTCTGTTGTGTAGGCTGAAGCTATGTTGTGAAGCTTAGCTTCGCTAAAGTCTCCGCCTATTGGCAGTTTATACTAGCGTTTCACAGATAATGGATTTTCTCTCTATTACCAAAAAAAGGGAAGAAAAAAAAACTACATAAATTAATTTTTAAGGTTGCTCAGTTTGTCAATTTTTCAAAAGGCAAGGATAGATTATTCTTTTTGCTATGAGCCTAAACTGAGAATGGAAAACCACATATGGAAAAGCTCATCCACCTCTTTTTAACTTTTAATCTCTTAAAGTCAAAAGTGAGAATGAGTGTTGGATGCCAAATACCTAAAATGAAAAAATGGACATCTCAAAAGCGAAAAAAAAGTTTGTCAAACATCTCAGTTCATCCCCTAGACGCCTCTACAATGCGAGAAAGCAGAGTGTGGTGGAAATTTGGCTTGGTTACGTTCCAGTGCCCAGGCACAGGAAATAATTTTTTGTTCAAGTCTTTTTTGGGGGTATAGAGAGACTGTAGCAAAAATAATTTGGAGAGGGAGAATAGAGAGACTGATTTGGGGGGTTTAGTGGTTTGACTCTCTATTTTAGCCAAAAAGCTAGTTTAGCAAGGCTGATGAGGATGCCCTTAGGGATTGTATTATCACTCTCCTTGTACTCCTGTCGTTCTAAATTGCTTGTCCCTTATATTATTTTGGAATGTTCCAATTTTTAGTTCTCTTTAAAAATTCAAAACATATTTGATTCAATCTTCCAAAATAACCCATTTACCAACAACGATCATTTAATTTAAAAGTTGAAATATAAGCATTGTTGAAAATTAATACTCCAGTAAATCTATTTAATATGAATGTACCAATTGAATTCAATTATTGCACATCAACTTAGGGGGTGCTCCACTAACAAAAAAACTATTTTTTTCAGAAATCGAGACAGATCATTCTCTCACGATACATCACATAAAAAATCGTGAAAAGTCAATTTTTTCAAAAAACCACCTTAGTAAAACACCCCCTAAAAAGGTAAAATTTTAAAAAATGACAATCAATTTAAAACGGAGGGATAGTTTTTGGCGTGTCATTAACAATTCCGAGAATGCCTATAAGGCTATAACGGTTTTTTCCGCAAAAAAGGGGAAACGACCCGAGGGTGTTTTGGACAAAGCAGTCGCTTTCTCCGCCTTTTCAGTTGAAAACTGGCAGGAATCACGTTCCTTGTGGAGAGCAAACGCTCGACTCTCCTACGACATTTGTTGATGTCACGCGCCACTTTTTAACTTGAAGAAAGGTCAAATTTTTGGATAAAATTGGGAGTTATAAGCACCCCTCTCATTTATACACTACTTTCCCCACAATTTATTGGTCTTTTTTGAAAATTTCAACTTATTAACGACATATCATCAGTACACTTGTTATATCATTTTTTTTATAACAAGATGTTCGGGCCAGTTCAATAAATCATCATTGTATGTACTTAGTTTCAAAATGTGAAGGTAAAACATGTAAAAACTCACCACTTTTTGCACATTACTTTGGAATTGGGACAATAATTTTAAGACAACAAAAAGTGACAATTTTAACCAAAAAAATGGGGGATACCCTGTATACGTCTAATTTAGATACGAGGACATAAAATATAAATATCAAAACGTTTTTTGGCTTCCAATTTTACTCTTACTTATTGGGAGTTAAACGAGAAGCATTTTTCTCCAAGCATAATAGGTTATAATAGAAAAAAGCCGGTAAAACAAAATAGTACACAATGATCATGATCAACATATTAATTAATTTAATCATTTTAGTTACCATTTGAATTTTTGATTCAAGAATCATGTTAAATATTTGCTGTTATTTTTGTTAGTTTTTTTTTGGCTAATTTGCAAGAACACCCCCTAAACTATCACTTTGTTGCAACATCACCCCCTAAACTACCAAACGTGCCAACATCACCCCCTCAACTATCAAAATCAAGCAAGTTCACCCCCTCACCTTAAAACCGTTAAAACAAGGACGGAAAGTGTGTAAAAAACCAAAAATGACCCTTGCTTAAAATTAGGTTTGCAAAGGCAACAGACACTCCCATTTCTTCGTCCTCTCTCTCTCTCTCTCTCTCTCTCTCTCTCTGCAGCCACCAGAAAATGACCACCATGATCGATCTGTCAATCGATCTCGACCCATGATCGAAGAACAAAGTACTCAAATCTCTCACTTCTCCCCTCTCCCTCCCTCTCCTCTATGTTACCGAAAGTAATCGAAAACCGTTTACCAGAATCGAAAACCCAGAATCGAAAACCTTAACAGAAGATCGATCTTGCTCTATCTCACTCCTTCGCTCTCTGTTGCATCCAAATCGAAACCTAGCGAAGCCTTAACAGAAGATCGATCTTGCTCTATCTCACTCCTTCCCTCTCTGTTGCATCCAAATCGTAACCTAGCGAAGCCTTGTTGTCGACCCATCTAGATCGAAAAAGGTCTGATTCAAAACCCCAAATTTCTGTACAAAATATGTATGCATCTATGTATATTTCGTTATGGTAATCTTGTGTTCTCTCTCTACAAACCCATTTTTAATGTGACTGATGAACGTGAATGATGACTGACTGAAAGGCCATGGGTTTCATGCATGTATTTGTTTTCGTTCTGAGCCTTTGTCTCTCTACAAACCCATTTATAACGTGATTGATGGCTGAAACCCCAATTTTTTAGTGGTGTTTGACTGGATATATACTTAGTTAGTGGGTTTGTATGAAACCCTAATGCTTTGAAGTTTTCCACAGTGTTTAGGACCTTAAAAAATTGGGGATTTTGTTCTTCTTTGGAATAATATACCTGTTTGTGAATTTTGAGGGCTCTGTTTCAGTGAATATTGAAGTCAGTTTATGGGTTTGCATGAATATTATACTCAGTTAGTAGGTTTGCATGAATATTATACTGTGTGTTCATTTTTTGGTTAACATTATAGTTACTTAGAGTTTATAACTTTGTTTGTTGCACAGAAAACATGGTGGAGTTGAGATGCCTTTTGTATATTCATGTTGGAGGTCAAATTGTTAGAGGCGAGCATGTTGAGTACGTGAAGGGGGTAAGGGCTGAAAGCAAGGTAGATCCAGATTCCTTCTCCTATTATGATTTGATGGAAGTAATTCATGGGGCAGGGTATGGACAAAAAGATAACATTAGTTTGTTTTATAGAAAACCAATGTGTGACATGAATACTGGGTTAGTTCCATTGACTTCTCATGCTGATATCCTTCAAATGTTTGCAGAGTATTCTGGTAACAAGTATATGGTAATTGATGTGTATGTGCATTGCCCTAATGAGGTTGATTCTGATGAGGAGAATGAGACAGGTAGAGAGGCAAGTGTTACATGTTTGACTGAATTAGGACCTGACCTAGAATTAGGGGAAGGACAGGGAGGTGGTGATGAAGATGGAGATTTACTTGGAGAGGAGGCAGAACTAGGTGGTGATGAAGATGGACATGTAGTTGGAGGTGAAACAGAAGTAGACCCAATGGATGAAGACACCGACTCAGATTGTGAGTGGACCCCCTACTCTGATGAATCAAGTTCTTGTGCATCTTTTAGTGGGGTAGAGGAGTCTTCTGATGAAGAGCAGGAGCAACCTATTGCCTTGGTAGGGTTAGCTCACTATACCCTTGCAAGTATAAGTGATGAAGAAGTGGACCCTTGTTCTGACAGTGATGAGAACAACTTGGTTGAAGGAACTGTTGATGATGGGAAACCTAATTTCCCTGAGTTTAAAGAAAGTTTGATAAAGAACCCACAATTAATAGAGGGGATGAAGTTTCCTAATGTAAACATGTTTAGGAAATTGTTAAGGGAATACCATATAAAGGAGGGGTACTTGTTTAAATTTGTGAAGAATGAGTCTAAAAGGGTAACCGTAGTGTGTGCAAAGAAATGTGGCTTTAGACTTCATGCCTCTCCCATGTATGATGAGAGATCATTTCAAATAAAGAAGATTAACCAACAACATGAATGTACTAGGGAGTACACAAATAACAATGCAACTTCGTCATGGCTTTCCGAAAAGTACTTAACCAAACTTAGTGATGCACCTGAGACTAAGGTTAAGTCAATGAAGAAGATAGTGAGGAGAGAGTGGTTGATTAATGTTTCGAAGCACAAAGTGTATAGGGCTAAGAGGAAGGCACTTGAATTGATTGAGGGAGATCATACCCAACAATATTTGAGGTTGTGGGACTACTGTGAGATGCTTAGAAAGCAGAACCCAGGCAGTGTGGCTAAATTGAAGGTAGAAAGACCTTGGGTGGGACATGGGCCAATATTTGAAAGGATGTTCATATGTTATGATGCATGTGTAAAGGGCTTTTTAGCAGGTTGCAAGCCCTTAATTGGGCTAGATGCCTGTTTCTTAAAAGGCCCTTTTGGAGGCCAGTTGATGCATGCTGTTGCAAAAGATGGCAACAATCAGATGTTTCCTTTGGCGTTTGCTGTTGTGGAGGCTGAGACAAAAGACAGCTGGACTTGGTTCATGGAGAATTTGGTAAGTATGATTGGCAATCCAGAAGAAAGAGGCATTTGCTTCATGTCTGATAGACAAAAGGTAAATTTTTTGTTTTAAGTATTGTTCTATTTTGGTTACTTACTGCATTTGGTTTAGTAATGTAGTTGTACTAATACATGCATTGTCTTCCTTGTTCCTAGGGCTTGACACAGACATTTGCACAAGTTTTCCCTAATGTAGAACATAGGTATTGCATTAGGCACATGTACTCAAACTTCAATAAAACATACAAGGGGAAAGAGTGGAAAGATATGATGTGGGGGGCTGCATCAGTGTACACTGTCCAGGAGTTTGAGGTCAAAATGAAAGAAATTGCACATGTCGATCCTACTGCACATGAATGGTTAATGAGGGAAGAACCAAAACATTGGGCTAGGTGCATGTATGGTACAAGGTCTAAGTGTAATAGGATGGATAATAACACAAGTGAAGCATTCAATGAAGCTATCAAAGAGGCAAGAGACCAACCAATTCTGTCCATGGTGGAAACTATTAGAAGATACCTAATGACAAGGTTGCAAACTAGACTTCAAATGTGCATGGGGTGGCAGGGTAGCATATGTCCAAGGATTACAAGCAGAATGGAAAAAACGAAGAAGCTAATGGGGGAGTGTGAGGTGATTTATAGTGGGGGCACAATATTTGAAGTAATAATTGTGATGAGAAGCTTTGTTGTGGACATAGGAGAGAGAACATGCACTTGTAGGAAGTGGGATGTTTGTGGGATACCTTGTGGTCATGGAATGGCAGCAATTATTACTCACAAGGGTGATCCACAAGAATATGTTGATCAGTGCTTCCATACCAGTACTTTTGCAAAGTCATACAACTACATCATCAAACCAATTCCTGACCAAACAATGTGGGTTCACACTGACTTTGATCATATAAGTCCTCCTCCTCTTAGGAAGAAGAGTGGTAGACCAAAAAAGAGTAGGAGAAAAGGCCATGATGAACCAAAGAATCCATCAAGAGGAGTGAGAAAGCATTACACAACCCTCAAGTGTGGACTATGCAAGCAGCCAGGGCACAATGCAAGAACTTGCTCAAAAAAATCAACAAACACTACTGCTGAACAAGTATGTTTAGACACTTTGTTTTCATTAATTACTTGTTTTACTTTGGTTTGCAACATTACAATTGAATTACTGTATTTGTTGATGGACAATCAGATTATGGTGGTGGCAACAGGACCTGAGATACAAGATGGTGTAAATAGTCACACTCATGCTGAACAAGTATATTTTATAAGTGTTGTCTTTACTTGTGGAATTTTGAGCAGTTTAATTTTTCTTTTTCAACTATATGAACTGTGATTACATGGAAAAAATGTACAGTGTGTGGCTAGTGGTCGAGGAAGAGGAAGAGGAAGGGGAAGAGGAAGAGGAAGGGAAAAATCAACAAACATTGCTCCTACTGTGCTTGGAGGAAGAGCAAGAGGTGCTAACAGTGGTCCTACTCTGCTTGGAGGAAGAGGAAGAGGAAGAGGAAGAGGAAGGGGTGCTAACATTGGGGTACAAGGAAGAGCAAGCAGTGCAGGGGTTGTCATTGGTAAGGAAAAAGATGCAAACAAGGGGAATGAGAAAATGCAAGACTCAATTCATAATGTTGGCAAGGGCAAAGAACCAATGAGGATGCCAAGGGTTGGTCTGCCCAGGCCACAGGTAAATATAATTTACTTACTTTACTTTTACTCCATAGTCCAAGCTATGGAAGACAATTTCTTATACTTTGTTACATGGAATGAATGTAGGGCCATGGAATTTTTCAACAAGGCTAGGAAATGCCATGTTTGTGACCCAGCCTTCAAGGTCATCTGCTGCCTCATGTGGCAGTGGTAGTGGCACTGGTAGTGCCACAATGCCAGGCACAACTACCGTCAACCAGTACTCCCAAGGAGCAACTTCAACACCTAGTACCCAGAAATCTACCACTTGATTGCCAATGAGAACTGATTAGTATTTAATTAATTTTATGGCTTATGGTAGAAGTGAATTAGTAAGTGATTGCCAATGTGAATGGCTTATGGTAGAACTGATTCCTTTTTTTACATTTATCACTTATGGTACAATGACTTAATGTATCCTGTTATTGTGAGATGTTGTAGTACTGCATATGATGTCATATGATGTTTTTTGCCACTATTTTGCACTGCATTGAGTAACTGATACAAGGGTATGTAGTAAACATTGCATTGCATTGCATTTCATTCATGTCTACATAGTTTGCAAGCATGCATTTCCTGCATTTCATTGACATTTAAGGCAAATACAACGGCCTATTCTTAGGGGAGTGCTTGACACTTGACAAAAGCACACAAATCACAAAGACGGATACCAATATAGCCACCACTACACAAATCACACTTCCGGACTTGTTCCTTGTCAGTGTAACTGCAGTCTTTGCATGTAGAGCTTCCTTAAAGTGCACATTCATCTCAGTGAGGTCTGCTAGTTTACACAGCAGTGCTTCATTTTCTTCTTCCACCATTTTTTTCCCTGTTTCCAACTCCTCATTCATCATCTTCAACTCTTTAACTTGTCTCTCTAGTTCATCCTTTTTGGCTTGCATTATCTTGGCATATTCCAATCCTTGACGACAGGTTTCTTTATCTACCCACACGAAGTAATCGCATGCATTTTTTTTCTGAAAAAAACAAGTAATAGTTACTTGATTAGGCACATGTAGGTTGTTTGATTGAAATGGACAGAATGTACCTTATAATTTTTACATCCAAGGAACCGTCTTCCTGGATTTGCCACGGTTAGTGATGTTCTCAACACAGGCGTTTGTCGACAAAAGCACATTTCATCTCCACTGAACTCTGAAATTGTGGTGTTACTAGAACTGCTCATAGCTTGACAATTTCTGCAAAATGTGTTCAGAATCTGGGTTAAAATTAGCCTTGAAATTATGTTAAGAATGTGGGTTGAAAGGATCTGAAATTTTGCTAAAGTTTGTGTCTGTATCCAATATGTCAGTGCATCTGGGTTTGATACAATCAGGGTGTATGAATTCCATATACAATCTGGGTTTGGATTGATACAATCTGCTACAAGTATATGGAATTGAAATCTAGCTTTGATACAATCTGGGCATGTATCAACTTTCAAAATTCTGGGTCAAGTATATGGGGTTTGATACAACCTGGGTATGTATGAAGTTTTCAAATTTTGGGTAAACAAAATTCTGGGTGTGATACCCGTAATGCAGAGAGAGAGAGAGAGAGAGAGAGAGAGTGTGGTATCAAGTTTTCAAATTTTGTAAAATCTGATTTTCAAATTCTGGGTTTGGCTTTAAAATTTCTAGGCTTCGGTTTAAAAAATCTGGGTTTTGGGTTTTCTAATTTCTGGGTTTCGGTTTCAAAAAATCTGGGTTTTGGGTTTTCAAATTTCTGGGTTTCGGTTTCAAAAAATCTGGGTTTTGGGTTTTCAAATTTCTGGGTTTCGGTTTCAAAAAATCTGGGTTTTGGGTTTTCAAATTTCTGGGTTTTCAAATTTATGGGTTTCTGGGGGTATTCAAATGGTTTCCGTAAGAGAGAGAGAGAGAGAGATTTACCTGGGTTTGTTTCCAATCGGATGTGTAGAGAGAGAGAGAGGGAGAGGGAGAGAGATGCAATGACAAAGAATTTGATAAATGGGGAAATGGGTTGTTTATATACAGCTTGCCATCCCATGTGAGGGCATTTTTGGGTTAAATTTTTTGTTTCCGTTAACTTTATCACTTTTCCGTCCAATTCAAGCCTTCTTTTTAACAGAATTGGATGGAAGGGGTGAACTTGCTTGATTTTGATAGTTGAGGGGGTGATGTTGGCACGTTTGGTAGTTTAGGGGGTGATGTTGCAACAAAGTGATAGTTTAGGGGGTGTTCTTGCAAATTAGCCTTTTTTTTTGGGGGGGTAAACCTTATTTTTGTTAGTTGCACCTATGATCAAATAATTCATTCTGATGATTAATCATGTAAAACCTGACATTGTTATGTAATTAAACTAATTTATTCTATGGATTTTTCAGTCACATTCGTTGGACCGGCTTATGTAACTGAATTGTATAAACTTTTTTCATAATTGGTACATATTCTTTATTTTTTAATACCTCTCTATGAGATGTATGATTAATTCAAAAATATTTTGATCAGAATTAGTACTCTCTTCGGGAAAAGGCTACAATACACACCCCTTATTTGGGTGTGTATGATACACCCCCCTGTAAAAGTTACGATTTTTTTGGAAAAGTTACAATTTTTTTGTAAAAGTTACGAATTTCTTTTGCAAAAGTTACGAGACACACTAAAATGTTACGAATCATATAAAATGTTACGAATCATATTGCTAAAAAGTTACGAAAAATTAAAAAATGTTACGATTGTCGATGAGGTGGCACAATCTGAACCTTACAATAGGTGCATATGGTACACCCAAATAATGGGTGTGTATTGTAGCTATTTCCCTCTCTTCGTCCTCCTTTTTTTTTTTGGGTCGTAATTTGTTTGTCTCCATTTTGACTTTTTCATGTTCCAAATTGTTTGTCCAATTTGAAGTTGACTCATAAAAGTTCAAGTATTGTCCTTTATCTTTTAAACAAAATACTGCACTTCAAAATAAATAGTATATATATATACGGCAATTATCCAATCAAGGATCCCGGATTTCCCGGATTGAAGCATTTTGATGCTTTTAACGATTGTTTTTGGGAAATCCGAGCCGTCCAATGTGTTCAAAAGGTGTTTTCCAAGGTCCACGCGGGAAATCTTCAAAAAAAAATACCGGGAAGGGCTTGATCCAAGCAGTTTTTCGCAAAAAATGTACATTTACAGTTTTGCGAAAAACCGCTTGGATCAAGCCCTTCCCGGTATTTTTTTTTGAAGATTTTCTGCGTGGACCCTTGAAAACACCTTCTGAACACATTGGACGGATCGGATTTTCAAAAAAATATCGGGAAGGTGGAGTCCCGGATGAGATCCGGACTCTATATATATATATATATATATAATTTTCTAGTAGGGACCCCGTAAATAAGAAAAAATGTAATTTTTTCACTTAAAAAATTGTTTTTGGGAAATCCGAACCGTCCAATGTGTTTAAAAAGTGTTTTCAAAGGTCCACGCGGGAAATCTTCAAAAACAAATACCAGGAAGGGTTTGATCCAGCAAGTTTTCGCAAAAACTGTATATTTACAGTTTTGAGAAAAACTGCTTGGATCAAGCCCTTCCCGTTATTTTTTTTAAGATATCCTGCGTTGACCCTTGAAAACACCTTCTGAACACATTGGGCGGTTCGAATCGTAAAAAAAATGCTCGGATCATGGAGGTCTGAAAGTCCGGATAGGAAGCGCTCTCATATATATACACATATACATATACTGTTATTTAATACTAAAAAAAGCAAGGATAAATCCAAGAATTTTACTATGCAGGGGCAAATTTTTTTTTTTCCAAAATATTTTGTAGAGGCGAGTAAATATAATTCATAGGGAAAATATTTTATTAATATCTAATACTAGAGGGTTTTTTTTCCTTGTAGCGGTGACCGCCCCTACTGGGCCCTCTAGTTCCATCCCCGATAAAAAGTGAGGTATAATATTAAAAAATTAAAGGAAACGGATGGTGTAAAATTTGTAAAAATAAAATGAATACAACCAAAAGTAAAAATAACAGCAGAGCCCCCCCATTTCCAAAAGTGACCTGTCAAGAACAAAAAAAAAATGGAGCACTAGTCAAAACGAGGACAGAGTTATGCGGAATTCACGTGGGGGTAGAGAAAAAATGAGAGAAGCGTGGGAGTAAAACGCCTTTCCTGTTTTACCCAGAAGACCCTCACGTGGGACCAAACATGTCATGCTGGTATACACGTGGTCTCACATACCCCCATGCACACACACACACACACACAATTATCATCAATCTCTTTGCTTTTGGTGGGCCCCCACTCCATCCAGTCGTGCGTGTTCTCTTTGTTTGTCCCTCTCTTTCCCGACACTCTCTATCCGCGACAATCATTTGAACTCCACCCCCTCAATAAACTCCCTTATCGCTTACCTTTTTTTGCCTCTTTTATCAACGCTCCACGACGCGCGTGAATCACCTCGCGAAACAAGAGCCGTCCGATCTCATGGTGTCTATTTCTCATCAAAGGATATCAGGGAGTGTTCCACTAAGGTAGTGGTAGTTTTTTGAAAAAATTGATTTTTCACGATTTTTTATGTGATGTATTATGAGAGAATAAGCTGTCTCGGTTTTTGAAAATACTATTTTTTTTAGTGGAACACCCCCTAAGCATCAAAACACTGCCATGCAACGGAATGACCCCTCAATAATTCATCACGGCTGACTAGAGGTGGTAAATTACTAAGGGGGTGTTCCGCTAAAAAAAACCAGTTTAGTTTTAACTCAAAAATTACTCCATTCCGCTAACAAAAAACCCACAAAAAACCAACAAAAAACTAATTAATTCCACTAACTTAAAAAAAACCAAAAAGCCAAAAAACTAGTTTGTAGAACAAGTTAGTTTTTTTTGCAAAACTAAAGATCCAAAAAACTAGTTTGTGGAACAAGTTAGTTTTTTTGCAAAACTAAAAACCAAATAGCCAAAAAACTAGTTTGTGGAATAAGTTAGTTTTTTTGCAAAACTAAAAACCAAATAGCCAAAAAACTAGTTTGTGGAATAAGTTAGTTTTTTTGCAAAACTAAAAACCAAATAGCCAAAAAACTAGTTAGTGGAACAAGTTAGTTTTTTTTTTTGCAAAACTAAAGATCCAAAAAAACCAAAAAACCAAAAAACAAGTTGGTGGAACATGGCCTAATTAGACGTAAATTGGTGGGTTGGGTTACTAGAAAAATAAAAAAATTATTAACTCGAAAAGATAATTACTAGAACAGAAAAAATTATTAACCAGATAATAGTAGACATGTTAATGGATCAATTCATACCCAATCCAACCTATTTTTTCCCTCCGTTATTTACCCTTCCGTTCTCCATGAATAAACCTCCAAAAAAAATAAAATTTGGTGTATTCCTTCCATGAAAACATAAGGGGGGGTTTCATTAACAAAAAATAGTCAAAACATGTCATTCTCTCACAATACAGCATATAAAAAACTGTGAAAAACCAGTTTATCGTAGAAGTTGCCTTAGTTGAACACCGCCTAAGTAATTGCAATTCAAATCAATTACCTATGCATAAAGCTGATGGAGAATGTTGAACGGGACTTCTGTGAAAGACTTGTCATCGCCTATAATGGTTCACGAGTGGGCTATTGAGTGATTTATCGCTCATGATGTTATTGTTGTCTGTGGTATTTCACATAAGACAATGAAGATGAAACTAAAGGAGAAGGTGAAACCGATGGAGAAGCTTTTAGGAGAATAATGTTGTCAGACCATGTACCTTTTGTAGTTGTCGCTCTGTTCATTTTGGAAAATTTAGTTGTAATCTTGTTCTGGATTTAATCTTTTTTGGCAGGCTAATGAACTCTAATTTTGCTTCTACTGTTTTTTATTTACTGAAATCCTTTTAAAAAATTATTTAAATAATGTTTCCAAAAATCGGGATATTACAAGGAGACCACACTAAAGTAAAATTAAACTCGATCGAATATCAGTAACTTCTTAATAAAAAAAAATTGCTTAAAAATTCTCCATTGAGTATTGGATGTTTAGGGCGTTCCACTAAGAAAAAACAATTTTTTTTTTCAAAAATCAAGATAAGTAATTCTTTCACAATACATCATATAAAAAATCGTGAAAAGCCATTTTATTCTAAAAATATCCTTAGCGGAACACCCCCTAAGCACCAACTATCATTTGATTGACAAGAATTTATTCGTCAACAATGCTATGGGTACACCTAAATTGCACCCCATATGCACACCAAGGTGATATGGCAGACAAGGAGAAACCTATCATTTCAGGTAAGTCACACATTGTGCTTCTTCTTGTCTGTCACATCACCTTAGTGTGTATATGGGATGCAAGTTAGGTGTACCCATATTATTTTTGTTTATTCATATATAATCTCCCAACCAATGAATATTTGAATTAACTGTTTTAATCATCGAAGACAGACTCGAATGATAATGATTGTTATTTTCGAAGTACGAAAAAAAAAGAATGATAATTTTGAGAAGAATATTTTGAGAAATATTTTTGAGATAGTGTTTGGATGAGTTTTTGGAAAAAGTAATAATTAGAGAGAAATGTAATAATTGGAGAGAGATAGAGAGATAAATGAAAATAATGATTGGAGAGAGAGGTATGAGTAGAGAGAAAAATGTGATTAATGATTAGAAAGATGAGAGATGAAGAAATAATCTTTTTAATTTTTTTTTTTTGGAAATGTGAAGTGAACACAGTGAATGATTGTGAAATTGCGATTCACCCCTTCCTTGGTTGTGAAATGACGGAGTTGGGCTCTGCAAGGATGAGATAATGATTGGGGGGCTTTTTGAAAAGGCATAGTTTAATGAAGAGCATGATTATTATGCCTTAAAAAGGACGGAAGAGCATGATTATTGCGATTGCGAAATGTAATAATCATGTTTACTTTAGTCCTTAGTTTGTTTGTATATTAATTGTAGGGAAGTGGCTCAATTATTGGGCGACACAACGCATGCGTGGTGGGCTTGACAAAAGAATGGTCTACCCATCATTTTGTCATCCACTTTCAAGGCTTTCTTTCTTTCGTATATTTGATTTGATTTGACAACCTATGATCACCCGAGGAAAAGATTATTCACTGCTCAGGTAGACAGTAGCGGAGTTAAAAATTGAAGTCAGAGTGGGCTGATTTTTGAAAAAAATTTGGTTTGATGATTTTAGTCTTTCGAGTTTTTATGTGATAATTTTGATAAATTGAAAAATTAATCTCGAGTATTGTTTTTATCATATCATTCAACAAACATATTATCATTTTTGCATTGTATCATTCACCATAGTTTAGGGATAAAGATATGGGTACCGAACAAAAGGTACCGAAAATGAACCGAGCGCGCACACGGGGGATCTACTTTTGGATCCCACACGAGTGATCCGAACCGTTCATTGTTCTTAGAACATTTTTCCGAGGGGCTCCACCAAATTTCAGCTCAATCGGACGATTGGAAGTGCTCCAACCAAAAGTCCCACCGTTCCAACCAAAAATTAAAAAATGTTCTAAGAACAAAGAACGGTTCGGATAACTCGTGTGGGACCCAAAAGTGGGTCCCCGAACGCGATCAGTACATTGTCTGTCCCTCCCCTTCTGTACCCATATCACTGTCCATAGTTTGGTGTTCTCGAAATAAAAATTATTCTTACTTTTTAATTATTTTTGAAATTTATATTTTTTTAAAAATACCTAAAAGAAATATGTAAAATATACTCTAAAATAGAAAACCGGAGGGGCCGGGTCTACCCAGCCCGTACATGCCTCCGCCCCTGCATGGAGCATTTACCCGGAGAAATGATTGGTGAGGAGAACTCTAAAGCACCGCTATAAAAGAAACAAATAATCTCTCACACAAAAGAGGCTAGTACAAATTTTATAATGGGGCAAACGATATTAACTGGATTTTCCTGAAAAACTGAGTTTAATGTACAAACAATCAAATATGGTGTGTCCATCTCTAGCCAACCTTGTTGATTCAAATATTTTCGTAAAAATATTTTTGCGTGGACTGAGCTCTAAAAATTAAATGATTTTATCACGAGAGAGGGTCGAAAAAAAAAAGGCCAAAAGAAGCTTCAACATGATCGTCCAATCTCAAAATTGGATTAGAGTGGTAAAAGTTACCTTAATTATTATAAAGTAGGTTTGACGCATGATAGTGAGCAAAACCATTGACAAAATTATCAGCCTGTTTCCTTTCTCACAATTAAAAAAAGTATATACAAACCTATTTATTAAAGATTATAGTTTAGTGGTAAACATATTTTGTATATATCCCGGGAAGGTTAAGAATTTCAAATGAAACTTATTAAGGATTTAAGATTTTCAAACGAACACGTTACCCTTAATCCGACATAGGCTTAGCTCAACTGACCGTGTAGTTCTTTTGGAGGTGAAGGTAAGGGATTCGACTCCTTGAACAAGAAGTCTGCCACGTGATTTTATTTATTTATTGTAATCGTCGCCTGCCATACCAGCAACTCTACAGTTTACTAACATAATAACGAAATTGTTCGACACACGAAAATGCGTATTAACCCACTCATTGATTGTAGTAGTATTATTTGTTAAGAGGAGGAGTAAAACTCCCAACTTCAACCTATTGGCACGAGGGGAAATTAGGTAGATATCACATTCATTCATGTTAGATGACTAGACTCATTTAGTTCCCACTTACACCAAATGTGAAGAAAATTAAAATCATTTCGTACAATAACTACCCAATGCTTTATTAGTACAACCACAGTCTCGACTTGTCACAACTTTCGTTGTTTTTCTTTTTCTTTTTTCCCTTTTTTTCTTCTTCTTCTTTTTGTATTGCAACTTTCGTTGGTTCGAATCACATAAATTAGGGGTGCACTCATAATGATTGGACAACCACCCAACAATTGTCTATCCAATAATATGGCAATCCCCTTCATAATCAACCATGCACAATACATTGGGGTTGGCTCATAAGTTGATCAGGAGTATTTCGAATCTCTTCACTTGTGTACGGGTATTATTTTCTCTGTATATGTCGCTACAAAAAAGAAAACAAAAATTTTAGCCTAGAGGACCCCTGGTTATCCAGAAAATGGGTCTTGCACTCTTGATACAATAAGTACAAAAAAATATTTAAAAATACTCCATCTGTCTCATTTTAATTGCTCTCTACGAATATTTGTGTCATTTTCAACTGTTTATATCTTTTTTATTTGTAGTGTTTTTATCGGTTTTGATTTTTTTATTTTATAAAACTAATTGAGATTGGAGTATCAAATAAGATAAATATTGCATATAAAATACGTTATAGATTGAAAACTATAAGAGTTTTAAAAATATACGCATAACCGTAATGAGCAATTAAATTGGGACGGAGAGAGTATGCATTTCAGTGTACATTATACACTTTTCAATATATATTTACAAATTACACATACTATTATATTTTTTTTTACATATTTCAACAAATACTTTTTACACTGTAACGTAAGCCTGCTAGGTTTTTTTTAGCATTTTTGTATTATTATTATACCAATGGTACATTTATTTATAGTAACATTAAATATGGGCGCTTAAATTAATGATGGTGATTAGGAGGAGAAGTGGTAATTTCGTGAGTGGTTTCCGACAAGATGTCGGGTGATGATTAGGTGTCCCCACGGGTGCGTGATAGCTGTCCCACGTGTTCCCTCACCCCAATAATGGATCTGCTGTTTCACAGCCATACCCCACAATACGCCAATCATCATCCCCCCACTTCCGTACGAGGCTACTCCTCTCCCCCCCCCCCATGTGATTTCCCACGTGAACACGGTCCCCTTTCCTCGTTCCATAATTTCTTCCATCAATTTACCATGCTGCCCCTTCAATATTCTTATTATTACTATGTAGTATTATAGAGTGAGTTTCCACTATCATATTTTTCATATTTTCGTCTAGTTAAAATATGAGTTCGAGAATACTGAAAATATCAAAATACCAAAAATATTTTTAATAGAAATTAGCCCTAATGCAATAATGTGTTATATTTGTCGTTGATATATTTTAATTTTATCACCTTGAACTCAAATCCTGAACCAACTAAGAAAAACTATAACACTTCAATTCAAACACAAGTTTTCCTTCAATTACATTTTTGAACCAAATTAAACAATAACAACAACAATAACAACAACGAGCTTCCTGTACTGCAACACACCCTTGTCTGCGTGTTTCGCGTTGGCGATGGGGATGTGGTCCGCTTCTTGTTCTTTGAGCAGGGAGAGTAGGGATTGGTTCTGGTTCATGCATTTGGTAAAGGCGAAAGGAGAGTAAAATGGAGGAGAGATAGTGAGCGAAGGTTAATGCAGAGAGAGGAAGGGAGGAGAGAGGAGTTCTATCAAGACGCTGCCATGAGTGTCCCTTCGCCTTAGCAGAAGTTCAAATTCCCTATGCGAGAAAGGGGTACGATTTCTAGTCAAATTACTCATTTGGATTGAGCATTTTGGTGAAAAATATTGAAGAGAAAAGTACAAAAAAGAAATGTATTAATTGGAGAAAAAAAATACAAAAAGTATTTTGCCACGAAAGGGCTTCCATTTCTTATTTTCCCTTTCTCACCGTTCAAAGGGACTGTAAAAATGACAAAATAAACATTACTTTTTATACTTCATTTATTTCTCAATGAAAAAATAAACATTACTTTTTATACTTTATTTATTTCTCATACATTTCAATACATTTTCAAAATCTTTAACGACTGGGAATTAAATGAGCCCCAATAATCTATCTAGCTCTCCATTATTGCAGTCATGTGGATTTACGTGGCGCACAATATCCTATCAGTTGGTGCCTCCCTTATACTCATATGCACATGGGCAGGGTTCGATTCCCGTAAGCACCCATCCCCCTCTCTAACTCTCCTAGGATGGATAAAGTAGATTAGAATTAACGAATGACAAAAAAAAAAAAAAAAAACGACAGCGCAACTAGAGTATGGGTGTACCCCCACGTGCAGTTTTCGGTCAAAACTACATTTGGTCCACGGTCAAAACTCCCGATAACCTAATTCGATCATCATTTTCCATCATTTGGTTCTCAATTGTTTAATCAATTCGTGCTTAATGTTTCCTTCCTCGCGCCTTCCTTTACCGTTGGAACCGGTAAACCAGCACACTGTGTCTCACGAACCGTCTATATTGCCTTCTATGGTGCTTGACTTCGGTTTTGGATCTCTTTAGACTTCGGTGCATGTGGGGACCTTTTAGTTGTCCTATTATTAGTATTATATTTTAATTTTTGTTTGTATAAATTATAAAGAAAGGTCTCCACAAAACTGTTACACCATTATATAAAGATGATATTTTGTTATTAATTTATAAATATATGTGATTAGGTCTCTCGCATTATGAGTTCTGGGTTTGCCACTTTCCATAACGTTCACCTTGTTGTTTTAAGCAAACTGACTTGATGATGCCTCAGAGTTTTCACGAGGCAAGCATGCTTGCTAGCGATTTTCAATTTCTCATGTCACAATCAACACGTAGGAAATACCTTCTTGTTTAGATGTAACTTGACGCTCAGGTCCTATCGAAATGCTTGAGCTTGACAAGACATGACACTACGATTCTTTAAGTCGCCTAGAGGACTGTGTGTGATATTATAACGCCCTGTTTGTTAAAGGGATATGTATATGAGGGGGGAAGTGGGATATAATAAGAGGGGGATATAGGGGTGGATATGGTTAGAGGGGTATTATTTTAGAAGGGGAGATTAAAAGTTATTGTGTTTGTTTTGTTGTTGTAGAAGAGGGATATAAGAGGTTGGATAATGTAAAATTCCTAATTTGTCCCAAGTAAATAAATCAAAAAAAAGAAAAGAAAAATGGCAATTGGTGAGGTGTGGGGCTGCTGGGGCATGTGGCAGTGGAAGAGTTTGACTTTGGCCTCACCCATCTCTCTCTGCGTCATGTATGGCAGTGGTGGGGCTATGGGTTAATGGGTAAATGGGAGCCGGATATAATATAGAGAGGGTGGGGGGTGCCTATAAATAATCCCTCTGTGGAGGGATATACATATCCCAGCCAAATCATATCCGGGTGGGGAAATGCAAACAAACACAGCATATGTTCAAGCTGGATATGTATATCCCCCTCTTCTCTATATCCCCCTCCTATATACCCCTGCCAAACAGGGCGTAAGGGTTTCCACCACCACACATTCACGTTGCAGTTGTTCAAGAGAGTTAAATTTTATTTATTTTTTCTTTTTTTCAATCAAATATAAAGGAAAAAAAAAAAAGAATTGTACCATTAGGCCCATCGTAGTCCAACCTCGCAACTATTGGAATAGTTATTTCAAAATTTTCATGCGAACAGCTATCATTTAGTCATGTTAGCTAAACATTCACACGTGCACGTGCATGTGAGGGCATTGCCAAGAAAGGGGCTAAGCTCTGCTTGGATATTCGTGTGTGTGATGTGGCATCCAAGTTGGCCCCACTTCTCTGTCTGGCCCATGTGACTGGCTGAGCTGGTCACCATGTGTTAATCGTTAACAGGATCCCATCTTCAAATCGGTGTCTCAGTCAAAATAAACTAAAACATACCGCAAATTAAAACAAAGACTAAAGGCTGGGCTTGCACGTGCAGGGTACGTGGAAATATGTATGTATGTCGGTAATCATATACTAAGATTGTGCGTGCGTAGTTGGATTTTGTATCAATTGACATGTTTTCATGGACAACTTTTTTATTACCGGACATTCAAACCAGCTTTTGCGTACCTCGACAATCATTGAACCGGGAACCATAATAAAAAAAACATTTATTAGTATTCTATTGATCTAATTTTTTTACTTAGTCCTCTAACAAATGAATCTGAATAAATAAAATGATTTTGATTATTGAAATGCGACTCTGAATGAGCACGCCTTTGCGAGCATTGAACAAAATACTTGTCGGAAATACTAATCTATAAATCGCGCGCGAATGACAGATATTATACAACAATTTTGCAGTTTAATCAGTTATAAATAATATATGAGATCACTGGCTTAGCTGTTACCTAATCATTTTGCTAATTTCATTTTCAATCATTAATTTCATTGCTTGATAGGATGATTCTTTTCCAGTCATACTGTGGATCTATAATCTACAATTTAATATTTAGCATAAGATTCTAATTTTGAGGCCAATGATAATGACTCACCAAATTCATTTTAAAATTTTTGTGGAGTAATTTGGGAAACATTGTGGACCATGGAATTAATATCTTTGCTTTGCTTGTTTTAGTAATGTTTGCTTTGGAACTGTTGGCATGGATGATAATGGAGTTATTGCTCTTTATTTAAGTAGTTGTAATTTATTAGCAAACAGGGATAGACGAGAAAAACTTGCATGCAGATGCAGATAGGGTACTCGTCGCCGCATCCAAGCCGTCTAAACGTGTTTTAGACGGCCCAGATTTGTTGGGGTAAATTTGTCCCCATAATTTAGAAAAATGCCATCCTTAAATCTGAGCTGTCTAAAACATGTTTGAACGGCTCGGATTCGTTGATGGGTACCACGGGCGGTAAATGCGAGGAGGAAATTTTTTTCCCTTTCTAGAGCCTGTTTAGGAGATAAAATTTTCCATTATTGCCGAAGGTTTGCAAGGTTGGTCCCAGTCACAGATAAAGTACCATAATTAAAACGTCGTATGTGTGTCTACATAAAATTTCTTACCTAGACAAACGATAAAACTTAAGGATTTGGTAACTTTTCTTATTTGTTTATTGTTCTCACGACATTTCTTAATTTACATCGATCTTGACAGAAAAAAAAAAAAAAAAAAGACTGCGGAAGGAACCTTAATATAGTTCACATAATACTGTAAATAATCCTACCAATCTACGAAAACAAATTTCGAAGAGCTGAGCATGAAATCTCTATTATGAGGTAAATTAATCCTGGAGGTTTCACGTTCGATCAAGTCCAAGGCCAAAACATACATGAAGTTTTTGAGGGTGTCACCGTGATACATCGATTCACAGGCTCATCAAAAATTGAAATTCTTTCTCGTAAAAAAAGTAGTAATTAAAATAAAAATTAATTACTATGAAGATGTCTATTATGTTTGGATACCAGCTGGTAAGAGAAGGATGATTGCCAACTGAGCTTTAGCTCATTGGCGTGCTCACTGTCTTCCTCAGTGGAGGCGTGAGTTCGAGCCCCACGAGGGGTAGTGCAGGGTCTAGGGCTATGGACAGCCTCTGGACTCCTCTGTGGACTAACTCACTAACCCTACTAACTCCCCTTCCCCCGCTGATGTATAACATATGGCAAAAAAAAAAAAGAAGAAGAGAAGGATGATTATTATGGTAGTTTTTCATATATTTGATTTATGTATATGTATATAAATGAACTTTTAACCCAAAATGGAATTATCCAGTTTCACATTAGTTAGAAAATCACCTCTTCTGTCTCTTCATTTTTTTCATGATCAAAATAGCTAGTTTTGAGTCTGCATTTTCTAATGACAACCAAAAAAGAAAAGACCATCTTTTGTAGCCAGGGAATTTCGAGGCAACACCGGGCCGTGTAGCCTATGGATATGGGCCGTGAATGCAGAATGAACCCAACAGGTGCTGGCTGCATCTGACTATAACTTGATCCAAATAACACGCCCATCAGATAATCAGGCCCAATATCTTGCGTGACATTGAACAATAATCTTTGCAGCAACCAAATGGGGACCGGAAAGGTCCGGTTTTGGCATTTTGGTTCTATCTGGACCAGTTTTGATGATAGGAACTACCTAAACGATGGAGCTTATTAAGTTCTCCTGTGGCTAAATTTACAAAAACTGGTTTTTTGTTTTTTTTGTTTTTATTAATTTTTTTTGCATTTGTTAGTTTTGCGTCAAGATTTTGTGGTTTTTGGATTTATCTCGTCGAGACGAATCCAAAAAGTATAAAATTATGGTCAAAAGTAATAGTTTTTTTAATAAAGCTGAAAATAAACCAAAATAAACAAGTTTTTTGGATTATTTTCTTCTTTATTCACAAAAATTTAAGTTTAACTAATAATTTTATACTTTTTAGATTCCTCTCGTCGTGACAAGCCTAGAAACCACAAAAAATCAACCGATAACTAACAAATGCAATTTTTTTTTTGAATAAGGACAAAACGAAAAAAAAACCACAAAAATCAGTTTTTTCAAATTACCCAAAGGAGGCCTAAGATTATACCAAAAATTGTATTCATCAAATATCAATCGATATGTTTTGGAATACACTTTATCTAAAAAAGCAGGCTAACAGTAAATCATGTTGAGCCTTGCATTGCTAAGTAGGCAGGGCCGGCTCTGAGTTTCTTGAGACTTAAAGCAAACTTTTTGAAGGAAAAAAAAAAAGGGCCTTCAATCTTTTTTGCATAGTGAATGATACTTGAGAAAGAAAAAACATTCATAAGGAAGGCAATGCAATAATTTGAGACCATAAGTACCCATAATCAATAGCCATTACAATACATTAAAAATTGTCATTTAAAGATTACTCTTCTCGCGTTTTTAGCAGCAAAAGTACTAATTAAACTTGCATAATTAAGTTTCTCCACCATAGCCTTTTCAATAGACAACATAGCCAATCCGTTCGGTCTCTCTTGTGACATCGTCGATCTAAGATAAGTTTTGATCAACTTTAACTTCAAAAAACCTCTTTTACTAGAGGCAACTGTAAATTGGAATAGTCAACAGTATTCTGTATGCAATTCACACATTCAGAAAAACAAACTATCCATTGTCTTCAAGTAATTGAGCACATCAATGGGTTTTCTTAGCTTTTTTGGTAAAATTTCTCTCAAGACTTTCAATATCGAACATAATCCTTCCCATCAATATCAGAAAGCTCATCTCTTTTCAAAATATCTTCAAGATTACATTTGGGCCCTTTCACTTGGGCCTTATTTTAAATTAGGCCGTCAATTTTTTTAGACAAATTAAACTTAATTTTTTTATTGATACCTAGTAACTATATGGACCTATATTATTGGGGCCCCAAAAAATAGACAAAATTTGGAGGCTTAAAGCGGTTGTTTTACGGGTTTTAGCCCAAAGCCGGTTCTGTAGGGGGAGTAATAAATTGTGTCGGACATTAGCTCCGGTTCGACCTTAACTAGTTTATATGCTTGGACATTGGAATCAAGCCAACCCAACTCAAGGAATGCCATACCGGTTTGTAAGTGAAAATTTTCATTAAATACTGATTCTAGAAATTCCTTTAGAAAAAAATATGATGTAAAAGTTAAATCCTTACGATTTCTAAGCCCACTGTTCTACACAAAACTAACGTCATCATAATGAAAAATGGTCACAACCAATTGTACCATTTAATCACATGGTAAAATTTTGTACGAGTATATTGGTCATTGCTTTTTTGATTTTTCTATTAAGGCTGAATTCCACTAAGGTATTTTTCATATTCTTGGGTTACAAGTTGTCAAATTAAACAGTTCATTCTCTTCAGATACATCAACTGATTTGACAAGTTGTAGTCTAAAAATTAATACTGAAAATATAAAAAATACCGTAATGGAAACTCGCCCTTAAACTAGGATTAAGTCAATAACAATAATAAAACCAAGCTCAACAAGTTGGTCATTTCCATACCTAGAACCATTCATTGATCATTGACCATGACGTTCAAACCTATAGGAACAATCATAGCAATGATTTAGACGAATTTGCTTGTCGAATTTGGAATATCAGTCGTTTGACAATAAGACATTTCTTTGGCAATTGGTTTGTTTGATAGGCTATTTGAAAATGAATACTACAAACGTAATTTTGTCAAGTATACATCCAATAGCTAGTGCTAGGCATACCAAAAATCCAAGTCAAAAGGGAAAAAAGAAATCAATGGAGATGCATTATTATGCACGCTCTACTCATTTCCAATCTCATAATCTTATGTTGTGTTTACACCAAGAAATATGAGGTTTTTGGGTGTTTTGAAGTTTTTAAAAATTATTTTTGCAAAATCCGAACCGTCCAATGTGTTTAAAATGTGTTTTTAAAGGTCCCCGCGAGAAATCATAAAAAAAAAATAATCTGAAAGACCTTGATCCGAGCAGTTTTTCACAAAAACTGTACATACCCTTAAAAACACGTTTTAAACACATCAGACGGTTCGGATCATAAAAAAATATCGGGAACGTGGAGGTCCGGAGTCCCGGAGTCCGGACTAGAAGCTTGCCCTACACACACACACACACACACACACACACACACACACACACACTAATAACGTAAATAATGGAATAAATAAGGGCATAAAGTTCTGAATATCCAATGTCGGGATGTAAACATAAGTATTCAAATCCCATAGGATAGCAACATAAGTACGTAGAATTTTCAAATAGGATGCCTAATTAAATTTCTCTTATTATAATTATTGAAAACTAATCAAATAACAAATTCCGATCCAAATTTCACCGGAATTGTAATTTAGAGTTCATGTTTTGTGAAAACAACACAGCTACGGGTACGCAATCTCACGTATGCCATATGCATGCAACTCATTTCACCCGTCCATTTCGGAAATCAATGGTTCGGATTTTAAATAAACTATTCATGTGAATAGTTTAAACTCTTTGTGCGAATAGTTTATTTAAAATTTAGATTGGCAATTTTTTTTTTGGACGGTTCAGATACACCGTCCGTACATTTGGCGTACGCAAGCATGCGTACTTGTAGCTTTTTTGTTTGCAAACCAAATCTGGCCCTTCGAGTCTAGAAATGCTGGAGAGAGTGAAAGATCTTCTCTGATTAAAAAAAAGTCTCAACATTTGATAATCATAGAAATAGGAGAGGAGGAGAAGGGGGAAGAGGAAGAGATTGTCGACTGCCTGGGATGGGATCTTCCTCCTTATAAATGTTGAAGAGAGTGAGAGATCTCGGTTAATGGCTCATGATTATGCTTAAATATTGTTTGTATTCAAGTTTCAGATCAATATGACTTGTTTTTTCAAACATAACACTATACTAGCATGAAACCCGTGCTATGTACAGGGCAATTAATAATTTTGATATTCAAAATATATCCACAAATAAAATAAAGGATTGATCTATGTACCCCTGATATAGCCAAAAACCATTGGGTTTCGCTGGATTAGGGTGTTCATTGGTACTTTTACTCTCCATAGTTTTTTCATTTTTTTCCCTCCAAAAATCTTGCCCCCTCCTTCTTTATCTTGTTTTACCTATAAGCTAGATAAAAATCAGTCAAGTAAAACTTATTGCTGAATTATCCCATAGACACTTCACCCACAACTCTAATAGCGGCAACAGTAAAGGAAGAATAGTAGATAAATAGGAGGGCTTGCAATGGCTAGTGCGAAATCTAAAATTGAACATTTATGTATAAAAAAATCGTTCTTAACCTGCCTATTTTTGGAGAATCATAGTAGCTTTTTAAAATTATGAATTATTTGTTGATTTCACATGAAATTCATAAATTATCATATTATTAGTTAGATTATCTCAAGTTTGTAGAAATTTCAACTTTTATATAAATATAGGTGTATAGATATTGCCTGCTTAAGATTTGGGAGGGAAAATCAAGCTGTTTATATTCCCTTTTCAAACTAATATTACATTTCAACATTTGTCAGTTTGTACAAATTTCGTCATCTCTAATTTTCTGAATATGTGAGTTAATGAGATACGTATGTCAATCATGTATACTACAATTAAAACAATCAATTTTTTTTTGGACATCTTTTCAAGTTAGGAGTATGCAAATAACAACCATAACAAATGTTCAAGGTATATATAATGGGGGAATACAAAAGAAAATCTACAGTTATCATATTGTATTCAATTGAAGAAATCTACAAAAATATTGCCCTAAGGAGAATTGGTGAACAAATTGTGAATGATACATAGAGTTATGGAGCATAAAAGACCATATGAGGTTTTGTGGAATATACTGCTTGAGATGTAGTATTTGGAAATTACCTAATTGGCTTTTTCCTTTGCTTATCTAATTTCCTACTCAGCAAATTTTGTTTGAAATTTGAAGTTAGTCAATGAATTGTTTTCTTTACAATAACTCGATTTGGCATTGTCACCCTCTTCGGATGAGCTACCTTCTACAATAGGATTTTCTTTTTCAAAATTATTTGTTTAAGATTAATTATCTTGCACCGAATTAAGCATTGACACTTGTCGCTCCTATGGTCCTTCTCGCGAAAACCCATTCTGCAATGTAAGTGGGTAAAAATTAGCAACAATTGAGAAGAAGAAGAGTTATAAAATAACTGAACCATTTTTGTCTAATCCTAATAGCTCGAGAATCCTTGATCTATTTTGGAATCCATGGCTAGTGATAAATCATAATTTTCAACATTTCTTGGATGATTTTCTTTTTTACAATCAATATGATTATGATGATCAGGAGTTTTTATTCACTCTTGTGAACAAATGAGTCTAATTTTTGTACATTCGAAATCTGTTTTTCTATTCTAAATCTATTTCCTTGACATACGCAGTAGCCTTAAGTTCAATATATGCAAGCAAAGTTAAACAAATCTATGATACGGGACACCATACTATTTGGGCGTTATCTTCTTATGTGCTGACATCGAAGAGAAATATGAGATCAAATACGGCTCCGGAGCTAGCATAGACAGTACCTTGGAAAGAGGTGAAAAAGTAATTAGTTGATGGTACTCACTTCATTTTAAAGCACAATACAATCACTTCAAAATAGTGCATCAAAGCTCAACATGCGTAGGTTAATGAAAATTAAAAAAAGATATACGCAACATTTAAAAATTTGGCCATACAGATTTATTAGACCTCAAAATAGTTACTTTAAAAAAATTATTTAAAACAATCTGTGAGGAAAAAAATACTGGCAAAGAGCTCATCGATTTCTCGTATAAGAGAAGAGGTGATAAAACACGATCAGGAGACCATTGAATTTGGAGTTCTTTCAATGAAATTGAGAAGATGGTGATATTATGGAGGAATTAAGAAATAAATTAATTGTAGGTGGTGGAGTTATTTTTACCATAAATTGTTCAAAATTTGAATTTGAATTTTCAATTTCAACACAAATAAATTATCCTATCCAATTAGAATTATAATTGGATTAAGGCATCTAATAAACATTGTCATATTTATCCGCTCAATAATTTGCATTCCTATCAATTACTACCATTTACAGATTAAAATTCCAATCAGTCATTGTTATTGCTATAAAAAAGGATATTATAAATTAAAATTCCAAATACCAAATAGTAATGTAGGAAATGATGAACTTGACTTTGTATTGTTTTCCATGTTTGAAAATTTTATCCCACAAATCAAGGGTTTGATAATTAAAAAATTTAATTTGAACATTTAACAAAAGGATAATTAAGTAATTTCCTTAGACATTAACCTCGTTGTGTTGATGCCACTTGTCACAACCACGTTTCTCCTCGCGAAAATCCATCTTGCAAAAATATATATTAGCGTGAAACCCGTGCTATGCACGGGAATTAAACAAAAATGTTTGCGTATTTTTGGTATAAGTTGGGATTGAGGTTGTGTATGTAAGTTATTTTTCCCTTTGATTGTTTGATTGTCTTCTGGTCGGCCTTCCAATCTTTTGGGTCGCGAGAGGCTTTGTTGCTTTTCTCTTACCCTGTTTAATATTGTATATTTGATTTATAAAATCCTTTTTTGCCGTGCAAATAAAAAAAAAGATGTATACTTTTGAACCTCTCAATTAGTATAAACATACACTAATGGTAGAAATTATATTGATTACAATAACTCCAACCGGTTAACAAAGATGGTTATCTCACCCTAATTAGTACAATAATCAATCAAGAGGTTTAACTTCCCAAGTCTTCATACAATAAATGGGTTTATAGGAAAGTTTTAGAGTCATATCACGCAATCAACATCAAACAGTTCTATTTAGATAATTGGAACACTATTTTCAATTAATATTGATGCCAACAATTTAACGGAAGAATAGCCTAGTAGTAGACATGAAATAAATGATTTTCGCTTGAATCGTCTTTATTCAATATTAAATGTCCTAATGTATAGAATAAAAAATTCAGCAGTATTATAAGATATTTTTTAGAGCTTACCAATTGGGGCATTCGTATTTTGATTTTCCATTCCATTTACTTCTCTAGCCCCCCTTTGCGATTGAACAATTTCATGTACTGGATCAATGTCAATTACTTCACCTATGTACACAACATAATGTAGTTTAATTTAACTTGAATAAACTAATATACTTATAACATTAAATATCCAAACATTAAATTATGTCAGAATTCTTACCATTATGGGGATCGACTATCGGAATCACCTCTTGAGAAACCTCTTGGGCCTCCCCATGTGATTGAGCTATTTGACTTACTGGGTGCATGTTTCCTCCAGCTTAAAATAAGACCGGTAAGGAAAAAAATTAATTACAAACCAAAGTATTAGGCAATATTGAATTTTAAGCTTCATGGTAAAAACAAATAAAAAATATGATTGTTATTTAGCCTGTTAGTATTAGCAAATTATTACCATTTTGGGGATCGCTAATCAGATTCACCTCTTCGACAACTTCTTGAGCATCATCATGTAACTGAGCTACTTCACTTATCTGATGCACGTGCCCTGCAAATTAAAATAAGATCGAAAATGAAAAAGTTATAATTATACTAATCTTAAATATTAGCTTATCTTGGTGGGTCATTTTCAATAGCGTGAAATGGTATTATAAGTGCTGAACATTTTGTGGGTCAATTTTCACATTTTGAATTTAATAGCTACTTGATCATGTAGCAATTTAAAACCATTACATATTAAAATCAGGCCAACTTTGAGTTCAGAACCTAGATTGACAACTTCATTTCGATTAAGTCATCATATCATAATAAGGGTACTTTAAGTCCTCACAGATGTTGATAAAAAAAAAATTATGTTTGTATTACCATGTCACAAAATAGATTTGTTTTAATCTAAATCGAAGAGTTTGCTTTAAAAAATGCAATGAGAAGTTTTTTTTCAAAAAAAAAAAATTGGAACTTGATTAAAACACTGTAACCAGAGTTACATTGTACAGAAAAGTACAATGTAACATTCATTTATTTCCTTCATTACTGTAGCACAAATTTCGGTTACAATAATGTTAGAGCCACACACACTCAACCACACACCCTCTCACATGTGGTGGGTCCCACCGGTGGGACCCACCACATGTGAGAGGGTGTGTGGTTGAGTGTGTGTGGCTTTATCACTATTCTTTCGGTTATTGAAATTGGGCTAATTCCTAAAAAGGAAATTTCGTTAATTAGTTTCCTTCATTAGTTTCCTTTATAATCATTATTTCCGTTAATTTCAAATTGGAAAAATTTCGGATAATGAAATTGGAAAAGAACCATTTCTTTCCTTTATAACTGTAGCACAAATTTCGGTAATTTCGGTTATTGAAATTGGGCTAATTCCTAAAAAGGAAATTTCGTTAATTAGTTTCCTTTATTGTAATCATTATTTCCGTTAATTTCAAATTGGAAAAATTTTGAATAATGAAATTGGAAAAGAATCATTTCTTTCCTTTATACACAATTATTAAAATTGGGCTAATTGCTAAAAAGGTGCAAAGAATTGAGGGACACGTGGCAAGCTCAGGAAGCTCTATTCACCAAAAGTCATCCTGCAATACTAATATAAATAGCATATAACCCGTGCTATGCACGGAGTAAACCGAAAAGGGAAAAGCACGAGTAGCTCCAAGTTTTTGGGTCGTGCATGCCAAGCTCCATCAGTTTTCAAAAAATGCACCAAAAACTCCACTCATTAGTCTCTCTCTCTCTCTCTCTCTCTCTCCCCTCTTTTTTTTAATTTAAATTTTGAACCCAAAAATCATATGAAAGTGCCTAAATCCTAGAGTACCCTATGAAAGTGCCTAAACCTAAACCCTAGGGTACCCTATGAAAATGCCTAAACCACTAAAACCCTATAATAGGAAAGTGCACCCTAAACCCTAAGGTATCCTATGAAAATGCCTAAATCCTAGGGTACCCTATAAAAGTGTCTAAACCTAAACCCTAGGGTATCCTATGAAAGTGCCTAAAATCTTAGGGTCTCCTATGAAAATGCTAGATTCTAAATTCTAAATGTATGGTCTAAATTATAAATGTATGATCTAAGTTCTAAATGTACGGTCTAAGTTCTAAATGTACGGTCTAAATTCTAAAATGTACATTCTAAATGTACGGTCTAAATTATAAATGTACATTCTAAATTCTAAATGTATGGTCTAAATTCTAAAATGTACATTCTAAATTCTAAATGTACAGTCTAAATTCTAAATGTACATTCTAAATTTAGGGCACCCTAAACTTTAGGGTACCCTATAAAAGTGCCTAAAATTCTGGGGGTACCCTATGAAAGTGCCTAAACCACTAAAACACAATAACAAGAAAGTGCACCCTAAACATAAACCCAAAAGAAGAGTGATTGACCTTAATGGTTATTAAAAAGAGTTGTTGACCTTAATGGTAATAAATATTTGTTTTGTGACCTTAATGGTAATAAACTCTACCAAAAATTAATTGTTTTGTGACCTTAATGGTAATAAACTCTACCGAAAATTATTTTTGAATGTTTGCATATAACCTGAGCTATGCACGGAGTAAACCGAAAGTTATTTTAGAATGTTTAAATTTCATCAAAAAAAAATACAAATGTTTCTAACAAACATAAAAATTTTATAAAGCAAATATCATTCATAGTATCAAGAAATATAAGTTGACTCTCATGTAGCATTGGCTTTCCAATTACTTATTGGATAAGTGTTTTTAAAAGCAATAGATATATTAGAAACTTAAGATGATTGAGTAAGATATATCATCCTGGTGCATTTGCGGGGAATAGCAACACACTAAATTGTGACCCGTAACTAATGTTTTCTAGAGGGAAATGTCAATAAAATAATTATGCAAAGGATAGTAACATACTACATCTTGAAATGTGAACAGAGTTTGGGTATGGGATTACATGGTTTGATTGTCCATCTTTTTAATAGATTTTAAAGTGTCTATAGAAAATAAGAACACAAATGAACGGAAGAAATAGTAAAAGATTTCGGTAAATTGATTTAGCCTAATTTATTATTGACGAAAAGTATAATGGCATATCATGATCAAGTATCATAACCAAATGTGGTCTCTATAAAGTTTAATTAGAATCTTGGAACAATATTCTTTTTATTCTTATAATTTAATACTTCAGATAGAATCGCAAATTGAAAATACTTCCCAATATCCAAACCAACCTCAAACACGCTAAAAGCTAATACTCCCTCCGTCCCATTTTCATAATTCAGTTCGGTCTCCAATGCAGTTTTAAAATTGTTAATATCTTTTAATCTATAATGAATTTTATGTGTAATATTGATCTCATATGATAGATCTCAATTAGATATATTATGCAAAAAATTTAAAATCTTTAAAAATATTATAGATTGAAAGATATTAACAATTTAAAAATTGCATTGGAGACCAAACTGGACTATTAAAATGGGAGGAAGGGAGTAATAAACTATAGCATAAAAAGTCTTGTAAAAAACTGACTTATTTTTTTTCACAAACCCTTTGTCTGTGAAACAAAATTTATAGGTATGAAAGTTGAAATAAAAAAAATTAAGTAATAAGAATTATGTTGCGTTGGAGGCATCGACGGGTGGAGGCAGTTAGTCCTCCCTATGCTTGCCCCGTGCCAATAGGGGGCCCCTCGGATTGGGCGGATGCTGATCCTCATAAAGCCAGCAATCTTCCCCCTAGCACCAGCTTGGGGCTCAAACCAGTAACCTCGCTCTAATATTACTTGTTGGATTAGGTGTTAACCAACTCACCTCATAGCAATTACGGTTAGGGAAGGTGCAACTTAATATTAAAGGGTAGCGCAAGCCCTGCACTTAACAACAGGCAGATATGAAGCGCTTTGCAATGCTGCCGATGCAACATCGAGATTTGGAGGTGGTAGTCCTTCTTACGTTTGCCCCGCATTAATATGGGCACCTCGAGTACATGGTTATGGATACAACCCATCATAGCACCTAAACTACGCTTTAGAAAGCCATTGGCAAGTTTAAATCAATATTCTAGGGTGTGTTTTGGCAAGTTTATGAGGTCTAAAGCTGGTTCTCTCTGGACCTCGTAAAGCAGAAGTTTATCAGTTTTGTCAGTTTTGTTAAAACTGGTGTAATTCTTATGCTAATTTACAAATATATGATTGCGAAATCCAAAAAATAAATGGAGTACAAATGAAGCACATATGAAGTGCATGAAGATAAGTGCTAGAGCAAAATACAAAACGAAATGTATTGGTTGCCCCACTTCGGTACTTATGCAATTGCACTCAAGTCTTTGTTTAACATAACCTTCAAAGAACATGGTAGCAGTGTGAGTCGGTGTCTACTTGTCGTGGTAAATGCCACATGGTGAGCGACTGTCTTGTAGAAGAAAGGGCAACGATTTGTAGGAATTTCATGTGGTGAAGATCCGAGAATTAATAGGCATGGGAGGTAGAAGCAAATCTTACCTTTCCTTTTGAAATTCTTCTGTCAGTGATTTTTCAAAATGTGTTACGCAAAAACATTCCTTTTTTTTGTTGATTTCGATTGTGTTAATTTGTAAATAAAATGTACTGTTTCCATAACAAATAAAATTGCTCAAACATTATTCCATTTACAAAAAGATACCATGAATATATTTTGTGAAATATATTAGATTAGAATAAACTAATTATAATTGTAAATAATAAAGGGATACTTGTCGCGCTCATGGCTCTCCTCACGAAAACCTATCGTGCAATAATATATTAGAAGACTAGCATGAACCCGTGCTGTGCACGGAGACATGAAATAAAAATGATGTGTTTTTCTCTTTTTTCATCGGCTAAAAAATTGTATTTACAATAATAAAGTGAATGAAATTATTGGATCAATTAAATCAAAAGAGTATAACAATTTTATTTCCTATATGCCCCTCTTGACTCTAATTTTCCATGGTGATTTAATCGGTTATAAAATCATAATCCATTTATGCTACTTTTTAACAAAATAATTGAATTCAACACCCTAGAAAAAATGTTTCATAATTTTTTTTATGATCGATATAATTGAAAAAAAGGCAAAAGTATAGACGTATAAAAGTTAACTTAGATTAACATCTTTATGCATTTAAATTATGCAACCATTTTCATAGCAGAGTTAATGCTCGGTCGCGTGCTATGCACGGATGAGAGAATCACTCTATGTTTGGCTTATGACCACGGAGTCACAACATAAATAGTTGCATCGGTCATAACTCTCGTGACGCTTTTTTAAGGACCTGTTGTAGATTCAAAAGTTTTATTTTTTATATGGATATGTACGTAAGGATAAGATGCATTACAATTTGATAAACGTCCCAAAATTTAAAAATGTAAGCTAAGTTTCTTCTGGGCATAAGTTTTTACATTTTAGAGTCAAATTTGTAGGTCTAAAAATGACCTATATTATTGAAACTGAAAAAAAGAAAAATCAAAGTGCTACTTGTTCCATATTAGCCAACTAAAAGACATTAAACATAGAAATCTCAAAGATTCCAATAAATTTAATTTGTGAAAGCAACAAAATCAAATGGAATGCAAAAGAACTATCAACAAAACGAAAAAAAAAAAGAACCATTTGAATACAACTATAGGATGGTGACTACACTTACGATCCATATTAAAGTTGGAATGCATAAATCTTGAGATTCGAAGATAGTAGATCAAGTCACTCATACTTGTTCAATATGTTTTGGTAGAGACTAAAAACACTTAATACGTATTGTCCAATTCAGTAACAATTAAAAGCTGTCACAGACATGAAATTAACCAATAAAAGCTAAACTATACTTTTGGTTTATCAATGTGCGGACACAACGGATTATATGAGATAATATAAAACTACCACGGAGATACATATATTGATTCCAATTTATTCTCCTTCAATAAAATTACTCTTATAGGGTACTGCTACCTAAGAATTAAACTGTCTTAAAAATTATTTGTATCAGGCAAAAGATATCACCAAAAAAAAAATCTTGACAAAAGGAGAAATTCTCGAATACATCACACAAAATAAAAATTTGCTCTTGAGATCTCGAGGTGGAAGAAGGCTCATTGAACTGAACTCATACATGAAAAACACAATAATTTTCACACCTCATCGTTTGTAATTGATCAAAAGTGTTCCTCCAATTGGGTAGGCATACACCACGCCTCCCTGCATTAGTGAAATATACAATAATCAGCAATGAAGATTCATAACTCAACAAATAAAAATCGTAACTGAACAAATAAGGCACAATAACTATGGCAAAAAACATATAAAAAGGAATGCCAATAAACACTAAAATTTGATGTGAGAGTATGCACAGGTGAGGATATATTTCTGTACAACAACTATCTCTTGATGTTTCATAAAAAAAGAAAAATTCTCTCTCTATATGCATTAGGATATTTCGAATTTATGACTTGCCGCATCCCCTTTAAGTGCCTGAAGGATCATCAGGTATATATATTTGAAAATGCAGAAGAGATGTCTTCGTTAAATATTTTTGTTCCTAAACTCTTGAAAAATATAGATAAGCATGAGGGAAAATTTCAAAAAGACCCCTGAACTTTCTGACAATTAGCGATTTAACACCTGGACTTTAACCGTCAACAAAACCACACCCGAACTTTATATTCCGTCAACAAAAAAGCCCCTGCCGTCCAATTCCGTCACGTTTTTAACTGAGGAGGCCTAACAGATGGACTTAATAGCGGTTTTGTCCGTTAAGTGCCCAAAATGACGTCGTTTTGGGGCATAACTCACAAAAAAAAAGTTTAGGGGTTTTTTTGTTGACGGGCACTTACAAGATTAAGATCCTATAATATTAATGAAAACTTAAACGATTGGATCGGGAACTTACATATATCCTATTGAGTTGAATTTTTCAGGGCTAACTCAAAAAAGTATTTTCAAAATAATCAACGGTTTGGATCGTTCAAGTGGGATCCCGGAATGGGACCCACACACATATATATCCTATTGAATTAAGTTTTTTTTTTTTGTGTCTATAGTCCAACTTTTCTAAAAACTTTACTAATTTTTCTGGATACATCTACTATAGACACACTTGAAAAATAAAACTTGGCAAATTGTAGATTTTTTTTTAAAAATATTAAAAATATTTCCAACTTTGACTTGATACTTAGACTATTTAATTTTATTGATGAATTCTTCTGTTTTTACTGAATTCTTTTTACTTTTTAATAAGTGTGATCATGGTAAAGTTTTAGAAAAGTTGGACTATAGACACATAAAAAAAAAACTTATATAATTTTGCATCTAATACTAATATGGTCGTAGCATGTGTGGGTCCCATTCCGGGATCCAACACGAACGATCCAAACCGTTGATTATTTTGAAAATACTTTTTTGAGTTAGCCCTGAAAAATTCAACTCAATAGGATATATGTAAGTGCTCGATCCAATCGTTTAAGGTTTCATTAAGATTATAGGGTCTTAATCTTGTAAGTACCCGTCAACAAAAAAGCCCCTGAAATATTTTTTTTTTTTTTGAGTTATGCCAAAAACGACGTCATTTTGGGCACTTAACGGACAAAACCGCTGTTAAGTCAATCCGTTAGGCCTCCTCAGTTAAAAACGTGACAGAATTGGACGGCATGGGCTTTTTTGTTGACAGAATATAAAGTTCGGGTGTGGTTTTGTTGACGGTTAAAGTCCGGGTGTTAAATCGCTAATTGTCAGAAAGTTCAGGGGTCTTTTAGAAATTTTCCCTAAGCATAAATAGAAATATAGATAAGAGATTTCAAAGACTTGATTGAGCAAGATTTGCGATCTTAAAATTTGAAAAGATATATAGGATATCGAATGTTTTAGCGTAAATCTTGGAACAATATATGGAGTTTCATATAGATCTACTGTAATTGGAAGATTCCATAAGAATTTTCATATATTGTTAGACGTATATAACTGAATAATTGGAAAGCGCCCTCATTTCACTATAGAAAGTAAGAAGATTTATGGAAAAGTAAGATTTATAATTCAAAATTTAAGAATTTTTTTTAGAAAATGTGATAAGATTAGGTCACATGCTTCACTTAAAATCCTAAACGACAAACCAATCAACTCATGCCACGTGTCGCTCCCTCGATCCTCCTCATGAAAGTCATCCTGCAATAATATATAAGATATAAGATATAGTATTCATGATAAATAAATCAACCATGTTCCCATTTTTTTTTTCCGAACATGGTTCATTGATTTACCATATTGGTGAATTCGGTTCAGTAAAAATGGTTAACCAATAAACCATGTTCCTACGACCCCACTCTCTCTCTCTCTCTCGCTTGGGGTTTTCTCCTACAGTACTTCCCATGTATTGTAGTAGCAATTATTTTATTTCCCTCAAGGGAGATCCACTAGGACTTCCTACAGGATTTCTTTTTGTTTTCTCAAGGGAGATCTAACAAGACTTTCAACAAGCAATCCGAAAAAAAAACCCCTAGCTTTGGTTTGATCAACGGAATGAAAATTGATCAAGTCGGCTTCATTGTTGTAGCCTTGTAGGTGTACAAAATGTCCATATCACCCTCTCTCTTTTTTCATCAGTTCAAAAGAAAAAAAAAAGTTAACGGTTTTCGTCACAAATTTTGGATGGAAAATGTGATTTGTCCTTAGTAAAGAAGAAAATGATAGTTGAAGGGGGAAGATAGTTCAATTGGTTGTTGAAGGGGGAAGTAGAAAAAATTTGATAGTTTAAGGGTGGTATGTCGTTTTTCTACCAAAAATATAATTTATAAAACAGGGAATTAACTATTATTCCGAAGAATAGTGGTTAAGTCCGAGATCGTCCACGGAGAGTAAAAAGCTAAGTTGCGGTACTTTCAATTAATTTCTAATTTAATTATGAGAGCAAGAGAAATTTGATTTGGATTTGGTTGAACTAATGATTAAACTGAAATTAACTAGAAAGCGATTTAAGTTTAAAAAAACAAGTGAGAGAAGGGACTAGGGTTTCCGATTCAACCTCCCCTCATAATATAATTGCGGCGAAATCTAGGGTTTTATTCAACATATAACCAGATCACCGTTAGGGTAGCAATTCCTAGCGATAATCCCCAAAAGTATAATCAAGACTCGTACTCCTTATAGACTATCTCAACACGGCACGGATCGTCTCCCGGACTTAAAGGGCGGCAGGGACGGATCCAGAGATCCAACTCAGTGGGGGCATTTTATTAATTGTAATCGCGCAATTTTTTTCCTAGTCAACGATTTTGTTAGGCACAAGAAATCGTATAAGATTGATTCTAAACCTAATATTAGACAAAAAAAATTATTGAAGGCTAGGGACCATTGTAAAAGATCTCTAAAATTAAAAAATATCTAAATTAAACAATTTTCTCATCATTTAGTATCATTTTCTTAAAAAAAAAAAAGGGAGAAAATTAAAATTCAGGGAAAAAATGTTAGGGGAATTATTATTCCCATTATAGGTTCAAAATATATAATAAAACTACCAAATTGTTGAACAATGAATGTTGTTGGTCTAGTTGCAAGAGGGAAGGTATGGGTTTTGGAACCAAAGGTCTAGGGTTCAAACCTTGACAATCACTAATATTTAATAAACTTCCAATTTTGTGGCTTAAAAAAGAAGAGGCAAGGCTCGAACCCGCGACCTCTGTCTTAGAGTCTGTGCGCCTTACCACCAGGTAACACGCGTGTTTAGTTAACAAATTCCGACAGAAATAATATATATACGAAACTTATTTCCCAAAATTAATTTGAAATTTTGTGGCTTAAAAAGGAAGAGGTAAGGCTCGAACCCGAGACCACTAACTAAGAGTTGGTGCGCCTTACCACCAGGCAACACGCGTGTTCTGTTACTAGAATGCGACAGAAAAAATATATATACGAAACTTATTTCCAAATTTTTTTTTTTACACTAACAAGTGGGGGGTCAGCGGGGGCACGTGCCCCCACATGCCCCCCCTGGATCCGTCCCTGACGGGCGGCACGACCTGTCTCACATCGTATAATCTATCTCAGAAACTATCTCGAAACATTAAAAACAGTTGCACAACGATCATGACTACAAACACGATATGAAAATAAAACAATTAAAACTTTCATAAAAATAATGAAACATCCATTGTTGCACAAATAACGTTGAATGCAAGACCCTAAAAATCTATACAACCATATTATTCGGAGAGATATCCTCGTTACCCTAGCCGGAGAATTTAGCCACTCATGGAGTTAAACTCCAATTTCCAGCCGCAGCCGTGTGCGGCTCCTGTTATGCGTGAAAGAAAGTGATCCCCCTAAAAACAAAACCCTCGTGCCTATTTATACATGGCACTGACCGACCTCCTTCTTTAAGAATGGAAATTATTTTAAACTTAGACTTAGCCCACTAAAATTATGATCTTGGTTAACACGTTTTTTCTTCTTTGGCCCACAAGTATACAAAGTGCAACTCCAAATTCCTATTCCAATTCTTAGTCAACAGCCCAATTCCAAGTTTAACCCAATTATGAACACGGCGATCGACTGCCTTGTAAATTTCCGTAATCCTCACAACTGGACTTAGCTTGCATCAACTATCATCAACGGTCAAGATGGTTGGATTGATCGCTCTTGACGCTTAACTTCTCGATTTAGCATCGTGTTCCATTTAATTGCTCCACAAGTCCTGAAATAAGAAAAACGAGTATAAAGCTCCAAGTAATATATTAAAAAGAGCGTAACAACAATAAACTAGGGGCCGCTAATGGGCTCATTTGCGCCCCTATCAAAAGGGCAAGTAGATATTTAACCCTATATTTTACAAGTTTAGATATTAATTCCTCAAAGCTCCCACATAACGAGAAAGTAGTAAAAAAAGTTAAGAGACAAAAACTATTCTACAAGAGTGTGTTGCTTCTCTGCGTTCTTCTTGTCACATCGTTACCTTGTTGGCCTCTCAAAAATAAAGTAAAGCTTGAGAAACTCAAACTCTTGTACAAGTCGAAGACAGTCTTATTATGCTAGAGTTTTTTTATATTCACCATCGAACTATATAGTCGCCATAAATTACTTTTACAAGAAATTAAATTAGTAATTTTTCCAACTTAGTAATTTTTCCCTAGTTGTAGCTTTCACCATAAATGACGGATACTTGAAAAAAGGTCTTCTTGTGAATCACGATTTAATTACTATTATTTTGATAAAAAATGTGTATCCTAAGAGCATCCCCAATGGGATAATCAAAACATCTAAATAACCGAAGTTAGCAATGTTTGTCCAAAAATTGACTCACATTGGCATAATCAAAATTAACAACCTTCTAGTCAATAACCAAATTTTGGCATTTGGATAATCAAAAGTAGCAACATTTTCTCAATAACCAAAATTCAATAACCAAATTTTGGGGACCACACCCTATATAAGTCTTTTTTTTTTTTTTTGGTAGAATGAATTCAAAAGTAACAACATTCTCTCTCCATTTTTCAAATTCTTACTTCAAAACTCTTTTTTTTTTTTTTTTGCACTCTCTCTCAAAAACTTAAAATTATCAATTTTTAATCTTTACCAAAATATGTTCAAGATTTGTCTCATTTTAAAGATATTGTGAATATCTTTTAAATGGTACTAATATTATAAAAAAAGTATACGTACAGATTTAAAGTTGTGCCCATTTTATGAATAAAAATAGAGTGAGTAGTGCATTTTTTGATTATGGACACAAAATACCATTGTGACACTCCACATTGTTAACTTTATAAATGTCTTGTATGGATAATCAAAGTCTGATGTGGCAACTTTTGGTTATCCAGTTTTGGCTATACCATTAGTGATGCTCTAAGTCCCTCAAAATTACATACAATTTGACATTTAACATTTTTTTTCTATCAGAAATTCATTGTTGTATATCAAGAAAGCCCTCCGATATTTACAATGGTTTCCATCCGAATACAATAAATAGGATAAAAACAATAAAAACACTCATTCAATATTTCTACGAATGTGCGCATTACAAAGCTAATTTACCACAAAAAAAAACTCGTGCTTTCTGGGGTGGGTAACCCATGAGTCTGGCCGTCTAGGCTCTTGAGATCCAATTCTCAATCCGCTTCCCAAAAACATTTGGGGAAATCCCAGGCCACCGCCACTTTTTGTGGGGGCTTTCATCCAAACCCCATTTTGTCTTTCACTCCTAAATAAGCCCTGTGCGCGCGTGAGAGGGTTTTCCATTTAATACAACCGTGAGCTGTCACTGTCGCACACGGGCTCTCTCTCTCTCTCTCTTTCTTCCTGACACACATTGCATTTATTTCTCCCTCTCTCTCCGTCCCTTTCACTCTCTCCCTCTCTCTCTCTCCCCATCCTTTTCACTCTCTCTCCCTCTCCCTCTCTCTCCCCCTTTTTAATTTTATTTTTTTAAAAAAATAACTTTTGTTGTACACATTTATTTTTTATAAAAATTACATATTTGAAATATACTCAATGAGATCTTTCAAAAAAGATCCTTTGTGAATATGAAATTATATACATGAAAAAAAAAGTTTTTTTTGATACCCATTAATTAAGAATTCATACCCCTAATTCAAATGCCAAAAAATAAAAAAACTCACATCCTTCAAATGCAAAATTCACATATCACAACTCACTCTCCAAAATATACGATTCAAATCTCAAAAGAAAGGATTCACAGACCTAAAATGCAGAATTCACACATCATAACTCACTCTCCAAAATACAAAATTCACACCAAAAAAGAAAGTATGTTATTAAGAGTGTGAATTGTTGCAGGAGTGTTAATTGTGTGCTATTGGGGGTGTGAATTGTTACAAGGGGTGTGAATTGTGTGCTTTTTGGGAGGTGTGAATTGTTGCATGGGTGTGAATTGTGTGTATTTGTGGGTTGTGAATTATTTAGAATGGGTGTGAATTCTGTATTTGAGGGGTGTGAATTGTGTATTTTGGAGAGTGAGTTGTGATATGTGTGAATTATGCATTTCATGTCTGTGAATACTTTTATTTTAGGTGTGACTTGTTTAGAAGGGGTGTAAATTAGTATTAATTAATGGATATAAAATAACTTTTTTTAAAATGTACACAATTTTATATTCAAATGTGATCTCATTTGAAAAATCTCATCAAGTATATTTTAAATATATAATTTTTATAAAAAATAAATATGTATAACAAAAGTTATTTTATTTTGAATCTAAAATAAAAAAAAAGGTGGAGAGATTGAGGACGGGGAGAGGAGACAGAAGAGAGAGAGAGAGAGAGTTAATTAAGCAAGTCTCACATTTGTTAGCGGAAAAGGGGATGAGAGAGAGAGTAATGATGCGATCAATGGACAGGAAAATTATCATCCGCGGATTCCGCGCGCGTGGGGAGGGCTGGGATGAAATGTGTTTGACATGAGGTGGGTTTGGAAAGAAAGTTCCGGACAAAATCCGTCCAGTAAGAAGCCCAAAACATTTCCGACGTACAGTTCAATAAAAGGCCCAGCCCGATTTTTAAACCCTCCTCCAAAGTTCAGAAACCCCTCTCTCTCTCTCTGTCACACACACAAACCCCGACCGGAGCTCTTCTTTGAGACAGTGAGCAAATCGCCCATCATCACCGGTGAATCCATTCAATGAGCTCCAACCTCCACGTCTCACCAGGCTCCCGACATCGTTTCTCCAACTCCCTCTCTCAATCTCCTCAACAAACGGAGAGGAGATTCGAAGCAGCGGTTGCGCCTTCTCACTCTACTACCAGGGCCGCCGCCGTAGCGGCTTCTTCTCCTCCTCCTAGGCAACCAAACTACAACGCCCCTCGTGTTCAGGTCCGTACTCGAATTTGTGGTTTTTAATTAGTATCTTATATTTGCCATTACTTCGTGATATAATTTTATAAGCCCTAGATGTACCCTTGTTCGTATTAGTTTCGCCAAGATTGAGAATTTAGCTGAGCTGTGAAGTATACTTGATGCTCTGGAGTAAATATGTCAGTTTGGTTCATTTCTTTTGCATTCGGCTTCATGATTAGGGCTTTGGTTAGAATTCTGTGTCCATAGACAGTTGATAAAATGGATAGGATTGAAGTTAATTGTATATTTACAGAATTGCTTTTTCGGAATGGTGCGGGCCTCCAGATTACTCTATCGCAGGACGGCTGCTAAATTCAGCCAAAGACAGCTTCACAAACTCATCTTCGCAAGTTTACTTGATGCTTTGGAGGGAATATGTGTGTTTGGTTCTGGAATTTGAATTCACTATCTGTGGCATTGGGCTTCATGATTAGGGTTTCAGTAAAAATTCTGTTTCCATAGAGTTTATAATATGGATGGGGTTAACTGTAGATATACGGAAGCCAAGGGCTTTTTTGGAAGGGTGCGGGGCGTCTGGCTTACACCTTAGAGATGGATTTCTGCAACTGAAGTGCCGCAACTTAAGATTTTTCCTAATTTATGATGTTGTGCCAATCTGTTAGACTGTTGGCGCAGCTTTTCTTCTTGCCATTTGAGCTATAAACACCCTGGAAAAGCTGATTTTGAGAAGACGGGTTTGTTAGGGGATCTCACTTAAGAACTAGGAATACTGAATGCATAAAAGATGTGGAGGAGCGGCGGTCCTATAGATTTTGCGAATTCTTTTGCACAGGCACACGATATGTGACCACGGTCAGCAGAAGTCTTGTACATACATATTCCCATGGATCATGGAGAATTTTGAAACCAAGAATCCAAGTTACTCCAAGTTATTTTACTTGGAAGAGGTAACTGCATATCGCCCAAAATCACTGACTCAATTATAAGACTGATCCGGTTGAGCAGACTTCAGCAGTTGTATTTGATCCGGTTGAACATACTTTCTCACTCTTTGATAATATCTATGGTTTTTTGAACAGACTTTCCCATTCTTTGATAATAGCTACGGTTTTATCCCCGACTCAATTATAAGACTGATCTGTACATAGGCATAAGGTAAAGGAGGACTGTATTGTAGTCTTATTCCTCCTGTCTTGCCTCTATCCTTCTATGGACAAAATCTGCTTCAGAACTTGGGAGAACTGTGAAACCAGCATGAAGCAATGCTGGAAGCTACGTGTCACGCTTTACTTTGCATTGAAGTGATTTATAGGTGTACTTGGGATTGTGTTAACGGTATGCACCTACTTTCAACAAATGGTATGGACAAAGCTTTTGAGCTTTCCTTTTATGGGTGGTAGACTACTAGGTGTAAACTAAAAGATGTTTATTGAGTTCTAATCATTTACAAGTAAAGAAAACTTGTTTTTGTCATGCAGGTAGTGACTGATTCATGGATAATGGTTCCATTTTTTATGCATATTTTGGTTAGTTAATCCCACAAGTTTGGAATTCCCTTTCTCATGTTACGATTTCAATTTTATCCGTCCATATATGATATAAGGTGGCCAGGACGCATCTGTTGCCTAGAGCCCTAGAGCATTATAGACTTGATAGTACTTGGCTTCTTGAGGGTATAATGTCAATGTTAAATACTTATTGGCATATTGCCATCACTTAGGTTTAGGAGTTTGGTTGAACTGGTTGTTGAAGTTTGCATCTGCTACACTCTTGATTCTTTTCTTTGATCAGATCAGAGGGTAGTTGGAGACCACCTTCTTTAGGTGAAATTCCATAGAACTCTAACATTGTTATAATTCGTATTCCTGTAGGGTCTAAATTATGTTTGTCGGTTTGTTCAGCACTTGTTGTATTAAGAATCGTTTTCTGCTTCTTGTTTCGATTTCAGGAAGCATTGGAACACTTGGCATCTATTGATTTAATTGAATTGTGCAATGAAGCAAAAGTTGAGCGTTGTCGGGCTACGAGAGATTTGAGAAGCTGTGGACATTATGTAGATAGTGTATTGAACTCATGCGGACATGCCTCCTTATGTACAGAGTGTTGTCAGCGGTGTGATATTTGTCCAATTTGTAGAATTCCAATACCAAAGAATGACAACAGACTTCGCCTTCGCCTTTACTATGAGTGCATAGAGGCTGGTCTTATCTCTAAGAAATGTGATGACAGATTTCAAGAAAAAGAAGACCGGGAAAAGCAAATTGCTGCTGATATCGAACGGCTTTATTCTTTGTTTGATGTTGCCATGGAGAACAACTTGGTTTCTCTGATTTGCCACTGTATCCATACATCGTTTCTTATTCTTCTGAATTGATTAGTTGTGGGGGGACTGGTAAAATGTTATAACAATTAAAATCTTTCAAGAATTTTCTGTTGAGGATAAAAAGTGAGAAAATAGCAAACCTTTTGTCATGATACTTGCCTTTTCCTTTGTCAAACAATTTCCCTGTAGTTTTGTAAATCTGCTGTATTATCTGTTATGACATTTTCTTTATATTGGGATTTGGGATTTCAGTTTTCTTTAACAGAAGGACCAACAGATGTTACGGATGTTTGTATGGATGAAAGCGCTGTGTCTAGCGACCCTGTCATTGCTTTCTTGTTGGATGAAGTGGTTGTCAAGGATTGGTGCAGGCGGACCTTCAAAAACATTATTGCAGAACTTCAAGACTTATGTATCCTTATGCAGTTATGCCTATATCTGAAGCCTATTGCTTTTCTTCATATACAAAGTTCTGTTTTTCTCCTTTGCCTGTTTTATTCTTTCCCTGATTTGGTTTGTAATCCTTCACACTTCTGATAGACAATCATTCAGTACAACAGATGAAAACAAAGTTGAGCTCACTTCTTAGGTTTTCAGTTAAGCTTGTGGGCATTTCCAATGTTCTGGAAGTATTGGAATCATCATTTAAGGGTACTCTTTCGGCTCGGCTCCATGATCTGCACCACCTTCAAGAAAGCATATTAAAAGCGAAGCAGGTGTGGTCACTGAATGTTATTGATTGTTCCATGTCAACTCTCTATATACTATGCTGTTTAAATGTCTTTGTTACTTTATGAGGTGTTAAGTCTTGTAAAAGTTATGAAATGTTGTATGTTAGCAGTCCCTTTATGATTCAGTTATATCATACTTAGATACTTTGAATTTCCTTGAGTTTTTACTGACAAGGTTGCTACATTTGTTTACATGAATGCACATTTGCTTGCATGTGCTTGTTTCTTTGTGTTTCTGTTTGTTTGCATGTATCGACTTGCAATATTTTACTAAGATCTTATCTCACTGGGGAGTTTTGTGGTTCTGTGTTTTTTGAAAATATTCAGGTTTAAAGTTCAGTTGAAGTACATTGCTTTGATTTTGTTAAAGTTGTAGTTAATCCTATCTCCGACATTGTTTTGTGTTTCAGCATATGGAGATAATGATATGGCTCATAAGGAACAACTTTCTCGAGAATGTTGGGTCTCGTTATACAAATTTCACAGCATGGCGTTCTTCTGTCCGTGAAAGGAAGTCAGCTGCAATTACACGTGAATGGCCTGAGTTGGAAAATCACTCTGCGGACTCCCTGAAAATCAATGGTTCCACACTCTTTATAGAAGATGCGCTGTCCAATATTGAGACAGAACAGGAGTATACAAATGAAATGGGAGTGGAATTTGAAATTGCATCTTTGCAGAAGGATGGAAGCTCACTGTTTTTCAGGTCTAAGATAGAGGGGATGGCAGGATGCTATCCATTTGAAAGTCTGCGAGCTGCTGCTGACGTGCTTTTTTTGCATGGGAGTTCTGATTTGGCGGTAGCAAAGCAAGCAATAGTATCCTATCTTATATATTATTTTGGCGCCTGCGCTGATGCGGTATATTTGCAGTTAGTTGAGTATGTTGTTCTGATTCCTTAATTTTATCTCAGTTTCTGTATTACCTGTTTGATCGCCACTGGACCAGGCCAGAAATGGAGTGGAGATGCATTATAGATGACTTTGCTGCTACATTCAATATAACGAGACATTCCTTACTGGAATCTTTTTGTTTTTATCTACTAGATGACCACACTGATGATGCTCTTCAGGTATGATATTTGACCATAGGTTGGATATAAGTGTACGAATTTGCTTTCATTTGAACCATATGTTTGATATTAAACCTAGGACCGCCTTTTCTTCTTCCATGTACAGTGATATGGGTGGAGTGTAGGTGCAGTAGTTGAGCTTGTTGATTTCTTAAGCATACCCTATACGTGATCATTGGTTACTATTCAACATGTGATAACTGATAATGCGTTAGTGCTCCACTTGTGATTCCGTATCTGATATTTAGGTGTATTCTGTTTTGCAGTCTTATAATGTCCCTGTTGACTTGGATTTGTTCAACCAATTTATTATTGTACATGCTTATAGTTCTTCACATGTTTTGTCACATAGGAAGCCTGTCGCCTTCTTCCAGAAATCTCAGGTCCGACAACTCATCCTAAGGTTGCCCAAGTTCTGTTAGAAAGGCAAAATCCTGATGCTGCTCTTATGGTTCTAAGGTGGTGTGGCCGAGATGGTGGAGCACAGTTGGTTTCACTTGGTGAGGCTGTCACTGCAGTTAGAGTGAGAGTGGAATGTGGACTTCTGACCGAAGCATTCATGTACCAGAGAACACTATGCATGAAAATTAAAGAAAAAATGTTGAAGCCTGTTTCATCAACACAATCATCATATGACATAATAGGTGAGTCTGGGACTTGGATGGACTGGGTGGAGGCACTGGTGACTGAAATTTGTTTTCTCTGCATCCGGAGAAACTTGGTAGAACGAATTATAGAATTGCCATGGAGTTCATTAGAAGAGAAATATCTCCACAAGAGCCTCTTAGATTTTGCTGTGGATGACCCTTCAACAACAATTGGAAGTCTCCTTGTGGTTTTCTATCTTCAGGTAACATATAAATTGGTTCCATTTCAGATAAGATGACTATGCATGCTGAGTTTTTCTGTAGTCTTTCTGAATGAATTCACATTCTTTGTGATTGGCATCTGGGAGCACATTGAAACCATTATATCCTAACGAGTTTCATGGTTATTTTTTGTTGTTGTGGATCAATCACGGTGAAATAAGACCAGTGAAAGTAACGGCAAATTTGTTTTTAAGTGGATTTCCACCCCCCCCCTCCTAGTTTGACCTGTTATCATCATCAAATGGTCAATTGGTCATGTTTTGACCATAATTTGATTCAGTTGCACTGTTTAGTTTAGAACTAATTGCGTATTTTGCATATCAGAGTATGTAGATGGCTGATTGCATATTTCTTCTATTAAAATATAATAGTAGATTCTTACCCAGCTTGCAGCTGTGTCAGTTGAAGTTGATCCTGTATAAGACCCTTGTAGTTCTTTTGGTGGTCGTTGGTTGCAGCTAACCACATCTATGGCACCCCACTTTTGTTGTTGATTGAAACATATTCTTAGTAGCTTCAGCAGCTGTAAACATCTTACTGGACGTGGGATGAAAGAATTAAGTGTGCCCAACTTAGGATGGAAGTTATGCGGGATTCTAGTTATAAAAGACAACCATTTGTTTCACGGAGGACAATATAGCTCTGCAAAGTTGCAAACTAGTGATTCAGGTTGCTAGGCCATAAGACGCATCTAGGTTATCTGCAAAAGATGGTCCCTGTTTAGGTCTTGACACTGAAGTACAAATTTAGGGTTCTTTCTGCTGCTGCCAATTGCAGGTTGAGTGGACAAATGCAGTCTGTAGCTTCTCATCTCAATTTTATTGACTCACCAATAGGGATTTTAAATGCCAGTAAAACACCATCCAAATCGCATTCACGAGTTTTATGCCCTGTTTCTCGGAAGGGGATGAAAAGGAGGTTATAGAATCAGGTTTGAGAGTAGGGGCACACTGTTCTGCCTGTTGAACTTCTGCTTATGGTCCGTCAGAGTTTTAAGTAGAATCAACCAATACTTCCTTTTTGGCTACTTGATGACTACCATAAGTGTTATTTAACTGCACATGGTAGCCAACAGTAAGGTTGTCTAGGCAATGCTGATTCACTGTTAAATGTATGCTAGTTGTAGCCAGTGTTCTAAAAGTCGCTAGTCGCTCCCAGGTCGGATGGCTGCCGACTAGTGACTAGGGGACTAGTCGGCTAGTTTTTTTTTCTTTTTTTTAATTATATATTCTCCTTCATCCTTAATATATTCTCCTTCATACTTAATAAGTTTTAATGCAAAGTTGCAAACTGTTATTTTATTCTACAATGTACAGCACGTGGAAACTGTTTTTTAATGTAAACAGTCAGATACATCATTGATACAGAGGGAAAAATGTTTTTTAATGTAAACATCACTACAGCAGTCAACTACAAGCTGTATTGATTATTGCTAAAATCCTAAAAATCTAAAATATTGATTATTGCTAAAAAGTAATCAACAGTAAACTAAAAGTAAAAATCTAAAATATTGATGTTTTGTTAACAGCTGTAAACAAGTGAATATACAACAGCAGTTTTGGACCTTTGGTACTCTGGTAAACGGAGAGAGAGAGAGAGAGAGAGAGAGAGAGAGAGAGAGAGAGAGAGAGAGAGAGAGAGAGAGAGGGAGAAACTGTATGCACTACAGTTGACTGTCGATTGAGAGAGAGAGAGAGAGAGAGAGAGAGAGAGAGAGAGAGAGAGAGAGAGAGAGAGAGAGAGAGAGAGAGAGAGAGAGAGAGAGAAACTGTATACACTATAGAGGGAGAAACTGTATGCACTACAGTCGAACTGTCGATCGAGAGAGAGAGAGAGAGAGAGGCGTTGGCTTCCTCTAGCAGCAGCAATCGTGTTTCAAGTTTCAACAGGTGAGAGAACAAAAGGGCTTTTACTGATTTAGGGTAAAAAAGTTAAAAGACATTCAAAAAATTACACTACAGCCCAAAAATTTAGCAAATTCTGTTTTTTTTTACCCCAAATTTTCCGACTTGTTACGATTTGCCCCGACTTGCTACGATTTTTTTTCGATTTTCCGACTTATTCCGATTTTGCGACTTGGCCGTTTAGCCGACTTGTCCGATTAGTCGCCGACTTGAGCCCGACTAAGTCGGCCGGTGACTAATTCAATCGACTAGGCCCTAGTCGACTCGGTGAGGCCACGACCCCGACTTAGTCGCAGACTAGTCCCGACTTTTAGAACACTGGTTGTAGCCACGTCTGTAGTAGAAACAAGCTTGGATTTATAGAGATCTATGTAGCACGGACACCAACACAGATATGGACACCCGCACGGATACGGACACGGGACACGGAAATTCTAAAAAATGGACACGGATATATTGGTACACATGCATATATGTAAGATATACACCAACAAAGCAACGGAAATATATATACAAGTACATACATATATACATATACACAACGAGATAGAGTATATATATGGGACACGCATGTCCATGCCGTTTCCCCCGCGTGTCCCCTCCAAAAAAAATTTAATTTAAGGGACACACCACGTGGTCGTGTCCAGTGTTCTAAAAGAAGGTTTGGAAGGCCGGGTACTCGCCGCATAGGCGCTAGAAGGCCCCTTGCCGACTAGCCCGACTATCCCGAATAATTGCCCGATTAGGCGCCGAGTACTCGGCCCTGGAAGCTAGAAGATGACCGGCCGCCCTGGGAGCGCCTAGCAAGTTTTAGAACCTTGGTCGTGTCCAATATGTGTCCCCCGTGGGACATGCGTGTCGCCGTGTCCGATACGTGGACACAACGACCTTTAGAAGTGTCGGTGCTTCATAGATAGATATGATTTGGAGATGGAAGAATACCAAACATTATATTTGAGGAAAATGTAAAAGGTGGCATTTTCTCTCTCAGTTTTATTGCTGATCTTGTCGAGTATCTCAAGCAAAAAAGGATCGCAGTCTGAGGAAACCAGCTTCAAATCGCTTCAAGGATATTCCATTAATAATGAAAAAAGGGGTGGAGTGGATCCGTACAAATAACCGTTCAGGAAAAATGCTATTTTTTGATTGAGTCCGAAGATCTTGAGTGAATGTCCTGCTGTCAAATTTAGACAAATCTTCAGCTGGTAGGTCCTCTACTCCTTGTGCAGGGTGCTATACTTGTGTTGCACATTTCTTTTTCTAGAAACATGTTATGTCTTTTGTTTAGTTTGTATAATATTTGTTTTTTCATTTTATAACTGTCATTTTAACTATGCATGATGGTATGCGTATGACTTGTTCATTAATTGATCCATTTTCCCTTTCCATTTTAGCGCTATCGATATGTGGAGGCATATCAAGTTGATCGTAAACTTAAGGATGTGGAGCAGGGATTCATTGCAAATAATTCTGTCGGTGAAGAAGCCTTATCTAGAATGAAATCAGCAAGTCAATGGAGAGCGGGGTTGGTTGTAAGTATTTTAAATTGGTGATACATTTCTTTTTGCAAACTCATTTTTTAAATTCATGTTACACTTAGCCTCAAACGGCTCATGAAAAGCAGTGACAAGGAACAAGATGCTTGTTTTATCCTGGAGGATGTTTATCCTCCAGTTATTTTATGAACAGATGCTCATATACATATTTTATCCTGGAGGATGTTTATCTTCTAGTTGTTATTTTATGATTTATCTAGATACTATTATGCCTCTTTATTTGTAGTTATCATTCAGAAGAGCCTGTATAAAGGACTCTACTATCTTCTTCGAAAATAGTTTACGATATGGCATGAATTTCTTTTGAGTATTGGTGTGGATGCGTTTACAACCCCAATTTGCAGATTTCTAGGTTTCCTAGGTGTGGATTCATTAGGCAGTATCTTTCTTTATTTAATTGTCCTACATCATGGAGGTTACTACTTGCCCCTGATTATTGGTGGGAAAAAGAACTGCTATGTCCATGTTGACTTTTCCTGTCGTCCGTTTCTTTTGGTGGTTGAGTTAAATTGCCTCGTGCAGAATTTAGAAACCATAAGCAAGATGCATGCTTGATGAACTCTGTGCTATATGCTTTCTCCTTATGAGTACAGCCTTTATATCTCAACATGTGAAAATTATTCTAGGAATTGACCATTTTAAGGCAATAATTAACTATGTATCCCACATTCCCATCTAACAAATTTTCAAATGTTGCCGTTGCTGGATTTCTCTTAGTCAAAATACAGTCTGGCCATGTAGAGAATTGTTATGAGACATGCTTTTCTGACTCTTTTTCTAGGCTCGATGCAACAGAGAGTATTGACTATTGTATGTCTTTTTTTTTACCTTTTTAACTAATTATTCCTTTTGTTTTTCGTTTCTTTTTGTGTTCTTTGTTGTTTTATTTTATTTTTTACTTTCTTTTGGTTGTGGGGGCTATTCTATTTTGTCCTATTAGCTCCTTTTAGTTGAGAGTCTAGTAGGGGGTGTATGCCCCACATTTGTTGTTGGAGAGGTTATTCCCTGACAGGCTGGCACTAGCACCCTTTGTAGCGTGGAGGCGAATAGTTCTTGCCATGGGTCACTGAAGCTCCCATGACTCCTTTGACGTCACAGGCGGAATCACTTTTTAGAGAACATCTGCTTGTTTGGTCTTACAGTGATGCGTATTGTTACTGTCCTCGTCAGAGGAGGATTTTGGTCAAAGAAATATTTTTGTTGTAATTATTATTACGTTATTCTTAATAGTAATACTGTTATTATTGTTAGTATAGTTATTGTAGGTTTGTTTAGTAGGATAAGATCTTGATGAGTATTTAGTTATGATATGATAAGATGAGATCATGATAAGTAGGTAGTTAAGTTATATTTTGGTATGAGTATCTTTTCCAATTTCTAGTTTTACTAGGATTCTAAGTTCTTTATGTTAGGATTTTAGTTCTAAATAAGAGCTTCTTTGATGTACTATGGAGAGTTTGATTAATGGGAATTAAGTATTTAAGTATAGGCTGTGGTCCACACACACTACCTCTCTTCCTCTTTCTAATCCCTCCACGTGTGACATCTATTTTGACTGTTTCCATTTTAACGAGAAGAGAGAAAAAGTGGGATGCTTATACTAGTGTGCTTTTAACAGGAGAAGGGATTAGAGTTGCTGCCAGAAGTCCAACGACAAGAAGCGAAGACAGGAAAACTGCTTGGAACTGTTGTTTCTCCCATCAATGATGCTGAAATTTCTGCAATACCTGATCTTGCCAATGTACAACCAACTTCGACGAGTTTATTGCTTCCCACGTCTGCTAATTCTTCCCTTTTTTTGGGGAAGAACGAGACAATCGCTTCCTCCAACCATTCAGTTCTCGAAACTCCATCAAAACCAGGAGAATTTGCTAACAATTCCCATTTTGAGCTTGGGAATCATGGCTCTCCCTCAATTCTGCATGGGAGTTTCTTTACCGAATCAGGAAGAGTCCCCAAGGCTCAAAGTGGTGTAAACAAGAAGTTCAAGTTTGATGATATCAGGACTCCTCGTATTCGTCACGTTAGTACAATGAGGGCGACCCCACTAAAAGAATTCAACAGAAGTGTGCCTCAGAATGGCAGTTTTGAAGATCATCAATTGGATGAGGAAGTTTCTCCACAGAAGGAAGAAAACGATTTCACTCACAGATATCATAGTAGCAGACCATATTCCCTTGGGCCTGGAGCCGATCATTTAACTTCATCTAGCGGCAGCAGTCGCTTACTAAAAGAACCTAGTAGAGATAATTATCTGAACTCGTTGGGTAAAAGGTTGCCATCTGATGGACCCCTCACACCTTGGAAGGTTGTCCCCTCAGATGATACAATGGACATCTCTTGGAGGTAAAATCTTTCTCCCTCTTTTTCTTTAATCGTAGGGCTGTCTTTGGATTATGGATTTGTTGGGGGGATGTGTGCAAGAAAAGGAAGAGAATAATATAGAGAGGAAAAGTGATATGTTCGAATACCACCTCTAATTTCTTAACTCAGCAAATTTCTCTACAAATTCAAGATCCAAAAAAGCACAACGGTTGCTCTATTTGTCGTTGTTTGGGGTTGCAGTTAATGTGGAATGAATATTTGTCATTGTTTGGGGTTGCAGTTAATGTGGAATGAATCAAAATCTGTACTGTTCTGTTAGACTGTTTAAGTGTTAACATGATGTACTTTTTCGGTTTTCAGCAATGGAGAGAAGGCTTTAATTGAGGAACGCAATGCAAATGGTGTACCCAGATGGAGGTCAGATGACACCAGTGAAGATGAACTAGAGATTCCAGATAGACTCGCCGGAACGGCTTCTTATTCAAAACATACGAGGGGAGTAAGAAGAAGCAGGTTAGCCCGAAGATGATAACACCTATACATCTCTCAACCCTAATTAAAGACTTGGCCTTCGATGATACATCCTCTGGGAAGATCAGATGCGAGAGACTAATGTCCGGACACAGTGAAAGTTTCCAACTTTTTGGTGAGAATATTCCTTTGGACACGTCCAATTATGTATCATGTGGTTTGAGGTTTTGGCTCAAGGAGCTGAGTTCCAGGCAAAGTTGATGGCATGTTTAAGTGGCATTCCCTTTCTTTTCCCCTTTTAATGTTATTCTTATGGCTCAAGGGAAAGCTATCCATGTAGAGTTCCCTAAAATTTTCGTGTATTATTTGAACAACAATTCATTAGGCCCTTGCGACTAAGTTTTCCTTCTCTTTTTCCCACCCGTTGGTTGTGCCTTAAGTCACTTTTGAATGAGAAGGATAATGAAAATTGATAGTAAAGCTCTTATATTGGGTAAGGTCCCCTCCATACCCAAAGCCTTTATACGTTTTCAAACTCCTCAACTATTTTTTCTCCATGGCGGGGGCCTATAACAATAGGAGACGGCTTGTTTCCAGTTCACTAGTGCACTGCACGGTGTGTCGCTGTTTTCGACTTCATTTCAGTGGTTCTTTCATGATTAAATTTGCTAATATTGTAGAGCTCATCGAGTTGGATCACCACATAAAAAATGATGTTAATTGGATACTAATAAATACATGACCGTAGTACCTTTATTTAAAAAAAATGAGTTGGACCATTGATTTCCAGTTCAAGAACCCCTTTTTTTTTTCCTTCAAAATACATGGACTTCGATCATGTACTTATTGGTATCTGATTAACATCTTTTTTAACGTGGTGGTTCAACTTGACGAGCTAGTGGGGGTCCTGTTGAGAGGTGGAATACGTATGCAAAAAAAAACAGTTTGGTCACATACATATTACTATATAAAATGATTCTCTTTGGTTTTATAAAATGGACCAAAAATATAGTTTTGAACTTAAATTGTCAACTTTAAATGATTAGTTTCTATACCTACCTATGGCTGTTTGATCAAACCAACTTTTTGCAAGCACATCCCTCTTGAATAGTTTGTTGACCTTCCATGGTGTAAAAAGTAAGAGTTTGGAGGAGTAGGGAGATTAGGGTATGGAGGGGAACTAAAGGGTAGTTTCATAACTTTTTTTTTTTGTTTTGGTCTCTAAATGTCACTTCGTATATTCTCTTTGTCCGAATTTATTGGTCCAATTAACAATTTTTTCATATAAAAAATTTGTCTACTTCAAAACTAAATGGGCAATAATTAATAAATTCTCTCCTTTACCCTTCAAAATTTTAAATTAATTGAACTAAGAAAGTAAGAAAAGGTAGTAAAATAAGAAAACCAAGTGAGAAAAAATACAGTTGTTTTTTTCTTATGTAGTTGGAGTTTCCAAAGAGGCCTGTAAATGGGACGAACGGGTAACGAAAGTCATAATTCGACGCAATCAAACAGAAAATCATCTCCTGATAAAAAAAAACAAAAAAAAAAACAGAAAATCATCTCCAAAGTCCAATCATTAGTTGAACTCATCGCAGAAATATAGATTCCTTGATGGCCCCACGTTTACAGTGTCGATTATTTTTTGGAAAAAGATACGTGCACCCCAAATGCACACCAACACGGACGGCCGTCCGTGTGCATTTTCGACGGTCCGGATTTTAAATAAATTGTTCACGCGAACAATTTGTTTGTTTGCGCAAACAAATTTTTTTAAATGCGGACCATTGATTCTTGAAATGGTCGATCGGGATGTGCTGACGTGCATTTGGGGTGCGCGTATGTGGTGTGCGCGTAGAATTGTTCTTATTTTTTTCCTAAAAAAAACTGTCGTGGACCTTTTTGAGATTACTTTAATGATTGTTAATCACAATATTGATCGGATAGAGCATCACCAATGGCATACTCAAATGTGAATACTCAAATATTGTCACATCACCTTTTGAGTATTCATTTAATGGGTTTCTAAAGTTAGCAATGTGAAACTCTACAACGGTTCATTTTGTCCATAATCAAAAGAAGGGAAAATATTGGTAGTTTTGAATATCTAAATTTGATTATTGTGAAAATATTGGTAGTTCTAAAGTATCCAAATGCCAAAATTTGAGTATTTATAAAAAAAAGTTGCTAATTTTGAATATTTATCCAAATAACATTGTGAGCCTGTTTTGAGTATCCAAACGCTAAAATTTGAGTATGTCATTGGAGATGCTCTTAATAGGGGTATGATCCGTAAATATTTACCTTGATAAATTTGGTTTAATCCGTGTGAAAGGATTATTCTTCAAGATAAATCTATAACATAATAGAGATAAACTTCTTTACGGCTTAGGAGGCCACTGGTTTTTGTGGGCCCCATTGAGTGTACGTTGCAGTAATCTGAACCGTTCATCTTGTAGGACCTACAAAATAATATATCACCGCAAAAAATCAGCTTGATCGGACATTAATAGGTATGTCAAAAGTTGAATTTTGGTTTAAAAAAATGTACGGTATGGATTCTGTCAATAGTTTTTAAGTTAAAATGTCCATAACAGTCTATTTTTTAAACCAAAATTCAACTTTTGATATATCTATTGATATTCCATCAAGCTGATTTTTAGCGTGGATACATTATTTTGCGAGCCCTGTTCAAAAAAAAAAAAAAAACAATTATTTTGCGAGCTCTTCAAAATTAACAGTTTATATTATTGCAATGATCGCATGGTGAAACGGCGTGAAACCCACAAAAACAGGTGGCGTGCAAAAACCATGGTTTGCGCCTGAGCCGTAAAGAAGTTTATCTCTAATTCATAACAATATTAGCTGGTGTTAATATGATTCTTGGTATAGATCATGGTCTTGACGGGAAGTATAAGTGAGCTCAATTACCTAAAGACGTTGCTTCCTGATATCTCTGCTTTTTAGACTGCTGAAGCAATTTGACGAACAAAAACACAGATGGAGGCAGGGACGGATATAGAAATTCTGCATAGCAGGGGCACCAAATTCTACTATGGTTAAACACAAATTTAAGGAAAAGGATACAATACACACTCCTTATTTGGCATACACCCTTATAAAAGTTACAATTGTTTTATAAGGACAATGCTACCCGTACAGAACAAAATGCACAGAAAATGTATAAAGGGTGCTCAGGGACCCACTTTTGGATCCCACACGAGTGATCCGAACCGTTGATTATTCTTAAAACAATTTTCTGAGGGGCCCCACAAAATTTCAGCTCAATCGGACGGTTAGAAGTGCTCGAACCAAAATCCCACCGTTTCAATAAAAAAATTTGTGATTGAAAGGGTGAGACTTTGGTTCGAGCACTTTTAACCGTCCGATTGAGCTGAAATTTTGAGGGGCCCCTCGGAAAAATGTTTTAAGAACAATGAACGGTTCTGATCACTCATGTGGGACCCAAAAGTGGGTCCCCGAGCACGATTTGTGCAACTCCCTCTGTACCCATATGTTTACCGGTTTTATAAATGTTACGATTTTTTATTTTATTTTATAAAAGTTACTAAATGTTTCAAAGTATAAGCACACCTTTACTTAACTTCGTTAGCTCCTCTCGAGAATTTGTCTAGATCACTATAGGAAAATTCATCTGGGTAAAAGGTGAACTTTTGCAGGCAGGTGATAAAATCTCCCATGGTCCCACCTTTACTTTACGTCTTTTTGTTGGAAACCACCACGTGACACTTACCCCTTCTTATCACCATATACAACTGTATGCCTTTCTTCTCTTTATTACCCATTTTTTAACCCTTCTTCTATCTATTCAAAACAAGAGATCGAAGCTGAAGCTCCATAGCTGGAAAACTCGAGGTCTTCGACTGAATCGATGGAGTGAACTCTGGCGTAATCAACCTTCTAGAGGGTCGTTCTAAGCATTTTCTCTTCTATTTTCTTTTCTTTCTTCCGCTTTAAAAAAAATAACAAATTCTCTGAAATTCCTTGAAGTTGAGCGGGGGCACATGCCCCCCCTGGCCCTTGTACAGATCACGGAGGTGCTTATATTTGGATACTGATGTACTATATCCGAAACCGTTCAATTCACATAGGTCTCACACGAAAAATGTAGGATCCACACACAACAAATGATTCCGAAAACTTACGTATATGAATATACGCACTTTCATGTGTGTGCGTATAACAAGTTCAGAAAGATACTGCTTGAAGTGTTTAAATCGAGTTCATTATTGAAATCAGATAATAACAGTTGCTAATTGCTATACCTTGTAGTCTGTCACTTAGTACCATTCAAAATTTTTTTTGTGCGTGTGTGTGTGTGTGGTTTGGTAGTGCATTGTAATTTTTTTTTGGGTAAATTAGTGCATTGTAATTGAATTTTCCTTGACAATTTTGGTGTATATGGTCTGAAATCAATTTTCTTGGGTCACTATCCGAGATTAGAATTGTAGTGGAATAGCCTCACGATAAATCTTTATTCAGGATATTTGAAAGGGAAATGATTTTGACATTTCTCTTTTTAATAATCAAACTCCAAAATTTGACTAAAAATTATGTTATGTGTATTTTTAACACTTAATGACAACAATTAGATGTGGTAATCACAATATGGAGTGTCAAAATTATTTTTCTGATTGACAAGCAGATTCTTTTTTAAAAATTTAATTAAAGAAAAAGAAAGGATAAACTAATTATAGTCCTAAATAGAGCCTCCACGCAAGTTCTCATCCTAAAATAAATTGACATTAACTTTTACTTTCACTTTTCAATTATCCTCCACTTTTATCCATTAACTCTTTATCCACTAATTTTTCAAAAGGGCAAAATAATAATTGCACAAACTTTTACCCACTAACTTTTCAAAACAAACACTTATTAAGGGACAACCCAAAATGAAAAGTTAAACACGAAAAAAGGGACTGAGGGAGTATAACATTATACATTTGAAAATATAAATCTTGTTTTGAGGTATTGTAAATATGAAAGTGGACAAAAAATTTGAGACAGAGGGAATATCTTGATTTGGGGGAATGAATAGTTGTGATTGGGTAGAAAGGAAGGGACAGGGACTAAAATGGGACTTGTTGGTGAGATGACAAATTGAAGGTGGGATGACAAATTCAAAAGGGAGATTATACTCCATTTGTCCCAAAAAATTTGTCCAGCACAGAGTCCAAGGACTAAAAAAATAGACTTTTGTCAAGAATTTTTTTTTTTTTTGCACAAATTAATAGAACTACTCGTATTTTTTTTTTTGGAGTCCTCAGACTCTGTGTCGGACAAATTTTATGGGACGAAGGAAGTACATATTTTATAGTACTTGTCTCATTTTGGTATTAAGTAAATGAGAGATCACTTCAATTACATATATGACCTTTTCACTCATTGCCAGTTGATTTTGAGTTTGATATAAATTTCCACACAGTATTAGAATGAGCTCATTCCATTCCAATTTTTTATAACAAGAAAGTTAAATTACGTTTATACCCCCACGATGACAGACCCAAAAAAGGCTGCATAATGATAGGACTCAAAAAGTGATCACAAGTGACAGATCTAAATGCGGTTGCACGTGAGAGAGGGTGTTAGAGTAGTTGTCCCACATTGCTTAGGTATAGAATAAAAGAACATTAATAACATTTGAGACTTTTCCACTCATTGTCAATTTATTTTAGGTTAGATATAAAGTTTCCACAGTAAAAGCAGTATGTTATTTGAAGATATTATCATTGCCATTGTTCGTTGGGTGTGTATCATATGCACCCTTATAAAACTTACGAATCGATTGCTTGTTATTAATAAAAGTTACGAATTTTTTTGTATAAAAGTTATGAGACGCACCAAATGTTATGAGTCGTAGAAAATGTTACAAACCATATTGCTGAAAAGTTACGAACACTAAAAAATGTTACGATTGCCAATAAGGTGACACAATATGGACCATATATACAATAGGTGCATATGGTACACACGTTTAATGGATGTGTATTGTAGCTATTCCCTTGTTCTAAAAGTGCAACAGATGAATTTGAAGGAATGGTGGAGGCTGGCAACTCCATCTATAGAGGTGTGGGGTCAGGTGACCCCACAGGAAATTAAAAAATTAGTATTACTACTTTAAAAGTTTTTCTTAATTTGTAGATGACCCCATCGAAATTCGATGTCGACACCATACTAGATAATTTTTTACTTTTTGCAACCCACTAAAACTTCCAAAAAAAATACCAAATGTACGGCTGGTTTTCATGTTGTCACCATACAATATAATTTTCAAAACAAAATTCAAAAGATTACTAACTAAAGGGCTATAACCCATTTGATGTTGTCATCACATAAGATAATTTTCTACTCTTGAAACCTAGTAGTTATTAAACCGACAAAATACAAAATCGAAGGGCTAAAATGCAGCTCCTCTTTACTATTCACAATAATTTTTTTTAAATCCAATGGTTACTCGTAACCCACGTAGTGAGAGAGCTTTATAAATAACCGTTGTATCTAAAAAAATTCACTCGTCACCCTCTCCGTTATCTCTTCCTCCATTTGTTGGGTAGTCGATCGGGGTTCTCTTCAGTTCTCTCTCGCTTCTCTCTTGTAGATTTTGTAATAATCCGAAATTTTGAATAAAATTTAGGATTATTTAATTTTGTTTTAATTACTTTAATTTCGTTATTTAATTTCTAATTGCACTTTTTTTGAAAAGCAAAGAAAGATTTCATTAATCCCAAGGGAGCCAAAGATGAAATCCGTACAATAGGAAAAGAAATGCTTTGAGAGAGGTTCGGAATCACTCCTACTACTACTACTCACAAATACTTAACCTATCTCCCTGCCTCTCGAATTTTAATTATACCATGTTGATAAGATACCAACACACCAATATGGCCCAACCCGAAATAACAACTCCCAAAAGAAAAAATGCACGCTCCAACAACTCCCAATGCAATCTAATTGCACTTAGGACCCTTAATTTGTAATTACTACGGTTTATACCCTAATACTTCCAAATTGCTACAAATTCGACCCTAAGGCACGTTTACATTTTAATCGCGAGCATTACATTTTTATAAATTCATTTCATACGTAATTATACACTTTCATACACATACACAAGTAATACTAGTACACATACACATATGTGCATACATGTACTTTATACATCATCCTACACTACCCAACCATCACCAATACCACACTCTACCTCATCCCATCATCCAAAATCAGTCAACATGGCCCCCTTGACTGCCATACACTCCACCACCCTCCCCCATCACTTCCTAACCAACTATGGTACTTCTTTCACCCATCCCACACTCCAAACTCCACCCAAAACTCATTTTATACTCCCCCAAACCCAAAAATCCGTCCAGAACCTCTACTGCCCCTCTCCTTCACTCTCTTCCTCCTCCAAACTCTCCCAAGAACTCCCAAATCAAGAACACAAAGCCCCATTACCATCCTTCAAGTTCTAGAGTGAGAAAAGTCAAGAATTTGGGTTTTCACTTCAAAACATAAACCACAAGCTCCCACCTCTCATCTTCCACTTCAAGATCATCCAACACACTCCAAGGTACCCATATTTCACTACCAAAGCCACCCAAGGTCAGCCAAAGAGCTCCCTCCATCGGTTTTTCGCAAAAACCCATTTTTCGCCAAATCTTCGCAAAATAAGGTAGAAACTCGTACCCAACCTATTCCAAGATTTTGAATGAGTTAGAATAGTATAGGAGTAATTTAGAGTTGATGGGTTAAAGCACCAAGTCAAGGGTTTCACGAAATCCGAGCCAAAACGCGATGTGACCCTTTTTACCCCAAACCGTGTTTTCATGCTTAGTAAACCTTAGATTCATCGTGGTTCATATTTTTAACTATTCCAAGCATGTTTAAGACTTTACTAAGTGTTTATGTGAGTTGGTTCATGAATTTATTGTGCTTAACCTTGTTGTTGATCGTTGAGTTAAAGTTATGGGCTTAAAGTGTAATTTTGTAAAAGTTGGCGTGCATACTTGTGTATTATTTACGAAACCTATTTTTATCAGCTAAGTGTCACTACTGAAAATTTAGGAGTGTAACAAAATGACCAAAATGCCCTTCGGGTGTAAAATGATCATTTTGCTCTTGTGTGTGTAAATTACATAATGTGTAGTTTTGTACTTAATAAAAAAAATCAAGGAATTGCGTTTTGTGACAAATTTGAACTTTACTAACTAAAATAAAGTATTTTTACGTATTTACCCTTGTCGGTGGCAAAATTACCATTTTGCCCTTTTATAAAGTTTATTTACAAAAAGGCCGCCAAAGTTAGTAAAATTTCGTTAAGGACCCTAGAACCGTGAAATTAATTTTGTTACCCTTATACTTACTTAAAATTTCAATGGTGACCCCTTATTTCTATAAATTACGTTTATGACCCTATACTTTATTTAATTACGTTAAGGCTCTTGTTTTTAATTACTTTGGTTTGTGATGATTTATGAACTTGGGAATCGTGTTACTTGATTTTGTGACCCTTAGAATATCGTTATCGCTTTGCTTCTATTGTTAAGTGCACTTTCCATAAACGTGTTGAATGTTAGAATGGACAATTAGGTTCCCGAGTTGGGTGATCGTACGCGAATATCACATAGACGATGAGGTTAATGGAAAAGTGAATTGGAATTGATTGATGGGGAGTTACCCCGAGATTGTTGTTGAATGGCAGTTCCGCCAAGTGATTGTTTCAGAGGATTGTTTGGCAGTCTGCCTTGATTTTGAAACCCTAGGATGTGACACTCTGTGATTTGCTTCATTTGAATTATGAGGTGTTATAAAGGTGGAAGTATTATAGACCAGTTTCGGCTATATACCAACAAGACCTAGCAGTTGCCATACATAGCCCAGTGGTACAGTTTCGTCCCTGGAAAATTCATCCTTGCGAGGCGGCTGACGGCTGGATTAAGTACGTAACTTATACCTTCCGTCGGGGCCCCCGAGTGAAAGGCAAGCAAGGGGGGGGGGGGGGGGGGGGGAGTAAATCACAGTTTGGTCATATTCCTTAGTGGTTAACCGGGAGGAAAGTTCTCTAGGTTGAGAACTTAGATGAATATGTAAGTTAATGGCTAGTAATGAATCAGTTATGTGTTTATTTTCTGCTTTACAATTAATTACCTGCTTATTCCTTTAATTACTGCTTTTCAATCATATATGTTGTACTTGTATGTTAAGCAAGGGTTGGGAGGGTTAGAGTAGCTATTGAGTGATTTATCGCTCACGATGTTACATTTTGTGTGACCCTGGTATAATACTAAGATGTTGCTTCGCGACTCGGACGTATTATGTCAGACTGTAATCAAGCAGGTACTGTTGGTGCCGAAGGAGACGATTATTTCGGAGCCGAGGGTTTTTCGGCAGACCAGGTTCAAGAGGAGTCGTGGAATCCAGAGTTGAACCTTCATCTGTAGAACCCACCCCTTTATTTTTAATGTTGGCCTGTAATATTAATTTCTCAAACCGTACTAAGTATTTTGTAATGGACTGCACTTCACGTTTTCCAACGTGTACTCTGATGGAAACTTTTTTTTTATTAAATTAATCCTAATTAGTTCTCTTAATTAATGCTTCCGAAAATCGGGGCGTTACAGATTTAACATCAAACACTAAGCCACCACTAGTGCAAACTTTAGTGTTTCCTTGTATATTTATGAGTGACCCCATACTCCCAAACTCTTGGAGTCGCCACGGCGGAGAGAGGGGGACAAAGAGCGAGTGATTATTGAGTGCCTGCTAGAGCAAGTAATAATTTTCCAACAAAGAGGTCCACGATTTTGACGCCCAATAAGTTTTATAGAAACTTGTTCCCTTTCGTTTGTAAACAAACAAAATCCCCTAAATTTACCCAAAAAAAAAAAAAAAAATCCCCTAAACTATGCACGTAAATGGACAAGAGATTTGAGATGGAGAGAGTACAAATTAGGTCTGCTTTCACCTCAAAAGCTACTTCCACTATCGGGTCGAGCGAGACATAAGAGTGCCCTCGATGCAGCTCAAGCTCTTGTTTGGTCCTTGATTGATGAATCCCTTGGTCTGGAAAGCATTTATGACTTCTCTCGACATGTTTATGATCATATACTCTTTTCTTCCACAATTTTTGGTCCCTGTAAGTACTTTTCGCCGTCCAAAAATTTTGGCCATGTTTAAAAATAATGGGTAGAAAATGACAAATTTACCCATTTACCCTTGTATCTTGAAATTAAGTACCATATGGGACAAAGTAATGATGATGTTTTGAAGTGTAAAAATAGAATATAAAAATATGATAAGTGCAATGATAAAATTTCCTAAATAAGTTGGAATTATTAAAGACGAATGAACACTTCTCTCTCTAGAACAATCCTCCTCATCTCATTCGCTCTCTAAAAACAGATCTAGGGTTCTCCTAAGGGTGAGGTTGCCACCTCCACATCCTCTCCCTCCACTCTCACTCTCTCTTGTCGGCCTCCTCTCTCCATTCTCCTCACCTCTCCTCTCAGGGCCGGCCCAAGGGTTTGGAGTACCCTAGGCCTAGTCTAAAAAATGTGTCCCAAGAGTACAATACTTAGTTGAGCTCATGCAAACTTGACTCGGTTGCCTGATGAACAATCTCAAGCTGTATTCCTTGTCTCGTTATACTCAGCTCGTTATTTAACAAGCCAAGCTCAAGCTACTAGATGCTCGGCTCGTAGGATCTCGCGAGCCAAGCTCGAGCTACTAGATACATACAGAAATATGTCTATGTATACCCCAGCTGCCAAGTGGCAATACTAGTGGCTTTAGAGAGGTGGTATCTTTATAGGAAGATGAAGGGTTGGTGAACATACATCAGGCAATGTGGGACTTGTGAATACGTGGGAATGGAGTGCTCACTGCTCAGCCCTTTGTTGAGTTGTCCCACATCGGCAGATTTCATAAGGCTTTGTGGGATGGTAGCTTGTACGCACAACCTCTTTGCTCGATTTTGTTTTAGTTTGGGATGATGGGCCCAATGGCCATTGCAATTGTTTAGGCCTTTTGGATCACAGTTGTCGGGTCATAAGGAGTCCTACTCAAGTCTATTGTGAATAAGTATGGGAGTGCCCAAAAAATTTACACTTTTTGGAGTGCCTTAGGCCTAGGCCTCTTGGGCGTAGGGCTTGGGCCGATGCTGTCTCCTCTCTCCACGATCTGTCTCCTCTCTCCACGATCGGCCTCCACCCACCACCTCACGCAACATTTCTTCTCTACAGATCCGTTCCCACCCTCCTTATCTTTGGTCCTCGGGAGTTCGAGCTGGGGTAGGCTGTAGCAAGAGGGTGCGGTCAAGCTTCACCAGAGAATAAATAGTCAGATCTGGTGTGGCGGCTCTCCGACAGCATCTTATCCAGTTGGTTTTTTATTTTGTTTTCTCGCTATTTTTTCCCCCAATATTTGCTATCCTTTGTGGGACTTTCTCATGCCTAGTGTGGGTGCCTGTTGATGATTTTATATGTATTTTTCTGCTTATGGTTTGAGTTAGGTGTACATCCTTTGTTACTAAATCGTGGATAGATTCTATGCTGCCACCTAGTGTAAGTCTGCTTTTGCAGTATGTTTCTTTGAGTCTGTGAGCCGTTGTTGTTGTTGCTCGTGTCTAAGATCTTGGTAGTTTTGATTTATCCCTGTATTTTGTGATGCAATCTTTATCTTAGGGCATTTGAAATGAATTGCGTACGATAAAAAAAAGAGTTCGAATTCTCAAAAGGAACCCATAAATGGGGACAAAGGGATTATAATTTCCTGGAATGTTTTTTCATTTACTTTTGGATAAATTTCTTTGACACCCTGAGGTTGCCTTAATGACGGATATCCCTTACATAAAACAATAACAAAGTACCCCGTGTTGTTTCTATGTGTTTTTTTCCGACACCTCCAATTGACAATTGTCCGACACCTCCAATCAACAATTGTCCGTCCAAATGACATATATATCAAAAATCACCATTTTCTGATAATAAAAAACTATTAACTCTCACTTATTTTGAATCGATATGACTTTCTTTACTCGTTGGAGGAGCTGTTTTAATCAAAAGGGTCAACATATGTTAAAAAATATACATTTTTTTTACTATCAATAAATTGTTGTGTCAGAATTGACACAAATTTATTACTTCCCAGTCAAATTTTTTGAGAATTGAGAGCTTTGTATTATTTATTTTATTAATAAAAAAGGTGAATTTGTCAATATAAGTAACTTTTGATTAATTCTATCATATGTCTTGTTGAACAAGAGAGAGTAACTTCACACCCCGTCCTGACACAACACCCCTAGCCGCGCCCCCCCCCCCCCCCCCAACACACACACACACTTAATTACCTATATTCAATTTAATTATGTTTATTTATAACTTTTTCCAAATACGGACAATAGCTATTTCTTGGCGCTGTTGGACTGGAACTGGAGGGGATCTCAGGGGCAAGTGAGTAAAACAACCTCCAACATTCTCGACTACCCCCTAACTCATACAGTCCATCCAATTTGCCGGTGGAGCCGTATGTAGGAAATAGTTCAGTGACTGTAGTAGCTCATCTGCCCAATTCTGTTGTGGATAAAGCACATTGTAAAGATCTCTATTCTGATGAATTTCTTGAATATGATCCATTCGTACTTGAGCTCAGCCATCCTCAGTGTACCCGATTTGCGCTGCTATCGCCCTGAATCCACAATGACCATCAACTTGGACGTCTTTAGTGTGGGACATATACTGCTGAAATGCCTCAGGTAAATACTGAATGTAGTCAACAGTGTTGCGATCCCCCACCCCCTCCTCCCTCTCCCTCTCAATGTAGATGCAACCCCAGATGATTAAGTAGATGCTTCTGTAAAAGAAGGTATGCGACATCCACTTTGCTCATCTTTTCCCACAGGTCGACCTCTATGTTCTGTGCTGTACGATGGGTCTCGAACACTGCCATGAGATGGATCCGTCATATCAACAATCCTGTATATCATAAGCTTTCGCATACATGGATCCATCCCCTGTAATATATCAACCACATGAGATATCCTGTCGGGTTGTTCTCCCTCATCATTAAACTTGTGTGCGTGCATAGACAGCCTACTCCAATGAATGTGGATACTGGATAGCGGAATTGGAATGGAAAGGGAACGGTAACATGCAAGATCGTGCACGCATGGCAATCCGTGTGTTGTTTTGATCGAACAGATGCAACAGCCGACAAGGAGGGGGGAGGCGTCTTCAGTGGATTGTAGCTGAAAATCGATCAACTCCATTGCATATAATGGAGGCGTCTTTAGCCTCGCATGTGCAGACCCGACCCTGTAATACAATAATGCACTTTGTTTAAATAGGAAAGTTACAAAAAATATTCCTTAGTGCAGTAGAATAATGCACAAAATTTAATTAATAAAGTTATAAAGTGACTATACTTTTGACTTGAATTGCTTCCGAGGTGCATACATGTATTTGTCCATGCTGAAATAAACCGCTCTATGTACGACCTTAACCATGTATCCCCAAGGTAAGTTAGGACATGCGGATATTGGCTATACTCCTCGCACATGGCAACCCACTTCTGCTGGTAAGACGACTGTGTTGATGAATGAATAAGGGACTGCCATGACTAGAAAAAGCTTTTGCACAACGCCGCAGTTCTTCATTACACACTAATTTATGTGCCAAATGCAAAGGATGTGACGTGCCATGGGGAAACACGCTTCAATGGCATTAGTAAGTGCCAAATCCCGATCTGTAACAAAATGGCAACAATGCTCCCTTTCCAACCATCCACTTCTTTAAGGTATTGAAGGCCCATGTCAGTCGCTCTTCCTTCTCATTATTAAGATATGCGAACACAAGCGAGTAAGTTTGATTTGTGGATGTGATACCCACAACCTCCAATAGTGGTTTCCGATACTCATTCGTTTTGTACGTGGCATCAATTACGAACACGAACGAAAAGTTGACAGATAGCTCTAGACTTGTAGGATGAACCCAAAGAATATCTGTGATTTCGTTGGTGTCTTGATTTGTAATAAATTCATGGAGGTATCCTTTCTTAATTAATTGGTCTAAGACATACTGAGTAGCAGTTATACCGCCCTGTTTAGCTTCCTTGTTTGTGAAAATAGCATTGTAAATGCTTTTAATTTCCATAGTGTTTGACGGGTCTTTTTGGTTCAAAAAATACTAAGAATTTCACGAGGTGCGGTGCTGTTGGTCATGTCGAGCACAAATTGTTTCTCCATTGATTTTAGCCTTGATGGGTACTCGTGACCCTCAATATTTTCTGCTGGTTCATGGTTATGAAAACCATAGAAGACCCTTAAACCCCACTTGCCACCGTCTGGAGGTATTGGTATACCTCGCAGTTTAAATGGAAAATTGCATTTTTTAGTCCCAGTATTCCTATGCAAGGTTTGCCCTTCAACCAAATACTATGGCGGTTTGCACTTTCCTCCTCTCTCACAACCAAGAATGCACTTCGGCAGCTTGCTGCCTTTTAAATTAGCAGATTTTTTAATAACCACCACAATACCATTTTCGAGACCAACTCTCCTCATCCAAGCTACCATAGCATCAGGTAACCATACGTGAAGAGGGAATTGCGCAGATTTAGCAGCTGCACCAATAAATAATAAAGGAGCACAAAAAATAAGGAATAAAAGATTGATCTCATCATTATAGATCAAGTTATTAGATATTTCAAAAAAATCTTGAAATTCAAAACTTCCTATTATCCAATAAAAACTTAAAATTCCTAATAAGAGACCAAAATCTCCTACTCGATTAGTTACAAATGCTTTTTGACAAGCATTTGCTGCAACAGGCCTTGTAAACCAAAAGCCTATTAATAAATAGGAACACATTCCAATTAATTCCCAAAAAATATAAATTTGTATTAAATTAGAACTAATAACTAATCCCAACATGGAAGTACTAAAAAAACTCATATAAGTAAAAAATCTCAAATATCCTTGGTCATGAGACAAATAACTATCACTATATATAAGAACCATAATTCCAACACTAGAAATTAATATTAGCATAATAGAAGTAAGTGGATCGATTAAACATCCGAGTTCGAAAGAAAAATCATTATTAATGACCCAAGACCATATATATTGATATATAAAGCTCCTATTTATTTGTTGAATAGACAGATCAATCGACATAATCATGACTATACTTAGTAATAAAACACTTAGAAAAGACCAGATACGCCGAAGATTTTTCGTTGCTCTTGGAAAAAGTAGAAGGCCAACTCCTATTAATAGAGGAATGGGAAGTGGAACAAAAGGTATGATCCACGCATATTGATATGTATGTTCCATAAAAGAAGCCTTTTATTTTCAATTGGTTTCGATTCAACAGATCTTATCTTTTTCGAAGGGGTTAATAAGAAAAATCAAGTACACTAAGTCGATTAAGATTTTTTTCGAATTTTTTATTTCTACTTACTATAAGTCCTACGTCTTTGACAAATATTTTAACTCAAACCATTCAAAAAGTTACAATTCATCAAATAAAATAATAGATTAAGTTTCAGTTAGTCATAAAAAAATTACTTAGTTATAAAATAAAAAGATTTCAATAACAATTAGATTCGAAGCAATATTATTTTCTAATAAGATATATGGTCGACTTGATAATGCCTATGTTTTTTCGTTCGCATTCTTTTTCAAATAAATATATATAAATAGATTAAATAAAACAACTAGTTCTATTTCTGAATTAGTGAATTAGATAGGGGTGGAACTATGCATAAAGAGGTGTCTAAAATGGATAATACAAAGCTTTTGATCGAAACAGTGCCTCATAGAATTATGATTATTGGTCTGGTATGTTATATAGTTTTTAGAAAAAAGGGTCAAACTCGAATAACGTATGCCGTTGTCGTCATTGCCCTTCTATATTTATATTATTTCATTATTCTATGGGATAGAATTATACATTAAAAAATAGATCGTTGATTTGACAATTTAAGATATTGTAAGATATTGATTATTTTTGACAATTTAAGATATTGTAAGATATTGATTATTAATGAAATGACTCAAATTTCGTTTCTGAATCTTTCTAGACTATAGAAAATTAATTAGTCATTTTCTTTTCTATTTCACGGAATGTTTTATTTGTAATATACATCTAATTTGAAGATATTGATTACTATTGATATACAACAAGCTCATATTTTTTTTCAGTACCTTTTCTTAATGATGAACAAGATCAAGTTGGTAGGGATTAAAATATCCCTTCATTTCTATGATCACGGATCCTAAAAGGCCCCTTGACTATTATGTATAAATGGGTTTGAATCTATTTGTATAGATTAATAGGAGAGGGGCGCATTCAATATCTTCGTAAAAATACGAAGAATAGGGTTTTCTTTGGTGACATAAGATCGAATTGTACAAAAAATAAAAATTGGGGATAATTCAGTTTTGACTCAAATTTCTGATTAGTAATCAGGAAATCTCTCTAAAAGAATGAATTCTTTTTTTTTTTAAGAGAAAAATGGGTTTTTTAGATCTTTAGCACAGTACATAGATTCTGGATCGATTCAGAATTAAATAATATCTTCGATACCTTTTTATTTTATTTGTTTTCGACTTAGAACTTTTTTTTATAGTAAAAAAAAATTCCCTTTGAATAATAGATGTCTTTCACATCCAACTCGAATAATGAGTAACCTTTGTATTTTAAAATGGGAGTTCCAAAAAAACGTACCTCTATCTCAAAAAAGCGTATTCGTAAAAATATTTGGAAACGGAAAGGATATTGGGCAGCCTTAAAAGCTTTTTCGTTGGGGAAATGTCTTTCGACCGGAAATTCCAAAAGTTTTTGTGTGGGACAAAAAAATTCGACCACAAATGCAAAAGGTTTTTTTGTGCGACAAAGAAATAAGTAATCAAAAGTTGTAATAATCTGAATCGACTTGACTCAAAAAGTTTAAAGTTTTGGAATTTCATTTCGAATAGAAAATTCAAAATTTCCATTACCTACTGTTTTGGACTAATCAATATGAAATTCAATTCTCCTCGCTCTTATGATTTGTAGAATTAAGAACTCTTCTGTTTACTGAATTCTAAAAAAAAACTTTTCTTCGAAAAAACAATAAAGAAATGAATCA